>CM053622.1:503481566-503529817 GCA_028646595.1 Phalanger gymnotis | reverse complement strand
TATACACATATACACACACACATACATGTATATATATATATATATACACACAGATAAACCTATATACCTACTCATACACATATATAAACATATACCTATATACACATTCATATACAGACATGCATATTCCCTTCAGCCACCCAAATATTGAAGTCTCATGAGTCCTACACATCATCTTTCCATGTAGAAATGTAAACAAAACAGTAATAGCAGTTCTCTTTAAGCTAGAGAATTGTAAAGCTCATCAGACCGTCCATCTCTCATAGACTAGCTCAGCCAGTTATTCATTTACTTAGATTCTGCGCTGTTGAGTCATAAAGGTGCTCACTGCAATAGAATTTATGTTGACTTTTTAATCCAGCAGACCATGATACCAATGCAGCTATAAAGTGCCTTCTTTGTTTCCTTCTCAAACCAAAGGTGACAAAAAAATCAAGAAGCCCTTACGAGAAGGCTTGCCTCTCTCCATTTTTAGGTGGCACTGAAAGGCAATAGTTGTCACTGGAGCTCTTGACCAATAAAGTCAATTTTTCTCTCCCAGTAATCAGGAATTATTCAGCTGAAGTCTTCTGTCATCTGACTGCTCCTAACTGCTTCAGCTAACAGCAGCTTTTCGGCCCCTATGTTGTATCTTTAATTCTTTGCCTCAGGTTTCTAAGTTAGGTTCTTCTGTCACTCCATCACTTTCATTTTCTTTATCTTCAAGGGCATAAATGAAAGCCTCCTAACATTAGTGATTTATCTTTTACTTAAAAAGTGATAGCTATCTAAATTTCCCCTATCAGATAGTTGTTGTTTTTTTAAATCATACCTCCGAGTCTCCTATTCCCTAGAGCTAGTAGAGGGGCTCATGGGCACCTTGGGGGCTGCCTGCCCCTCCCCCCTTATCCTCCTTTAGTGCACTCCCCTTGGGTGACCAATCCCCAAGGATGTGCATTTGTGGGAGTATGTGAGGGAGGATAAAAAAAAATAACTCAATCAATTGATGGATTTGGAAAAATGTGTGCAATGTGCAACACCTGGGGGCCTCTGACCTCCAGGAAAGGGGAGGGGAAAAATCAGCTCAATCAATTTTATAACATTGATATATGTGGTGGGAGATGCATATATCTGAGAATATTCCGGTTACTACAGTCTTGTTCTCTGTGGAAACACATTTAATTTCAGAACACTCATAGGACAAGATACTTGTGGCAGGAGGCACTCTTCTGAGGACATTCTGGTTACCATCAGTTTGCTCATTGTGGAAATGTATTTAGTCTCAGAACACTGAGAAGACAAGATACTTGTAGCATGATCCACAGTATTTGATAACATTTCAGTGACCTCAGGCTTGGTGTCTGTAAAAGCTAATCTTGTTTGCAAAAATTCAGACCTCTCATCTTGGTTATGTTCTGTGAGAAATAAAGATAATCTCTCTCTTTCTCTCTCTCTCTTTCTCACATACACACAGACACACACTTCAGCTTCTAAGTGTTTATGTAATTTCTCATTTTTAGTTTTACCCTCTTTAAAACAATTAAAATTAATTAGCTGACATACCATAATGCTTTGCAACTCTGAATTCTGTAACATGGTCATCCATCTTTTTTGGTGCCCTTGATGTTGTTTTTACACAACTTTTTGTCTAGTTTTTAATAAAAGATCTTTCTCTGCCTCTTTACAGAATGAAGTTGTCCCTATATAAGGGAAGTATTATGTATAGATATGACATAGATATCATTTACAAACATGAGTCTTTATATTTTGTGCCACAAGACAATTTTCTTTCCCATACTGTCTAAATCTGCCTGAAAGCTTTATGTCTTCATTCACATAATATTAGCAGTGTCTGTGAAAACAAAAGCATTTTGAAACTTCTTTTTGGCATTAAAATGTTCATCTTTAATGTAGAATCATTTCACAATTGATATAAATATTGATATGAATCTTTCCCTTTCTGCAAAAATATTTTTATCTATGCCCTTTTCATAATTAAACTGTTCTACATGGAAAGGACAGCATACTTTACATAAGCTATTTATTCTCCTTCAAATTATTTTCCTTGAAAGCTAGCTCAATTCTTTGCTTCATTTCTTCCTGCCACTCCTAAAGGACTCTTGGCCAAGCTATTTTTCCCCTTTGGGGTTCTGCTTTTACCTATTATGGAGTTACTCTCTTCCTCTGGGTTTACCTCATGGCTTCCCACAGTTCTTCACGCATTTGGCATTTTCTTCTATTAATTCATATTTCTAGACTTAGTTCTTGAATTAGGATTTTATGTTTGGCCAGACTCCATTCTGCCTGTAACTCTTGTTTGAGTTAAATGGGCCTTATTGGTCCTGTCCATTCTGTAGTCTGGATGGTACAGCTGACATTATGGATAGTATGGCTGGTACTAGGTTCCATTCCACAATTCTCAGTTTCTGTCTCAGTGTCCTAGTGGTTTACTGTAGGTACTGGTCTTTGCCCATCTCTATTTCCTTCTTCTTGCACATTCTAATAAGGAATTGGTTCTATCTTTTGTTGTGGCCTGACAAGCCTCAGTCAGATGTAGGAGACTGCACTGGTCTCAGGCTTCCCCTAAAGGCCCTCATTGAGGGTACTGAGGCACTGAGCTGGCATTCTCTCCTGCTTTGGTTCCCAAGGAGTGCATAGCCAGGACCTGATCTGGTCAAAAGCACAGTGCCTCTAAGGGTTGGCTCTGTCCCTCCCAGTCTGTTCCAACAAGGTGAGGGTTGGAATCTGGCTTCAGGCCTCAATTGATGGAACTTTCACTACCTTGTGATCCTTGTGAAACATTCTCATTTACACTGTCTGATACCTTCAACTCCATTTGTTGGCTTCCCTGGTATAATCTTCCCTATTCTCCCAGATTTCAAACCTATTTTCCAGAGCTCAAGCTAATTTCCCTTCTCCTGGACCCCACAGGTTCTTGACCATCTTTGTGTAAATTTCTGGAATGGATTCAAAATCTTACTTCAATTTCTTATTGGTTTGCTTCATCATTGCTCTTTTGGGGTCCTTATTTGCTAGTATGTGTGTGTGTGTGTGTGTGTGTGTGTGAGAGAGAGAGAGAGAGAGAGAGAGAGAGAGAGAGAGAGAGAGAGAGAGAGAGAGAAACACTTAGTTTCTCACTAAGCTTCCAGGCTACCATTTAAACAAAATTTGTTTTAATCATTTTAACAGATCCATGACATTTTTTAGTTTATGAGGATGTTAATTTATGTTGTTTAAAGCAAAATAAGCAGTAAGACTCTTTTCCCTGTCACAAAATGATAGTGTCAAAAAAGAAACATAATATCTAGGGAGGTGTTTGAGAGAGTCATTAATAGTTCTAGTATGAAGTTTAGAGATGAATGAATAAATTAATGAAGTGCTTGTTATGTGCAGAATACTGTACTAAGCAGTTGGGAGAGGAATTAGAAAGATGTTAAGTCTCTACTCTGAAAGGGCTCATGTTAATTGGGGAGACAACATATATAAAACATTTTAACTATATTGAAGTTGAAAAAGGCTGGAGGTCCTAAGGGTGATAGGCCAGGTAGGTATGTATTAAGGGGTGAAGAGTAGGAGGGGGTGGAGGGAAGGGCTGGAGGTTATTGCAGCAGGGCATAAGGTAAAGATCAAATGCCTGTTATGGCAAGGTGGCTGGGTAGATGACAAGGTCTGTTGGCCCTCCATCTCAAAAGGAGGATTACAGATGGTGACTTCCAACTCAGGTAGGCTGTGTGAGCAGCCACTGATCTTTTCCAGACTAGACTTAGGTCAAGGGATGGTTGATGGCAAGGGATGGGCAAAGGGTGTCCTCATTGTGAGGTCTTTCTGCCCAACAGTAGTAAAGTATTCAAGATGAAAGTTGAAGGCAAAAAATATAGTAGGAAGAGAAATATACAGGTGCATCTCTTCGCTGATTGCCTTTACAGAAATTTAAAGCAAAAAGCCCACAAATTGCCAAGCTAACATGATAAGGAACAACTGCACTTATCCCACAGTGGTAATGGAGTCTAGGTCCCACCAACCCATCACTGATATTTCACTGGCATCAGAATGGTTATGATATAACACATAGTTTCAATCCAGGAGAAGATACGAAAGATGACAGCATTTTCAAGTACAAGCATTTCTTTCTTTGGGTCCTGGTCCCCTGAGTCAGTGATTTTGTTGACCAACACCCACTATGGACTTTTCAAGTGATAAGACGGTTCACAGATAAACTGTTTCTTTGGACTTCTGGCCACTTCTGGCCACTTCTGGCTTCTAAGGAGAGGAGAAGGGAGGGGAGGGAACTCACACGTTTTGTTTGTCCATCATTCTGGAAAAGGACTATGACATCAGGGAAATGATGACATGACTTGCAGTTGACTTTGATTTGAGTGATGGAAGGCTGTGCAAGGTCACCAGTCTCACTTTCTCCTCCAGAGCCATCAGGGCCCAGTGGCCTGATATTCACCAGGACAACTGGAGATGGCCCAGGATGCATTAAGAGACCCAGCCCTTTCTGGCTAAGGTCTTTTCAGGTTCTCACTTTGGGTGAGGTATTGCCCATTCAGTGAAGAGGTCTCTTTAAGAAGTTAATCAAGGGATGCCCCCTGATGTCAAGGTCCACTTCGAGAATGAAGGCCTCTCCTCCCCTCTCTTCTTCTCACCTGAGGGTGCTCTGCCCAAAGAAGGTACATTTCGATGGCTGAAGGCTGCCTCCTTAACGTGGGTTTATTGGCTAGATTTCTTTCTCAAAAACCAAGCCTTAAACCCAACTCACTCTGGAGCTCATAAATTGGATAATAGGTCCCTGCCTTCCTGGCACAGAGTGAATGTAAATTCTAAATAGCAACTGTTTCTCTTTTGGGCAGGAACCCTGAGGGTCTTCCCCTGCCAGTTTGATTTTTTGAGTTTTTGATTAAAGGTGCCACTGGACCCAGATGGCTCTGGAGGAGAAAGTGAAGCTGGTGACCTAGCACAGCTCTCCTTCACTCAAATCAAAGTCAATTGCAAGTCATGTCATCATTTCCCTGATGTCCTGATCTTTTTCCAGAACGAAGGACAAACACAACAACAATCCTAAGGGGCTTTAAGAGGATTCTCCGACTTGGTAGTTTTCCTTTTAGCATGGGATTAAAATGGTCGCAGGGTCATTCAAGTTGCTGGTGAGTAAACTTTGAGGGGGTTGAAAGGGTGCCTGGAGGGGCTGCGATTGAGGAAGCCTCCTGCAAGCCAGCGGTAGTAAAAGGAAAGGAAACCACAGAAGAGCTTCCACTCAGACACTCGGTGCACCACAAGGTAGATAGCAGGTAGTACCAAGCTTT
Source organism: Phalanger gymnotis (assembly GCA_028646595.1). Lineage (NCBI taxonomy): Eukaryota > Metazoa > Chordata > Mammalia > Diprotodontia > Phalangeridae > Phalanger > Phalanger gymnotis. Next base: position 503,524,532 of record CM053622.1, on the reverse strand, counting down.
GCACTCGAAGGCCCAGCCTGGGGTGGAGAAGGAGATCTCTTTCAAATGCGTCCTTCTGGCTTATGCAAAAGCGAAGGATGACCCCTCACCTTGGTAGAAAGGGGTTGCCTCTCGAGAAAAGGTCAAGGAGGGCCATTGGCTGGATTGAGCTGGTAGATGGGGACGAGGATTTTTTTTTTCCCTTTTGGGTGGGGGAGTTGGAGGGAAAACATCCTAAAATTTGGTTTCCGTGCAGTGTGATGAAGCAAAAATCTCCGATGCCCTTTAACTCCTTTGCTTACGGTGCTGAAGCCCCGGGTCAGTGCATGATATAAAGAGCCAAGACCCACGCCAGGCTTCTCTCTCTCGTTGCCCCCTCCCCCCACCCGCCCCGTGACAAAGGGAAGGAGGAAAAAAAGGGGTTAAGAAACTTGGCTGAACAGATGAATGGCGTGGAGAGCGAGGGGAGGGACCGGGCCGCACAGAGGAGGTGGAGGAGGGAGGAGCGCCGCCGCTGCCGAGGCTTTGAAAGTCAGCCTCGCAGACATTGCAGCAGAGCCCCGAACTAGCGAGAGGGCTGGCCCGGAGGGGACCGGGAGGCGGAGGTTACGAGTAGGCGGCGGCGGCGGCTGCCGGAGCAGCTTCCTCCCTCCCCAGCTTTGTGTGTCGGGGGAAAGCGAGGCCGGCCGGAAGCGGGCACAGCTGCGGCTGCTCCCACAACTTGCCTCTAGGAGCGGGGTCGGCGGTCCCCGAGCCTTTCCGCTCGCCTTTCCCGGGCCAGAAACGTGCAGGGGATATTTCCACTGAACCGTCACCGCCCAAATGGTGTGGGTTGTTTTTGTTTGCTTCTCTTCCATCTCCACAGTTTAAAATGCTGTCTGGCTTTTTAATTTTTTTTTAATCTCCTGAGCGGAAGAACCTGAAGGATTGTTGAGGCGACGGAAAGAAAGGGGGGGGGAGGAGCCGGGTTGCCGCCGGGGCTACGTCTGAATTGGTGTTTAAGTGACACGGCCGAGCGGGCACGGACCGGGCCAAGTGTCCCCCGGTCCCGGGGCTCTCGGAGCAGCGGCGAGCCCGCCTCCGGCACGGGCTCCGACTGCGCCTCTGGAACGGGAGCGGGAGTCGGCGGCCCGAGACCCTGGCTGGGGTGAGTCGGAAGTGCGGTCGGATGGGTCCTCCCGGGGCTCTATGGATGTGTGTGCGGCCGGAGGGGGAGGGGCGAGCTGTGTGTGTGTGTGTGTGTGTGTGTGTGTGTGTGTGTGTGTGTGTGTGTCTGTCTGTCTGTCTGTCTGTCGGGGGGGGGATTCCTCGCGCGCGCGGCCCCCGCCCCTCCCCCCTTGGGCTGCTCATCCGTGGCCGGGGAGGGGGGGGCGGGGGCGGTCTGGGCGCTGCGGCCCGAAGCACCCAGCCCGCCGGGAGGCCGGAGGAGGAGCTGCCCGAGCGGGCACTCGGGGCGGGGGTGAGGAGGCGGGTGCCGCGCGGGCTTGCCCAGAGTGAGCGCGATTTCGAGACGGAGGGGAGGGGGAAGGATGAGTAGGTGGAAATCCTAAACTAGGCGGCGGGGAGCACTTATTTCCTGCGAAATCGCCGTCCGCCTCCCGCTTCTCTTCCTGCCCCCACGCCGCCCCGACCCCTCCAATCTCTCCGCTGAAATAAAAGTTGAGACTTCATTTTTCCCCGATAGTGAGGCAGGAACATGGCTGGTCACGCGTCCATCTCCATCTCCCCTCGCCCGGCCCGCCGGCTCCGCGGTTCTCGGGTGGGCATGGGGCTGGCGGGGGCTCTTTGCTCTCCGTGGCCGCCCTCGGCTGGGCGGGGAGGATGGGCAGACCGCTGAGTGTGTCCGAAATAACCGCGCCAGGGTGGCGGGTCCGGGGGATCCCCGGGGTGCGGGGAGCCCGGCGCTCCCCTCCAGTCTGTGCTTTTACTTTCTCCCCGTCCTTCCAGTCTCCACTGTTCGCTGCTGTCTATGTGCAGCACCAGGGCATGCACACGTTAACTTCCCTTTTCACCTCCGCTCCTGCCGGAATCCGGAGGAAAAAAATAAAAACATATAATTAAGCCTTACTTAGTGCATGTCTTCCCTCCCCCCACCTCCAGACGCTCCGTCCCTGGGCCAGTTTTTTTTTTTTTTCCTCCACCTGCCCATGTGAAAGATACACCTTTGACCAGGGGCCTCTGGGACGGTATCTTTTAACTCTGGAGAATAGCTTTCGGAGCATAGTTAAGTTTATAAAGGAACCCTGCTTGCACACCTAGTGGCCCCAAAACTGTTCATAAGGATCTTTCCTCTTTAGTTTTATACGAATATTTCTTTACCATTTTTGATTGGTCAAATTAAGTTTTTAAGGGCTGATGTGCCACTAAAATCTTTACCTCCCCTAAAGAAAAAAAAAGAAACTTTCAAAATGAACAATGTAGTATAGAAATTAATACTCTCAAGTACCGGAATATTTGAAAGAAAATGCAGGATGGGATGTCTGTGTGACTGTGTCTTGTGTACCTCCCTCAGTCCTTTTGGAACCGAAACTTAACACATGTGGTTGTTAAATTTAAAGGCGATCCCTAATAACAGTAATTTGTTTGGGTTCTGGGACTGGTTAATAGGAGTAAAGAAAGAGTTTTACATTTTTCATAGTACTTCGTGCTACTAAGGGAAAATAAGGAGGTGGGAAGGATTGTTAGTAAGGTGTTGGTATTGCTTCTGAGTGTTGACTTTTTTATGATTTGTTGCAGGGAAGCTAGTTGGAGTTTAAAACTAGATGAATGGAAGTTTTAAAAAAGTAAATATGTTTACACATTTATGAATGATTTTTATACATTTCTTGGGGAAATTATGACGTATGGGTGGATCAGTTTTAGCTTAATTAGGGGTATTGGGATTATTTTCAGAATCTTTTGCATTTTTTTTTCCTGAAGTGATTTCACTTCCCCACCCCCACCCCCGACCAGTCATTAACATCTTTTTATGGTGACCCTTGTTGAAAGACTATACTGCTTATAACTGGACTTTTTTAAGCTAATGGGTAGAGCTGCTAAATGGTGGTAGCCATGTGGATGTATGGAAATAAATTCTCTTTCCCATTAAAACCTGAGCTCTTGGAGGTGAGGGATGATGTATTTTCCCCCTTTTCCCCAGAGCAGAGACGGTCCCTTACATATAGTAAGCACTTAATAAATACCACTTGGCTGGTTAACTAATTGGGAACTTGGATTATGTCTAAGTCTGCATGAAGGTTTAGCACCATCAGTAGTGTTTTCATTCTTGTTTGGGTAGAAGCCTCCATCTACCAAAAGTAAAGACAAAGATGCAGAAGTGATTATGACTGGCTACTTATATTTTTGGCTACAAAGTTACTGAGAAAATATATACTTATTGTAGTTGTGGGAGTTAGGGAACTCCTGTCCTTTTTTTTAGCCTGAAAAGTGACTAAGAATGAATTTGAGTTAAAAGTGCCTCTCCTAAACTCTCCTTTCACCTTCTCTCCTTCTCCCATACCTCCCAAGGAGTTTTAAGTTACTGGTTCACAGATGTGAATTCACTATGTTTCTCTTTGGGTCAGTAGGTGAATCGAAAACTAGGCTTAATGCCTACTGGGCAGTTGAATGAGGGGACTTTCGAGTAAACGTGACGTTTGCCATCTATTAAATTCTCAAAGGAAAACTATGACTTTAATAGTGATTTAAAGTGAATGTCTTAGAAGAATACCAGTTATTATATTACTGCCATAGTACTGTCTCTACTTATATGACTAAAAGATCTGGAGACTCCTGCAGTAATAAGAGCTAAAAATTCAAAGATGAAGGGTGGAGTGAGTGGGACTAAAATTCTCACCAACTGGGAGTTGTACCTCTAGGTTTTGTTTAAATTATTGAATTTCCATAAGGTACATCCCATGAGAGGATATAGCTAAAAAGTGGCTTAGATTTTGTTTGGAAAAACAATCCATATGAGATATCAGAGTACAAGTTAATTAAAAAAAATAAATGGCATGATCAGTTTAAATTTATTACACTTCATGTCAAATCACATGTCCTCTGTTGGATATGTTATTTAAAAAATATTAACCCAAAATCTGTTAAGCAGTGTTTTTCTACCCCACTTTTGTAACATTCCAAAGAGCATCATTAATTATTTCAAAGACTGCTGTGGAATTCTTGAAAGAAATCATTTAAGATGTTATATGGGATTTTAAGGTTCTGTATGTCACAATGTAAAAAAAAAAATCAGAACTCCAGAAAGTGGATGATGGGCATCTTTTCCATTTCCAGTTCTTTGCCACTACTGAAAGAACTGCTGTAAATATTTTTGTACCTGTGAGTTCTTTGCCTTTTAAAATTTTTTAAAATCTCTTTGAGATATAAATCTAATAGTGGTATCTCTAGGTCAAAGAGTATGAGGGAGGGGCTGCTTTGTGGTACAATGAGTAGAGGGAGTGCCCTGGAGCCAAGAGGACCTTAGTTCAAATCCAGCCTCAGACACTGGCTGGGTGGCCCTGGGCAAGTCACTTAACCCCTCTTGTGTCTTTTTTTTAAAAAAAAAGAATATGCACAATTTAATAGTTTTGGGGGACATAGTTCCAAATTGCTTTCCTCAGTGGTTTAAAGCTCCACCAACAGTACACAGACTCTCTAGCATTTGTCATTTTCTTTTGTCAACTTACCTGGTGGGTATGAGGTGGTACCTCAGAGTTGTTTTAATTTGTATTTGTCTAATTATTAGTGATTTAGAGTATTCTCTAATTATTAGTGAGAGAGAGCAGTTTTTTCCTATATCTATTGGTAGCTTGGGTTTCTTCCTCTCTGAAAACTGCCTAGTCATATCATTTGACTATTTTCAGTAGAGGACAAAATACATTCAACATATTTAATTTTAACAAGGTATTTTACTCATTATGGTGCAGGGGATAGAATGCAGGGCCTGGAGTCAGGAAGACTCAGCTTCCTGAGTTCAAATCTGGCTTCAGACACTTACTAGCTATGTGACCCTGGGCAAGTCACTTCTTTGCCAAGAAAAAACCCCAAATGGGGTCGAAAAGAGTTGGACACTACTGTAAAGGACTGAACAACAATACATTTTACTTATAACAGACTGATCAGTTATGCTTTTTAATGTATAAACCAGGTTCAGTTTTTAAAAAATATGGGTAACGTAGGAATATCATTAAGGTTGGTAATATATTTTTTCTATTAATATTTACCATTTGCGTTACTTTGTAGCTGAAAAAAATTGCATGAAAACTGCCCTCATTTATTGTGTCCTTTGGTAGCCATGACAAGGTGAATTACCCCTGCAAAATTCCTAAGGCTCCAGATCAAAAGTTTGGTGGGTTTCAGATTTTTTTCCCCCATGTGGCATAGATGAGAACTAGAAAGAAAAATCTTTTATGTTGGATTTTTTTTTATAGTAGCACATTTGATTACAATAAAATTACTTATTCAAATCCTGTGGGCTATAAGATGTTACTTTCAAAGCTGTCCTGCTTGTCTTGCTTCTTTTTCCAACTTCCTGTTCATTTAAAAAAAATTTCAATGTCCTGTCCCACTTTTGGGGGCATTATTATTGCTAGCCTATCCCTCTCATTTACCCCAATTATGAGAAGTAGTAAATTCTACTCTTTTACTTCTTTACATTAGAGTTTTACTCTGTGTTATCTTTGCCCACTTAAAACCTTCAGATCAGAACCAGTCAACCACTGTTTTCTTATTTAAGAAATACCTCTAAGGTTCAGAAGAGATACTTATTTTTTCTTCCCCATCAGAATCTTAGCATTTAATATCAGTAGCTGGATGAATAAATTTGAGATTCATTAGTGATATTTGAAGATGAGGGAGAGCATTCCAGGCGTGGGGGACAGCCAGTGAAAATGCTCAGTTGGGAGATGAGTGTACTGTTTGAAGAACAACCAGGAGGCCAGAGTCAGAGTATGTGGAGGGATAATAAGATATAAAAAGACTGGACAGGTAGGAAAGGGTCAGGTTAAGGAGGGCTTTGATAGACGATTTTTTATTTGATCTTGAAGGCAATAGGGAGCATTGGAGGTTATTGAATAGCGAGAATGATATAGTCAGATCTGCATTTTAAGGTCAATTTGACAGCTTAGTGGAGGATATATTAGAGCAGATATAGTGGGCATATAAGACAGATGTTAGGAAGGTGAAATTGACAAGTCTTGGCCAAAAATTGGGTATGAGGGGTGAGAAAGAGGGCCTCCAGGATTTGAGGATGACATCTAGATTTTAAGTCTGGGTGATGCTGGGAGGATGGTGGTACCCTCGGCAGTAATAGGGAGGTAAGGAAGAAGGGAGAGGTAAAGATAACTTACTTTAATTTTGGACTTGTTGAGTTTAAAAACATTTGTTTGAGATGTTTGACAGACAGTTGAGCTATGTGACTAGTTGTCCAGAGAGAGATAGGCCTGGAAAGGTAAATTTGTGGTGCATCTGTATTTCAGGAGGTGATCAGTGGATTTTCTTATCTTCACTTTTCTCTCTGATGGATCTGGGCAGTTTTCATTTATGATTTCTTGAAATATAGTGTTAAGAACATTTTTTAAAAATGATCATTTTTAGGCGGTTGAGTAATTATTAAATTTATCTCTGAAATTTTCTCACTTTTTTGATTTTTAAGATTTATTTCTAAAGTTAAGTTATAATTAAGATATTCAAAATAGAATCCAATCATAGTAGATAATTTAATTTTGTTTTGCCCCACAAATAAAACTTTGTTGTTTAATTCTTTAAATGGAAAACAGGTTCTAAGACTAAGAATTTTTAATTCAGTTCAACAAACATTAAATGCCCACTTTGTTCAAAATAATTTGTTGCTTTAGCCTGCATAATCTCTTATGATGAAGCCTGAAATTCAGTTTAACTTTAAACTTGAAGCGTCTCAGGCCCTATGCATTCCAAAGTCATTTGATAACTTAAGTTCAGCAAATATAGAGGAAAAGGGGGGATGAGAGAAGAAATGTTATTCATATCTTGTTAAACTGATAACTTGACCCATGACTGGGAGAACACAACCTAAGATACCATATGAGTTATAAGAAACAAATTTAAATTTCAAAAATAGATTGTACTGAAAGGTATTGATAACGTCACTAGTTATTGTGATGTGCTTAGATACAAAATTTCATGAGTGTATGACATTAAAATTTTAATTTGAATGAAGTTATTTTTCTTCTGGTTGAAATTAAACAAAAAATCACAGTGAAAGAAAGTGGTAAGGGATTTTTTTTTTGTGGTTGATCTGAACTTAACATAACTAAAAAAAAATGCACATACTGTTAAGCCACTTGAAAGAAGACTTGTTCTTTGTCATTGTTCTGAACAAAGATAGTGCCCACTTGTATGTTCACTTTTAGCTTTGTGAGCCTATTGGAGAGCACACATGTTGAAACCCATATTAGAACATTTGGAGACTCGAAACAGTTCTTTAGGGAGAAAATGGCATGAAAAGGAGGAAATTAAGATACCGTTTAGTTTAAATTTAACATTATTTTAAGTCTAGCGACTAAAGAACTATTAAACTTATGAGCCTGCTGAGAATTTGAATCATCAGTTCCAGATATCACCAGGACGAATTCAAACTGTCAGTTGACTCAGAATGCTAATGGTAGAGAATCTTAGGCTCTTGGGCTTTATATCAAGATTGCCATCTCTAAGTTACTCCCCTCCCACAAATTCTCGTTGAATGCCAAATCATCTTATACTGGGGCTGAACTGGGTCAAAACTCAATTTTACTGAAAAGGGTGATTACTGACTTGTTAGTGCTTAGTTTGCAACTTTTTATATTACTCCACTCCGCATAACTGTTTGTAGCCTCCTGAAGTTTTGTGGATGATAGTTATCAAGGTTGGATTAGATAGATGCAGACAATGTACAAAGTGACAAAGTTTTATAACTATGTTATATATATTTAATAACATTTTCAAAAGTCACATGGTATTTTAGCATAATCAGTGAAAAGAAATTCTTACATGTAATTTCTAAACATCCATTAATAGAAAGCGTTTTCTGATTAGAAGAACATCTATGGAAAACAAGAATTGATTTTTTTTGTATTTATTTTCAGTTTTCAACATTCACTTCCATAAGTTTTAAATTTTCTCCCCTTCTCTCCTCCCTCCCTAAGACAATATGCAATCCGATATGGGCTCTACACATACATTCCTACTTAAAAACATGTTCACATTAGTCATGTTGCATAGAAGAATTATAATGAATGGGAGAAACCATGAGAAAGAAAACAAAACAAAAGAGAGAAGAACCTGCTTCACTCTGCATTCCAACTCCATAGTTCTTCTGGATCTGGATGGCACTTTCCATCATGAGTCCTTTGGAAAAGATGTTAGTCCTTGAATTTTTTTTTTTTTCAGTCCTTGAATTTCTGAAAAGGGCTAAGTCTATTAAAATCAGTCCTTGCGCAGTGTGGCTGTTACTGTGTACAATGTTCTTCTGATTCTCATTTCACTCAGTATCAGTTCATATATCTTTCCGGGTTTTCCCAAAGTCTTTCTTATATCACAGTAGTATTCCATTACATTTGTATACCCCAACTTGTTCAGCCATTCCTCAATTAATGGACATCCGCTCAATTTCCAGTTCTTTGTCATCACAAAAAGAGCCGCTATAAATATTTTTGTACATGTGAGTCCTTTTCCCATTTTTATGTTCTCTTTGGGATACAGTCCTAGAATTGATATTTTAAACTCCTAAATTAGACCTGGTTTGGAAATGAGTGTTTTAAAGGTAATATCTCTAAATTGCTTTTTAGTTTAAAAATATGTCATGGGGCATCAGATATGTAAATTGAAAAGGAAGAAGTGGATCAAGGGATTTTCTTGATGTGGAATATCAGGCAAAAATACTAGAAAATGTTAGCCCTACAAATGGCAACTTATAGCCCTAAAGGTGACAAATGTAAAAAGGTACAATTTTACAAAGTGATTCATTTACTCAGTAGATGCTGTACAGATAGATTCAGGTCTCATTTTCCAAAAATGTCCATGTTCAGATAGACACTAAAACCAAAAAACTCCCAAATTTTCAATTTTGTTCCTTTTAGTAGTCTCTCCTAAATCATTATTTGCTGCTAATTTAAACTAGGAAAAAAATCATTTGGGAGGAATTGAGAAGGATGGATAAAAACTAGCAAGGTAAAACCTGATTTTGGTTTATCCATCTCGTCTCCTGTTTTTCAAATGGCAGCTTGGAAAGAGGAAAGTGCTGTGTTTTAGAAGAAAAATTCAGTCCATTTAAGCATTTTATTCTGATTGCTCAATGTCTTTTAAAGAGCCTAGATATTAATTTAAAAGCCGTGTTTCTAGTAGTGGGCATGAAATATTTTCAGAACCTCAACTCTGAACTCACATATACTGTATCCCCCAGGGGGAAAATCCTATTATACTATTTTCATAGGATAGATTGAACACGTTCTATTGACATAAGCTATCTGGGTAATATATTTTTTTCCTTCAAGTGTTATCCATAGAGCTTCCTGATATGCACACTCTTTCTCTTCTCCCTCCCTCCTTCATTCCCTCCCTCTCTCTTTTTCTGTCTTTGTCTCTCTGTGTGTGTGTATCTATAAACAACTGCATATGGCAAATATTTAATGTTTATATTATGCTTAAAGGTTTGCACAGCTTTTTACAAATATATCATTTCATTTTATTTTCATATCAACCCTGTGAGGTTGATGTTATTGTTCTTATTTTATAGATGAGGAAACTAAGCCTCAGAGAAGTTAAATGACTTGCCTAGGATCATGCAGAATTCAAACTCAGGTCTTCAGACTCCAAGTCCAAATCTCTATCCACTGCATCATTTATCTGTGAGTTTAGGGAACTATAGAATACAACACAGTCTGTGAAATAATTATATAAAGGGGATTTCTCTCATTAAAATGAAATTATGTTTGTGAGGTAGGCAGATCTGGATAGAAAATCTTATTTTCTATCTTTGGTCCTACATGGCTATCTGATACGGACTGAGAAAGTTAAATATACAATCATACTTCTAGATGCAATTCATTATAAGGACACTTTGTGGTCTCAGTTCAGAAATGCTTCTGTTTGTGATTTTTAGTTTCCATTGTGCCAATTGGGCCAGACCAATTACCATAATCTAGATATGCCTACTTGAAGATTTGAGTCCTACCTGATTTACTTACTATCACAATGACCAGACTTTTAACTAACTTAAACTTCATCCTTAGTAATTGTATTTTAAAGGTAGTGCTCGTACTCTAGTTACTTTATAGTAAATGAAGAAAAGATCAATGGTACTATTGCATATTGATAGGGGGGAAGTAGAATTTTATGAGTAGATGTAACAGGAAATTAGAATTGTGGGAAAGGACTCGATGGTAGGAAGCTAATCCCTATGTGGCAGGGACAGTTCTGGCACATGATCTATTTTTAAGTACATATAAGGTGTGTGTCTTGTTGAAGACTGTATCAAGTTATAAATATCTTCAACTTTTTTTAACTTCATTTAATACCTATACATCTTTATACTTTGATATTTATAGAATTTTTTGAATCTCTCCCCGAGAAAATTATATTGAATATTTCCCCATAGACAATCAAGGAGTAGTTAAAACTGTATTAATATTAAAAATGAAGATAAGAACTGTTTTTGCTATAATTAGTACTTCTGGAAACACAGGCATAATATTTTATTTAGGATACTTAAAGTTTTAAGCTACCAAGATAAATGTTGGAAAATCTGTAAAAGTGAATGCTCTGGAAAATTAAATCTTTCTAGAGATCAAGTTGATAGTTATATTATTTCCTTAATCAATCAGTGTGTTCTTTATAAGTCACTGAACTGGCCATTTACACAATGACAAACCTAAAATTCTGGTTCTTTGTAATATCTCTACATACTATGTACAGAAATAAACTCTTGTTGCCTCCACCTGAAACAAAGCAAAACCCAGCCCTGTCCTTTCCCAGAATTAATCCAACTACTCTATTTCAGTATTGAATGGTATTAGCTTTTTCCTGCTTACCTAGACTTTAAAGCCTCAGTCATCTTTGGTTTTTCCTTCTGCCTAACTACTCAGTTGCCACATAATATATTGATTCTATTTCTAAAGCCTCTTTAAAAATTGTCCCTTCATTTCCATGCTCAGTGCAACTATCCTAGTCAAAGCCTCCATTGTCTCTTAGTTAGACTACTGAAATAGGTTCTACCTTCACTAACTGTCTTCTCCAAACTAATTTTTTGCCCATATAATTGGTCATTGCCCATATAATCTTTCTGATGTACCACTCTGATCCTGTCACTCTTTTAGGAAAAATCACCAATGGTTTCCCATTGGCTACTGGATTTAAATTCCTTGGCATCCAACCCCTTCTGTGGTCTGACTGCATGCCTTTCCAATCTTACCTCCTACTATTGTTTTTTATGGAGTTTATGTTCTATCCGCACGAACTACAAATCATCTCTTAGTCTTGTTCTTATCTTATTTATCTGTGCATTTTCTTCTATAATCTTTCATGCCAGAGGGAATCTTTAGTTCATCTTCTCCATTCTCAACCATCTTTGCCATCCTTTTAGACTTAGCTCACTTGTCATCAATGGCTTGCAAAAATCTTTCCTTTACTTCTCTCAAAGATCTAGAATCAGTTTAAAAAAAAACTTAATGCAATTAAAGTTGTCCAAAAATAGAATGCACTACCCTCAAAATCTGAGATTTGGAAAAGGGATCTCAAAGGTTATCTGGTGTAAACTATACCTAAACAGAAATCTGCTTTACAGTACCTCTAACAAGTTGTCATGGAACCAGAGATTTATAGGCAGAAGGGACCATAAAGACCATCTAGTTCAATTCCCTTATTTTACAGGTGAAAAAATGGAGGCTAAGAGGTTGAATAACTTGCCCAGGGTTATACAAATATGAAGAGCCAGAGCCGGGATTTGAACTCTGCTCCTCTGACTCCAAATCTAGTATTGTTTTCCACTGTTACCTTGCTACTTTTTCCTTGAAGACCGTTTATAGCTGTTTCCTGACTTGGTCTGTTTTTCTTTTAGGCAGCTGTCGTTGTTAGAAAACGTAAATTCGCCTTTTTGTAACTTCTGGGTACCTATTTCTGTCCTCTTAACCAGACCACGTGTGTCTAGGACCTCTTGCTGTCTGCCCTAACTACATGTGCATCCTTCTCTCTTCCTTTCATCTCTGTCTCTGGTAACAGTAATAAAACCAATTAGTACTGTTGTTTCTGGAAAGAGAGATTGGTTGACTGCGCTGTGAATCCTTTCCCCATCCCTTTGCTTCTACATTTCCTTATATGTGTTGACTTCCTTCTGCTATCGTCCATTAGAGTGCAAGCTCCTTGAGGGGAGGGACTGCCTTGCTTTTGTATTTGTATTCCGAGAGTTTGTGTTCCTTCTGACATTTAAAGAAAGCTATCTTTTGATAGTCTTTACTTCTTTAAACCAGCAAGCATTTCTCCAAATATTGAGAAATATGTTCTAGGGACTACTGGGAGTCCCTGAGGCCCTTTGGCAGTGGTCCCCAATGTCAAAACTATTTGTACAATAATAGTAAAATGTTTTAATTTCTGATGTGGTAAGTGTAAATAAATATAAACAAAAGCTCTTTGGAGGGTCCTTAATAATTTTTAAGGGTGTAAAAGTGTCCTGAAACGAGAACTCCTGCCTAAACCAACATCTTCAAATGATCTTTGGTGTCATTCCTGTCAGCATCTTGGTCACCTTACTCTGGATATAGTATTTTCTCTAAAGGTGCAGATCACAAACCCCATCCATACCTGGGGTATAGTTCTTAGTAATATCAAATAGTCTATTTATGCATATCATGTATCTCTTCATAGTCTTTTGGGTAACCTTTAATTTTAATTCTTTGGAGACTGTAGTATTCCATACTTTGCAGCCACATGCAATCACTAGAACTTTGATGAGTCTTTGTTACAGGGAGAAGCTTGGAATCATTAAAAGGTTCCTTTTTATGAGTTGATCAAGATCACATCTAGTGGCAGAGAGAATTAGAACTAATTTATTCTGATCATTTGCTCTTTATGGTATATACAAGTAGATCTCAAAAAGTTGGATTTTCCATTCAGAATGTTGAATCGTTAACAATCTTTCAGAGATGGTATCTCTGCTGATAACTGAGACAATACTTCTTTAGATGAATTTAGCATTTGAGGAACAGAGAATTTCATGGTGGTCACTTTTGTCAGTGCTTATTCTTTGCTTTCTTACTTTCATATAAAAATGATTAGCTTTTTTGTAATTATTATTCTGATATTTGCAACATTTCTAATAATTTTTCGAATAATGGTAAGATTTTTCTAGTATGAGTGGACCATTTTCATGACTTGTAGCATATTTTAAACAATACATTTTTATTAATTTTTTTCTTAACATCAACATAATTACCCCAAGTATTTTTTCTCCTACTCCTCCCAGAGAGCCATCTTATATAACAAATAATATTTTTTAGATAGAATAAAAAAAATCAGCACAATTGGTTAATGCATTGAACAGATGCAGTCTGTAACACCTGTATACCTCCCACTTCCATGAAAGGGTGACTGGGGGGGGGTAACTTGTAATTTCTCTTAATTTGAGTCTCGCTTATCTTTATAACTTTGTTACATTTTGATTTTTTGGTGTTTAGGTCTTTCCATTTACATTGTTGTATTTACTACGTAGATTGTTTTCTTGGTTCTGCTTACTTCTGCGATTGTACTATAGATCAACAAATATGTATCTTTCTTTGTTTCTTTATATTCATTGCACACATCATTTGTTTCAGCACAGTAATATTCCATTACATTGATGGGTGTCTACCTTGTTTCCAATGCTTAGCTATCACAAAAAGTGTTGCTGTCAATATTTTGGAGTACATGGAGATTGTCTTTTTATCAATGGTTTCCTTTGGGTATAGTCCTGGTAATGGAGTTTCTCCTTTTTGGATTCTGAGTGTGCTAGACCATGGAAAGAGCCGGAGTTGCTTTATCTTTGATGCATAATTTCTGTTTTTGAGAGGTTTGATAAATCCTAGATGTCAGAGGAAAAAAAATTTAGTCTTCATCTTTTTCATCTGGAAGTACATGTGTAATTTAAAAAATGTATGTCACCTGAATCTTATTTTAAAAGCATTTTGGTGAGCCTACCATTCGAAGGAATCTATAATGATCATTTTATTAACATAAATAGTAATCATCTCTAACTTATTTTCATAAAAAAATCCATATTAGGTTCATTAAAAGCAGATAAAATACAATACTTGATAATATAATACTATAACACAATGATTGTTGCTTTTGTTGATGATTTATGTATATTGTAAGCATGGACTTCCTTAAGGAATTAAGAATTTTAGGGAATTTTGATAAAGAAAATTAATTTTTGTTTTTAGTAGTATATCTTTTGTCTCCCATTTCACATAGATTTCTGATGACAGTTGTGCTAATTTTGCAAATTATAAAGTAGCAAATCAAAATGTGAAGGACTTTGAGTCTATATAGTGCTAGTTTTTATGAAAAACTTGTGTTTATATATGTATGTATGTATATGCACATACGTATGTATACACACACACACACACATATTGTTTCAGAGCTACCTAACGAATTAATAGATAGGATTTTTTTTTTATACTGAGGCATGGAGCGTTTATAGTTTTCTGTGACTAGAACCTGGTCTTTCCATTCACAAATGGACTCTGTTCATTATTTCAGAGTTGAACTATAAAACACCCCATAGTAAAGCTTGGTTTTTAGAGTTTGCATATTTGGAACTGTTGAGCCAATTTGTAACATAATAATCCTAAAGCTAAGAGTTGTAAAGGTTAAATTCACATTTTATCTTCTTACTGTAACTTGTAGAACCTTCCCCTGCCCCCCCCCCCACCGCTCCCCGCTCTCTCTTTGATTTTCTCTTGATTCCATTTACCCCTCAGTTCTTTCCTAGGCCATCACCCATGCAACTAATATGTTCTCTTTTCCTTTCCCATCTCAACTTGCTCAGATCCCTGGCTATGTTTCCTGTTGCTGATCTTGCCCTGCCAAGCTTCATCCTGGGATTGCTCCTTCATCCACTCACTGTCTTTGTTCCTACTCATGCGCTGCTAAATAAAACTGAATAAAATCATGAAACTTTGCCAACTCAGTCTACTACAAATTATTACATATTCTTAACTGGGGCCCTGACTATGGCAAGGCAGTCCTTTCACATTTCCTTAATCGACTCTCTCACTCACCACAGTGGTTTTTCCAGATTTTTCCATCCCTCTTAAACTTTGCAGGTCTTCCTCTTTTTTCACCCTCTTAGCAAAGAACCTTACCTCATATTTCACTGATGAAATTGAGGCCATTTGATGAGCCCCCTCTTCTCCCCTTTTCCTCATCTCATGTCACTGATGGCTTCTTCCCTTATTTCCTCCTCTCCTTTCTCAAGGAGAAATGGCCCTTCTCTTTGTCCCTTTATCCATGCACACATCCCAATTCTATATTAGTTCTCTGGCAGAATGCCTCTAATATCATCTCTGCTCTCTCACAAATCTTCCGTCTTTCCATCTCTACTTGCTGCTTCCTAAAGTTCACCCATATCTCCTCCAATCCTCAAAAAAATCTCACTTATCCGGACTATTTCTGTTAATTCTCATCTTCTGGGTAGAGATGCCTTTTATGGCTAAACACCTTGAGAAGGCTACAATAGGTGCTTCTTGTTTTTCTCCCACACTTTTCTTAACTTTTCAGGCAGGTTTCCAACTTCATCATTTAGCTGAAACTGCGCTTTCCAAAGATACCAGTAATGTTTTAGTGGCCAAATAAGTTTTTTGGCCTTTTTAAATTCAGCTGTTGACACAGTTGATCATCTTTTTCTTCTTGATATTCTCTTCTACTTTTTTCATGACACTTTTAGAGGTTCTGAGGTGGTGCAATAGATAGAGTGCTGGGCCTGGAGTCAGGAACTTTTCAAATTCGACCTCAGACACTTATTGTGTGATCCCGGGCAAATCACCTCTGTTTGTCTCTATTTCCTCAACTCAAATGAGACTATTAAGAGCACCTACTTTGCAAGGCAGTTATGAGGTCCAAATAAGATAATTGCAATGTACTTATCGGAGGCCCTAAATAAATGTATATTCCCTTCCCCCTTCCCCTTGTTCTTTTCCTTCCTAACTACTTTGCTTTCTCCAATAATCATGAATATTCCCACTTCACCTGTGCTTTTTCCTGGGCCCTCTTCTCTATTTCCTGTATACTATTTCATCAGGTCCTCATGGATTGATTCAGTTATTATCTTTAGGCTGATGCTTTTTTAAGATCTCTTTGTTCCGCCTTAAATTGTTTCTCCAGCTCCAGTGTAGCATCTACAGCTGCCTGTTGGACATCTTGAATTGAGTATCTTGTAAAGATCTTGAACTTGTCTAAAACTAAGCTCATTACCTGCCCTCTCTCTCAGCTTCCTTATCAATTTTAAGAGCACCGCCATCCTCCCAGTCACCTAACTATGCCCCTAATCTAGGAGATATCCTCTACTGTTCACTCTTACCCTTCCCCTTCCCCCACCAATCTAATCCGTTGCCAAGTTCTGTCTATTCAACCTTTGTAGCACCTCTTATATGCCCTCTTCCTTCTCTCCTCCCTAGTATGGGCCATCACCATCTCATGCCTGTACAATTGGAGTAGCCTGCTGGTTGGTCTCTCAACCTCAGGTCTTTCCTCACTGCAATCAATCCTCCACTTTAGCTGTCAAATTTATTTTCTTAACATGTAGATCTGTCCAGTTTACCCTCCCCCCACTTCCTGGCCCTACTCAGTAAACTCCAATGGCTTCTTATCACCTATAGGATAAAGTATAAAGTCATCTCCTTGATGCTTAAAAACTTTCATAACTTGCTTCTCTTCCTACCTTTCCAATTTTCTTACACCTTATTCTTCTGAACTTACACTGTGATCAGTGACACTGGATTCCTTACTCTTCTATGTACAAGATACTTGTATCCTGGCTGGTTTCCATACCTTCATTGTTCTTCTCATCTTCTCTTGGTTTCCCTGACTTTAGGTACTAGCTAAAATCCTGCCTTCAGCAAGAAACCTTTCCCAATTTCCCTTAATTCTAGTTCCCTCCTTTGAAACCTAGTTTATCTTGTGTATATGTATGTGTGTGTGTGTGTGTGTGTGTGTATAAAATCATTTGTACAGTTTTTTTTGCACATAGGCATTTTTGCATATTGTTTTCCCCATCAGACTGTGATGATTTCTTTGAAAATATGGACTATTTTTCTTTTTCTTTCTTTGTATCCCCAGCACTTTACAAAGTGTGTGCCATATAATTGGTGCTTAATAAAATGCTTGTTGATTTGATGTGGGGGATGTGCAGGATGCTTATTAAAACCTGTTAGCACTATTGAGAGGCAGTGTGGTATAATAAGTTATCAGACTTGAATCCTGGGTATGCCACTTACTTAAACTCTTAAGTGATCTTATCCAAGTCATCTAAAGTCTGAGCCTCATTCTTCTCATCTGTAGAATAGGAATAATAATGCTTATACTACCTTCCTCGTAATGTTGAGTGCTATATGTAAAGATGTGTTCTTATTACAGAAATATTATGTCTAAATTGGGTTAATTCAACTTTTAAAAAGTAATAGCACATTTAGCCTTATAACCCTTTGCTATTGTTTTCCTTTTGAATTTTTTTGCATATGTCATGTTGTTTAAAAGGAATATTTTTCTTAAGCTTTTTAGTTTTTAATAATTAGAAAAAGTAAAACTTATTATTGTAACTGATATCTTAAATTTTATTTTCTGTCAAGTTTCTAAAAAAAATCCCAAATCATTAGTCACTTAGGATTAGAAAAGTCATTACTTTTTTCAGATATGAAACAGAACAATTTTAGAATAGTATGAAGTGTTAGTTGGCAATTTTTCCCTTAATCTTTCGTGATTTTTCTTAGAGTGCGTTCCCGGTAAAATTATGAGGCATTCTAACAAAGTCAAATTGTTTAATGAATTCATGTTTTCACAACTAGTATTCAATATGTAACACTTAGTTTTAAAAATTAGAACAAATAAAGCATTTCATTTTATTTTAGAAAAGCAAGGCATTTAAAAGCTGATTATTTCATTTATGCCATGTAATCTTAAAAACCTTTGGGGTTAAGAAGAAATAAGGGCAAGAAAAGATCTTTAGGTGATCAGGAAAAATATTATCTCATCCCTTTTTTTAAGCTTTAACATTTAAATTAGACTTTACACAACTATCAAAAATGTTATATTTGAAGAATTTTCAATGTAAATAATATGTGTGGGTAGATGAAATTAGAAAATCTATGTTGAAGAGCTAAGTACGTATTTTTAGGATAAGGTGTTATTGTCCTGTCATTCATTTAGATGAATTCTCATGAAAGGAGAAATAACTAGTATCATAATGTAAGTATGAAGTATTTAGTGACTCTTTCCAGGCATGTATTGTATTGCTGTCCATTACACACTCTACTAGTACAGCCATGCTGGACTTTTTGCTGTTCCTCACATGAAACACTCTATCTGATCTTCTTGCCTTTGCATTGGCTTTTGTTAATGGTTACAATACACTTCTCTTCACCTTTACCTCTTAATATCTCTTAATATGCTTGTTTTCTTTTAAAGTTTAAGTACCATCTACAAGAGACTTATCCTGTTTCCATTCCCCTCTTCAGCTGCTGGTGCCTCTCCTCTCATCCTTATTCCTTATGTGTATTTTGTACATTTCTGTATAACATGTATACATGTCTTCCCCGATCAAATGTGAGCTCATGAGCTCAAGGACTTTTTTTTTCTTTTAGCAGTTGCCACAGTGCTTGCCACAGAGATCCTTGATAAATTCTTATTGATTAAAGTGTTTTCTGTAAAGGGAAAAAGAAATGGGTAGAATGGGAAGGGGTGAGAGATGAAGAATTTCAGGGAAAAATGACTAATTTGTGATGTTGCCCTAAGTTGATTTCTGTAGCATTTTAACCTTTAAAATATAGTTAAACACAAAAAAGAGTATTTCCATATACACAGCAGTAGTACCTAGAGAATTTTATTTGAAAAATTGAATCTCCGCTACTTCCAGCTTTTGAAAAAAGTGTATAAATTCTGTACTTTAAAAACTCTTCTGCTTTTCTATACTTCTGAACTTTTCTATGTGTTTTAAAAAATGTGACATTGCCCACCCTTGCACCCCAGTCGCTTTTTAGGCTTCACTATTCCTGCCTTCTACCGTATCAATTACAGACTGAGAAAAAAGGAAAAAAAAAAACTTAAAACAAACAAGCATAGGAAGGGAAAATAAATTCACACGGTGGACACATCCAAAACTTTGTCTCTTTCCATACCTTCTGTCCATCACCATGGTAACATGATTTATCATATGTCCTTAGAAGACATCATTGTTCATTGCATTGATCAGAATTATCAGAATTGTCAATTTTCTTTTCTTTACAGTGTAGCTATCTTTATATAAAGTGTTTTGATTCTAGCCATTTCACTTTTCATCAGTTCATACTCTTGATTCTCTCAAATCATCTTTTCCATCATTTCTCATGGGGCAATAAAATTCTGTGACATTAATATACTACAGTTTACTTTTTCAAGGCATTCTGAGGTACCCCCTTATTCTAGTTTTCTCTTTATTATCCAGTTATCTTCAAGGCATTCTGAGATATCCCCCTACATTCTAGTTTTCTCTTTATTCTCCCCATCCCCCAGTCCTTTCTTAAGAATCAGAAAATTTGTTTTTCTTGTTACTATTTCCTCTCTGATATCATCCTCTCTCTTAACAACTACCCATCTCCTACCCTGTTTTAAAATTTCAAAACCAACTATGTGTATTTTCAGTGCTGTCTCCTTTTTTCAGTGTCATCCCTTTCAGATGCGAATGTGGTTCCACTAAAGCTCTTTATAAGCTAAATGTTTGTATACTCTTCTCATTCATCTCCAATTATGAGAAATAGCAAATTCTACCCCCTTCTTTCTTTCTATACTAGCATATCAAGTAACCTTTGGAGACTCTTAAAGTTCCGAAGAAATATATCTTTCTTCTGTCTCTTTCAGAATGTTTGAACTACATCATCATATAACCTTCCACTTCCTCAAATAAAATATACCTTTCTACATTTCTCTGAACTTCTGTATTTGTATTTCAACTCTTGTTTTTTGTTTTTTTACCCACTTGGAAATGCTTAAATCTCTTTCGTTGTTTTTTCCCCATTATCTCTGCAAGGCAAATTAATCTTTATATACATTTTTATATACATACATACATACATTCATATGTATGTATGTATAAATTTATTTTCAGTTTTCAACATTCACTTCCACAGGATTCTGAATTCCAAATTTTCTCCCCTTCTCTCTCTTCCCCCCACCCCATAACAGCTTGCGTTTTGATTACCCTTTCCTCCAGTCTTCCTTTCCTTCTATTACTCCTCACCCCCTTCTCTTAACTCCTTCCCTTCTATTTTTCTGTAGGGCAAAACAGATTTCTGTGCCCCATTGCCTGTATCTTATTTCTCAGTTGCATGTAAAAATGGTTTTTAACATTCATTTTTAAAGCCTTGAGTTCCACATTCTCTCTCTTCCTTCCATGTTCCCCCTCCCCCGCCCCCCCATCATTGAGAAAGCAAGCAATTTGATATAGGTTGTACATGTATAGTCATGCAAAATACTTCCATATCAGTCATGTTGGGAAAGACTAACTATATTATCCTCTCTCCTATCCCACTTTCCATTTATTCTAATCTCTCCTTGGACCTGTCCCTCCACAAAGGAGTTTGCTTCTGATTGCCCCTTCTCCCAATTTGCCATCCCTTCTATTATCTCCCCTCTCTTATCCCCTTCTCCCCTGCTTTCCTGTAGGGTAAGATAGATTTCCATATCCAGTTGAGTGTGTATGTTATTGCCTCCTTAAGCCTTATCTGATGAGAGTAAGGCTCACTTATTCCCTCTCACCTCCACCCTCGTCACCTCCATTGTAAAAACTCTTTTTTTGCCTCTTTTATGTGAGATGATATACTACATTCTACTTCTCCCTTTCTCTTTTTTCCTGGTACATTCATCTCAATGCTTAATTTTATTTTTTTGGTATCATCCCTTCATATTCAGTTCACCCTGTGCCCTTTATCTACACACACACACCTACATATATAACATACATAATACACATACATACGTGTGTGTGTGTGTATGTATTCCCTCTAACTACCCTAATACTGAGAAAAGGTTTCATGAGTTACAAATATCATCTTTCCATGTAGGAATATAAATACTTCAACTTCAATAAATCCCTTAGGATTTCTCTTTCCTGTTTACCTTTTCGTGTTTCTCTTGATTGTTTGAAAGTCAAATTTTTTATTCACCTCTGGTCTTTTCAACAAGAATTTTTGGAAGGCCTCTATTTCATTGAAATTCCATTTTTCCCCCTGAAATATTATACTCAGTTTTGCTGGGTAGGTGATTCTTGGTTTTAAACCTATCCCCTTTGACCTCTGGAATATCATATTCCAAGCCCTCTGATCTCTGTAGAAGCTGTTAAATCTATGTTATCCTGATCGTGTTTCTACAATACTTGAATTGTTTCTTTCTGGCTGTTTGTAATATTTTCTCCTTGGCCTGGGAATTCTGGAATTTGGCTACAGTATTTCTAGAAGTTTTCCTTTTTTGGGATCTCTTTTAGGAGGTGATTGGTGGATTCTTTCCATTTGTATTTTACCCTCTGGTTCTAGAATATCAAGGCAGTTTTCCTTGATAATTTCTTGAAAGATGGATGTCTGGGCTTTTTTTTTTTTTTAATCATGATTTTCAAGTAGTCCAAGAATTATCTCTCCTGGATCTATTTTCCAGGTCAGTTATTTTTATAATGAGGTATTTCACATTGTCTTCTATTTTTTTCATTGTTTTGGTTTTATTTTATAATTTCTTGATTTCTCATAAAGTCGTTAGCTTCCATTTGCTCCATTATAATTTTTAAGGAATTATTTTCTTAAGTGAGCTTGTGGACCTCCTTTTCCATTTGGCCAATTCTACTTTTTAAGTCATTCTTCTCCTCATTGGCTTTTTGGACCTCTTTTGCCATTTGGGTTAGTCTATTTTTAAAGGTGTTACTTTCTTCAGAATTTTTTTGGGTCTTCTTTAGCAAGCTGTTGATTTGTTTTTCATGATTTCTTGCATCACTCTCATTTCTCTTCCCAATTTTTCCTCTACTTCTCTTACTTGCTTTTCCAAATCCTTTTTGAGCTCTTCCATGGCCTGAGACCATTTCATATTTTTCTTGGAGGCTTTGGATGTAGGAGCCTTGACCTTGTTGTCTTCCTCTGTCTGCATGCCTTGGTCTTCCTCATCAGTAAGTGTGGAAGAAAACATCTTTTCACAAAGAAATAACCTTCTATAGTCTTGTTCTTTTTTCCTGTTTGCTTATTTTCCCAGCTAACTATTTGACTTTTAAGCTCTTTGTTAGGTGGAGGGTATACTGCCCCAAGTTTCAGGGGTTTTCTGCAGCTGTTTTCCAAGCTATCTTTAGGGATCTGTAAATTCTCAGTTCCTCCGAAGTGGTATGATCAAAAGAGACGTGTTTATTCCTCTCCTGGCCTGTGCTCTGGTCCATGAGCAACCATGAGCACTCTTTTCTGCCCTGGAACTGCGAGGAGGCTTCCCTCTCCACAGCTGCCGCCAGCTACCCCATGCCAGCGCTCTTCCTCACCCCAGGAACACCACCCACAACTGTGACCCAGATCAGCTGCTCGGTTCTCCCACTGTCTGTAGGCTGAGAGCTGCAGAAGCAGCCCCTCTGCTGGGGCAGTGGCTGCTACTGCCCTGGGGCTGGGGCTTGGACTGGACCAAGCTCTTCTCTCACCCAGGTGAGAGAGCTCTCCCACTGACCTTTGAAGCTGTTTTTGGCATTTGTGAGTTAAGAAATCTGGAAACTGCTGCAGCTACCAGTGATTCAGTGCCCTGAGGCCTGCTCCAGGCCTGTCTGTGTGGGTGGGGCTGCCCTTTGAGCAGGAGCATGGTGTGATAGACCCTTCCTGTCAGCCTTCCAGATTATTTTGGGCTGGAAATCTGCTTCACTCTGTCATTTTGTGGCTTCTGCTGCTCTAGAATTTGTTTAGAATTATTTTTTACAGGTATTTCAAGGGGCTTGGGGGGAGAGCGCAATCAGGCTTCTACGCCACCATCTTGGCTCTGCCCCCATGGTAAATTAATCTTAATTGTAAGTCTGGCTTTTGCCTTTTGGATTATTATATTGCATCCAGTCTTGTGTGATTGTGAAAGTAGTTTCTTGGTAATTGAACTGCATCTTTCTAGACAATTGAAGTATTTTTTCCCCTTTGAAATGGAAGCTTTGGATTTAGGCTCTAACATTCCTAACACTTTTCCTTTTGAGCTATCTATTAGTGGATTCTTTTTGTCTTCTCTTTTCCCTCTGATAATCTGGGCAGTTTTCATTTATGGTTTCTTGAAATATAGTATTGAGGCTGATTTAAAAAATTGGTGTTTTTAGGGAATCCAGTGATTCTTAAATTTATCTCTTCTAGACCAGTTTTTTTTCAGGCAGATATCCAGCTACCTTACATTTTCTTCTGGTTTTTTTTTTTTTTTGTTCTTTCAGTCTTTTGATTTTGTTTTCATGTTTTTTGCTGTCTAATGGGATCACTGAGTTTGGTTTGTTCTTTTCAAGTTTTCAGAGAGTCTGTTAATTGGGTAAGATTTACTCCTTTTTCTCCTACGCTATTATTTTAAAACTCCTGCCAATTCTTTCCTCTAGACCTTCTATTTCCTTTTTCATCTCTTGCTTCATCTGTGTAGCGTTGTGATCCTTGAAGAAATTCCTTTTTTCTTTTGAATTTTTTCTGGTAGCCCTTGTTATGACTTATACTCTAGATTTGGCATAATTTTTTTATACTGGTTGATTAAAAATTTTTTTTTTGATTTATTCATCTCTCCAATTTTATTTCCTGAGTTGAGACTTTCTGCTAATGTTATCCAATTTCTGCTTTGCTTTTAGGTGAGGGATGATGGTAGGTCCTTTTTTGTTCTCATCTTATGTTCCTGATCTGACCTCCACTTCTTAGGGTTAGGACACCTTTGACATAGTCCTGGGGGAAGGTCCTGTTCTGATTGCTGCTGAGCCTGCACTGGTTGGTTGTTAAACTGCTTGAGGTGGTTTTCAAGATTTCTTCTTCCCCAAGTTCTTTTTAACCACTCTGGCTTTCTAGAAGAGTCCTCCCCTCTTGTCGATGCTGGGTACATTGTTATACAAACCACAGTCTCTCCTAGGTCATCTTTGGGTTATCCAGGAGGCTGCCTTTCTTTTTAGCTTGTGCTGGTTGGTGGTGGGTTTTCTGAGTGCTCCAATTTCTGTTACCTTTGGACTTCTTGCTGTCTTTTTGTATAGTTCTTTGGTGGAAGAAATCATGTGCTACAGTTGCTCTCTTTGGAGTTCTTGATTAATTTGATGTGGTGGGAATGAGAGATTTTGTCAGGAGTATGTGTGGGGGAGCCAGTGAGGGGTCAGAGGGGCATTTGGAGGTGTGGGTTGCTTCTTCCCATTCAGGGAGCCATCTTGGCTGAAAGTCTAATGTAGCATTTTCAAAAGATCCTGAAAGATAATATTTCTGGGCAAAAATTAATGTTACATTTAGACCTGTTGAAAGGATTTCCCCAATTAAATGTTTTCTTAAAATTCATGTTATTGGTCAAAGTAATTGGATAACCAGATTCACTGAGCCTTTTGAAATGTAGATCAGTTACCATACCATCACTGGTTCTGGAGTTATGGGATCTGGGTTTAAACTCACCTCATAAGTGTTTACCTCTGTGACCTGGAGCAAATCACTCAAACCTATCCCCCCACCCCAGTTGAATTTGACTGTTCTGAGGTTCCAGCTCAACATCTATACGCATAGGCTATGAAGGGACATTCATTGGGATTTTTCCAGCTAGACATTTAATGTTTTACAGCAAAGTTTTTAGCTTAACATATTTGAACTTGTACTAGATAAGGTTAATAGGCTAGAACAAAAGGTCAAAACATAAGGCATTAAGCTTAATTAAGGGAGAGCAGGAGTGGCAGGAGTATGTGACAGTTAAATGAGTTTCCCACAGACTAATGTCGGTTACAGAGGAACCATGCTTCAACTTAAGTGGGTTATTTTGTGCAAAGGGCAGCAGTGATTAGCAGATTGACATACCAGACACTGCTAGCCAATCCCATCTGTTTTAGAGGTTAAAAAAGCACACCCTTTATGAGCTGATGGATTGATTTGTGTGCTGGTCTAGTAAAGATTAGAAGTCCAAGGCCATTGCAATAAAAATGTCAGTTACAGAACATTGTACTTTCTTGGTTGGTTCCTTGTTTTAACTGTCAACTGTTTTATAATGGGGGTGTATAGCTTGCTGCTTATAATACAAAGTGGGGGAAGTAGATGAGGGAGGGAAAATGTCTCAGAAATAATTGTTAAGTAACATGTTCTATAGCAGGTACTTCAAATAGAGACAAAGCCGACCACAGAATACATTTGGTTTTATATAGTGGGTTTTTCGTTTGTTTTGTTTAGCATGTTCATTACAACTTAAAGTATACTGTTTGTATTCTCATGCCATTGCCCTGTTTTAAATAAGATTTAATTTTATGAATAGAATTATTAGGCTGCTTCATCTAGGCATTTGCCACTGTCAACATAGACAGTTTAGTAAGTTTATTTTTTTTCTTCTGTTCTACTCTATGCTATGATAAAGACGTTTATTCATTTAATTGAAAATTTGCCCCTAAACTCCCAGTAACTAGGATATGGAAGGATTGTTTTTTGTTCTTTGCCTATGAATAATATATATTAACATTACTTAAGATTATATTGCTAAGTTAAATTATCTTCGTGCCATAAGAATGGGGGCAGTTAGGTGCTGCAGTGTGTAGAGCCACCAGTGCTGGAGTCAGGAAGACTAATCATCCTGAGTTCAAAACTTCCATCAAACATTATTAGCAGGGTGACCTTGGGCAAGTCACTTACCCCTATTTGCCTCAGTTTCCTTATCTGTAAAATGAGCTGGAGAAGGAAGTGGTAAACCTCTCCACCATCTTTAAGAAAAACTCCAAAATAGGGTCACAAAGAGTTGGACATGACTAGGGGAAAGAGACCCCCAAAACTATAAGAATGACTTCTTTTTTGTTGGTCAGTTTGAAAGGAAACAATACCACTATGAATATAATGCTATCAATTCTAGGCAGTAAAAATACTAGATAATATTTTAGTTTCATTTCTGTTTTTCCCAGTGTTCAAATTTATATTACATTTAAAGTTGCATAAAAAATGAGAGTGTGATGTGAACCTATCTACAAATTATTTTATATCTAGGAATTACTACCTAAATATAAAAGCCAAGCAAATTTTTAAGCTATTAAGGAATGGGAAAAAGGCATGATTAAAAGGTTAGTGGGCATAGACCACCACCTTTTCCTGCAAAGGCATTTTAGGGAATCTAAAATACTTGCTGGGCTATTTGGGGCTAGTGAGGAGGGATCCAAAGTACAGACAAAAGTCTCCTGTACTACATTAGTGCCTTAATTCCTCACTCTCGGTGTGGCCCTTCTCCCACCCTCCCAGTTCAAACTTAGAGCAGAATAAATGTTGCTGAGGCTCTGCCACCTCTACTGTTTGACTTCATACAAAGTTGTGAGCCACCCAGTGAGTTAAATCAGATGCTATCATTGAGAGTCAAGAAGACATGGATTTTAGTCTCGCCTAAAATGATAGTTGTGTTGTTCCTGAGCAAGTTACTTAACTTCTGTGAGCACTGTGCCTCAGTTTCTAATCAGTAAAATGAGGGAGTTGGATTCAGTGACCTCAGAGGTCCCTTCTGTGGGATTTTAAAATTGTCCAGTCTTCAAGAAAAACCACTGAAGCAGAGCTCTGAGCCACGAATGCTTTAAAGTTTCCATGATTCACCTCCAATGAAATGGACCTCAGATCTTTCTCACAATCAGAGAACTCTCTGGTATCTAGGAATGTGTTTTTATAGGATTTGATACCCAAATATGCAAAAATGGCCTGGTAAAACACAGAATATCAACACTTGATAGACCTTGCTCATGAGGGCCAAAAATTAAGATAGGCAAGGCAGGAGTCATCTCTGGTGACCAGCTAGTCATTAGGTGGTTACCTGATAACGTTGGGCAAGAGAGGGTGCTCTGGAGGCACAAAAATAAGTTAGAGGACTTTCCAAAAAATCAAGGATCCAACCCAAGCTGGGTTTAGACATGGAATTTAAGTGTAACAAGAATGGAGATAGATATCTTATGATATATCAGTCTTCTTGTGGTTGGGCAAGTGAGCTTCATAACTGGTAAATAAGTAGTGAATGTCATATTAAAGTTTGAGGCCTGTTATAATATCCTATCTTATATCCTACTGTATGGCCCTATCTTATCTAATTATCCCTATATGATTCATGTAAAATATCAACCCGATCCAAATGAATTATTTCTTGCACTTCTAGCTCTGAATCTATGCTTATAATTTGTCTTAACGATTATAGTCATCACTGGAGAAGAACAAGGTTCACTTTTTGTAGTGTGGGGCAATATTGTGCCAAAAAACTAGGCATTCATTGAAATTGCTTGGTGTCATGGCAAACCTATGAACTAGGATTCAAGTAACTATGTTAAATACTAATATCATATGGCTTCAGTCAAATAAACAGGTTGTTGTGTACAAAAATCATGAAAATCTTCGTGTAAAACAAAGAACTTGAACATAAGTATGTTGGTTTGCATAAAATAGCAATTGGATGCATAAAATAGCAATTCAGCTTTTTAGAAGAGAGCGATTAAAAAAACTAAGAAGAAATCTCATTCAAAATAGTTGTAGACAGTGTAAATTACTTGGGCATCTACCTGCCAAGATAAATTCAGGAACTATATGAAAACATTTACAAAACACAAATAAAATTAGATTTTAACAATTGAAAAAACTGCTTATGGATAGGCTGAGCTAATAAAATTAAAATGACAATTCTGCTTAACCTTTCAATGCCATACCAATCAAACTACAAAAAATTATTTTATAGAGCTGGAAAAAAAATAACAATTCATCTGGAAGGACAAAAGTAAAAAAAAAAATATGAAGGGAAGAAATGAAAACAAATGTGAAGGAAGGTGGACTAGCCATACCAGATCTGTACCATAAATAAGTAATCATGAAAACAATCTGGTTCTGGCTAAGAAATAGAATGATAGATCAGTGGAATAGATATGGCACACAATACACAGTAGGAAATGATCATAGTAATCTAGTATTTGATAAACCAGAAGACCCAGGCTTTTGGGACAAGAACTCACTATTTGACCAAAACTGTTAAGAAAACTGGAAAACAGAAACTAAGTATAGACCGACAGCTCTCATACAGCGAGATGGGCACATGATTTGTACATAAAAGGGTGATACCATAAACAAATGAGAGGGGCGTGGAATAATCTACCTGTAAGGTTTATGACCAAAAAAGAGCTAGAGAGTATCATGAGAGGTAAAATAGATAGTTTTGATTATATTAAATTAGGTTTTGCACAAACAAAACTAATGCAGCCAAGATTAGAAGGAAATCAGAAAACCTAGGAAAAAATTTACGCAATTGTCTCTGACAATTTTACTCAGTTAAAGTAGAGAACTGAGTAAATTTATAAAATGCAAGTCATTCCCCAATTGATAAATGGTCAAAGGATATGAACAGGCAGTTTTCAGATAAAAAAACCAAAGCTATAGTTAAAAAAAATCACGATTAGAGAAATGCATAGTAAAATAACTCTGAGGTACCACCTAACGCCTGGCAGAAAAGGAAAATGATAAATATTGAAGGGGAATTGGGAAAATTGGAACACTGATGCCACTGTTGGTAGACTTGTGAATTGATCCAACTATTTTGGAGAGCAATTTGGAATTATGCCCAAAGGGCTGTAAAACCGTGCATAACCTTTGATCCAGCAATACCGCTGCTAGATCTTTATTCCAAAGATTTTTTTAAAAAGGGAAAAACACCTATTTGTACAAAAGTATTTACAGCAGCTCTTTTAGTGGTGGCAAAGAGTTGGAAATTGAGGGAACGTCCATCAATTGGGGAATGGGTGAACAAGTTGTGGTACATGATTGTGATGGAATACTATTGTGTTATAAGAAATGATAAGCATGATGATTTCAGAAAAACCTGGAAAGTCTTACATGAACTGAAGCAAAGTGAAGTGATGAAAACCAGGGGAACTTTGTACCCAGTAATAGCAATATTGCATGATGGTCAACTGTGAATTGACTTAGTTATTTGTACTCCTGATGAAAAATGCTGTCCATCTCCAGAGCAAGAACTGATGCAGTCTGGATGCAGATGGAATAATACTATTTCTCACTTTTTTTTTGTCTGTGTTTTCTTTGACTAATATAGAAATATGTTTTGCGTAATTGCACATGTACCTATATCGTATTGCTTACTGTCTTGGGGAGGAAAATGAGGGAGGCAGAGAATATGGAACACAAATTTTAGAAAATGTTAAAAATTGTTTTTACATGTAATTGGGGAAAATAAAATATTCAAAATAAAAAAAAAACTAAGAGTACATTGATTTTCATTGATCAGTCAGCAAGTATTTATTAAGCACAAAATTACCTAGCCACCTTTTTTAAGTTCTCTCTCTCCAGATTCATCTGGGATCAATTTATATCCTGGTGGCTTTTGTCTCTTGGCCCTTCATGTTATTCACCTGACTTTGTCAAGGCATTCTGTCTGCCTTTCTCCCCACTTTCTGCCCTTATACTAGGGGACTTCAGTATTCATATCGATGCTTCCATAAGTACCTTGACTTGTCAGTTCCTTCATTATATGACTTATTCCTTAGATTATATGACTTATTCCTTCACTTTGTTCCACACAGGGGTTACCATTAGCCACAGATGTTTCATTTCTATGGTAAAAAGTCTCTGATATCTAATTGGTTATCTTTCTATCATTCCATTTTTCTGACTGCCTTGCCCTTCCAAAACCTTTTAGGTCATTAGTACTGCTTTGACTTAGCTTTTATGCTTTTCTCGTCTTGATGATATAATTAAACAGTTAAATTCCACATTTTTCATTGTCTTGAATCCCTTGCCCCTTCGCCTTGATCTCTATCCTCTCATACCTTGCTAATCAGGCTAGTGGTTTGAGTTTGGAATGAAATGAGATATGTAGACCATCTTAACATTTGATAAAAGGAGATTGGCCTAACAATAGCTTGAAGGGATATTCAACAAAAATATATCATGAATTCATTTGGATACTGTTGGATACTCTTCACACATTTGCCATTGTAGTATCTGGTCACAAGTGTGTGTCAGCTCCTAGTGGGTTAGGCTTTTATACCTAGGCAACTAGTAAGATATGTTGGGTGTCCTGGAAGATTTAAGTATTGAGGATGATTTCATTGTCTTTTAGGGAAAAATTAGCCAATTGTACACGACAGAAACCTTACTGAGATGTTCCTCCTTCCACACTTGTAAAATACCAACACTAGGTTACTCTCAACATCTGTATTCAATACTTGCTTAATGGAGCTAGAGGAAATACTCTAACTCAGCAGATTGGGTCCACTGCAAATTTATATTGGCTAACTTCAACTGGGGCCTCAGTGCAACAATGCAACTCTTTTATTCATTCTTAATAAATTTTCTGTCCCACTCTCCAAATCTCTTCTTTCTTCAAAACTCACATAATGCCCTTCTTCCTACCCTCAGCTAAAGACCTTGTCTCATATTGAAATATTTCTCATTACCAAGAAAATGGAGGCCATTTTTAGTTTTAGTTCACTCCCTCTACTTCCCTCTGCTTGATTTCAAATTCTGTGACATTATATCCTATATTCTCTTTTCTTTGAGTTTCTCAGTGAGGTAGCATTTTTTAACAAGGTTAACCTCTTTGTAAGTGCTCTTGATTTCATCTACCATCTTCTCCACCAATAGGTATCTTCTCTCCCTAGTCTTCAGTCTTTCTTAAATCTGCCAATTCCTTTTCTACTGCTTTTGAGCATGACTAAGTCTCCCTCATTATTAAAAAAAAAAAAGCTTCATTAGACTTTACCAAATCCTCAAGCAATTATCTGATACTTCTGTTCCCTTTCATAGCCAAACTTGTAAAAAAAAAAAATGTCATCGTTTCTGTTTCCTCTTTTTTCACTCACTTAATCCTTTGCAAACTGACTTTCCAACCTTCTCTTGACTGAAACTGCTGTCTCCAAAATTGCCAATAATCTTTTAAAATTTTTATTTTGTTATAAATTATACACACACATATACGTACATATACGTGTATATACATATATGTATATGTATACTTTTTTCAATTAGCAAATAACCGTCTTTTCTTCCCTCTCCACAAAGGAGAAGGAAATAAAATAAAATTTTAAGTTGCAAACATGTGTAATCAAGTAAAACAAATTCCTGCTTTGCCCATCTCCCTCAAAGTATCTTTTTCCTCCTACTCTCTGAGTCCTTCACTTGTCTGTCAGGAGGTCTTTTTCATCGTTGGTCCTCTGATCCTGATCAGAGTTGGTTATTCTTGCAGAATTGTTTTTCTTTACCATATTGTTGCCATTGTATAAATTATTCTTCTGGTTCTGCTCACTTCACCCTGTCTCAGTTCTTACAAGTATTCTCATGTTTCTCTGATTCTATTCCCTTTTTCATTTTTTTTATAGCCTAACAGTATTCCATCATATTTATATCCTAGAACTTGGCCATTTCCCATTATATGGGCACCTCCTTAGACTCCAAAAGCTTTAAATATTTTTTGCATCTTTAATTAGAGTTGGTTTTACTTAGGAGGATAGATTAAGAAAGAAATTAATCCTAATTCCCTCTCCTTTCTCCTACTTTTTCCGTCTTATTTCCCTTTTAAATGAAATATATTTCTGTACCCAACTGTGTATTTTCTTTCCTTCTTTGACCAGTTTAGATGACAGTGAAGTTCAAGTCACAACTACTCCACCTAATCTTTCCTCTTTGTGTAGACTTCTACTTGTTCACCCTAAATATATGAGATAATTTTCTGTAATCTCTCCCTACCCCTGTGTGTTTTTCCCCCCTTTTCATTTTTCTCTCATAATCAAGATAAAATAGAGCCACTCTCAGGACATTTGTCTAATTAGAGTCTGTGACTCTTAATGATAATAGTGTTCAGAGGGGACATATCAACATCTCTATATTACAATGTAAACAGTTTGTCACTGCTTAATGCTTTATCATTGTTTGTATTTACCTTCTTAATATTTTTCTTAATTCCTTTGTTCGAACTTCAAAGATTCTGTGTAGCTATGGTCTTTTCATCAGCAATCCTTGGAAGTATTTTCTTTCATTAAAGGTACTTTTTTTCCCCGTAGGACTATTATTTTTTGGGGAGGGTAAGTTATTCTTAGATAAAAGCCTCATATCCTTTGCCTTCTGGACTATTGTATTCCAAGCTCTCTACTCCTTTATAGTGGTGACTACTAGATTGTATATGATCCTGATAGTGATTCCTTAGAACTTAAAATTCTTTGTTTCTGATTGTTACACTATTTTTTTCATGGGCCCAGAAAGCTCTAGGTTTTGGCTGTCATATTTTCGGGAGTTTTCATTTTGGGATTTCAATCAGGGGGTGACCAGTGAATTCTTATTTCTACTTTGCCTTCTGTGAGTTCTGGACAGTTTCCTTTTAAGATATCTAGGTTGCTCTTTTGGGGTATTTATTGAGTATTGTGTTGTTCTGGGATCCCAGGAGCTCAGACTGGGAACCTGCAAGCTTTCCGTTCTCTGAATATAGTCTTATCGAGGGCAAAGTCTGATTGCTGCTTCCCTAGTCTGATCTTTTCCAGTTGCTGACCTGGGTAGTAGTCTGAGCAGCAGTAGAGTGCTGCTGAACCTAGATCTTATCAACCATCTGGAAAAGTGTACTAGGTCAGAATTACACAATGGCAGTCTCACTTTTGGTCTGGGATTTCTAGCCTCTTAATCTTATGCAGGCTTCTGACTGGGCTATACTAAATGCTGGAGATATAAATATAAACAATTCCTATACTCAAGAAACTTACATTCTAACGAGGGAAGACAACAACTTAAAGGGGAGCTGAACAGAAGTAGGGGATGAAGAAAAGGAAATTTGTTTCGATGAAGCATTGCTGCTGCTGAGGAGGTGAAATCCAGAGAATAAGTCTAGCTAAAGGCAAAATATTTCGAGGTCATGTGACCAGCAAGATGGACTAGAAATTTTCCCTGATCTTTACAAGCTCTCAAACCTCTCCAAACAAGAAATTATGTGGCAGAGATAAAAGCAATTTCAGCTGTCTCTGGTCTAGGACACCATGGAACCAAACAAGGTAAAAACTACATGAACTAATGCCTAACTCACACTCACTCAGCACCCCTTCACCTATTGCCTACTACTTCCCCAGCAAAAGGGTTGTACAAACTGTGTAATGTTCTTGTGCAACCCTTTTCTCCATGCCTTGGAGATCCAAACTCCAAGCAGCAAGAAATTGGGTGAGGTCAAGGTTGACAGATGTATGACAATGTTCTGTGCTACAGGAGAGTTCAACTAGCATAGAGGAACAGAGGAAAAAGGGGCAGAATGCATATTTGGGATTGGAATAGAGCTCTGTTCTATAATACCAGTGATTAGGAGAAAGACCTTTAGGTACAGACAAAAGAAAATTTGAACAACCCAAGATTATTCTGCACCTACAGAAAATATAGGAGGGAATGGAATATATTTCTGCAGTGGCGCTCAAGATGCAACCCAAGGTGACTTACCTTGCAAATCTGAGCCTAATTATAAGTGGAAAAAAAGATGGTTGTTCAGTAATAAAGAGGTATTCAAAACATTTAAGAACCAGACCACAAGAGATGATTTTCTTTTCAAATATCCCAGACAACAGATTCCATGAAGGGTAAATGAATACAATACCCAAGGACAACAATAAAAAAAAAATAACAGAAGGACCATTAAGAGACTTCTTTCTAAATGTACATGAGGAGATAGGTGGAAAAGCAGGCCTAAAGCATTATGAATGAAAGCTCACAACACCTTATAAGTAAATCAGTGTTTTTGTGACTGAATTACAAAATTTGAGAAAAGATAAAAAGGGGAAAAGTTAATAAAGGCTAACAATGGAGGGAATAGAAGTCCTATAGTCTCTCAAAAAGGACAGGAGGAGAAGAGATGAGGAAGGAAAGGGAGAAAACCTTGTTTCAGTGGTGGGAGGAGGTACCACTGATAAATTCTCCTTTGGGTGAAGGGAGATATTCTGTAAAGAGAAATGGGGACTTTACAGTATTATCTGCAGGAATTCAGTGCTGTGTCTGGAA
The DNA here is from genome assembly GCA_028646595.1 of Phalanger gymnotis. Lineage (NCBI taxonomy): Eukaryota > Metazoa > Chordata > Mammalia > Diprotodontia > Phalangeridae > Phalanger > Phalanger gymnotis. Next base: position 503,490,180 of record CM053622.1, on the reverse strand, counting down.
AAGGGGAATCAGAGTTCCATACAGCAACTGACATCCAGAACACTGAGAGGGTATGGAGCTAGACAAACAACATTCAAAAGAGATTTCACGGTAAATGGTAAAAAAAAAAAAATGATTAAGAGAAGGGCAAAGGTAAGTGATAAAATACACAGAGACAGAAAGAATCCTGCCATGGGAGCAATATCTTCTTTTTTTTAAATCAAATTAACCAATATCTATTATTCATTTTTTTTAACTTTGAATTTTATTTATCTCTCTTTAAATTCATCTTGATTGGTTGTACAATCACTTTTTTCATTTTTGATACAATTTGGATTTCTTTCAAGCAATATCTTCTCTATCATCTGCATCAAACGGCCTTTTTCTAAAAGTAAGGCACAACAGAAAAAAAGGAGATTGAGTTAAGCTCTACAAGGCAATAACAAAAACTGTTCAGAAGAAGGAACTCAAAATGTGTACGGAGAAAAAAGGGCTAAATAAGTAGAAGGAACATGAATCAAAGAATAAAAATCTAGAATAGGCAGAAAGGGAAGGTAAATAATGGAGACAGTTAAGGAGAGGAATCCTAGAGAAAAGGTGTGGGAAACGAAATAAAAATAACTGACATGGAGAGGGCAATTAGCTATTTAATTGAGATGAAAAAAAGAAGTGTCAAAAACAAATAGCCAGATAAAAGCAAGGAAGAAAAAGGAACCAATAAGCAAAAACTAAAACCATGGAAAGTTGTAACATACAGAGGAGGGGGAGTGTAACATAATTTTAAATGTAATTGAATTAAACCATGTAATGAAATTTTTAAAAAATGACAATGAATGAGAAAATAGAACTCCACAACCTGCTGCTTATGAGAAAGAAAAAAACATTTAAAAAACAAAGATATACACACAATAAAAATGAGGGGCTAGAAAAAAATTGCTATGGATCAAGTAAATTTAAAAAAGCCAGTTTTAGGCATGCTATCAGATAAAGAAGTAAATAGGGAAACCAAATTAATCTGAAAAGAGCCCTGAACAACAAACCAATATTAATACAAAACTTGTATGCTCTGAATGCCTTAACATCCAAATTTATAAAAAAAAAATTAACTGAGCTACAAGAATATATAGATCGTATCACAATAGTGACAAGATTTCATTGTCCATCTTTCAGTTTTGATTAAGAAAAAGAGAACGATAAAAGAGAAAATATAGAACTGAACAAATTGCTGGAGACTACACCAAAGTGGAGAGTTAATAATGAAAGCTGAAGTAATGAGTGGGTACAAAGAACAAATGATAGAAATAATAATTATATGAAAGACAAGGACAGTGATAAAACAACATACCAACATTTCTGGGATGTAGCTAAGGCAGTCCTTGGGAAAACTCATGATAGCTAAAAACCAATAATAATAGTTAATATTTATATCAGTCTTTCTGTGTTGAAGGCACTGTGCTAAACGTTTTACAGTTATTATCTCAGTTGATCCTCACAACGATCCTGGTAACTAGATGCTGTTTATGCCCCTATTTAAGTTGAGAAAACTGAGGCAAACAGATTAAGGGATTTTGCCCAAGGTCACATAGGAAGTGTCTGAGATTGGATTTGAACTGAGGTCTATTGACTCCAGGTCTAGAACCCACTTTATCCAAATGCTGCCTATAACGTATGATGTAAATGGCATAACATGACATAAGAATGTATGTTAATATGTTAATAGGTCAAGATACCTATAAGTATACTTTAACAGTATATAAAATAGAAGGTATATATACCTTTTAAAAACTTAGAAAGCCAGCAGATAACCCCCAAATCTGTAGAAGACATATTAAAAATTAGAGGAGAAATAAAATATTAAAATAAAAAAAATATAAATAGAACTAAAAGCTGCTTCTTTGAAAAGACTAATGATCTCAGATTTATTTCATCTGATTTTTTAAAAAGAGGGCAGAAAATCAAATTAACAAAATATTAAATGAGCAAGGTGAAATGAAAGCAATGCCAAAAGAAATAAAATAAGAATAATCAGAATCCATAGTTATGCTAACAAAATTGAGAACATAAAAGAAATAAATATCTTCAAAAATATAAAATAACCTCACTGACAGAAACCCAGATTGATATCTCAACTGATACAATTCGAAAAAGGAAATAGAACACATTGTAAAAGAACTACCAAAGAGAGTGAGGGGAAATTTGTATTGATATATTCAAAGGAGGATTCTATTAAAATTTTGAAGAATAGTCAGTACACATAATATATATATTCTCAAAAATAAAGATAACACTACCAGAATCCTTTTATGAGTCCTAATACTTAAATTGAGGATGGATAAAACACAGAAGGAAAACTATAGAACACTATTATTAATGAATATTGATTCAAAAAGTTTAGACAAAGTCATGTCAAGCAGACTACAAGCAATTTGCTCAAGAAATCATTCATTATAATAAAAAATGGAGTTATACTAGGCATGTGTAACGTTAATGAAATATGAAGAACTTCCCCATCCATTAATAGGCCTGTGTGACCACATGTATTCAATCACAGCTGTGATACATCCTGAGTCACATACAGGCTATTGGGGGAGGAGCTTGCTTAGGGGGAGGCTTGCTTATTGGGAACCTTGCTTGTAGGAAGGCTTTCACACCTTTTGTTACTAAGCTAATTAGGCACCGATTCACAAGGGTTGTGATACCTTCTGCCTCTGAGCCTATTAGCCAAAAGTGTATATATATTCTGAACTGAGATTTTACTGGGGTGGGGCAGGGCAGATTTGCTTATGAGAAGGACCTTTTGATTTCTTGGATGGGTCTCTGAGTAGCTGTTTGTTAAGAGCTCCCTAATATATCAGATATATCTGTGCTGCCCTGGATCTGGTGATGTATGAAGGTGATTGTGTTACCTTGTTCAGACAGCTGGAGCTCTGTCTGTTGGTCTTGGTGCTAATTTCTCTGCTTGTAATGAATGTAATTAAAAGAAGATTATTAACCCCTTTAAAGCTATCTTTCCTTTAAAAGTAGATCAAAAATCCTGCCCTAGCAGGCCATCTTGGGTGTGCCAGGGTGCTTGCTGTTACAGCATACAAAACAAGGATGGTTCAACATTAAAAGAGCAATCAAAATGATTAATCATATTAAAAACAAAAAAAAAACCCCATCTCAAACCACGTGATTATCTTAAGAATTGCAGGAAAAACCTTTGACAAAGTATGAGACTCATTTATACTAAAAACTGTACAAAATATAAGCATAGGTGGACCTTTTTTAATATCTTAAAAAAACATCTATCTAAAACTAAAAGCAGTCATCCTATGTATTAGGGATAAACTTAAAACCTTTCATAACAAATCTGAGAGTAAAGCAAGTATTCCTCCCTATTATATGAAAAAGTTCTAGAAATTCTAGTGACAACAATAAGATGAGAAAGAAATTAAAGAGATTACTATTTGTATTTGCTGATGATATGATGATATACTTAGAAAATCTTTGGAAACTAGCAAAGATACTAATTGAGACATTTAATAGTTTAAGCAAAGTTGCATACTACAGAATAAAGCCTCAAAAATCAACAGATTTATATTTATATAGAAGAGGCAATGAAACCCTCATTCAAGATAGCTACAAAACATATAAAATATTTAGGGATCAGCCTAGCAAAGCATCCAAAAGATTTGTACAAATTGAGTCACAAAGTACTCCTTTAAAATAACTTTAAAAACTGGAATAATATTCACTGCTTCTGTTTGTCAAGGATGTGCAAATATATAATAAAAAAGATAATACTACCAAAATTAACTTACTCTTTTTACTGCTATGCCAATCATATTACCAAGAGGATATTTTACAGACCTTGATAAAATATTAACAAAATTCATTTGGAAGAACAAAAGATCTAGAATATCAAGGGGAGTGATGAAAAGAAGTAGGGATAAAGAAAGAATATCACTTTCAGTTCTCAAACCATATTAAAACAATAGTTATCAAAACTACCTGCTTGTAGTTAAAAAATGAAAAGGTCAATCGGTGGAACTGACTGGACCAGAGGATGATCAGAAACAATGAAACTCAGTAACCAAGTGTTGGAAAAGTGGAAAACAAACTATCTCGGAACATTTAAAAATTGCTGGGAAAACTAGAAAAGAATGTGGTGGAAATTAGGCTTAAATACCCTATGCCATTATTCCACAATACATTCCAAATAGATGTGCAACTTTAATATTAAAGATCATATTGTAAAAAAATAATTAAAAAGAAATAGATCATATACTTCTCTTAGATATGCGTAGGAGATGTATTCTTAACCAAACAAAAGATAGAGGCAATAGGAAAAGATATATGTAACTGATTACTTGAAACTGAAATCGTTTTGTATAGACTATAGTAATACACCTAGGATAAGAAGAGATATAGTTGAATAAAAAAAGTCTATATCAAATTTTTCATACCCTTGTTCTCAGGGTTTGATATCCAAGATAAGTAGACAGTTAATAAATATACACAAAACTGCTAGCCATTCCACAATAGGTAAATGGTCAAAATATATGAGCAGTTCTCAAAAAAAATTGCAAAGAAAACAACCACGTGAAATAATGATCCAAATCACTTATAAAAGAGGAGAAATGCAAATAAAAACAACCGTGAGTTTTTGCCTAACACCTGCAAAGTAGCAGAAGTGACAAAAACCTGTCAGTCGTCAATGTTGGAAGTGTTGTGGGATGACAAGCACAGTGATCCATTGTTGAATTAGCTGTGAAATCATAGAACCATTTTGGAAGGGAATTTGGGATTATGCAAATAAAGCGACTAAAATAACCATAATCTTTGACCCAGGTACTCCATTATTGGGCTTACACTCCAAGGAAACCACTGATAATAAGAAATTCCCTATAGACCCCAAAATATAATTAGTGCCCCTTAATAAAGAGTTTGAAACAAGGTAAATGCCCATCATTTGGGAAATGGCTAAAGAAATTGTGGTATATTAATGCAATGGAAGATTACTAGATTAGAAGAAATGATGACTGTGGTGAATACAGAGAGGCATGGAAAGAGTTACATGAATTAATGGAAAATGTAGTAAGCAGAGCCAAGGAAAAAATAGACACAATGAGTACAATTTATATGGAAAGAACAACCAAACTCTCAAAAAAAATCATTTATGTTGGTGGGGTGTCCCCACCTGTGTTGCACTTTGAATGTTTTCTAATTGTGTCGATTTTTCCTTCTCTCTTTTAAAAAAGTTTGTTATATGTGAATGACAGAGATACTATGGAAAACTATGGTCATGTAAAATAAAAAGATCAGGAAAAGCTTATTTGAAGAAAAAGTGAAGTGACCAAGGTCAGGCCCCTTCTGGTCTAGGTTGGAAGGAATATATTGAATGGGCCTTAGGATGGAGATACCGCTAGATTGGCCCCTGTTTTGTAATTATGCAGGATTTTAAAAAATTTTTTACTGTGCAGTTTTTTGTTGTCCCTTTTTCTTTCGTATTTCCTTTGGATTTTCTAAGTCATCTTATTAGCAAATAAAGATAATTTTGTATCTTCTTTAACTTTTTATACCTTTAACTTCTTCCTCTAATTTTATTACTATTGCTATGATTTTTGGAATTATATCAAATAATAGTAAAGGAAGGTATCCTTGCCCTTTTTTTTAAATTGGCAAAGCTTATCTTCCTTTTGGCTTGAGATAGATTTTTTAAACACATAAAAAGATCCCTCTCTTCTGATACTTTTTAGGCTTTTTAAATAAATGAATATGGTACTTTCTCAAAGGCTTTTTCTGCATCTATTGAAAAAATCTTTTAACTTAGGTGTTTATTTCTTGAATGATTAATCATGTTAATTTTTTTTTCTGAATCCTTAAACGACCTTGTATTTCTGATATAAATACAACTTGGCCCAAAATTCATTACTTTCTTGGGTAAATTGCTACACAGTATTTTTGCCAAGATTTTTAAAATTTTGAGTTCATTAATGGCATTGGTATGTAGTTTCCCTTTCATTGCTTTATCCTTCTCTGGTTTGCATATTTGTACTATATTTGTCCATAAAAGGATTTCAGTAGAGTGCTTTCTTAATTATTCTTTAAAAGTTTGATAGAATTTTTCTGTAATTGTGTCAGGACTAGAAGTCATTTTCTTTGTTAGTTCCCTTACAGCTAGTTCTGTTTAGTTTTCTTAGACTGCTTTAAGATCTTTATATGCCGTTCTCTTAGTTTGAGTATTTTATGTTTTTGAAGGTAGTAATCCTCTTGTCTGTGTGGGTATTCTTTTTCTGGTGTATAATTGTGTAGTAGGCTTTGATAATTGTTTTTCTGTCTTCACTTAATGGTGAATTTTGTTCATTTGATTTTTCCACCCTCTTTTTATTATACAGGCTAAAGGTTTTCAATTTTAAAAATCTTATCAAAGAACCAACCTCTAGGTATGTTTCCAGTTCTTCAGTTTTTTTTTTCCAGTTTTTCATCTGGTTTTCAATATCTCCTTTTGCAATTTTGGTGGGATTTATTTGTTGACTTTCTAATTTTAAAATACTGCGTATTCAATTTAGTAATCCTCTCTTTTTCCATTTTAAAGTATGTTTTTTCCCTACAATATAATTTTCCCTTTAAGCATTGCTTAAACAGCATCCCAGAAATTTTGGTATATTATTTCACCATTATCATTGGCTTTCGTGTAGTTAATAGTTCTTTCTATGACTTATTCTTCATTACACTGGTTATTAAGGATTTTGTTAAGTCTCCATTTGCATCAGTGTCTTTTGTGTTCTCTTCTGTAAGAAAACCTTTCTCCCATCAGCTATTTTCCATTCAGCATTCCCTCTTTCCCTATTTATCTACTTACTTTTGGAGTTCGCATATTGATTTCTTCCCCTTCCCCCAGTTTATTTAGTTATCCCACCCTCAGCCCTGTTCCCTTTCCTTTTCTCTTCCCTGACTTCTTTACAAATTTTTTGTTGTGTCTTTTTCTGAAGATCTCTTTATTTTTCATTTCCCTTCTTTTTCTGAATTTATATTCATTGATTGTCTGATCCACATTTTTTTAGACCTGTCTGAGCAAACACAGTGAGCAGAAATGCACCCATTACCCCAAACTTAAAATTTCTTTTACTGTCTGATTAGATCTTAGCCTGGGTAAGTCTTTGTCTAAGATTTCTCACATTGGTTGATTTATGTATGAGGAAGTAGAAAATGTGAAAAATCTTGGTTCTGATTCAGTAGTTAGTTATTAATACAAGAAAAAAACTAGTTATTTCTCTCTGTGGTCATGTCTACTTTCTGCACCTTAAGTCCACTCACTTTTCTGTCAGGTCATCAGGAAATGTCATTGATCATTGCTTTGATCAGAGCTCTTTAAATTGTTTTTCTTTACATTGATATCTTCCTTGTATAAATTGTATTTCACTATGAATCATTTTATACCTCTGGAATAATCTCTTATCATTTTTTTCCCTTTTTAGTTTCCTTTTCAGAGTCAGGCAGCTCGTTTTTTCTTTAGAGTTTGTTCAGCTTTGGCTGATTCTTCGTGACTACATTTGGGGCTTTCTTGACAAAAATACTGGAGTAATTTGCCATTTCTTTCTCTAACTCATTTTGCAGATGAAGAAACTGAGGCAAACAGGTTTAAGTGACTTGCCCTGGGTTATACAGCTAGTTAATGTCTGAGGCTGGATTTGAAATCAGGTCCTCCTGATCCCAAGGCCAGTGCTCTCTCCACTGTGCCACCAGCTGCCCTATCTTTAGTTTAGTCTTTCCCTATTATAATTTTCCCTCTTAATCCTCTCCTGTCCTCCCATCTATGCTGGTTTCCCTGTTGAGTTTGATGCTTTTCTATACCAAACTGTATGTGTGTTCAGCCATCCTTTGTTAGTTTCAGGTAAGATTGAGATTCATCTGACACTCACCTTTCTACTCTTTCCTCCTTGTTTGTAAACTCTTCTCATGTACCAGAGTTATAAAAAATAGCATTTTTCACTCCCCTTTCCTCCTTTTTATTTACATTACTGTATTCTGCCCTTGCCCTCCCATAGTTTTCCTCTTTTAAAATTTTCTGAATAGAACCAATCCACCCCAACACTTCAGTTTTCTTATTTAAGAAATATCTTGCCAGCTTCTGGGCTAATAATTCACTATTTCACAAAAACCGTTAGGAAAATTGGAAAAGGGTAGGGCAGAAACTGGGCATAGACCAATATCTTACACCATATACCAAAATAAAGTCAAAAGGGGTTCATGATTGAGGAGTAAAGGCTTATACTATAAGTAATTTGGGAGAGCAAGGAATAGTTTACTTATCAGATCTATGGAAAAGAAAAGATTTCATGACCCAACAAGAGATAGAAAGCATTACAAAATGCAAAATGGATAATTTTGATTATGTTAAATTGAAATGTTTTTGTATGAAAAAAGTCAATGTAACAAAAATTAGGAGGGAAGCAGAAAATTGGGAGAAAATCTTTGCAACCAGTGTCTCTGATAAAGGCCTTATATCTAAAATATACAAGGAACTGAACCAAATATATAGGAATACAAGTCATTCCCCAATTGAGAAATGGTCAAAGGATATGAACAGGAAGTTTTCAGAGGAAGAAATTAAAGAGATATATGTGTGTGTGTGTGTGTGTGTGTGTGT
>CM053622.1:503464985-503481066 GCA_028646595.1 Phalanger gymnotis | reverse complement strand
TTTTTTTTTTTTGGTTCTGTTTCTTCTTTCGCATGATTCATTTTATTGATCACAGTTCTTCTCCATAACTTGACTAGTGTGTAAATTAATTCAATGCAAAGTTAAACGTAGAAGCTATATGGGATTCCATGCCGTCTTGGGGAGGGAAGGGGGGGAGGGAGGGAAGAAAGTCTGGAACTCAAAATTATGTAGAACCGAATGTTGTAAACTAAAAATAAAAAAAAATGCTGTAAAAAAAAGAAATATCTTAATATCTCAATATTTTCATCACCCTTTGAAGATATTAAGGTTCTTAAACACTGGTTTCATCTCTTCATATAAGAATGATAGATAGTACAGTGTTTTATGGCCCCCCTACAAATTCTTTAAATAAATTATAATCCTTGATTCATTTTGATTTATTTTGCATTTTAAAGTCTCTGCTTAACTATGTTCTTTTTATCAGTAATGCTTGAAAATCTTCCATGGAAGAACAGCTTCCATCGAGGATACATTTCCTCCCTCCCCTCCCCCATCCTACCTTCTTAGAATTATACTTTGCTTTGTTGGATAAGTTATTCTTGGTTGTAAGCTTATATTTTGCTCAATTTGTATTCCAGAATGTCTATTTATTTTATAGTGAAGCTGTCAGTTCTTGGTATGCTGATTGTACTTGCTTGGTATTAGGACTGCTGCTTGTTGGATACTTTAAGGATGTTTTTCTTGGAAGTGAAAGCTGGATTTTGGTTCTGACATTACTAGGACTTTTCCTTTTGGGCTTACTCTCAATCAATGGATTATTTCTGTCTTCACTTTGCTCTCCATTTCTAAAATAGATCTGGGAAATTTTCATTTATGGTCCCTTGAAATATAGTGTTGAGGCTATTTTTAAAAATTATCATGGGATAGGGGCTTTTTCAGTCCTTATTCTTTACTACTTTTTATCTTTTTTGGTCTTTTTTGGCCAGTTTAATATATTTTATTCTCCCCAGTTACATGTAATAGTAATTTTAATATTCATTTTTAAAACTTTGAGCTTGAAATTCTCTCCCTTCCTCTCCACTCCACCCCCATCCCCTCATTGAAAAGGCAAGTAATTTGATACAGGTTATACATGTATCGTCATGCAGAATATTTCCGTAGTAGTCATGTAGTGAAAGAAAACATAGACAAAAAAACCCAAAAGAAAGTAAAAAAAGTATGCTTCAATCTGTATACAGACACAATCAGTTCTCTCTCTCTGCAGATGGGTAGCATTTTTCATTCTAAGTCCTTCAGAGTTGTCTTGATCATTGTATTGTTGAGAATAGCCAAGTCATTCACAGCTGGTCATCTTACAATGTTGCTGTTACTATGTACATAATACATTTCACTTTGCATCAGCTCATGCAAGTCTCTCCAGGCTTTTTCACACAGCACAATAGTATTCCATCACAGTCACATTCCCCATTTGATGAGTTTTCCTCAGTTTCTGATTCTTTGCCACCACAAAAGGGACTGCTATAAATATTCCATATATATATGTGTGTATAAGCTTTTACAGTAGAGGGGAAGGTGAGGGGCAGTGAGTGAATCTTGCTCTCATTAGAATCCCCCCACTTCTTTTTGGATATAGATCTAGTAGTGGTATTGCTAGGTTAAAGGCTATATATAGTTTTGTAGCCCTTTGGGCATAGTTCCAAATGCTCTACAGAATAATCAAATCAGTTCACAACTTCACCAGCAGTACAGTAGTGCTATATTTTTCCACATCCCTTCCACCATTTATCATTTTCTTTTTCTGTCCTATTAGCCAATCTAATAGGTATGAAGTAGTACCCCAGAATTGTTTTAATTTGCATTTCTCTAATCAATAGTGAGTTAGAGCATTTTTCATAAGGCAATAGATAGCTTTGGTTACTTTGTCTGAAAACTGTTCATATCTTTTGATCATTTATCAATTGAGGAATGGTTCTTTTATAAACTTGACACAATTCTCTGTGTGTTTGAGAAATGAGGCCTTTATCAGAGAAACTCATTTCAAATTTTTTTCACAGTTGCTATTGCTCATTGTATTTCTCTCCGTTTCCCCGTTTATTCTGTTTTCTCTCTCCTTTTACCCTGTCCCTCCTCAAAAGTGTTTTGCTTCTGACTACGCCCTCCCTCAATCTGCCCTTCCTTTTATCAACCCCTCCCCGCTTTCTCTCATCTCCTTCCCCTCCTGCTTTCCTATAGGGTAAGATAGATTTCTATACTCAATTGAGTATGTATGTTATTCCTTCTTTGAGCCAATTCTAATGAGAGCAAGATTCACTCACTGCCCCTCACCTTCCCCTCTACTGTAAAAGCTTATTCATTCCTTTTTTATTTGAGATAATTTACCCCATTCTACCTCTTCCTTTCTCTTTCTCCCAATATATTCCTCTCTCACCCCTTAATTTTCCTTTTTTTTAGCTATCATCCCTTCATAATCAATTCATAGCTGTGACAGCTGAGTATATGTACTCCTATCTGCCCTAATAATGACAAAGTACTTATGAAATAAAAGTATCCTCTTCCCATGTAAGAATGTAAACAGTTACCTTGTTAAGTTCCTTATGATTTCCCTTCCCTGTTTACCTTTTATGCTTCTCTTGAGTCTCTCTTTTTTTTTTTTTTGAAAGTCATATTTTCTGTTCAGCTCTGGTTTTTTCATTAAGAATGCTTGAAAGTCCTCCTCTATTTCATGGAATGTCCATTTATTTTCACCTGAAGGAATATACTCAGTTTTGTTGGGTAGGTGATTCTTAGTTATAATCTTAGCTACTTTGCCCGCCAGAATATTATATTCTAAGCCCTCTGAACCTTTAGTGTAGAAGCTGCTAAGTCTTGTGTTATCCTGACTGTGGCTCTATGATACTTGAATTGTTTTTTTTTCTGGCTGCTTGTAATATTTTCTGCTTGTCCTAGGAATTTTCATTTTGAGATTTCCTTGAAGAGGTGATCAGTGGATTCTTTCAATTTCTAATTTACCCTCTTGTTCTAGAAGATCAGGGCAGTTTTCTTTGACAATTTCTTGAAAGATGATGTCTAGGCTCTTTTTTTGATCATGGCTTTCACGTAGTCTAATTGAAAATTATCTCTTCTGGATCTGTTCCCAGGTTTTTCCTTTCACATTTGTGAAATTTCATTTCACATTGTGAAATACCTATTTTTTCATTCTTTTGATTTTGTTTTACTGTTTTTTTATTTCTCCTAAAGTCATTAGCTTCTCTTTGCTCCATTATAATTTTAAGGAATTATTTTTTTCAGTAAGCTTTTGTACCTCCTTTTCCATTTGGCCAGTTCTACTTTTTAAGGAGTTTTTTTTTTTCAATGAATTTTTGTGCCTCTTTTTCCATTTGCAGTTCTGCTTTTTAAGGCATTCTTCTGCTCATTGACTTTTTGGACCTCTTTTACCATTTGGGCCTAGTTTGTTTTTTAAGGTGTTATTTTCTTTAGTATTTTTTTTCATGTCTCCTTTACCAAGCTGTTGACTCATTTTTCATGATTTTCTTGTATCACTCTCATTTCTCTTCCCAATTTTTAATCCTTTTTGAGCTCTTCTATGGCCTGAGACCAAATCATATTTTTTTTGGAGGCTTTGGATATAGGAGCTTTGACTTTATTGTCTTCTGGTTGTATGTTTTGATTTTCTTGTCACCATTGTAACTTTCTATGGTCAGAATTTTTTTTTCTGTTGCTTGCTCATATTCCCAATCCATTACTTGACTTTTAACTCTTTGTTAAAATAGGGTTCTGCATCCATGGTGGCGTGTACACTGTCCCAAGTTTCAGGGGTTTTTTGAAGCAGTTTTCAGAGATACTTCTTAGGTCCTGTAAGTTTTCAGTTCTTCCAAGGTGGCATGATCTAAGGAGAAGTGTTTACTACTCTGCTGGCCTGTGCTCTGGTATGTGAGTGACCACAAGCATCCTTTTTTGCTCTTGAACTCTAACAAGGGTCTCCACTCCACTGTGGCTACAAGCTCTGGTGTGCTAGTGCTCCTCCTTGCCTTGGGACTGCCATCCGGGACTGTGACTGGGATCAGAGTATTGGCCAAAGCAACAGTGCTAACAAATAGACCCCTGTAATCTCCTTCTGATCAGTTGTTTGACCCCCCTTAATATCTGTTGCCTGAGAGCACCAGAAGTAGTTGCTGCCTCTGCTGATTCAGTGGCTTCAGAAGCTTGGGGCTGTGCTGGCACAGTTCTCCACTCCAACTGAGGTGTGACAGAACTTTCTTGCCAACCTAAGTTGTCTTGGTCTGGAAAATTGTTTCATTCTGTCTTTTTGTAAGTTCTGCTGCTCTAGAATTTGTTTAGACTCATTATTTGAAGGTGTTTTGGGTTTGGGGGAGAGCTCAGGTGAGTTCCTGCCTTTATTCTGCCATCTTGACTCTACCTATACTCTGTAGCTTTTGACATTATTGATCACTCTTCCTCTTGATAACTTCTTCTCTTTTGGTTTTTGTAACTCTTAATTTTTTTTATCTTTGAATAGTCTCCCAGGTCTTTTTTTTTTCTATCAGCTGTCTTATCAATACTATGTTTTCAGCCTTTTGACTTTTTTTTCATATTTCTTGCTGTGTTGTGGGATCATTGAGTTTTGTTTCGTCTATTCTAGTTTTTCCTTTAGTTGGGTAAGGTTGACTTCTTTCTGTTCTAAGCTATTTTTTTACTCCCTGTAATTCTTTCTTCTAGACTTTTTAAATTTCATTTTTCACCTCCTGCTTTATTTCTTTTATGTATTCATTTGGTCCTTGAGGAAAATCCTTTTTTATCCTTTGATTCTCTTCTGGTCTCAGTTGATACAGCATTATTCATTGCTTCTTTTTGTGCTATCTCTATATTTTCCATAACTTTTTATATTGGTTGGTTTTTCATTGATTTTTAATCATCTATTTTAGTTCATAGGATATTTTGTATGGAATATACAAACTCTCCCTTTTCCTATTGTTATTTGATTTGTATTTGAAATATTAGATTCATTATGAAAAAAAAATTAAGGAGCCCTAGAATGATGTAGATGACCTTATAAGTGAAAGTTGTAGGAGGATGATAATATTGTTGCTTTGACAAATGTAATTTTCTTCTTATTAAATATACTCAGTTTTGTTTAAATATATTTGTAGCTTAATATCTTTGGAATTTATGACTTAAATTTTCTTAAGTTCTAGGCAAGATGCTTTGGTGTATGTATACTTTTGGAAATATAAGACAATATCATTACCTAGTAACCTTAATCAAAAATAGGTACATGTAACCTTATGTTCTCTGGGAATAACATTGTTAAAGTTTTTTTCTCCCCCCCCCCAATTATATGTAAAAACAATTTAAGCTTTTTTTTAAAAAAAAGTTTTGAGCTCCAAATTCTATCTCTGCCTTCTTCCCCTCCCTGAGACAGTATACAGTGTGATATAGGTTATACATGTGCAATCATATAACACAGTTCCACATTAGTGGAAAAAGACTTTGTGCAAGAAGACTCAAAAAGAAAGTGAAAAACAGTATACTTCAGTCTTTATTCAGACAGCATCAGTTATTTCTCTGGAGTCAGCATTTTTCTTCATGAGTTGAATGGGATTATCTTAGATCATTATGCTGCTAAGAAGAGTCAAGTCATTCACAGTTACTTAATCATATAATATTGCTTACTGTGTACAGTAGTCTCCTGGTTTTGTTCATTTCACTTTGCGTCCATTCATATGTCTTTCCCGGTTTTTTAAGAGTATCCTGCTTGTCATTTCTTACAGCACAATAGTATTTCATCACAATTATATACCACAACTTGTTTAGCCATTCCCCAGTTGATGAGCAGCCCCTCAACTTCCAATTCTTTGCCACCACAGAGAGCTGCTATAAATATTTTTGTACATATAGTTTCTTTTCTTTTTGTTTTTTTTTAATCTCTTTGGGATATAGACCTAGTAGTGGTATTGCTGGGTCAAAGGGTATGCATGGTTTTATATGTACTTTGGGTTTATATTTTTGGGGAGCCTACGTAGTTGTTCTCCAGAATGGTTCACAACTCTACCAACCCAGCATTAGTGTCTCAATTTTCCCATATCCCCTCCAACATTTGTCTTTTTAGCCAATTGTGTTTAGCCAATTAGATTAGCCAGTCTGATAAATGTGAGTTGTTTTAATTTGCATTTCTTTAGTCAATAATGATTTAGAGCATTTCAGATAAGACCTTAGATGGCTTTGATTTCTTAGTGTGAAAATTGCCTATTTATTTCCTTTGACCATTTATCAATTGGGGAGTGACTTGTATTCTTACAAATTTAACTCTGTTCTCTATATATTTGAGAAATGAGGCTTTTATTAGAGATATTGCTGTAAAATTTACCCCCAGTTTTCTGCTTTCTTTCTAATTTTGGTTGCATTTGTTTTGTGTGTGCAAAAACTTTATAATTTTATGTAATCAAAATGATCTATTTTACACTTCGTATTATTAGTTCTCAATAGCTTGTTTGGTCCTAAAGTCTTCTCTTATCCATAGATCTCATAGGTAAACTATTCCATGTTCTCCTAATTTGCTTATGGTATTGCTCTTTGTGTTTAAATGATGTCATTTTAACCTTATTTTGGTATACAGTATGTGAGATGGTCTATACCTAGTCTCTACCATACTGTTTTCCATTTTTCCAAGCAATTTTTCTCAAATAATGAGTTTTTGTCCCCAATGCTTAGATCTTTGGGTTTATCAAACACTAGATTACTGTGGTCATTTACTACTGTGTACTGTTTCCTCATCTATTCCACTGAGCTACCACTCTGTTTCTTAGCCAGTACTAGATTGTTTTGACAATTGCAGTTTTATAATACAGTATGAGATCTGATATGGCTAGGCTACCTTTCCTCACATTTGTTTTCATTAATTCCCTTGATGTTATCAACTTTTTCTTTTTCTAGATGAATTTTGTTATTTTTTCTAGTTCTATAAAATACTTTTTTTGGTAATTTGATTGGTATGGCACTAAGCAGATTAGTTTAGGTAGAATTGTCATTTTTATTATATTAGCTCAGCCTACCCATGAGCAGTTAATATTTTTCCAGTTGTTTAGATCTCATTTTATTTGTGTGAAAAGTATTTTGTAATTGTGTTCGTATAATTCCTGGGTTTGTCTTGACAGGTAGACTCCAAAGTATTTTATATTGTCTTTAGTTATTTTAAATGGAATTTCTCTATTTCTTCAGTCTTGATACATATTTACATGAAAAAAAGTTTGCATTCTCTCTGCCAAGAGGTGAATAGACAATTTTCCATCTTTTGGTAATTGTCTTGCAAGGGCACCTAGATAATGCAGTAGATAGAGAGCTAGCCCTGGAGTCAGGAGGAAGCAAGTTCAAATTCTTCCTTAGACACTGGCCATGTGATCTTGGTCAAGTAAGTCACTTGATCCTGTTTGCCTCATTTTCTCATTTGTAAAATGACTTGGAGAAGGAAATGGCAAACCACTGTAGTATCTTTGCTAAGAGAACCCCAGATGGGGTCAAGAAGAATGGGACAGGATTGAACATCTGTTCAGCATTTCACATGCTTGTACTTTTTGCGCTGCAGTGATACATTATGCATAGGAAGCTTGTTCTAAGCAAATTAGTTTAATTGTTATTTAGTTTTCATAACTGAATCAGAAGCTTTTAGGAATGTACACTGCACTCTGGATAATGGTAATTTCTAGTCTTAAAGGTATGTCTCATCTTTATCTTTTACTTTTCTTTATTCCATGACTTCGAAGTCACTAATTTCACTCTGGAAAAATTTCAAAGTAATATAATTAAAGTACTGTTTATCTTCTAGCACAGTCAGGAAAGCTGTTGGATAGAAAGATTTGTTTGCTGTTTGTGGAACCTGACCATAAGGTTAAATTTATTGCCTAAAGTGATCTAGTAATACTTTTATGTAGCTGCTGAAGAAAGCAATAAGTCTGAGAGTAAATAAGTCTATTTTTTTTTTTAAAAAAAAACACGTTATTTAGTTTAGTTTTGTTCACTGGAGAAATTATCTTAAGTTCCTCCTGTAGCTAACACCAGTGTTGTTAAACTTAAATCGAAACAGAACCCTGCAGGCTGATGCTGACTTAGAAAAACATAAATTGACATTATCTATGGTGTTTGTATTTTATTGGGTACGCGGGACACTTGCTGACCTGCAGTTTGACACTTCTGGCTAAAAACTTTCTCTGCCCCTGCCTCTAACCCATGCACTTCCTAAATGTTATGAAGTCTATTCTGGTTTTAATTATGACTAGTGACAGATGACATTCTTAGCTGCCAAGAGGGCAGTAAGGAGTTGCAGACTTGTGCTTGGCATGAGTTTTCCTGATGTCTAGGTACAATGCTAAACCACTTGGCTCATGATCTAGGAAGGAAGAAACCTGAATCCTCACTTACCTGCTTAGTTGGGAGCTCTTCCCTCCCACTGGAAGATTATCTTTCATAAGAAGTATTGGCGTGGATAAGAGTTAATTCTTAGACACAATTTCCCATGTACAGAATTAAAATAAATTTGTTTAGCAGTGCTATCTTTTCCCCTTCTGTGGTAGTTTTATGTATTTGTCTTTAGCTTAGAGTAGTGTTTCCATGGAGTTCTAAGACACTGCTTTGATTTGCTCAAGGAATTTCAGAGAGACCATATGCCACCTTAGATATTGGTTCTAAACAAGTAGGACACTGATAAAATGAAGTGGGAATAAAGACTAGGAACTGAAGAGCTACCTACTTTGGAATCATGGCAGGCCTCCGAGATTACCATATTTCCCCATGTATAAGACCCACTGTTTTTTGAAAAATTTGGGGTCTAAAAACTAGGTCTGTCTTATGTAGTGGTTGTAGATTTTTTCTTTACTTGCATTTACTACTTTTTCGTGCTCGTTGTCTTTGTGCTCATTGTTTCACATTTGTTACCAGTATATTAGGTTACGTTTTGCCAAGTTCTGCCCAGAAATGGCTCAGAAAAGATTTTTTTGTAGTGCTAAATTCAAGTTAAAAGTGATCCAGTTTGCAAAAGTGAATGGAAATATTGCTGCTGAACCCAAGTTTGGTCCACCTCCCACTGAGAAAACAATCCAAGACTGGCTACAGGAAGAAGAAACCTTACTGAAAACGCCACGGCAGAAGGCAGCCACGGGAGGCAAGTCAGCAAAATGGCCTGATTTAGAGAGGGAATTGAAGATACAAATTGAAGAGCAAAGGGCAATTGGAATTCCTGTGTCCACAAAGATGGTTCAGCATGAGGCAAGAACTGCTGATGAGAAAGAAGTTTCTGATTTCAAAGAAGGCCACAATTGGTGCTTCAGGTTCATGAAACAGAAAGGACCAAGAATACATATGTGCACCAGACTTGCCCAAAAGATACCTGAAAGCTATGAGCAGAAGGTCCTTGAATTTCATCATATTATTGTATGAATTTTATGATGAATAAAACTTGAGTTCAATAACTTTATGTAATAATCTTTTTTTTTTTTTGCAAATTTTTGGCCCCCAAATTAAGGTGTGTCTTATACATGAGGAAATGTGGTAGATTACATATAGAACTGATCCTAAATCATGGGATTGGGGGATCATATCTAGGGTGGGATATAGTTGGTATAAACCAGGCTTGGAACCAGACTATCTCTTCTTTGAAAGCTTTTTTTCCTAGGTGTGCGGAAGGGGGTGGGGGGTAAAGCCAGTGCTAGATGTGCCTTATTACTCTAGTATTGACCAAGTCTAGGTGGGGAACTAGCAACTATGGAATGAAGAGTATGTGTAATTGTATTTAAATCTTGTTTTTTCTTTTCTTTTTTGTTTTTGCAGGGGGGAAGGCTGGGCAATTGGGGTTAAGTGACTTGCCCAAGGTCATACAGCTAGTAAGTGTGTCAAGTGTCTGAGGCCAGATTTGAACTAAGGTCCTCCTGACTCCAGGGCCGGTGCTCTACTCACTTCGCCACCTAGCTGCCCTTAAATCTTATTTTTTCTTGAGGCTCCCAAGGTCAACTACTAGGGGGCCAGGAGGAGTATTTTGTGTGTGCTAGGGAGGAGAGGAGCAGATAGTAAACCCTTGTGCGACTTATTATTGACCTACCTTGGAAGGAAAAGGGAATTCTCTTATCAGAAGAAGTTTGGTTAGCTCTCTGTTATAAGGACATGGCTCCTTTAAACAAAATAAAGACAGTAGTAAAATAAAATTGGTACAGAATAGAAACTGAAGAGCTACTCTTGGGGATATCAGTTTGGGTTCTTATACTTGTCTAAGTTTATGGTCTTAAGTAGGGGAAGGGGGAGAAAATGTATAAAAAGCAAGAGAGCAAGAGTATTTTATAATTGAGTTTACTATTGAGTCATTCTGGTGATTTCCCTTTGACAGTCCTTTTTTATTTTATTCTTTTAAAACATTCTGGCTGATGCTTGCATAGATTTCTCCCCTTCTTCAGAAGAATATCAATTCTTGAAGAATGGATACTTGATATAGAACATTCTGTACTCACCTAAAACAAGACTTTCCCTTGGCTATGGTCAGAAGTCATAATCAGGGGAAACATATTTATAATATAGAAAGTAAGACTAAACTAGCTGTAAAAGTACTCTGCTCCTTGAAGTACTTTCTTTTTCCCTCGTTTTTGTAAGAGGTGGTCTAATTTCTCATAACACTTCTATTGAGAGGCAGAATGGTGTCATGCAAAGAGTGTGGGACTATATAGTAGACAGACCTGAGTTTGAAACCCTATTCAGACAGATGGTGGGTGTACTGTTGAACCTTTCAGAGGTTCAGTTTCCTAATCTGTAAAACTGTAAAAATGTTTATACTAATTGTATTACAGTTACTGTGAAAAAATGTCTTGCAAATTTTAAAGCTCTATAAAAATATCAGTTTTTTTTCAGAATTATTAGATGCTTTTTAAAGGATTCCTTTAAAGTAATAAACATTGTAAAATAACCCCAGTCCTCCTTAAATTTTTTCAGGAACTGTTGGGATTGGAAAGATTGACCCACAGATGTGTTTACCTGTTGCCTGTAACTCTAATTGATACATGGTTTTCAGCATCCATTCTTTCAGCTACTGGGAGAAAATCAGAAGGTATGGCATTTTAAATTGGTACATTATATAGAAATGATTAAATCCTTAGTAGAAGAGTAATGTTACTGTATGACTTTTTTGGCCATCAGCTTCTAGGTTATGTTAAATTTGTCATCTATCAGTAGAAAAGGAATGTTTATTATTTATGTGATGAACTCTGAAGTCTACTTTAAATGGTTATTCTTTGAGTTTTATGTAGGTAAAAGGCATGTTGGTAAGTAAGAAAAGCTGTTTCATTTTGAGTACACAAGGTCTTGCCCATTTTAGCACTTAGGCTCATTGAAACTTCTCTTTGTAGTATAAAACCATTTAGAAAGTGTCTTTCATTTATGGACAGTAAAATATAAATACATATTCAAATACTTTTGGGTTTATCAAGTTGTACTAGTGAAACCCTTCATTTTAAATAGAATTTTGAGTGATTTCTTGCAGTAAATAAGCTTTAAAGATGATTTACTACCAGTGTCCCTAGAGAATATAAAGGTTTTTTTTTTAAGTTTTATCATTCCTTTGTCCAGAATACAAAAAGAAAAAGTTACGGAAGAATGAAATGTACTTTAATCGCTTCCAAATCCACATTTTCTTTTACTTTTTAATTTTTCTTGATAGCTTTTGTTTTTAAATCATCTTCATTTTTTGAATGTATTCCATATTCCTCTCCTACCCAGAGATCATTCTTTGTAACAAAGAATAAAAAGGTTGGAGGTGGCGAAGTATTTTAATGAAACCAGCCAACATCCAGAGTCTGACCTGTTTGATGTTACACATCCTTCCAAGTGTCCCTTGTTTGCAAAGTAGGGAAACAGATGCATTTTAAAAATCTCTTTTACATAGCTGAACTTGGTTGTTATTAAAAAGTATTCTGTTGTAGTTCTTATTTATACTGTTAGAGTTATATTGTATATTGTTTTTTCTGCTTACTTCACTGCATCAGTTCATATGAAACTTCTTATATTTCTCTGAATTGTTCTTATGCATTATTTTTATGGTATCTTAATATTTCATTAAATTCATGTACCATAATTTGTTTAGCCATTCTGCATCCTTTAGTCTTTGCTTATAGTTTTCGCTAACATAATAAGTGCTTCTATGAAACATTGTAATGCATATGGTACGTTTCTTTCTGTCTTTGACATCTTTGGGATATATGCCTGTTAGTAGGCTCTCTGGGTCAGAATTATGGACATTTTAGTCACTTTAAAAAGCATAATGCAAAATTACCTTACAGAGAATGGTTAGTATCTCCACCAGCACTATATTTTAGCAAGTGTATCTTCAAACCCATCTTTTCATTTCAAACCTATGACTATAAAAGGTGGGCTCTCTAAGAATTATAATTGTTTTTCTCTCCAGTTAGATTCTTTTTATTATTATTGTTGTTATTTTATGTCTACTAGATTCTTGCATGGGACCAATGGGAGATTGACAGAAAATTAAATGGTAGTTAAACTGTGGATCATGACCCCATATGGGGTCACGGAAAATTTGGCTGTAGTAAAAGGTTTCTGAATGCTCAAATACCAAAAATTAATTCAGAATCAAAGGAATAATGAAACTGAAGTGTTTCTGGTAGCATTTGCTGGTATTACACCTTGCAACTTCACTGCAGCCTTGGTTCTGAAAACAAAGCATGCACACTTTGCACTACAAATGCCATCAGGCCACACAACACCAACAAAACACTGCAAAATGTGAAAAGCAGTCTCCAGTGGGAAAAGTTTAAGAAGCCCTGCCTTATATAAATAGGGGCAGCTCAATGGGCATGGTAACCACTATTTGAAACCTAAACCAGGATTATTCCTTCACGGTCACAGAAAACGTGCACATCATACCCATGGGCTATCTGATAGAGAGGTATATCTTATAGAAAAGTGTATAGGCCCTTACCAATGTAGAACAAGTAAATGAGGAAAGTGATAAAGGAGGATGAGCCCTGGTGGAATGTTGTGGCTTGCAAGAGGGCTTGGGGACTTGGAGAACCCAAAGAAACAGTAGTAGCAGGATCCTAGCTGAGGCAACAGTAAAAAAGTAGGAGTTGTTCTACTGGGTTCTATTTCCAACTCTATAACCTA
The DNA here is from genome assembly GCA_028646595.1 of Phalanger gymnotis. Classification (NCBI taxonomy): domain Eukaryota; kingdom Metazoa; phylum Chordata; class Mammalia; order Diprotodontia; family Phalangeridae; genus Phalanger; species Phalanger gymnotis. The sequence goes on along the minus strand of CM053622.1, from coordinate 503,467,956 downwards.
GTTTTAGGCACCTCTTTCTCCACATCCCTCCTCTAAAATATGTTGGCACAACTTTGGGATTTAAGAATTTGGGAGCATAAGGTATAAGGTGTGGCTGATGCAACTATTCTGGAAGCCCTTACTAATTTCTTGGTCAGTTTAGGTTCTTTATTTCTGTTTAGGCCTTTGCACCAACTTTAACTAAAATAGGTATTGGAGACAAATTTAGATTTATAGAGCTGCCAAAGTGCTTGGTTGATGGATTTGCAAGCAGAATATAATAAAGGCATCTTGTATGGTTTTGGCCCAGATGCATACGAATCTGCAGAACTGGGGAATGAGGGGGAAGGGAAAATGTTGGTCTAAATGATCAGTGCCAAAGATTTATGTCTATATTTTATGAAGGCTGTATTTGTGTTGTGAGACATAGATCCATATAGCCCTTCCCTCCAAACTTTTAGTTTCCTTCATTTTCTGTGAAAGATTATGGATGATTTTTGTTTGTGGACCTAGAGACCTGGAACTTGTGATTAGATACTTGGTAAGAGGAATATGAGAAAACTTGCTTGTTTTTTTTATTTTTTTAAATACACAGTTAATGAGCATTTATTAAGCACTTACTGTGGGCCTGGTGTTGTGATATATGCACTGGAAATACCAATACAAAAGTGAGACAATCCTTGCCCTCAAAGAGTTTACATTCTACTAGGAGAATACAACATGGTCACAGAAAATACATATGGGATCTATACCCTTCCTGATTGGAGATGAGGGGAGAATAATGAGCAATTGGGGAATTAGGAAAGGCCCCTTGAAAGAATATAAACTCCTTGAGAACAGATACTGTTTTTGTCTTTGTATTCCCCAGTATATTTCTGGGAACATAGTAATAACTAAATTGTATTTTGATTGAGCTGAGTCTTGGAGTAAAGAAGGAGTTAAAAGAAGTGTAGATACAAGGAGGGAGAACATTCTAGACCTATGCCAGAGGCACTGAGGTGTGAGGTGAAATGTTGTATATGGAGAACATCAATTAGGCCAGCTTGGCTTGAGCATAGTGTGCATGGGAGAAAGTGAAAGCATCTCGTAAGGTATGCTAGAGCCACAGTGCTGCTAACAGAGCAGTTAAAATTTTATTTTAAGAGAAATGGGCAGCCATTGAAGCTACTTGCTCAGGGCATGATTAGACCAATACGTTAGGTAAAATCAGTTTGGTAATTGTGGAGGATGGATGAGAATTATAAACTGGAACTATAGTTAGCAAAGCACTAGGATTTCTACTCAGCTGAAAATATACTTAAATGCTGAAAGTTTTGAACAGAACTTAAACTTTTTTAAATTCATATTTATTTTCTGTTGACAAAAGAACATTTTTTTATCTTTCTGGAAAAGAAAAAGGCATCTTAATATGAATACAGAGGAACCGAAAATATTAATTTCTCTATGTAAAAATTTTTTAAAAAATTTCTCTTTATCCTTGTTATTTGCAGTCAGAGAAAGTGTGTTGTCAAAGTACTAGTTTGCCCTGAAACTCATTGTTTTCTTCCCTTTAGTAAACAATAAAGTCACTCATCTGTTAGGATTAGTCACAGTTAAAGTATAAAATAAATAAGCAGTTGTGGAGACAGTTCTGTTCTTTTTGTTGTTGTTTTATTTCAAATTATATTTCTATTTGACAATCCTTGGCTGTGCCCTTTGTTCCAAAGAAGTATCAGGGAACTAAATTAATTAGAACCATTAAAAATTTTCAGTGAATCAGAAGATTAAAGTATTATATTGACATGTGTGATAGGAAGAGAAGATAATCTGGTCATATGGCAAGGACTAGTAGGTAAATTACATGATTTCTCTCACGTCAGGGGAAAACTGAGGAAGCCCTGAAGAATGTTGGGTGATCCTTAAGGGGAAGACATGGACGATAGTTGCACCACACAGGCGAGACAATGAATGAGATAGGTTGTGATAAGCATCATTAGAGAGGTTATCTAAATTGAGATGATAGAAGCATTTGAGAATTTGAATTAAAGAATTAAATTAAGTGCACTTTTAAATGTTAAATAAGAGTTTCAAATTAGTGGGAAAATAATGATGCTTCTGTATTACATTTTTTTTAAATTAAGATTTTTTTTATATTTAGTTTACAACACTCAGTTCCGCATGATTTTGAGTTCCAGATTTTCTCCCCCCTTCTCCCCAAGACGGCATAGAATCCAATATATCTTCTACATATAACTTCACATTGAACTTATTTACACAGTAGTCAAGTTGTAAAGAAGAATTATGACCAATGGAATGAATCATGAGAAAGAAAAACAAAACCAAAAATAAAACGAAAAAAGAAAAAAAAAGCAGAGCAAATAGTTTGCCTCAATCTGCATTCAGACTCCATAGTTCTTTCTCTGGATGTAGATAGCTCAAGGTTATCTATCAAGGTTAGTCATCACAGAATCAATACATCTGTGGTTGTGTACGATGTTCTCCTGGTTCTGCTCCGCTCACTCAGCATCATATCATGTAGGTCTTTTCAGGTTATTATGAATTCTGTATCTTCCCCATTTCTTATAGCACAATAGTATTCCATTACATTGATATACTTGTTTAGCCATTCCCCTATTGAAGGTCATCCCCTTGATTTCCAATTCTTTGCTACCACAAAAAGAGCTGCTACAAATATTTTTGTACATATGGGTCCTTTTCCCACTTTTGTGATCTCTTTGGGATACAACCCTACAAGTGGTATTGCTGGGTCAAAGGGTATGAACATTTTTATACCCTTTTGGCATAGTTCCAAATTGCTCTACAGAATGGCTGGATCAGTTCACAGCTCCACCAACAATGTAACAGTGTTCCAATTTTCCCACATCCTCTCCAGCATTTATCATTTTCCTGTTTTGTCATGTTGGGCAATCTGACAGGAGAGATGTGGTACCTAAGAGTTGTTTTGATTTGCATTTCTCTAATCAGTAGTGATTTAGAGCATTTTTTTCATATG
>CM053622.1:503437340-503449330 GCA_028646595.1 Phalanger gymnotis | reverse complement strand
GCTGTCCAATAATTTTAAAATTCTCTCTCCTGGATCTATTTTCCAGGTCAGTGGTTTTTCCAATGGGATATTTCACATTGTCTTCCACTTTTTCATTCCTTTGGTTCTGTTAGATAATATTTTGATTTCTCATCAAGTCACTAGCTTCCACTTGCTCCAATCTCATTTTGAAGGTAGTATTTTCTTCAGTGGTCTTTTGGACCTAGTTTTCCATTTGGCTAATTCTGCCTTTCAAGGTATTCTTCTCCTCATTGGCTTTTTGGTGTTCTTTTGCCATTTGAGTTAGTCCATTTTTTAAGGTGTTGTTTTCTTCAATAATTTTCCCCATATATTTTTGGGTCTCCTTTAGCAAGTCATTGACTTGTTTTTCCTGGTTTTCTCTCATCCTTCTCATTTCTCTTCCCAATTTTTCCTCTACTTCTCTAACTTGCTTTTCCAACTCCTTTTTGAGCTCTTCCATGGCCTGAGATTAGTTCATGTTTTTCTTGGAGGTTTTTGTCGTAGGCTCTTTGATTTTGTTGACATTTTCTGGCTGTATGTTTTGGTCGTCTTTGTCACCAAAGAAAGACTCCAAAGTCTGAGACTGAATCTAGGTGTGTTTTTGCTGCCTGGCCATCTTCCCAGCCAACTTACTTGACCCTGGAGTTTTTCAGCGGGGTATGACTGCTTGTAGAGTAAAGAGTACTTTGTTCCAAGTCTGGGGGGATGCACCAGCTCTGCCACACCAGCACTCCTTGTTCCCCAAGAACCCCCAACCTAGACTGGACTTAGATCTTCAGCAGGCTCTGCACTCCTGCTCTGATCTGCCACTTAATTCCTCCCACCAGGTGGGCCTAAGGCCAGAAGCAAGTGAAACTGTAGTTCTGTAGCTGCCCCACCTCCGCTGCCCTGGGGGCTGTGGCTGAGCCTGCAACTCTATCCCTCTGTCCCCAGCAGCTTTACCCACTAACTTTTTCTGTTGTCTTTGGTGTTTGTGGGTTGAGAAGTCCGGTAACTGCTGCAGCTCACTGATTCAGGGTGCTAGTCCCCCCATGCCCCCACCCCCGCCCTGGCTCCTGGTTGGTCTGCGCGGCCCATGCTGAGCTCTGCTCCGCTTCCCTCTGCTCTTTGCGCGATAGACCTCATCCAGCGACCATCCTGGCTGTCCTGGGCTGGATTCCTGCTTCCCTCTGCTATTTTGTGGGTTCTGCAATTCTAGAATTGGTTCAGAGCCAATTTTTATGGGTTTTTGGAGGGACTTGGTGGGGAGCTCACGCTAGTACCTCCTTTCCTGCTGCCATCTTGTCTCTGGCCGGATACTGGCTTTTCTACCCAGGCAGCCAGGAACCCATGTCATTGGCCTAAGAGTTAGTCCCTTGAACCAGTCAGTGGTTTCAGAGCCTTTGATAGGGAAAAAGCCCAAACAGTCTAACCAGGATGGGATTGAAGAAAAAATTACATCAGTCTACATACTGAAGAAATTTTTTTAGACAGTATTACTTATTATAGCATAATAGTGTTCCAAAACACTGAATGTTTTCTCTAAAATTACAGTTTAAAAAAATAACAAGAAAGTATCAGACTTTCTAAAGGAGAAAACAGAATAATCTGTTGACTGACACAGTCAGTGTATCATAGGAAGGAATTGAACCTAGGTCTTCCTGGCTTCAAGACAAACTCTATCTACTCTACCATGCTACTTGTCATTCAGTGCCAAAAAATAACTAACTGATCTTTGTCATCTACTTTTATATAGAGTTTTTAGATTTGTAGAAATTCTCAAGTGTCTTTGATTTCATTCCTAGAAGCAATTGTTGATTTTATGTGATGTCTTCACCATTTTGCAGTGTAAAATTGACCTCGAGGGGCTAAAATCTACCTTAGAGATGTCACAGTGAGGAGAATCTGTGAAATGAAGTTCCGAGCATAATCTATTTAATTAGGAAGACAACAGTTGCCAGTAATAGAAGTTAGTGGCTCCTCAGTGACCAGAGACACATTAAAGCAGACAGCAGTCTTTTATATAGTTGGTAAAGATGTAAGGTGGGCTTCGATTTGACTTAATCATTGCTAATTTGCTTTCAAAAGAGGGTTTCCAAAGTCTTTGGTAAGGAAGAAATACAGTTTATCCAACATCTTGTGGAAACCCCTGTGATCTGGTGCTAGACTTATAACCAGGCAGAATATCTTAAAACTACATGGACTCATCCTCTTTTCTCCCTTCTGGAGTAAGGTAGATTGAGTCCAGGCTGTAGCCCAGAGAAATGGAGAAGTTAAACTATTATAAAGAAGTCAAACTATGTTATAGAGTCTCTAGTGTTAAGAAGTCAAACTGTCTTTTTAAATCAAACTAATTCCTAAATACTGATTGCATTGATTAGGTAAAATTCTCAGTCAGCAATTAATATAAAATAAAATGAGGCATCAATTTTCTATTTCACACAGAGCATTGAATCCAAGAGCAGAATAAGAATTTGAACCCAGAGGTTTTGACTATAAATCCAGTGCTCTTTTTATTACCATGTTGCCTTCTCACTATTGTCTATACAAATGCAGAAGAAAGACACTTACACCAATGGTGTCGAACTCATTGCATGACAGAACCCTGGAACTCAAGTTAACATGTAATTGGGAAATGTTTAACAAAAGTTTAACATAGAATAATAGTGTCCTAAAACACTATATGTTGTTTTTCCAAAATTACAGTTTAAAAAAAAAATTAGAGTATCAGACTTTAACAAAGGAGAAGACATACAAAGGAAAAGTCACAATAGTCTGTAAACTAGCATGGCCAATGTATTTCACAAGAAGGACTTAAACTCACTTTTCCCTGGCTTCAAGACCGATTTCTGTTTACTCTAAAAAAAAAAAAGACAATAGAACATAGATAATATTAATTCGTGGTTTTCTAAATAACTGTGCTGCCCATTTCTGTTTGAGGTTGATCTGACTGTCCTATCCCAATAGTGTAATACATTTAATATAGACAGACTAGTATCTATCACATTATTATGTGCTATTAATATTAATGATACATTTTGATATGTCTGTAGCTTTTGGTTAGCTAAAATTAAAATAACGAGGAAAGAAATTTACCCTTAAATAATCCATAATAGATTTCAGACCTTCAAGTATGCTTGCATAATGGTTCAGCATCTTATAATCACAATTTCATTAAAAGATTTTTTAAAATCACATACGAATAATATTTAATTTTCTACCCACATTTTCATGTTAGAAAACTATACATCAAGTATATAGAAAATAGCTAATCTTCTCTTTGTTCTGTGACCTATGTCAGAAATTACACTGAAGGAGATCCAGTCAGTCTGGGGCAGGATGGGGAACCTGTGGCCTCAAGGCCATAGGTCCTCAGGTGTAGCCTTTTGAATAAGTCCAAGTTTTATAGAACATATCCTTTTATTAGGATTTGTTCTGTGAAGTTTGAATTCAGTCAAAGGGCCACACTTGAGGATCTAGAGGGCCTCAAGGCTGCAGATTCCCTATCCCTGCTCTAGGTAACTGCAGAGTTACTTTTTGATAGCCATCTTGATTTCCTTCCTCAGAAAGTAAAGTATCAGTAAAGGATTAAGCTTTACAATTACACATTGAGAATACTTTTACAAACTGAGAGCAGTCAGTGTGACCTTAAAAGAATTACAGACTATCCTGGTCAACTGTAAATTCTCTTTTATTAATCAACTTTATTAATTTTATTAGTCAATCAGTGTTTTAAGGGCTTCTGATAAATCACTATGCTAGATTCCGTGAGGTACACCTATATCTATCTGTCTGTCTGTCTGTTTGTCTGTCTGTCTATCTGTCTATCTGTATCTAAAATATACCCTACTTATAGCCTTGATGACATGATTATTAACCATAACAATTAGAATGAACTTTTGCACAGTTGCTGTGAGACCAGAAGAGAAGGAATTCAAGATAAGTAGACAAAAACTTTATTTCGTTGTATGATGCTTTAAGTACATTACCTGTACTAGAAATACAAAGAAAGTATTATAGGGGTTTTGAAGAGGGAAAAATCATATCCTCTTAGAGCTTAGGAAGGGTTTCATGGAAGGAGGTAGTAGATTAGATCCTTGCCTTTAAGAACGTTGCTCAAGAATGGAGAGCTTGTAGGACAGGATTGTGGCAGGTCTTTTATTGCTTTAAAAGTTGCTTAGGGATGCTTATAATTACGTGTCATTTTATTTATAAAACCAAAGTAAATTGTCCATAATAATTTATGAGAAGTGCTCAAATTGTACAATCCGTTTAATAGTGTTTTTCAAGAGGTAAGAGGAATACAAAGGCTTGTGAGTAACTGATTCTACTTGTTATTAACTAACACTGATATTTTTGTAGATTGTGAATTTTGTAGTTCATTTTGTAGTAAATAAAATTGTCATTTCTTAATTAAATCTTACAGTTGCTAGTTTGTATAGGGGTCGATCTAAATAAACTTGAAAAAGTCACAATAAATGATTGTCATTAAGAACCAAAGTATCAGGTATCTTGCTTAAAAAAAAAAGCCAAAAAACAAAATTCCTGTGTAGTTCCACTGAGTGATTACAGTCTTATTCTGAGTTTGAAAGCGTTAATGCTTATATTTACAAAGCTAAAAAGTTCATAATGGTTTACTAGTTATGACATTTCCTCCAAAAGGAGCAACAAACTTGTCATTTTGTTATAAAATACCACAGTGTCACAGCCATATCTATTATACCACACATCTGCAGTAGTTTTTAAGAAGTAAAATATTTTGTTTGTTACACATGGTATTATGATTTATATGGAGACAAAGTGAAACGTCTTTCATTTCAATAATAGTGATTGAGAGTGTAACTTAACAGAAAATGTTATAATTGTTAAGTTTTTACATAATAATATAAGATTCTATTTGAACAGGGATGGAGTTCACAAATAAGAGCTTTTAAAACATTTTATAAAAACTTAAAAGCCCCTTTAAAATGGTGCATAATTACTATATACTTGTATAACTGCCATATAGTCTTCTAATATGCAATTTTTGGTAGAGAATTATTATTTAATTTGTGATTTGGGGTGTTCTTTTTTCTTGATGACAGAGTCTTTCCCCCATATTTTTTTTTTTTTTGGTTAGTGGAAAGTAATAAATAAACATCAATATGAACATTTTGGTTACAGGCAATGATGTTACAATGGTGCATGATCTTTAACATGGTATAGTAGAAAAAACCCCCACTAGATTTCTAGTTAGCTCTCTAACTCTTACTGAGTTACTGTTTAGCTCTTCCAGGTTTACTTTACATTACAAAAATGTTGAACATATACTTGGCCAATGAATGGCTTTTGGAATATTACCAAAGATATACTTAATAATTAAAAAAAAAAACCTTTGACATGAAAGTAGATGAGAAATATCAGTTAGTTGTCTTTCTCTGACTCTGGATGAGAGGAATAGAAAAGAGACCTGGCCTTGGAGATAAGAGGGTTCATTCCAGTCTATGATAGATACTGACTTTCTGACCATGGGCAGGTTACTTAATCTCTCAGTATTCTAGGTATCACTTTTAATAATATCAGTTGCAGAGAAGGTGCCCATATGCTTTGGTAGAGAGAATTCTCTATAGTAGTGAAAATACAGGTCCAATTCCTATCTCTGAACTGAACACTGGCATTTAGAAGATCAGATTTTTAAGTAAAACAAACAGCCACTAGTTAACAAATCCAATTCCTCATCACCTCTGAACTGGAGTGTTGCTTAATAATTAATCTCCCTGTATCCAGCTTCTTCCCTTATAATCTGTCATCCAATTGGCTGCCAAATTAATATTTTTAAATCACAGGACTGAACTTGTCATTCTTTCGCTCAAGAAGCTTGAGTGGCTCCCTATTCCCTCAAGGATAAAAAACAAATTTCTTGTTGGTATTTAAGACCCTTCATAATTTGGCTTCAAATTGCCTTTTCTGGTCAACGTTTACTTCTCCATACACAATATATTCTATGCTCCAGCAAAAGTGGCACATATGTTCAATTCTATCTCTTACTTCTGCGCCTTTGTCTTGCTTCTCCTTATGCCCGAAATGCCCTTCTTTACTCCTGCTCTTTGGAACTCTGTAAGAGAATTATCTCTTAAAAACTCAGCTCAGGTGCTTTTAAGAGGTCCTTTAAGAGACCTTTCCTGATACTCCTCTCTTCCCCCTCTCCCTTGTATTTATTTTGTATATATTTTGAATTTACTTATCTGTGTTCATGATCTTCTCACCCTTAAACCACCCTCCCCCAATGTGAAGTTGGGAACAGGAGTTCTTTTGGTTTTGTATTCCCAAGGGCTCAGCCCTTGGGTGACCAGAAAGCATCTTCCAGTTCCAAGGGAAGCTTGGTTTGAGCACTGAACAGCCAGGCCCAGGAGATATTTTTGTTTCTTTTTAGGGAAAAAGTAGTCAAACCCTCAATTCAAGCCTCAGATACTTACTAACTGTGTGACCCTGGCAAATAACTTAACCCTGTTTGCCTCAGTTTCCTCAAATCTGTAAAATGATCTGGAGAAGAAAATGGCAAATCATACCAGTATTTTTGCCAAGAAAATGCTAAATGGGGTTACACGTCATATACAACTGAAAAAAACGACTGAACACAACACTGTGGCAGAGGTAGCCAGTGAAAACATAAAGTCAAGATGTTGTTTAAGAAATAATATAATACTGATGATATTGCAGTTTACAAAGCACTTTTCCTCATATGTTAACTTTAGGAGCATATTATAATCATAACCAGACTATTAATGTTTCAACTGGCAGAGGTCTGTAAGTGACCTGTTTTAATAACAAAACAATTTTGTAATTTTATATGTGTGTAAACTAATGATCTTGAAATATTTTTTTCTTTAAAGGTGTTTAAACCTTGTTGAAATGTTTCTCCTTTGTTTTTCTCTTCAGAGAAAGGTCAGAGATAAATTATAGTTCACTTCTTAACCATATTACCACATATCCTAAATAATTATAATGTAAGTCAATAACACTTACTGTAATTTTCATATCACCAGATTTTAGTGCCTGCTATTATTCCTTAAACCCTGAAATATGGAGGATAGTAAAAGGAAATGGAAAAGACAGAAACAGACAAAGCAAATGTAACAGAGCATATGATGTGTAAAATGTTATAAAGACTGTTATTTTCTTTTTTGGCAAGATCTGCATTTCTTGTAGTTCATCTCACAAAAAATGCAGTGTGACAATAAAGAAATTTTTTTTTGTACCTTACAGCAATACATGTTCTCACTATTTTCTTTTTATCTCCTATATAGTTCCCATCGAGTTGAGATTTATTAAGTGGTCTGATTGACAAAAGCACTGAATGTATTGAATAAGGAATAATGAAATGGACACAGATTAGATTTGGAGTATTAACTTTAAAATAGTGGTTTCCTCACTATAGAATATTTTTGTTCCATAATCAGTTTATGCTTATTGATCATTAAAAGGGAGATTTCTGTATTCATAGCTGGGCAGCTAGGTGGTACAGTGGATAGAGTGCTGAGTCTGGAGTCAGGAATGCTTTTCGTGAAGTACCTCTGTGACCCTGGGCAAGTCACTTAACCCAGCTTGCCTCAGTTTCCTCATCTGTAAAATAAGTTGGAGAAGGAATTGGCAAACTACTCCCGTATCTCTGCCAAGAAAACCCCAAATGAAGTCATGAAGAGTTGGACATGACTGAAAAACAACTCAACAACAACAAATATTCATAGCAATAAGCCACTGGGGTATGTCAAGTTAGCTTAAAAAAATGCCTATCACTCATCATGGATACCTCACAGATTTTAGTTTCTACCTGAAATAGGCAATTTTAAAAACATTTAAAAACAGTTAAAGGATAGAAATCCATCCTATGGTAATCATTAAAATATAACAGGTAGATGATGTACTGAGTGATAATAGTTTTTTAATATATTTAGTTCACATATCAACTTTATTTGAACAAATTTCATTTTTATTCTAACTGATATGAGTAGACATAAAGCACTGTGGAAACAAAATATTATTAAAATCAAATATATTAGACCTAAAGTTTTGTAAAAACACTATTTTGAAAATTACATATTATGAAATGAGCTATCCTATGTTCATCAGCTTTTTTAAAAAATGAAACTATTTGAATTTATAAGTATTTTAGAATAGTTTTAAGAAGTCACTTTCCCCCTTTTTGATAAAAAAGAGGAGCCTACAGGGTGAAATATTATTGCTTTACTGTAAATTTGAAAAAGGAGCCAGTTCCTTTTTTTCCCTTGGTCTTTTAAGGGGGCTTGGAATAAACCATTTCTGGGCCCAATTAACTCAAAGCAACAATTTCAGCCTAAGATTTTTAAAAAGTTACAGCACTTTTAAACCAGTGTCTCTCACAAACATAGAGCTACCCCGAATTAGAATGGTCTAAGGATTTTAGGCAAAAGTGGCCTAGCTGACTGTCTGGCGCGTGATGTATGGGTTACTTGTTAAGTACAGGTTGGACTAGATGCCCTTCAAGATTTTTTCCAACTCTGAGATTCCTGATTCTGTGATGAACCATTTGCAGTAACCAAACTTGTATATTTGTCATTCTCTGTGCCTTTTTCCTCCCTCACATTTTTTCTTTCTCCTTTTCTAGCTACCTAAAATGGTACTATTATTACCTCCCCTATCCCTATTCCTCTTTTCAAACTCTTGCCTGTTCTCCAAGGCCCAGTTCAAATCCTGCCTCTTCTTTAAATCAATCATTATTGTCTAGATCACACCGGAAGATAAGTAACCCCTTTTCTGAACTCATATGCAAAAGCCAAAAAGAAAAATGGTCAGTTTACGTTCTACATAGGGGATATAACATGTAAAAAATGAGTATATACATATATACATACATGCATGCATGCATACATACATACATTTAAGGAGGAGAAAGAACATTAACAACTAGGGGACTCAGAAAAGACCTCCTTTAGGACAACAGTACTTGACTTTTTGTGTGTTTCATGAACCTGTCAGTCTGGCGTGAACTAGAGGATTATCAGAATAGTGTTTTTAAACCCATAGGGTTATAAAGAAAACCAGTTATATTGAAATATAGTTCTAAAAATGTGGGAAAAAAAGTTACTGGACTCAAAGTTAAGAATCTGTGCTATAGGCAGTAACATATTAGGCAAACCTTGAAACTAGGTTAGCATGGTATGATAGAAAAAGCATTGGCTCCGGAGTCAGAGGATCTGGGTTTGGTTCCTGCCTTTGTATTTTATCGCACTTTTTATTTTGCCTCCAGTCTCGGATTTCCAATTTTCTGTTGGCTGTCTCGAACTAGATTGTCTCATAGACATATTAAACTCAACATGTCCTTTATCTGCCCTGTCCTAAAACTTCCCTTTCTGCCTAACTTCCTTATTAATTATCCCAGTCGCTTTGGTTCCCAATGTAGGTGGTTATCCTTGCCTCCTCAGTCTTCCTAACCTTCCATAGTCAATCAGCTGCCAAGTCCTGTTGTTTCTGTTTTTGTGTGTGCCCTTTTGTATATACTTCCTTCTCTCCTCTGCTGCTGTTACCACCCTGGCACAGGACCTCATTACCTCATGCCAAGAACGTTGCAATAAAATATTGCTGGTTGGTCTCTTTGCCTTGAATGTCTCTCTCTTTAGTCCATCCTCCACTCATTTCTCAAATTGGTCTTCCTAAAGGTAGGTCTGACCATGCCACTCTCCTATTCAGTAGACTCCAATGGCTCTTAGGTTACTTCCTGGATCAAATATAAAATTCTCTGGCTTTTAAAACCCTTCATAACCTGGCTTCTTCCTGCATTTCCAGTCTTCTTATGCCTTTCATCCTACCATGTACTCTTCAATCTGTTGGCACTCTCTTCATTGTTGTTCCTAGCTCATGATACTCCATCTCCAGACTCCTGAGTTTTCAGTGACTGTCCCCCTTGCTTGGAATTCTGTTCCTTCTCCTCTCTACCTTCTGACTTCTCTGCATGAGGAGGGAATTTAAAATCCCATCTTATTCAAAAAGCCTTTCCTGATCTCTCTGAATACTAGTACCTTCCTTCAGTTAATTAGCTCTGATTTATACTATATATTGATTATGTATAATTTGCAGGTTATTTTCCCCATTAGAATGTGAGCTCCTTTGTTTTGACTTTTTTTTGGTATCCCCAGAACTTAGCACAGTGCTGGAATTTATTATGCAGTTAATGAGTGCTTGTTTACTATATAATAGAGGCAAGGGAGCTACTGAAGTTTTTTGAGCAAAGGAATGACATGACCACACCTGGAAGTTTAGGATATTTTCGTATTCAGCTGTGTACCAGGCACTCAAATAGTTGTTGAATGAATTGATACTACAAAATTTATTTCATATCCCCTGTATGCAAGGCTGCTATGGAGATAAAAGGTGAAATATGACATAGTTTCTACCCTCAAGGACCTTACACTTTACTAGGAGAGGACATATTAAGGTAAAGAATTTTTTTGAGGAGCTGAAATACTTAGTCTTTGTTTTCAAGTACCTGAGGACACAGTGAATATGAATAATAATTATTCTCTTTTAGAATGGTGCAGACTTAAGGACATAAAACTGTATTTTTAAAAATTATGTTTTTTTTTCAAAGATCAGCCTTATCTCCTTCCCACTTTTTTCATACTCCACCCCCAACAATGAGAAAAGCAAAATCCCTTTTACAAACATGTATAGTCAAGCAAAGCAAAATTTCTCATTCATTGTGTTTGTGCATTCGTGTGTGTGTGTGAGAAATCTTGGCTCTGAGTCCATCACGTCTCTGTCAAGAGGTGGGCAGCATGTTTCATCATGAATCTACAGGGATTGTGATTGGTCTTATGTTAATCGGTGTTCCCAGGTTACCTTTTTTTTTCTCCTTTAAGAAATATATTTTATTTTAATCAACCATGAAACATCTTCACCTTCTCATCCCATTCCCCCCTCAACTCTAATTGAAAACACAAGAAAACAAAACTCATTAAACTTATAGAGTCAGTTGAAACAGATTTCCAAATTGCTCTTGGCCTAATAAATATATTTTCTCATTCTACTGTCTAAGATCTTGACTTCTCAGGAGGAAGATAGCGTTTTTTGACTATGACTACTCCATAATCCTGCTTAGTCATTACTCTGATTAGAGTTCAGCACAATACTATTTCATCACATTTATATACCATAACTTGTTCATCCATCCCCCAATTTATGGACATTCCCTCAAATTCCCATCCTTTGCCCCCTCAAAAAGACATATAAATATTTTTGTCCATCCTTAGAATGTTTTCCTAATAACTATTCCATCCCTTAATCCATTTTCTAATTCTCATTTCCCCCTTTTTTCTTCCTGTTTCACTATGAGTAAAATGTATTTCTTTATTGACTCTATGAGCATACACAGTCTTCCTTATAAATATTCTTCCTTTTGAAGAGGAAAGAATCTGAACTGGTATTCAGTTGAAAATGATGTTAAAGTGTCAGCCTTGCCCCTCACTCCCATCCTCTTTGTTTGTATAGATGTCTATTTATGTATATTTATTATGTGAGATACAATTTTCCCTAACCTTCCTTTCCTTTTCCCCTCAGTGTATTCCTGTTCCCCAGTCTTTTCATTCTTGAGATCATCAAGACAAAACAGTACCACTCCCAGGCCTTGTCTGCCTTTATGAGTCCCTATGAGGCAGCTAGATGACTCAGTGAATAGAGAGCTGGGCCTGGAGTCAGGAAAATCTGAGTTCAAGTTCTACCTCAGACTCTTAGCCAGCTGTGTGACCTAGGGCAAGTCAATTAACCTCTGTTTGCCTTAGTCCACTGGAAAAGAGAATGGCAAACCAGTCCCCATATCTTTGTTAAGAAAACCCAAGTAGGATCATGAAGACTCGGACACACACGACTGAACAGTAAGTCCCTAGCTTCCCTCTGAATTCAGGTGAGGCAAGGGATCAGAAGGGATACATATATCATCTCACCTTGTTTAAACATAAGCACTTTAGGGGGGCGGAGCCAAGATGGCGACTGGAAAGCAG
>CM053622.1:503390233-503436840 GCA_028646595.1 Phalanger gymnotis | reverse complement strand
TCTCTCTTCTCTCTCTTCTCTCTCTGTCTTCTAAAAGGGGAGAGGAAGGTGGAGAATCCTTAAATTTTTGTTGTAGGAAATAATCCAGGATTTCTGGTGTATGTGATGACAAGGTCATTTCTTAATTAGAACACATGTAAAGAACAAAGCTAAATGGCTTCAAAACAGCTTTGTAGTTGATGGAGAGGATTTAAATTATTTAAAGAGAAAGTCACCCAAGTATGATGGAAACTGAATTCTAAAGATATTAACTCCTTCCTTACTGTTCATTTATTTTAGAATCTTAAGTATTGTTAAAAGAAAGTTGTCCATGTTATGCTTTGTGTGGACAGTCCTTTATTACTTGAAATTTTATCAGATTACTTGAATTAAAAATCATATCCAAACTGGATCCCCAATACAGCTAATTCATTTCTTAAGGCTTGGAGATAGAAGTGATGAATAAAAGACTACTTCTTTATTCTATACTTTCTTTCAAAACTCCACCCATTTTTTTATTTGGGGCGAGTTGCCCCTTTGACTTTAGAAAGTTATAGCACAAATCATGAGAGTGGTTGAACTTAAATGACTGGCTTAACGATGTTTTCTATGTTAAAAAAAAAATAAGGAATTTCAGGCCAAATCAAACCTTTTAGAAATGTATCAGAACAGGCAGGCAGACTAGGATAAGGCAAAAAGTCAGGAGACATGATTTTGGGCTTTTGCTCCTATGCTACTTAACTGACATTATCTCCCCCCTGTTAAATTGTAAGCTCCTTGAGGGTACACATTATTTTTGCCTCTCTTAGTGTCTTCAGTTCTGCCTACTATATATTAAGCCCATGGTGAATGCTTGCAAACTGACTGAATGTCACAACTTCTATGAACCTCAGTTTTTTTATCTGTAAAATATGGATAATACTTATATTACTTTCTAGGGTTATTGTGAGGAATGTGCAACCTAAGTAGTATTGTTATTACCAGCCATGAGAGAAAATCTGACTGGCATGTAATTATGACTTGAGTCTGTTGAAGAAACAGTTGCATTTATGCTACATTTAATGGAATCCTTTTGTTTAATGCCTAATTAAATTAGTTGTGTTTTTCAGGTATTGTTTGCCATTCTCTATTTTAATTTACTTCCTCTGTGCAGGTTTAAGCTAGTTTAGTGAAAGAGTAATTTTCTACTTCATGATGTAATTATCATACTTTATAGGAACATGTAGTGTAATTTACACTTGGAAAAGATTGCACAGAGAAATTTTATTTTAAAAATCGAGATATATAAGAATATTCTCAGACTTTATACCTAGTTGACGTCTTAAAAAGAACGTCAGAAGAAATATTTTCCTTTATCTTCAAGAGCAACTCTGAAGTGGGTAAATAGCATGTAAATGCAATTGACATACAGAGTATATTGCTATCCTGTTTTTAAAAATAGACGTTTTGTTAAGAAAATCTAAATTTGAGTAGGTAGCATGCTAGAGTGTAAGAAGAAAAATTTGCAGTTAATTTTGTTTTTGTAAGGGAATTCCCTTCTTTTGAAGAAGGAGTTGGTTTTTTCACTAAAAGGAAGGAGATTATTATACTTTGGGAAACAAAACTTCCTTTTGGATTTGAGTTTGTAAGGTAAAAATGAGAAGTAAAAGTGTGTATGCAAGGAAATGGTTATAAGAAAACTGATAAGGTATGTGAAACTGTGTTCCTATTAATGCCCTTGCCTGGGGTGTAGAATGACCTTAATATTAAATGTGACCTAAGCTCACCTGCTAGTAATTTCTAATTTACTGTCTTAATTCATCGATTTGTTATCACTAATTGTTCTTCATTTACTTCTATGTCGTTTCCAGTACCTAAAGGGTTGAAAGGTTGCTGTAATTGGCACTCACAGCTGCTCTTTCTTTTGACAGGGGATAATTTTGCAGCCTATGCTTTGTGTGACAGCTGCCTAATTGGGCATTCTCCCCTTGTAGCAAGCCTGCCTCCTCTAGCCTCCCTGCTGACAAATGGTGGTGGATTATAGATGAGGACATGCTGACCCATTCGACCTTGCTGAGATAGCTGGGAGGGGCCTCCTGCTACTTGAGGGAAGCTTTAGGTCATTTAAAGGACAGGGTCATGAGGCAGGTGGGGAAATGGCATGATATCACATGACATTAGCCCGATGACTTGGTCAGTGTGTCAAGGACAAATTCATCAGTATTGATTAGACATTTTTTAGAGTATTTTATTGAAGGCACTGATGTTTCTTTAGTTTGTTGCTAATATGTTTTGGTGAGAGGAAGAATGTAGAATTTCATATAATTGTTTTGACTTCCATAAATCTCAGTACTTTCAAAGAGTTTTGAGAAAAGACACCAAACCAAGCCAAATGGAAAAGAAACAACTTGAGAGGGAAAAAAAAATCAGTTTTCACCATTGTCGATTTTTGGTATAAAATTACCATTCCCATTTTGAATAAAAGATGAAAAGTAAAATGAAAATAGGAAACTCAGAGTTTGGGGTTTATATCATTAAAGTTTATTATTGTTGTGTTTTACAAATGAATTTAAACCAGAAATTTTCAAGAAATATCTTGGGGTTTTACTTTATATTATACTAATTTCGAGGTAAATGAAAAGCTTCCCTGACATGTGCAGTGTTAGTAAAATGCTTACTTTTTTTGAGCATTTAGACTTAGGATATGAGCAATAACACTTTCATGGAAAAATCTTAATTCTTCCTAAGCACCTAAAATCTATGTTAACACTTAAATCTGTAGTTAACACTATAACAAAATTTGCTTTTTGGCTGTAATAGAAATTTTAATTTAGAGAAAAATACTTCATTTAAAACAATGAACCTTTTAAATTTTGAGAACATTGGGCACATTCTCATTTCCATGGGATCATAATTATTGTTAGATTCTCTTGTGTCTAAATATTCAGTTCAACAGGAAATAATTTTACACCCCTGAGGTAAAAAGCTGTCAGTGGTAAAGTGTGATGAATTAGTTCACTGAAGTAGACATATCCGTGTGTTCGTAGTGCGTGTATGTATGTGCTTAATTTTGACCTTGCTGTGTGTGTTTAACTGCTCTCAAAACCGGAGTCAAGCTTGGTGGAGGTTTAATCCTGTGCCCTTATACTTGATTAGTAGTTGTGGTTATCTCAGCAGAAGACATTCCGCCCTCTTCCTTGTATTGGTCAGGACCTGGGCATTGGGGAGTCAAGTCGAAGGAGAAAGAAAAGAGATTCTGCATTAGTATTCTATGAAAGCCTTACTGTCTGCAGAACAAATTGATTGCTACAGTGTACCTGTGCTTGGCACCACTGCTGTGAAAGAAAGGTAGGGTTGTAATCTGTTTTATTGTATTACATATTGTGACACTACAGGAATATTTAACATTCACTCTTACTGTGGCACTTGCATTATATCTAAGTAAAGAAAAAAAAATTTAAATGAATGAAAAGTGTGAGATACCAATAGTTTGCAGCATTGTTTACTCCAGTCAAATGGGATCTATTCTCATAAGAAAAATTTGCTGTATACTTCCCTGGAAACATAATCTGATGGATAACAAACCCTATGAAATGCTTAGTGGCACAAATCTGCTTCAGTGGTTGCAACATGCAAGGCAGAGATGAAATTCCAGCTACTATTGTAATTCTTTTTTAAACTATGAGATTGAAGGAAGGGGGAGGGGACACTGTCAGCAAACTCATAGACTTAGTTATGGTACTTATTTATAATCATTTTTAGACTTTATTGTTTTCATAAAGGTCTTGTATAATATATTACAAAGATGAGGAAGAAATTTTACTAAAGAATTTTGGGAGAAGGTAAGCTTCTCTATGTTGAAATAAATACCTTGAACTATATTGAAGAAACTAAAGATTTTGTGATGTGGCTTTTGACTATTTTCATTTATAACGACATCAAGCATTATCATTTGTCTTGATCTTTTGAGTGAGGAAGACAAGGAAGGAAAAAACATGCAGCCATTTGTTTTATACTGGAGTTCCTGGTTCTGATATTAGCATGTGGTAATGTTGAGTTTGTCTATTACATTATAATGATGCTTTCTTTGGAGCACTAGTTATATGAATGTATTGTTGAATATTTTCTTTAGTGACATTTTATTTTAAAATGATTAATGTTCTGACTCTTATCACCTGGGATATATCCTGCACTTTAAAATTTGAGTATATACACACACATGATAACTTCCCAGCAGATTCCTCCTGCCAGTCTCTTGCCACAAGCAGAGTTGTAGGTATCTTTTGCTCTCTCTTTTCTTACTCTTCATTGGCAGATAGATCATTTAAAGAGAAGAAATAGTTAAATGTTTCATGGTAAAGTTTTGACTGCACATTATAATTACATTTTGCTATTTAGAATTCTTTGAATTAGTTTATGTCCTTTCTTATTTTTTGAGATTATGCTCTCCACTATGCTAAAATGTGAATAGTTTTATGAATATGAATTGTACATCATGAAGTTCCCCCTTTTATCTTCTTTTATGCATCAACCAACTTGTTGAACTTGTTATGTTGAAGGCCCATGTGAGCAGGGAATATTTTCCTGAACCTATATTTGGTCAGCAGGCATCCTAGCAAAAAATGCTAGTGGAAAAATAATCTTTGAGTGATTATTAATAATGAGTATAATATTATAAAAACTCAAAAAGACTTCTTAGTTGTTGCATACTGATTTATTTAAAAATGAAGTATTTGAGATCATAAAACAGCATGTACAACAAACTCTTTCACTCAGTAGTCTTTTCAGTGATTTAAATTTTCAGAAAATAAGTGACAGAACCATGTCCAAATTGGAACGCTAGGTTGTTTTAAACTCTTTAATTTCTTATAGTTATTTTCTTTTTTTTCCTTTGATAACTTTAGTATTTGTCATTAGAGAGACTATGTTTCTAAAACAAATAGAAGATTTATACTTTGCAATTTTTTGTTTATTTTAACTGTGTTTTCTAAAATAATTTATCTACATAATTCTTTGAGGCTTGAACTGTATTAACAATACCAGTAATTGTAGTTCTGATTAAATGAAATATTCCCAATACTAAAAAGAGGTTAGGGAAATTTTGTATCAATAAAGGAACTACTCACTCTTGGGAAAAAATGCCACATGTAGTTGTTAATGCATATATAATTTCTTATTTAACATTTTAAGGGGGAAAGACTATCCCATTGAATTTCCATTCCTATCATAGGGAAATTTAAGATTCTTTGTAACATAGTTTGTGCAGTAGTCATTTTTGTGAACTCTTGATTACAATTTGTTTTTGGCCCTGATGTGAATGAAGATGAGGGTATTGGGGTGGGGGGGAATACACACACACGCACACACCCTTTTTTTTTTCTTATAGACAGATTAAGAGCTAGTACTCATTCTCAGAATATGCTGTTTGGGAATATCATTGTCTTCAGCCCACCATAGGCACCACCACCCTTTTGTTTACACCACTTATAATAATAATAGTCTTTGTATTTTTACTTACCTGTGGGACTCTGCACAGTCATTTAACTTCTTTGACCTCAGTTTCCTTAACAATAAAATGCAAGAGTTGGACCAGATAACCTCAAAGCCTCATTCTAACTCTAAATCTATGATACCTTAAATAGTACTTCTTCACATTTATAGTTTTATATTGTTTGTACTTAATCTGGGCCTGGCTTCAGCAACCTCTCATGTACTAACTCTTGCGATTTTAAGAAGCATATTATATGAAGATTTAAAAAAAAAAACCATTTGTTATATTCTCATTGTGGGAGGTGAAGAGTGTGTGTGTAGGTGCGTGAGTATGGGTGTGTGTGGTGTGCCAGTTTTCATCAATATCTCTGGAATGGCCTAACTTGCCAAAATACTGTTGTTATGATTGGCTAATAGTAGTAATGGTACCATTGATATGTGCAAGAATTAAATGCAAGATAATTTATTTATATTTCAGTACTTCTATTTCAATGAACTTGTAATCTTATTGATATTGGTATTTCTCCCATTGTGACAAATCCTAACTTATCTATGCATTCCCATCCTGTGTAATTCTTGTATATTCTTACCTAAAATCTTTTTTTCCCGGTAGATACCAGCGGAGCACTTGGGTTGCCCATCTTTTATTACTTGCTCTCAGTACTTACTTGACTATTTCAGCTCCATTTGCAGTTATTTGTTTTTTGAACAATATGCTTTACCTCTTTTGAGTATGAACTTGAAATGCTGTATCTTGCCCTTTGTATCACTTTGTAATTTTGAAGATGTTTAACAGTCACAACATCATTGGGAGAGCATTGGTGCTGAAAAACTGGGGTTTTGTATCTTGGGCTAATTGAAAGCATGACAGTTTCCCAAATGCAATCCACACCCTTCTTCCTATTAAGTTCTAGGAAGAAATATATCTATATCTACTGCTTTCAGTACGTGACCATTCTACCTCCATTTGCAGTCATGTTTTTTGTACAGTATCTTTTTAATTCTCGTATGGACTTGAAAAAATTTCAAAGTATGTGTATATCTGGAATACAAACTCAATATTGGCCATTCAAATTATATATTATATTCTGGTTACTTGGGCATTTTTCAATTGCTTAATTTTTTCTGCAAAGGATAGTGTCCATGGTAGTGACAAATATTCCAGCAGTCTTACCATTCCATGTTTTTAATCTGACTTGCTAATTATAGTCAGGTCCTTGAACAAAGTTATCTCTGTTGTTTCTTCCATCAGGAATATTTTTTTGAAGTCAACAGTCTAGCTCCTAGCTGACACATTACTTGGTAGGATCTAGTCAGAATGGCTTGCTTGCTGTTCTCCATACACAATATTCTGTCTTCCACTTTCTTGCCTTTGTCCAGAGTTAGTTCATACCTGGAGTGCACTGTCTCATCCTTTCTCTCTGCCTCAGAGTGTCTCCCTACCTTCCTTCAATCCAAGTTCTGTCTCTTCCTGGAAGTTAAACCCCATCCCCAGAAATTACTTTGTATATATATTGTGTTTAATTTTCTAACTACATCTTGTTTGCTCCCAATAGACTGTAAGTTCTAGAAGAGCAAGGACTGTTCTTTTGTATTCCCAGTGCCGGACACACAGTACCCTTGTAACAAATGCTTATTATTGAATTGAATCTTGCAGATACTGACACAAGATTGTTGATGAAACTTTCCAGTGACATTTTTTTCCTGCACAACTCTTGTCTATATTTTCCTATAAATTCTCCACAAGAAAGGTCTACCTGTTAGGGTCCATGCTCTAGTTCTCTTGACGTGGTCTGTTCATTGGTTTATTCCTTTCTCTTGCTTCATACGCTATATAGTTTTTGAAGAATTAACATTGCAGCTTATATGAAGGGCGATGAAGAGACATATTGCAGAATATTGAAAATTTTTTCAATAAAGAATTGAACTGGAGAAGCACTTTTAAAATGTATTGTTGGAAAAGGAACCAGTCATGTAGTGAGAAGAGGAGACATGATCAAATGTGTATAATTGTGAGTGGCATGGATTAGACAAATTTGTAAAATCCTAAAGAAGCAACCTTTTGACACCTAGTGAGATAAATTTGTACCAAGTAAATTGAATTATTTTACATAAACAGTAATAAGTGTGCATTCATTATTCCCAGTAAGTGATAGATAGAAAAGGATATAAACATTCATGAAAATAGCCATAAATGGCTATGAAGAGAACTGATATAAACAAAACCTTTAAGGTTGACATCAGGAAGGATTCTGTAATGTGTCCTTGTTTTATTTCTGCCAAAGGAATTAGGATAGGTGGACATAAATGAGCAATACATACATGCATACATACATATATGCATACACTTGTGTATTTTTGCCACAATCATGATTTTTTAAAAGATTGTCAACAGAAATGTGCTTCACAACCTTTTGTTGGAGTTATGAATTTTAAAGCTTAAGGCCCCCTTAGAGCCCTAAATCTGTGGTCCTATATGCCTAAAATATGTCTTGGAAAATATTTTTAACAGATTTTTCCCCCAATAAAAATGTAAATACAATTTAAATAGAGATATAGATCTCATTTTGGAATTACAACAGTGGTAAATGTGAAAAGGATGGACCATGGATATGGTTTCAAAATTTAGTTTTTAATACCTTTTTGTGGATGGAATTCATTTGGATTTACAAATTTGAATACCAAGGAAATTTTAACCAGTTGTACAACAAAATAAAACATGTTACTTGTCATGTGGCATGGAGCTAGTCCAGATTTAAACTGCCCTTTTTACTTTTTTATGTGGAACTAGCTGAGTTTTTTCAATTTTTTTAAAACCTCTATAGTACTCCTTTGTATTCTTAAAGTTATACCTTGCTAGGTATCCTTGAAACACTGTAACCTGCAATTACTCTTCTAGATTGTGTTTTGGAATCTTTAATAAGTTAGAGATTTAGGTTAACTTTTTAATTCAAAACAGCTAAACCAGCAGTAACCAAAAGTGTTTTCAAATGTGGTTATCCAAAGTAATCTCTATTTACCCAGGATTTTAGCTTTCACTGTATTCCTGAAATTGGATGTGTGGGCATCAATTTATCAATGTATTCTTCAGAAATTAATTGTCTAAAAAAGAATTGTGCAAATTTGGCAATTTTCTGTGTAAAATCTGATACTAGCCACTGGTATAATTAGTTTAGTTGAAGAGGAGACAATTTTATGTGGTGAGAGCATCCCTAGAGTTTGAGTCAGGCTCAACTCTTAATTCTGGCACTTATTTATAAGTTATTTATAACTTATTAAGTTATTTATAACTTATTTATACTTATAAGCTATATGGCCTTGAGAAAGTCACTAAACTCTCTAGCACACAAGTTCTTACTGAACACTTATTGAATTCAAAAGTATTAATTAGAGCAGGTCATACCACGAGAGTTCACTTCTTTCAGAGGAAAAGTGCAAATTTTATTTTCTTTGTTATAAAATATATGTGTGACATCAAGGAACAAAGTCAAAAGAATGAAAAGATAGAAAAAAATGTAAAATACTTGATTTGAAAACAACTGACCAAGAAAATAGATCCAGGAGAGATAATTTAAGAATTATTAGATTGCCTGAAAGGCATGATCATAAAAAAGGACCTGGACATCATACTTTAAGAAATTATCAAAGATAACTGCCCCCATATCTCAGAACAGGCCTGCACAACCTGTGGCCACAAAAGGATTTCCTTTACATACAAAGGATGTTTTCCTCCACGTTTTTTTCTGGCAGCCAGAAATCCTTTTACCTGCCTGTGCATTGCAGGTTGAATGGACCTGTCCTAGATCCTGACGGTAAAGCAGATACCGAAAGAATCCACCAATCACATCCTGAAAGAGATCTAAAAATGGAAACTCCCAAGAATGTTATAACCAAATTCCAGAACTCCCAAGTCAAGGAGAAAACATTATGAACGACCAGAAAAAAACAATTCAGATATGATGGAGCCACAGTCAGGATTACACAGGATTTAGCAACTTCAACATTGAAAGATCAGAAGGCATGGAATACGATATTCCAGAAGGCAAAGGAACTAGGACTACAACCAAGCCATCCCTTGAAATTGAGCATAATTGGAAGGAGTGAGGGAAGCATAAAAAGGAAAGAGAAAACAACAGATTTAATAAGACAAAACTATTTACGTTTCTGTATGAGAACATGACAATTATAATTCTTAAGAAGTGTATCACTATTAGTGCAGTTAGGAGTATAGTAGAAAGTGTGGGTATAAGGTGACTTTGAGGGAGTGACAAAAAGGTTAAGGGGTGAGAAAGGATTACACTAGGAGCAGAAGGAAGGGAGAGGTAGAATGGGGTAAATTATCTCACACGAAGAGGCTCAGAAGAGCTATTACAGTGGAAGGGGAAATGGGAGGTGGACAGTGGGCATTGCTTAAATGTTACCCTTCCGAATTGGCTCAAAGAGAGAATAACATATAATCAATTGAGCATCGAAATCCATCTTATCCTACAGGGAAGTAGGAGATGAAGGGGTCAAGTGAAGGGCGATTGGGGGTGGGGAACTGACAGAAGGGAGGGCACATTGAGGGAGGCAGTAGTCAGAAGGAAAACACTAGTGAGGAGGAAAAGAGTGAAAGGAGAGAGAGAAGGATAAACAGGAGGAAAAATAGGATGGAGGGAAATACACAATAATCATAACTTGATGTGAATGGGATGAACTCTACCATAAAGCTGAAGCAGAAGGCAGAGTGGATTAAAAACCAGAATCCTACAATATATTGTTTACAAGAAACACACTTGAAGCAGAGAAATGCACACAGAGTAAAGGTAAGGGACCAGAGCAGAAACTGTTGTGCTTCAGCTGACAAAAAAAGCAGAGGTAGCAATTATGATCTCAAAGTAAAATGTATGTGTGGGTGTGTGGGGCAGTGTAATTTAATTGAATTTGAAGTAAGAGGATCTGTTTTGGAACCTCATTTTTGCTACCTACCACCTGTGTGACTTCGGACAAACTTATTAATCTCATATGTAAAATGAGGGTCTAGGACTAGATTGATGATCTCTGCAGGTCTTTCTACCCTCTAAATCCTATGATTTATCCCTGTGCTTTTCCTGTGCTGTTTTCAGTAAGTCATGTTCTCTTTTGAAATACAGATGAAAAAGTCCAGTGGTTTAAATAGAGGTTTTTCTCTCTTTGAATTCAAGTATGATGAATGTGCTGCTAGTTGTAGGACTGTTATTGTTTGGTTAATGAGATAGCATATTTCTGCTAATTAAACATAATTAAAGTTAAATATATTGTCAGATTGTTTTAATGCCTCACCTCATACACACAAAGAAAAGTCAGTTGTGGCCAGCCTGCACAATACAATTAAAAGATTGATTCTTGACAAAGTATTTTTTGCTAGCTCATAATTATGTCTTCAGGTTTATTTAGGTAACATGACATATTCGTGGTGTTTTTTTAAATACTATGGTATTTTATTAGAATATGTAAAACATATGTTACTTGCTCAGATTATATACCATTCTATTTGAATAGTAGTAAACTCTGATGGCTTCCCCTTGCCTCTGGGTTAAAATATAAAACCTTTTGGCTTTTAAAACTCTTGGTAGCCTGGCCCCAATTTAGGGTTTTAGGTTTGTTGCAAATAACTCCCCTTAACGCATGGTGTGATCCAACCAACCATCCAGTCCAACCATCTTTTCCTCACGTGGCACTCATTTCATTCCCTTACCTTTGCATCGTCGCATCTTTTCCCATCTCTCTCTTCTTCAAGGTGCAGTTCATACACCATCTTCTTCAAAAAGCCTTTAGTAACTCCTCCAACTAATAGTATCTTCTTTCTCTAAGTACCTTTTATTTAATTATTCTGCATTTCTGTGCATTTTTTCTCTATTTATTTTGCATGTATTTATTATATGTACTTTCTCCTCCATAGAGTACAAGGTTGTAAAAAAATGTGTTATTCTTTCATTCTTTGTTTTGTACTCCCATTGCCTGGAACAGTGTCTGGTACTAAGTAGGTGCTTAATAAATGTTTGTTCATTAATTGATTGTATACCTAATTTGATCAATGTAATTTTTTTCCCTATTGTTACAGAAGAAACTAGTTTCTAAGTTCCTTGAGATTATGGGTCATTAATTATTAATCTGTGTGCTTACTCACCATTGATAGAATTGCACACAGTTATACAATAATTTTTAAAATTTAGTTGTCACATGTTGTAATACTATGGAAAAATTATTATACTCAAAAATGCTTTTGCATTACGAACTTCAGTGAATATTTCAGTGGACCTGTGAGCTCATCAATTTAGATATTCCCTCTATCAATGTAGATCAGAACCCATCCATGCTGTCTCATCCTCTGTGAATCCTCTTTATGTTTCAGGATCAAATGAGGCTTCTTTTCCCTGAA
This sequence comes from Phalanger gymnotis, assembly GCA_028646595.1. Taxonomy (NCBI): domain Eukaryota; kingdom Metazoa; phylum Chordata; class Mammalia; order Diprotodontia; family Phalangeridae; genus Phalanger; species Phalanger gymnotis. The sequence goes on along the minus strand of CM053622.1, from coordinate 503,424,992 downwards.
GATTATTTGGGGAACATTAAAGCTCTAAAAGGCATTTTAAAATATCACTTTGAGCTACTTCAATATCCCATAGTGATGAAAATGCTATACCATGCCGTTTCCCTGTTGCATGATATATATTTTCCAAATATATTTAGAAGCCAAAGTCTTTCTTTTGTGGAATATTGAAGTTGTTCCCAAACTAGGAGGGGGGAAATTTAATGCTAAATCAACTTAGTTATTATTTTGCAGCAAAAACTTTTTGTGTTTGGCTTGGAAAAGACTTTTTGTTGTTTTGAAATTTTGATTATTTAACAACCTTGCTGTTTCTATTATACTTTTCCTCAAATACTTCATTCTTGGATGGAAATAACACTGGGTTTTCAGTCTTATTTTGGTACTGTATAAGCTGTGTCTTATTGAAATGTAAAGGCTTAGCATCTAGTCCCAGTGTGTTTGTCATCTGTGGTCTGGTCTAGATAAATTCAGATAGGCTTATCACCTGGTTGGCTGCACGGTAATAAAATGTTCATCCATAGGATCTCTTGAAGATTATCTGCTAAATCATAGCAGGCATATGAGCTAGTGGAGGAAGTACCAACAGGCATGAGAATCAGGAGACCCTGAAGTAATTTCTGGTATAAAGAAGAGACTTTTGTGAAGACCCAGTGAGATTGTGTACACAAAGGACTTTGTGAATCTTAAAGCCCTACATAAATGGTAGCTATTATTACTAAATGTCTCTGGATCAAGCCCAGCTACAAAGGAAGAGAACTTGAGATTATATTATCCTAGGTTTGTGGCCAGTTCACATACGTAAACTATGTTCTTGGGCAAAAAAAAAAAAGTATATACTGACCCAGAGAATGCTAGAAACAAGTCAGAGAAATATAAAGATGTGGGCTATATATGGACTCCAATTTTCTTCTCTCTAGAAAAATTTTCCCATCTACTTATACCTCTCTGGGAAATCATGTACATGAGATACCAGTGCCACATGAAGACAAAGATAGACATGGAAAGAGAGAAAGAGTTATTACTTGGATTTACATATTCTGTAATATGGAGAATATCTTATTTCTTCAGTTGTATTTTGGGTCATGTGGTCTCCTTACCAATGCTGACTTCTTTGCTTTTGGAAAGGAGTTTTACCCAGAGTAGTCAGTAAGACTGTATAAGTTTCTGGGTTGGAGAGGCCCCCTAAAAGAAGTTTGTCTTGACAGTATATGAGCTTATAGTAGAAACAGATTTTTGTGTTGTCTGTTCTCAAATAAAACGTGTTTTTGATGACTGCTTGCATGGAAACTAAGAACCCTTAGAAAGACATGAATTAAATTGTTATGTTGTAGAAGGATATCTTGGTTGGAGGTAAAATCAAGCAAACAGAGGGATTTACATACATTTCTGTGAGCCCAGAGTTGCTTATCTGTGGTGATAAGGACTATATGTATTTCAATATTTGTATCATGGATCTGGGAATAAAATCTGAATTATTGATTATGATTTTTAATTTTGATGAGGGTTTAATATTAAAAAATATATGTTATAAATAACGTACTTGACCTTCTGGTTCCGAAGTCAGTGGTATTAGTAGGAATTATTGGTACTATGTTATCCGTAGAAAGACTAGGTTAAGCTGAACTCAATAGGTAATCTTAAGGAAAAGAAAAAAAGTCGTCCCATCCCATTACCATCTAACCCCTGCTCCTTCCCCCACCAAGAGAAAGATTTGAATAAAGAAGAATGGAAAAGAATTCCTGTTTGCCATGGGCAGAAATAAGTCCAATAGTAATTCATTGCTAAATGGAAGACAATTTCGCAGAATTTGACATTTGGAAGAGACCTTGGCATCCATCAATCCTATCCATATCTGAAAGGAATCCCTACAATAATATAACCTCACAAGTAGTCATCTACCTGCTCCTTGAAGACCTCTTGAGATAGTCTGTTCTGCTTTTAAATAACTCTTACTGTTAAGAAACATGTACCTGACAGTGGGCCTAAATTTTCTCCTTGCAAATTCTGCCCATTATTTCTAGTTCTGTCTTACGAGGTCAAAGAAAACAAATTTAATTCCTCTTCACAAAGACAGCTTCTCACGTATTTGAAGACAGCAGGTATACCCTTCTTGGTTTTCTCTTCTCTGGGTTAAACATTCCCAAGTCTTTGAATTGATCTTCATTTGACATGAACCCAAGGCCCTTCACTATCCTAGTTGCCCTCTAGGACATTCTCCAGCTTATCGTGTCTTTAAACTGAACACAGTACTGCAGCTATGGTCTGACCAGGACAGAGTACAGAGATTCTCTGTCATGTCTTTATTCCTGGAAGTTATGCCTTTCTTAATTTAGCCAAAGATTACACTAGCGCTTTTTTTTTGACTATCAAATTACAATGCTGAACTCAATGAGTTTGTCATCCACTAAAACCTTGAGATCATTTTCATGCAAACTGTTGTCTAACCATGTCTTCCCCATCATGAACTTTACATTTATTATTGAATTTCATCTTATTAGCTTTAGGCCAATGCTCTAGCCTCAAGATCTTTTTGATTATATCATTTATAGTGCAGAAGTTATTTTCCCTGGCAGAGAAGACAGAACCAGAAGAAAAATTCAATCTTTCTTTTTTTCAGTTTTGACCAATCTGTTTCACAGTAAGATACCTTTTCTCCCTATATAGCTTTAAAAAATACCACCTTTTTTTGTTGTTGTTCTTAACTTTGCCAGCCTCAGTTCATTCTGAGTCTCAGAACACCTTTTTTTTTTAAACAAAACTGTCTCATCCTCTTAAGTTAATCTTCTGTCACAGGTGTTCTAGTGGGGATAGGTAAGAGAGATACAGTGTCCTCTCCTCCCCCCTAATTAATGCAGCCAACAAGATTCTTTACCCATGATACCTTTTCAATTAAGAATGTCTCTTAAGATACTAACTAGTTGTGGATGGGAGGGCAGCCTTCATCAATTTGAAAGGAATGAAATCTTCCAGCCATTGGACAAAATGAGTTGACATTCAGGATGCTACTGAGAGATTGATTGAAAAAGATCATTCACACATCCTCTGGACTTGGATGGAAAAGAACAAACAAGCCAGTTCAGAATCTGGGATTCCAATATAGCTGGCCATCCAAGTAGTGGAGCATCTTTAGCCAACTGAGAGAAAATATTTGGGGAGAAGAGGGGGGGAATAGTCTCTATCTGCGATCTTCTCTCCACCCTCCCCCACAAGGGAAACCTTGTGACTTTTGAAGGGTTGAAAGATTTAGAGTTTCCATCTGAAATGAGAGCAACATCCAAGGAGCAGTAGTGGCTTGAAGACACATTAAACCCACCAGAGAAAGGCAGCCCCAAGGGCTAATATCCTTGGAGCTTAGCAAAGAGGGCCGTACAACTTACGGGAAACCCTTTAGAACTCTAGGAATAGATAAATGGACGAACATCCAAAATGAAGCAATGTTACCCCTTTGCCATGTGTGCTTTTTAAACTCAAGCACCTTTACCCTTAAACTCAACGTACTTGTTAGAGTGGGTCTCAGACTTTTAGAGGGAATGTTTTTGTGCTTAGGTCCTGGCTATACTGTCTCAGTATAAACCTCTCTCAAATTGTCTCTTTGTGAAAACTAATTGATCTCAATTGGGTAGTGGGTAGTAGTCAGTCAATCATTAAACATTCATTAAATGACAATTACAGCATTATGTGAGTGGGGGTACAAAAGAGGCAAAAACCAGCTCCTGCCCTTCAAGGAGCTCATAATCTAGTGGGGAGGACTACATGCGAACAACTACATACAGAGTGAACTACAGGATAGATAGGAAAAAATTAACAGGGGGCAGGTACTAGAATTAAGAAGGGTTGGGAAAGACTTCTTGCAAAAGATACGGAGTAGATATCAACTGGTTAATTGATGCTAGGACATGCCAGATGAGAGCTCATGAATGACAATACTAGAAAACCACCACCCCATTCTGTCACAGTTAACTCTTGAAACCCTGAAAAGAGAAATAACCAGTTGCCCTTTGAGAAACTGAAATGTCATTATAAATGAGGGTTAGGAGAGTGAGCCAGAGCCTGTGCTATATGCACATACCTTTTTAAAATCTAATTTGGTTGGTAAATTCCCTGGGCAATCTACATAGGTCTTATTCTTTTTTCATTGAAATTGTTTCCCCTTTGTGTCTTCAGAATTTTATTCTTGAGATTTTTCCACCCTACATTGTCTGGCTTCCATTGTAGAATTTTATTGTATGGGATACTTATCCTTTGTTTGGATTCTTTGACATACACATTCCAAAATTATAGAATGCATCTTTGACTCTGCCCAGTTTCCTTCTTCTCTGTCCCAAAATTGTGAGACAGAGAGGAGAGACAGAATCTGTCATCTTTTTTTTTTCTATTTATTATCCTAGCTATTCTGTTACATCACAGAGTTGTGAGGAAAACAATCTTCCATTCTTTTTCTTTCCCAGAATTCAGTTCAACATTTATTAATTATCTTTTGTCCACATAGACTGTGCTAGGATCTGGGATAAATATAAAGTTTAGATAAACTGGGTATCTATGTGGAGTTTATATGCTGTGAGCAGAAAAAGATTACTGTGTGTTACGGGAAGAGAGGTACACTTTAATCCTTCATGGGATTAAAGATAAAATTCTGCTGAAGTAACCATGCTTAATTAGGAGTGGGAAGGGGCAATGATAATATGTTAATAATTCTCTCTGTTCATGAATGTTTTTGTCATTATTTTAATAATGTTTAGCCATCAGTATCTACTTCCGGCATTTGGGGGACTAAAGAGGCAATGACTCCTAATTCCTAGAAGGATGTCTAGGCTCCATTGGCCCTCAGTTATGTCTGTTAATTTTGCTTAGTTAATAGTGGATGCTAATGGCAGAGAGATGTAGCTAGTTTGGAATGAGTAAGTCCTTGTAGCAAAAAACACCAAGGGATGGGCCCAGATGGCATAGGTGGTACAAGCAGTTTTTCCATTCAAGTGCTTAACCATCCAGAGCAGAGGGATGAGCAGAGTTAGAAAGCAAGCAGCTTCTGAAGGAGCCCAGAGCAAAGATACTGCAGAATGGATGAGGTGACATAGTATCATGACCTGAAACAAAGGGCTGAGAGTAGCTTTGGGGCCCAGAATGGCTTGCTAAGTCCTGGACTAGTGGTTTGAGGGAAATATGTCTATGACAAGATCACTGAGCTGGGAGGTTGTTAGAAGAAAAGTTGCTGCTTGTTTGGGTGCACAGCTGCAGAGTCTTCAGTGAAACAGATAAGGTAATTACAGTTCACCTGTCATAGCCACAAAACCTATTCATGTTGTTTTCCTGACTTTCTCTGTGTAGACTACCCACCTGCCCTTATCTCTCATGATCTGCTTCCTAATCCCTTTAAAGCATTTCTTGGCTTGCTAAATAGTCACAAACTATATGCTTGTTGAACAGCACTGATCAGGCTCCCATAGAGTCGAAAGGGCTCTTACAGCCCTGACTGGTCAGTCTTGCTGTGATGGAAGTAAGACTGAATTAATAGTGATTGAGACCAAGAAGAAGAAAGAGAAAGAGGAGACAGAGGAGAGTGGGAAATGCCATGTCATGATGAAGATTGGCATTAAACTATTCAGAACTTGCATAAACAGAACTTTTTACATTTTTATCTATGACTGTACCTCTCCCCATGGCATATAGTGCTTGATTAAAGCACTTTTAAATCCCCTAAGAATTCTGTGTGTTTTGGTCTTGTGATAGAGGAGTGGAAGGAAACCTTTTTTTTTTTATGGTTCCATCTCTGTGAATTTAATGTTCTCAGTTTGTTTTCTATTTAATTGTATGTTTGTCCTGTTCCTCCCATGTATGTTAAAATATAATCCAGGGAAAGGATTGTTTTGTTTTGGGGCTTTGTATGCCTAGGGACTTGCACATAATAGGTACTGAGTCAATGTAATTTGAATTCTGTTGAACCCCTGTGGTCTTTCTTGCGTGTGGTGAATGAGGAATCTTAGTAAGAAATGAATAATGGACATGCAAAACCTGAAGTAGACACTGGTGAGCCAAGACCTTGGTTGAGAAGGAGGAAAAAGAGTTCAATTAAAGAAGCATTGATTAAGTGCCTACTATGCTTCAGGCACTGTGTTATTTTTTGGGGATACAAAGATGAAAACTAAACAATACTGAGACAGCTAGGCAGCACAGTAATTAGACCTGGAGACCGCAAAACTTGAATTCAAATCCTGCTTAAGACATTCAGCTACATGATCCTGGACGAGTTGCTTAGTCTTCCTATTTTCTCATCTGTAAAATGGGGATAATGATAGCACCTATCCCACAAGGGTATTGTGAGGATCAAATGAGATACGTGCAAACCCCTTAGCACAATGCCTAACACATAGTAGGTACTTAATAGATGCTTATTCTTTTCTTCTCTTCCTCTGTCTGCCTCCCCATTAGTTTACTAATGGTCTACATGTGCTCAGATAAGTAAATAAAAACATAAAGGAATTTTTTTAAGAGGGCAGTCCAAGAAAGGTCTTCATTAGGAAGCAGTCCTTAAATTGCCCCCTAAGGGAGCTAAGATTTCTAGAGACAGGTTAGTAGAAAGAATGTCTTAGGTTTATAGGTACAAAGAGGTGAAGAGAATGTAGGAGATGGTGTGATATTTATTTGGAACAGTAGGAAGGGAAGTTTGGCTCTATCACAGAATATGTGAAGAAGAGGAGGGTGCCAGGTAGACTACAGCCAGATTGTGAAGGGTCTAAATACTAAAAAGATGTACAATTGACTCTCCTTATTAGCAATAATTATGTTCTATAAAGTTGCCACTAATACTCAGTTAGCTAATACTGAACCATTGCTGTTATGGGAAATATGGTTAGGTACCTCTGGTTACATTTACTTTAGCATTTTCCAACATGGCCTCACATACAGACTGGCAAATTGCTTCTTCCTTTTTCTGGATATACTATATTTATTGTTTATTCATTAACATTGAACCCATGGCCAATAGCAGTATAACTTATCCCTGAATGAAGCTTATTGAACACATGCATTTTTCCATAAGGCACATCACAACCTTTCTTGAGCTTAGGGGCATTAGATAGCACTTCAGCACTTCATGTGGGGACCATTTTTAAACAGCAAAATCACCAGCAAAGAGCACAAAAATGCAAAAAAGTGGCATTTGAGGACTGAAACAAGAAGGCGGAGTGTTTCCTGGTTCGTCCTCAACTGGAAAAGTGACTTCAGCTGCTTTTGGGCAATTCACTTTTTTTGGGGGGGTCACTCTGTACAAGTCCTAATGACTGCAAAAATGCCACTAGTATTGATTTTGAGGTTACAAATAAATTTTAGCATGTAGTTGAATTCACAATTATCAAATCCACTAATAATGAGGATCCAACTGTATTTGTATTTTTTCGTAGAGGCAATGAGGAAGGATGGAAGCTTTAAGGATATCACTTTGGCAATTGTGTGGAATATAAATCGGAAAGGGGATAGAATGGAGCCAGAGCTCAATTAGGAGGTTATTCTAGTAGTTCACATGAGAGATGGTGAGAGCCTAAACTAGTGTTGTGATTTGAGTAAAAGAGGTAGTTACTATAGATATTGAGGAAGTAATATGAATTAGATTTGGTAACGGATTAGATAGATTGGAGGGAGGGAGATGAGAGAGTTTGAGGATGACTGAGGTTGTGAACCCAGATGCATAAAAATAGAGTGGTACCTTGGACAGAAAAGGGGAAGTTAGGAAGAGGGGAGGGGAATGGTAGAAAGACAATGAGTTTCACCTTGTTAACTTCATGAAGATGCCTATGGGGCACCCAATAGAGATTAACAGGCATTTTAGAAGAGTTTTTGCGCTTAGATATAAAATCTTAAAACATACTTTACCAAATAACCTATTAGGCTTAAAGGTAAATCATCTATTAATTAATATTGTTTTAAGAATGACTTCGAGTAAATAAATTATTTTGTCTATTATAAATACCCAAGTTAACCATAAAGGACATATGAAGAAAGACACTATCTGCATCCAGAGGAAGAACTGATAAATAGAAATATATACAGAATAATTTTACATAAACACACACATACATTTATTTGTGTCTAATGGTAGGCTTTCTAGGGCAAGTTTACTCATTTGTAGAATGAGGTGGGTTGATTCTTTGAACTTTTCTTCCTACCTATTTGACCTGTCCAATTCCATAGTTCTAATCACAATGATCATGTTCTCCTTTCTAATAACTTCACATCTATAATTTTCTCTACTAATGTGAAAACATGCCTGTAACCAGCCTATTTAACTATACCAAAAATTTTCACCAGCTATAGTTCTCCTTTTTTCCTTTTCTTGACAAAGTTATTATTCTTAAAACAAATAAAACAAAAACCTCTTGAAGAAATATGCTTGTTTATATAACTTCTGTTTCCTTCTGTTTGTGCTAGGGGATATACAGAACAGCGCGTGCGTGTGTGTGTTTGGTGTTTGAGAGGCTGGATGGGCTTTTTATTGGCGATAAGATGTATTATTGAAGCAGAATGTCACCAAATACAATTTCAGTGGAAAGGGTAGAAATGTAATGTAAAATACTATTTGATAATAGCACAGAGCAATATACCTGATTAATATGGTTAATGAATCCTAGTTCATCTTGGGTAATGAATCCTCAAATAGTATCAATATGGATGTAAAGCTTTAGCTTTCTCTCATTTGGTTTAATATCATTTTATAGTATAATTACTTATTGGAGGAGATATTGCCATTCTGGTTTTACAGTATACCATAGTATAATCAGTTATTGAAAGAGATATTCTGAAATACTTTAAAATGTTTTCTTTTACTTAATTTATTTTAAACTTAATTCACTTTAATTTAAAAAATATGTAGTCCTTGGGAGGGTGGGAATAGGAGAGTACTTTTGTTTTCAAAGGAGTATTCCAACTCTAGGAAATGGAAAATGATGCCTCTGTTTCCAGCTTTTATAAGAAGGCTTATTAAAACAAGCAACACAAAAGAAATTTAAATGAATGAGTTTAAAAGACCATTTCCCTTGACTCTATATCTCATTTCTTTTAATATTTGGGATGCAAGAGTCTTGTGTGCCCTGTACCACCACAACTGTGACCATGTGTAAAATGCCTGGGAATAAGTGTCAGGATCTATTCCTTCCTATTAAAGTCCATTGTGGGATGCAGTCCAGGGTGAGAAACACAGAAGTCAAGTAGCAAATATTAGATAGAGACAGCTGCACAGAGATTAAGGTTAGGCTATCATTGACAGTGTCAGGAACACTGAAGCCTATGAAGAAAGGGAATTAAAAGTCACAGAATCTTAGCGATGGAAGAGCCATCTCATCCAACCCATGGATCGTCATCAGCAAGTCACCATAAAGCCATTTATTTCTTGAAGATCTTTAGTGAGGAGGAACCTACTTTTGAGGCAGCCCACTTCATTTTGGGACTTTGTGAGGAGGTTCTAAATAGAATTCCTGTGTACACTGTGTTCTCAGTACAACCCAGGATCAGGTTATGGGGTCAGCTTTTAGTGTTGCTGTTGCATGGTTACCTCATGTTCAGCTTACATTCCACTAAAACTCTCACGTATTTACCACATGAGCACTTCGTTGGTTAATTGTCCCTCCCAGTCTTGAGTTTATGAAGTTGATTTTTTGAACACAAGTATAGATCTTTACATTTATCTCCTACTTTTGAGATTTGACATACTATTGTGTATATCAAGATTTTTTTTGGAGCTTGACTATTCCCAATGTATGAACTAACTTACCCCTCTTAGTTTTCTGTTATCTGCAAATTATATAAGCATTCTACCTATATCTTGATCTATGTCATTGATAAAAACCTTAAATAGTGTGATGATCTCAGGTCCTTGGAGAACTCCACTTGAGACTTTTCATTGGGTCTGATCATTCATATCATAGATCCCTAAAGATTACGGAGCTGAAACTGACCCTGAGAAGCCCTGTAATCCAGTCTCCTCATTTCACAGATCAGGAAAATGAGATCTGGAGAAGTAAAGGGATTTGCCCAGTGTTGCACAGGGCTGGGATTTCAAACTTAAATCGTCTGATGTCAACTGTGAATCCACTCAACTGTGGTCTTATCTAGCCCACATCTCTGTGTGTCTTCTCTCTGCAAAAATAAGAGACTTCATTTACCTAGATTTATGTAAAATGTTTCACAATTTCTGCAGCATCCTGGTAGTCAACTAGTGTAGCAACTTTAATAAAACGAAATTATAGTAGACTCCATGACTTTTTTTGTATGAAGCCTTGTTGGCTCTTTGAAATCACCACTTCCTCTTTCTCAGTGTTTATGAACCAACTTTTTAATATGATGTTTTCTAGAATTTTACCAGAAATCAGTCATACTCACTGGTCTAGAGTTTGCAAGTACTATACTCTTCCTGCTTGTGAAAATCTAGATATTTACTTTTCTCTAATACTTTTTCCCTTTTCCCTTTGTCATTTTTTTTTCTCTTAGTATTCTGTGATGTACATCATCTGTTCCTGGTGACTTCAACCCATCTGTGGTAACTACATAAAATCTTACTTATCTCCTTACCTTATATGAATTTCAACTCACTATTAGATATTTGTGCTTTATACTTTTCAGTACACAGGTCACTCTCATTGGTACAGAAAATAAGAGCCAAATTAGAGTTAAATAGTAAGCTTTTTCAACAAGTTTGTCCATCCTAGTGATCCTATCTGTCTGTCTGTCTCTCTCTCTCATCTTTTCCTTGCCCACAATCTAGTTTAAGCAGCTTTTTACGCTGCCCTTTGCATTCCTTACTAGTCTGAGCTCATTCTAAGCTTTGACATTCTTAATAAGGAGTGTGAAACTTAGGTGTCGCGTTCATCTTCAATTACCAGCCCTTGTTTTTGTCTTTTAAAAATCTATAAATTCATTCGGGTATGGTGGAGCTTGCCTGTAATCCTTATTACTGGGGAGACTGAGGCTAGTGGGTCATTTGAGCTTGGGAGTTCTAAGCTGCAGTATGGGTAAAACTGACTGGTTGTCCATACTCAAGTCCAGCACCAATACAATGAGCCCCCCAGGAGCAGCACCATCTAAGGAATGGAGAATCAGAGCAGCTTTAAGCTTCCATGCCAGTGACTAGTGAGATCAGGCCTTTCAGTGACCACTGCCACTTTTAGCCTTACATGAGATGGGGAGACTAAGTCTTCAAAAAAAAGAAAAATCTATAAAAGGGCAAATGAGTTTCTTTTGTATCTATTACAATTTCTTTAGACAACTTCCCTTTTTCTCATTTAATTAGAATATGTGTCTTTAGATTTTTACTTGCGAGAACTTACCATTCTTCTTGGCCCAATTCTCTCTCCCCCCACCGGTGCCACCCTAGAATTTAGGCCTTTGGGATCCAGTTTGTCTTTTCTCTAAATTTTGAACACTTGGAAAAAATGTAAGGTATATGTTAGATTATACCTGGTTTTCCTCTCTTCTATCACTAGTTTTTTGAAGAAAAGTCACATTCCTCAGGATTTTCATCAAGTACTTCTTAGAAATTGACATTAAAGAGTCAGTTATTTTTTTCCCACAGGCTGAGTGCAAAACAAGCTAGGCCAGTCATCAGAATAACATGGAATCCTTAAATACCAGGCCACACCTGACCACATCCACCTCAGTCTGCCCCAGAGTCAAAGGCCAATGTATATATACACCATTCTCTTCTTTAGAACTCTAAATGGTTTTTTGCTTTTGCAGGCAAAGTGTAACACTGCCCACTGCCTGACTCCACCTCTGGCTTTGACAGAGTTGTTTCTATATGTAGGGATCAGAAACTTTTGTAGCTCTAAGTGATACTGGCATTTATGGTTGCCATGAAGAAGAAAGAAAAGCCAATGATCTCTTAATTGCCATATCTAGGTATCCTTTCTCAATCCTTATCCATCTTGATAGCATTTGACACAGTTGAACAGTCTCTCCTCCCAAGTTCTCTTTGATTGCTTTGATACTGCTCTCATTCATGACTTCAATACTTCTTCTCAGTCATGTCCCTCATGATTGATGTTGCTCCAGTTCTCTGTTTTGGGCCCGCTTCTTCCTCTCTACTTTTTCTTGCTGTCCTTGTAAGTGCATAGTCATCTCAATGCAGATGACTCACTTATCTATAAATCCAGTCCCAGTCCTGCATTTCAAACTGGATCCCATAGGTGTCTTAAAGGCAAGTGTCCAAAACAGAATTTATTATCTTTCTGCCAAAATTTGTCCATCTTCTAAACTTTCTATTTCATTTGAGGGCACTATCATCTTTCCAGTGACCCTGTTCTCCAACCTCAGTTATCCTTAGTTCTTTACTCTTACTCACACAGTCAGTTACCAAATCTTGTCTTTTCTACCTCCATACCTGTCTTTGAATATGTCCCCTTCGCACCATTCACACATTAAGTACTCCTTTTCAGATCACCCCTTCATTCAGGTAAGGAGGTAACTTCCTAATTGGTCTCTGAGACGTCTTCTACCAATGCATTTCCCACCTAGCTGCCAGTCATTTTCCTAAAGTATAGATCTGCCTTTATCATTCCCCCTACTCGGTAATCTCCAGTGGTCCCTGTTACCTCCAAGATCAAATACAGACCCCTCTGCTGTTCTATCCTACCTTCCTACCTTATTATGTATTATACCCCTCCACACATACTCCACTGTCCTGGTAAACTGGTTTTCTTGTTGTCCCTCACACATTTGCACTTACTGTCCCCCATGCATGGAATGCTGTCCCTTCTTACCTCCACTACTTTGTTTTTCTAGCTAACTTTAAGACTCAGCTCAAATCCTACCCTTCTGCAAGAAGCCTTTCCTGGTATCCTTCCAGCCCCACCAACTGCTAGTGCCTTTCCTTCTGAGATTATTTCCCATCAAATCTGTGTATATCTTATACATAGGTAGCTATTTTCATCTTTATTTCTCCCATTACAATGAGTTCCCCAAGAGTATGGACTGTTTTTGGCTTTTATATCTCTAGCTTTTAGCATTGTGCCTTTCACATAGCATTTAGACTTAATAAATGTTTGGTGACTGACTTTAGCTAGTCATTTCCTACCTCCAAAACCCGAGTAGAAAAAAAGGGGCAAAAACCATTATTTTGGTTTGCTTATATGATGAATCTTCAGCTCTGTGGTAGTTCTTTGACTTCTCTCAGAAGAAGAAGGAAAAAAAGTCATCTGTTCTAAAATTTTGATGGCTGGAAAATGAGAAGCCCTGGACTTAAAAAGTTCGCCGTTGGAAAGCTTCACACAGCTGCAGCCATGACTTCAAGAAAGGACGTATTCAACCAGATGGCCTATGCTGGCCTCTTTCCCAATACTGTAAAAGATATATTATTCCCTCCCAGGGTTACTCAGGGAAAGAGCTGATAATGGAATTAAAACAACCAATGTATAATTAACCCCTGTTTTGGTCAGTGTTTCCTACACAGTTTGGATAATTGGCTCACTTTACCTCCATAAAGGGAGGCAGCTGTTTTATTGGTTAGTATAATATATTGGGAATAAGAACTCTGAACCTGTTACCAGCTTTGCTTCGAGATGCTCAGAGTGTGATCTTGAGCAATTATACCTCTCTCTGCGTTTTGCTTTTTTCATTTAAAAAATAAAGATGTCTGATATATGTATGCATTTGTGAGATGGAGCTATTGAAAGAAGCATGGGGAAGGGGAGCACCTTAATGTCATCAAATTGTGATCTCCTCAAGGGCAAGGATGCTTTGTGCCTGGCACATAATAGTTGCTTAATAAATGCTTATTGGCTATTATTGATTAAATTGGAATGGCTGTGAATACAAAGTCTTACAAGGAACTTTTGTTTTAAATAAACTTAATAATAATTGCTAGCATTTAGATAGCACCTTAAGGTTTGCCCAGGTACTTTTTAAAGTTCATCTCCTTTGATCCTGATGACAGCCCTGGGAGGTAGGTGCTATTATTATCCCCATTTTACAGATGAAGAAACTGAGGCAGAGAGAGGTTAGATGACTAGAGTCACAACACAGGTAGTAAGAGTCTTCCTGGCTCCAGATCCATCACTCTATACATTTTCAAACAGAGGACAGCATAAAATTTCAAATATACAGTCATACAACGAGCCATGCCTTTTGCAGAGATGGAGAAGCTCTTGACTGTCCTACATTTTGGGAAAATGTGTAGTACTAGAAGAAAGACCCCTGAATGCAGTCATAGGAAAAAACTGCCGCAGTGTTCCTATACCAACCAGCATATTATTATCCTGACCACCACCCTAATTCTTTCTCCAACCTTTTTTTAATCGTCTAAATGCCATCACCACTTGCCTATGGGACATTTCCAGTTATGAGCTATGATCCATGGGGTCACAAAGAACTGGACACAACTGAACAACAACAAAAAAGTCCCACAAGCATCTTAAACTGTGCATGTCCAAAACAGAATTTATAATCTGTATCCCTAAACTTTGTCATCTGCCAAACTTTACCTGTTTCTCATCACCTCTAATCTCATTACCATGCTGCTAGCTCAAGCTTTGCTTGACACTACCTCCCTCAGCTTCCTCTTCCCTCTCATTAGAAGACTGAAGAGTTATATACCAAACTCCTCCCAATACTCTCCTTTATGGAGGGCAGAAACTGCATTCTCAACTCTGCACTTTGGCTTCTCTGCAAATAACTCCATGGAATAAATGCCCCTGAGCCTGGTGTTCATTTCCCACCCCCCCCCGACACACACACACACACACACACACACACACACACACACACTCTTTGTGTGTTGTCTCTCCCTTTAGGTTACAAACTCCTTTGGGGCAGGGACTGCCTTTTTATTAATTGTTTCCTGGGTGCTTAGCGGGGTAAGTGGCACATTGTTGTTTTTCATCTGTGTCTTTTGTGACCTTGTGGACCATTGCACACCAGTACTATCATGGGGTTTTCTTCACAAAAACTGGCACATAAGAGGTGCTAAATAAATGTTTACTGAATTGTATCGGATAAAGGACACCACTATCCCCCAATCACATAGGTTTGCAACCTCAAAGCCATTCTTCATTCCTTAGTGTCTGACGCCCCCCTCCCCAACGTTTCTGCCCCAGATATGTCAGTTGCCCAGTCTAGTAAATTTTATCTCAACATCTCTGCCTTGTTTCCATTTTTACAGCCAAAGCCATTATTATCTCTCCCTTGGATTACTGCAGTAGCCTCATAATTGATCTCTTTGCTTCCAGTTTCTTTTCTCTTCAAATTATCCTTTTTACAGTTACTAAGTTGATAGTCCTGAAGCTTAGGATTGACCTTGTCATTCCCTTGCCTGAGAAGCCTCTCTAAATCATCCTTTTCACAGTTACTAAGTTGATATTCCTAAAGTTTAGAATTGACCATGTCATTCCTTTTCCTGAGGAGTTTTGGTGGCTTCCTGTTACCTCTAGAATATGATCGAAATGCTTTTTTGTTTGACATTTAAAGACCCTCACAATCTTGATACTTTTCCAAGTTTATTGCACATTGCTTGCCTTCCTGCATTTCCTGTTGTAACCAAACTGCCTAACTTGTTACCCAGACATAACAATTCATGTTCTACATCCATGCCTTTGCATAGGCTGTCATCACTTGTACCTCTGGAATGCTCTCTGTAGGCAATAATCTCTGCTTCTTGCAATCCCTAGATTCTTTCAAGGTTCAGGTCAAGTGCAACCTTTTCTTGGAGGTCTTTCTTGATCTCCCTCAGTTGCAAGTGTCTTTCTCTCTGAAAAAAAAACAAAACAAAACAAAACAACTTTACTTTGAATTTTGTATTTCTTTATCTGTGTTCATGTTGTTTCCCCTAAGAATATTAACTGCATGAGTTTGGGAACCATTATGTTTTTTGTTTTTGTGTCCTTACTACATAGTGCTTAACACGTAGTAGGTATTTAACAGATGCTGAACTGCCACAGACTTATAGCTCTGCTTCTATGATGGAATTCAGTGACAAAATGGAATTCATTCTGCAAAATTTAGTTAGGTTGGGATGTTACCCAATATAGCTAATAAGTGGTTTTTTAAGCAGATGTGAATACTTTATATCTTGAAAATTAGAACATTATTTAAGTCTAATTCCTAGAAAGCTTTTAGAATGGAAAACAATCAAATTGTTCTTAATATATTAAAATACAACTTTGGATGCCCTTCAACCAGTTAACAAGGATTTATTAAGCATCTGCTATGTGTCATATTTCCCTGTAAACAAATTGGGGCTTGGTTTGAGCCTTCATTAATCTCTGCATGTTTAAATATAACATACAATTTTTAAATTTTTTTAATTTATTTTTTATTAATATTTTTAGTTTTCAATGTTGATTTCCACAAGATTTTGAGTTAAAAATTTTCTCCCCATTTCTACCCTCCCCCCACCCCAAGATGGCATATATTCTGATTGCTCCTTTCCTCAGTCTGCCCTCACTTCTCTCACTCCATGCCGCCCCCCCCATCCCCTTTCCACTTGCTTTCTTTTAGGGCAAGAAAGATTTCTATACCCCATTGCCTGTATATCTTATTTCTATGTTATATGATTTTATGATTATTGTGATTATCTTTAGTTTTTTTAAGTTAAAAGTTAAGGGCTGGAATCATGGCATTACCTATGCACTCTTACATCTATGTAAATGGTCTCATTGGTAGTCAGGATTTTAAAAAGGAGCAAATTTTTAATTTAAATGTCTCTTTCATGCCATCTTCTGGGAAGGACTTGATCATATTACTTCAGCTCATATTTCTTAGCAAATCCTACTTTTTAATCATTCAATGTTTTAATGTGAAATGAAGTTTTATTTAAATTTCTCTAGAATGAGTGATTTGAGAGTAGAGAGGTAGTAGAAACAGTAGTGAGACAACATGTTTTAAAGTTTATGTTTGCTATTTAGTATGGTCAAAGATATATTAGAAACTACAAACCATGAATTGGTAGAAAATAATTATGAGGAAAATGATCAAATCATTCATTCTAACCTAAACAAACATTAAAGTTAAGAGATCCTACTGTGGCTTATTTGACTTTATTACCATTCAGAAAAAAATCTTAAATCTGACTTTTATAGAGTATAAATTTTCTGATTTGCTTGAGTAAATTTTACATAATGTTCTGGAGCTATCATAACTTCAAAATTTAATAATAAGCACCTTGCTTGAAACAAAATAACATATTGTCAATTGTTTGACTGTTTTTAGCCTGTCTTTCTCTTTGTGATACTCAACTATGGCATCAACTTCAAGCTGTTAATTCAAAACTTTATGAAATCCAACCACCAGGATTCTACCCCGATTTTAATGTTTGGGTCAAGATTATACAAAGTCATTTTATTTTGAGAGGTTGGTCTCAATGTGACATGTCGAGTGTAGTATAAGTGGAGAATTTCCTTTGTCTAGATTGGGTTGATCTCTTGGTTTTGTTGTGCTAATAAGGCCAAGGTTGCCAGTTTGATTCTTGTGTAGGTTAGTTGTATTTTCATACAAAGAAACATTATCAAAAATTAAGAAGTGATAGATTGCATTTCACAAATGCTTTTCACAAACTATTAAGTGAAAGAGGGAACACCTAGCAAAAGAGTATTGCAGATGACCATTATTAGTAGAACAACCCCCCCAAAGTGAGTCAGTACAATTTTCTTCATACTTGACAGGCATCATCTTTTAGTTTGAATTTAGATATGAAAGTGTTATTGCTGCAATTATTTTTGGCTTGTATTTTTAGTTCTTCAACATAAAGGAAGAATTTTTGTTTGTAATACAGAATGGAATGGAGAATGGCATTATCCCAGTTGAGTGGTAGTAGAGAAATTTAAATGAAAGAGACACCATAAAGGTCATTTAGTAAAGGTTTATTAACTTGGGGGTCCTTGCATTCCCATAGAAATCCTGGATAGATTTCAAGAGGTCTGTGAACTTGGATAAGAAAAAATATTATATCTTTTTTTTTTTGCTGAATTTTAACTGAAGTTTAGCATTTTCTTCAAATGTGTAAGGGGAACAGGCTTTACCAATCTGCAAAAGCTATCCGTGACACACAATAAAAGGTGAAGAACCCCTGATCTATTCTAGTTTCCTTATTCTACACCAGAAAAAAACTGAGGCCTCTAAAGTCATTCCTATAAATGGCAGAGCTGGGATTTTAGCACAGATCTTAAATCCAGGACTATTTCCAATATAAAACCAGCTGCTTTTAACAGAAAGAATTATAATAATCTTTTTTCAGAAAGACATTATTCTTAAATCTAGTTAGCCATTATGGAGGATACTTTGTTGTTCAGTCATTCCAGTCTTGTACGTATGTACACGCATGCATCCATACATTCATACATACACACCTATGCATGTTGTGTGACAAGATATATTGTTATAGCTGTTCAGTAATTTCAGTCATATCCAATCCTTTGTGACCCTATTCTGGGTTTTCTTGGCAAAGAATGATTTGTCATTTCCTCCTCTAGCTTAGTTTATAGATGAGGAAACAAAGGCAAATAAGGTTAAGGGACTTGCCCAGGGACACACAGCTAGTTAGTGTCTGAGGCCTTGGACTCAGGAAAATGAGTCTTCTGGGCCTAGAGGCAGGAACTCTCTATCCACTTCACTATCTAGCTGCCTATGAAGAAGCATTAGTACCAAAATAGAAAATCATTATGGGAATAAAAAAAAAAACACCACCTTACATGGTGACTTCATAGTACATTGTATTTGCTTATATTTCTATGTCTTCAATAATTTTAAGGGACTTACTGGGGGATGGATGTAGTAGAGACTATAGTAATTAAAAAATAATATTTAGCAGCTATTGCTAAATATCTCTAAGATGTTTAGTATATATCTTAACTAGTAAAGAAAATTTATTTTGTAAAGGAGTCCAGTTTAAGACTTTTTTCGTAGAGTTTTTTTTTTTTAAATATGGCCAGTAGTTTTTAATGTACTATTCTACTGTCACAGAATTGTGGCAGTTTCAAGTATGCTTTATAATGTAATTCCCAAAAAATGTAAAATAAAAACCTTATAATTGAAAATTTTCTATAAGACATACTTGACTTACATATAGTATAAAACTATATATAATAAGTGGTGATTAATTAAACAGTGAATTTTTTTGTGCTTAACCCAGGGAACATTATATAGCCTTAAAAAAATTCCTTATATTGAATGGTCCAGTAAGAACATTCATATTTCAGCTGTTTTCATTAGGAACTTTAGTAGGAGAATTCAGTATATTGTTTATAACTGTATCTAAAGGCTTCTTTTTGTTGTATAATTATATTCCTTAAAAATGGAATAGTTTAAAAATTATTTATCAAGCAATATCTTACATGCATCATAAGAAAAGTATTAGGGTGAACAGACATTTTTCACCCCAAATTTCTATCATTTACAAAAATACTTTGATAAATTATACAAGGCATAATGAGGATAAAGTCACTTCAGCCAGGTAACATGATAAAGTTCAGACATTGTATAACAAATATTTGACATCTAAATTATAGTATAAAAATTGAAGGTTCTCTGGCATGCACATGTATGTCTATGTAGGAGTTTCTTATACTGCTTTCTATTGAATGTTCATTTTAGTACAAAGCTTGCATTGAGCTTATAAGTCTTGCATGTCTTATAAGATTGAGAACACTTTAAAACACGGTGTACTGTGTGAGGAAATTCAGAGAGTGTCTGATAAGTGTACTAAAAACCCCAGGAGCTTTGATCAAGTGCCAGCTGTTACATCAGTCTTGTTTGTAATCTTTCTTGCTGATCTGTGACCTTGACCATGTACTTCTGTCTGTATGTCAAATCTATTTTAGGGATGGGGAAACCATAGTTGAGTTTATTAGGATTTATGTTTTTATTCTCGCAGGATATGTCCCCTTTTATAATATAAAGACTAAAACAGTTCCAGGAGAAGAAGGTTACATTTCCCATAATTTTCCTGCTTTTTAGGTAGAGATTGAAAAATATTGTGCTTTTGGAAACTGATGGAAATCAGTAGGTACTTTTTGTTGATATTTTAGGAAATTTGGAGAAGCTAAAAATTATTTTTTTAATCATTGAGAAATATAAAAATTAGTAATTGCTCTTTGTGTCTGTTGAACTGTTCTTAAAAGGAGCAAAATAAAGGTGAATATATGATATTTAACTAATTTTAAATATCTTTTATGCATGCCTTCATTGAATGCTTCCTTTCTTCTCATAGATATTTAACAGTGTCCTCTGGTATGTTCTTTATAACAATGTAGTGAAGTGTTTTCAGGAAAAAAACTAGTATATGAGGCTAATCTGAGTTAGAAGGTGCCATTTAATCTGTTTAATGTTTTGACTGGTCCTCATGATCTCATATTATTTCCTTTTAGCGTTAATTTTTTTTTTTAGATTAAGTAAAAATGAAATGCTGATATATTTATGTGGTGAATTTGGTTAAGGTACTCAGGCCTTCTGGATAATTCATATCAAATAAGTAACTATTTTACCTCTGTTTTACGAGTTATTTATTTGTTGCCCACATAATTTCTTAATTACTCTTTTCATTTGATATGTGTACACTGGCCTTTAAATCTTTGCTACTATTTTGAACTTTATGCAGTATGTTGTCTGCTATGTGATAAGCAAAAGTTTTATGTTTGAATTTAGGTTTCTATTTAGTTTTAAGTAAATGCCTACATATGAACTTTTCTGGACTCACTGAAATAGTGAATATAGAATGTCCCATTTTGTGCATTTAGCTATTTGGTGTTTGTTTTCATACCTCAGAATCCACTAGCAACAACTATAAAACATTGGTTATTGCTATTCCTGTAACTTTGTGACAGCCCATCATCTTGTGGTTAAAATATATGTCATTTTTGTCAACTACATTGTCAGCTATTTATGAAATTACTTGGGAGCATTTGTCCTTATGTTCAATATTTGGATTAAGGTACACATGAGTATTTCTTACATGTTAATAAATCAGCTCATTTTAATTGGTGTTGATAAGATTTATGAAGCAAGTAAATGTTTTCTTTTGTTAACACCTTTGATTAGAGCACCTCGCCCCACCCTCCCCCCTCCCCCCAACCCAAAACAACAGGCATAGAAATTATCATGCTGCTCTGGATCTGTCTCCATTTTGAGAAAAACTATTCAATGAGCTTTAAGGCAGCTTGATATAGTGGGAAAAGCACTTATTCCCTATTTGACTTTATGCATGTCCACTTCTGTGGGAAGCTAGGATACTTATTACTCAAGTCACAATTGGGATTCCAGGCCTTAGTATTGCTTAATGGCCCAGAGTCAGTTGTTCAGTCTCTACTAAAGCCCAATATACAGCTAACAACTGCTTTTCAAAAGGGGTATATTGAACACCAAATGAAAAGAGTTTCCTAGATCAAAATCCTAAGGCTGCATTTCGCCTTTGTTTTTGCCATAAACTCTAATTTGCATATTCATCCTGTACAGTCACTTGTAATTCAATTGGACCACTTGGCATAGGCCATCTGGGGCCCACTATATAACAGCCTTGGCTTCTTCAAAAGCTTTACTTTGCTCAAGTCCCCAATCGAATTCATATTTCTTCCTAATAACTTTATATAAGGACTTCAAGATCTATCCTAAATTCAGTATATGATGTCTCAAATATCCAAAAATCCTATAAGCTTTTAGGCTTCTTATTAGTGGGGATAGGAAAATCCTGAATCTTTTGTTGGGCTTTCAGGAGAATCTCTCACAGCCCCTTATTCCATTGTATGCCTAAAAATTTTACTGTTTAGGCTGTTCCTTGGATCTTTGCAGGGTTAACTTCCTACGCTCTTCTTTTCATATGTTCAATTAAAAGCGTCAAACTCTTCTCCACTTCTTTTACATTTTTTTCCCTACATCATAATATCCTCTGCGTAGTAGGTAAGCTGTATCCCAGGTAGTTCTAATTCATCCAAATGTTCAGCCACAATTCTATGACAAATAATAGGGTTCTGCAGATATCCTTGTGGCCAAGTGTGTAAAAGTATATTGTCAGCCTTGCCAAGTGAAAGCATTATTTACCATTATTTAGAATCTATTGGGATAGTAAAGAAAGCATTGGCTAAATCAATAACTGCATACCAAGTCCCATCATATTTCTGGATCCTTTCCGTTATGGTAATGGTATCTGGAATGGCAGCATGCAAGAGGGAAGTCACTTTATTAGATTGTGTGTAATCCACTGTCGTCCTCCACGTCCCGTCTGACTTTTGTCCTGGCCAGACAGGATTATTCCATCTACTGGTTGTAGGTACTAACATTCCTGCCTCAACATATTCCTTTATAATATTGGTAATATTATCTTGCTCACCTAGCACATGATATTGCTTTAAAGTAATTACTTCAGAAGGTTCAGGTAAAGTGACTGGGTCCATTTTTATTTTATCCACCAGAACTGCATTAATTCCTATCATCCCTACTGCAAATTGCTATCTTCCCTCAGGTAAATTTAAAGTCATACCTCTCAATATATCAACCCCAATAATGTATTCAGGAACAGGTCTAATTACCACTGTATAGTCTTTCTTAGGTAATTGTTTAGCTTTCATCATTAGTTTGACTTGTCTGTCAGATATTTCAGCCCCTCCTAGTCCTGTGATGGTAATAGGATTTCCATGTTTAAATTTATCAGGGTTTCCATATATAAGAGAGGCCTCTGCCCTAGTATCTATTAATGCCCAAGTTACAGTAGTTGGTTCATTTTTCCAGCATGTGGTTAAACTGATATGCGGTCTGTAATCCCGTCCCTGTGTTTCTTTAATCTGAGCTGGAGCTTGGCCAATTTCCTGTTCTCCCTGAAGGTGTGACCAACCTGGATACCATGATTCAGGAGGATCTATAGGGGCAATTCTTACTTCCCTATTCTGTCTAATATTAAATCCCTTTTCTCAGTACATCTTATATAGTTTGTTAGTTGGAATACCATGTATTCTTCCAAAATCTATTCCTGCTCTTAATAAAGCAGCAAACAATTCTTTCCTTCTTAATCTATTCTGATTTTGAATCCTCTGGCTATTTGCTTTTCTCTCTTGAGGAAATTTATCTTTTCCTCATTCCCTAAGTCACCTGTGAAATCTTATCCAGCACCTCTGAAAGAGGGTGCCTGTAGTATAAATGTGATCAAAGATTTTCGCCACCCATTCAGTAGGCCTCAGGTGGGCCTAGGTGGGAAAGCTTGATTATATCTTTCTTTGTAAGTAGGCCTAAAGCCCCTACTTACTAGGTGCTAAGCTGATGTGGGCATGAAACCTTCAGGATCCTAAGGGGAGTTGTTAAGACCAGAGCCAGTGGTATGTGCACTGAGTTCTAGTCAATCATGAATTCAGCCAATCAGAGACCTAAATTCTAGCCAATCAGATGCTGGCTAGGACTGTAAAAAAGGAGAACCCAGTTCAAAGCAGGTCATGTAGGGCTATCAGTGGGCAGGAAAGATCTTCCCATTCCATTAACATTCCACCTATGTAATCTTGACTCTGGCTCCATCATATTTGAACTGTTTATTTCTGGCTGTTTTTGCATGATTTTCTCCTTGACCCAATAATTCTGGAATTTGACTACAGTGCTCTTTGGAGTTTTCATTTTGGGATCTCTTTAATGAGGTGATTGGTGGGTTCTTTCAATGACTGTTTTACCCCCTGGATCTCACAGTAGTTTTCCTTGATAATTTCTTGGGGGGGGGGGGATTTTTTTTTTTTTTGGAAGAGAGAAGGCAGGACAGTTGGGGTTAAGTGACTTGCCCAAAGCTAGTAAGTGTGTCAAGTGTCTGAGGCTGGATTTGAACTCAGGCCCTCCTGACTCCTGAGCAGGTGCTCTATTCACTGTGCCACCTAGCTGCCCCCTCCTTGATAATTTCTTGAAAGAGGCTGATCAAGATCTCTTTTTGATCGTGGTTTTCAGGTAGTCCAATAATTCTTAAATTATTATTATATTATATATTAAATTATTATATATGATAGTATATTATGTATAATAATAAAGTATTATTAAATAAATTATCTCTCAGGTCTGTTTTCCAGGTCAGTTGTTTTTCCAATGATGCATGTTACATTTTCTTCTATTTTTCCACTCTTAATTTTGTTTGATTAATTCTTGATGTCTCCTAGAGTCATTAGCTTCCACTTGCCATTCTGTTAAGGAATGTCTTCAGTTAGCTTTTGTACTTAATTATTTTCATGGAGTTGTTTTCTTCAGTGGATTTTTTGTTTTTCATTTTGCAATTGTATTTTTTAAAGAATTGTTTTCTTGAGTCAATTTTTGTCCTTCCTTTTCCCAGATGTTGACTCTCTTTTGCATAACTCATATTTCTTTTCCCAATTTTTCTTCTACCTCCCTTATTTGATAAAAAAATGTCCTTTTTTTAGTTCTTCCAAGAAAGCTTGTTAGTGTATTAGGACCAAGTCATCTTCTCCTTTGAGGATTCACATGTAGGTCTTTTGACATTGTTGTCCTTTTCTGAGTTAGAGGTCTTCCCTGTCATCATAATAGCTTTCTGTGATCGGGGCTTTTTTGGTCTGTTTGGGTTTTTTAAAACTCATTTTTAGCCTACTTTGTGACTTTTAAAGTTGAGGTGTGCTCCTGGAGTACAGGGGGTACTGTCCCAATCTTCTTGTGCTAGGAACCAGGGGCCTGGTCACACTGGCTTTCTGCGCTGGGGCCTCAGGTGTTTGTGACATGTCGACTGTGCTGGGGTGGCATCACCTAGTCCTGAATGTTGTGCAGGGATGGGTGAGGGGGGAAGGTTCCCAGACTGGCAGTTTGTCTGCTGCACTCCAGCTAGAAGCCTCACACCTGGCCTACTGTGCCACTAGCCTCCTGAGTCAGGTCTGAGAGAGCTCAGTTTCTGGTCTGTGCTGTGGCTCAGAGTGTTCTAGTGGTTTTCACTGTCTATATTGGGCCGTGTTCCCCTTTTACCTAAGTGAGACTCTCTTTTGCTGTCTTTCTATGTCATCTTAAGCTAGAAAATTGTTTCACTCCATCTCTTTTAGGTTCTGTGGTTCTAGAATCCATTTAGAGGTTTGATTTAATGTTATTTCCAAGGGAAACTGAGGAGAGCTCAGGCAACTTCCTGGCTTTGTTTCCACCATCTTGGTTCTGCCTCGTCTCTCAGTTTTATTGATGTAAGCAATTAGAGATATAAAATTTCTCTTAAGTACACTTTGCCAGCATCCTGTAAATTTTGGTACATTGTCTGGTCATTCTTTTAATGAAATTATCGATTGTTTCTATGATTTGTTCTTTGATCCACTTATTTTTTAGAATTTTTTTCCAATTACTTTTTTCTGTGTTTACATTGCCCATTGTTGAGTGTAATTTTTATTGCATCACGATCTGAAAAGGATGAATTTACTATTTCTGCTTTTCTGCATATGGTTATGAAGTTTTTGTGTCCAAATACATCATCAGTTTTTGTGTAGGTGCCATGTACTGCTGAGAAAAAGGTATATTCCTTTCTATTCCCATTCTTTTTTTTTTAATTCCCATTCTTTTTTTCCAGAGATCTATCATATCTAACTTTTTCAGAATTTTATTCACTACCTTACTTCTCTCTTGTTTATTTTTTTTGGTTAGAATCATCTAATTCTGAGAGGAGAAAGTTGAGGCCCTCCGCTATTATAGTTTTACTATTTCCTCCTGTAACCCATTCAACTTCTTCAAAAATTTAGATGATACACTGTTTGGTGCATATATGTTTATTACTGATACTACTTTGTTGCCTGTGGAACCTTTCAGCAAAATACAGTTTCTTTCCTCATCTCTTTTAATTAGATCTATTTTTACTTTTACTTTGTCTTGAGATCATGATTGTTACCCCTGCTTTCTTTCCTTCAGCTGAAGCATGACAGTCTGCTCTAGTTCTTTACCTTTACTGTGCAACATAAACACTTTAAAAGCAAGTTACAGAAACATATTTTTGAATCACAAGATTTTGAGATATTTAACTGGAGGAAACATTTTTAGATCATGAATCCTTTTAGGTCCTCTATCATTCCAGCTGAACTAACCTATTAGCAAGAGTCAAAAAGGATTATAGCATGGTAATAAATATTAAGTTATTCTTTATTTTAAAAAATAGATTATGTGAATTTTGGGGAATGTATTCCATAAATGTTTTCAAGTTTACTCTTTAAAAGAGTTGGTGAAGTCCATGTCATTCACTTTGCAAATGAGATTTTGAGGAAGTTTTTCTGAAATGAAAGTCTTCTGATTCTATTCTCTTAAAATCTTTATATAGGATTTTCATTATTGGCTTTTGATTTGGAATCCTAAATTCATCCATTATTTTAAGCTTTTATCGATATATATTCTTGGTGTGGAATTGCTTTCCTTTTGTTTTCTCTGAGCTTAAAAAAGTGCTGTGCCAGTCAAATTTCATTAAAATAAATCCTAAAGGAACATTATTTTGTTGTACTAGATGTTACTTTGAATAGTCAGCCCAACAAGTCTGTCCAGGTACTATTGTTTAATGGAATTTAATTAAACTATTATTACATTCATTTAAAAAAATTTACCCATATTGAAATATGAACAGTGTTCTCTTATGGCAGTTATTCTCATAGATATATTTAGGAAACTCATTAACTTGTTTAGGAATTGGAGCAGAAATTCTAGTGAAAGCTACATACCCAATTCATTTTTAGTCCTATGGAGTGTCACATTTTTCCTATGTGGGAAATATAATCTAGGAAAAATCTTGAGAAATTTCATGGAGAAAAGAATTTAGAAAAGGCTTAGATAATGCTGATAACTAACCATGTAATTCAAGTACGTTACTCTACAAAGTAAATTTTGTTGAAATTTATTGCTGATCCTTTCTCTTGATGGGCCCAGTGGTTATTTTATTACAAATAAGATATTGGATCCTTTTCTAATAAACAAATTCTGCCAGAATTTCCCCTTTCCCCCTCCTTGGACCAGCAAGAATGTACTTCCACAGTTATAGTCCAAAATAAAACATACCATACTTTATTTGATTAAAACTTCACAGTGAAAGACTGAAAAAAAATGAGAACTATAGTCACATCAAAATTAGTGCATAACTTAAAAGTTATTTTTGAATCACCTTAAGAAAGTTGAAACAGACAAAATTTATACAAATTAGCTTAATTATCACAATTACTCATGGCATTGAAACACTTCTCATTTAAGTTTCATTTTATGGAAATTTACTATTTGTGCCTTCACTATCTTCCCCTACCCAGTGTTTTATTAATTTTGGAAACAATATTGTCTGTGCTAATGAAATCACAAGTCTGGTTTTTAAAAATTGTTACTATGTAGCAGACTTTTTCTTTCTCCTTTTCACTCCACCAAGCTGGTATAAACAAGTGTTTAAAAGAAGCACCACAAAACCAATTCAATTTGCATTTGGTTCTTTATATTATTTTCTTTTAGGGACTTAATTTATTGTCACAACACATTCAAAAATGAAAGATCTATTATTTATGATGACTCAATTCATTCTGTTTCTTCATCCCACTTTGATACCATGAGCAGGCCACCAAATTTTATCATCAGGGAAGATTCTTGTTTCTGTCCTCCCAAATATCCTACTTTCTTTGTTTTTTAACCTTTTGTGGCTAATGCACTTGGAATATGTGTTTATTGTTAAAAGTCTGGCAACATTTTTAATTGAAAAACATAACAAAACTAATCAAACAAGCAAAATTGTATTCTGATCTTAAAATGATTCTTGCTTTCATGTTAAAAGCAACCATTGATAAACTTTGAATAACACAGATCAGAATTAAATGTTAGGAACAGTTTATAGTTTAATATTTACATAATGTATGGTGCCTACAAATCACAAATACAGTTTTAGGCATTCTTCAGTTAGTCGATAAACATTTATTAAATGCTTATAGTGTGCTGAGAATGCAAAGGAAGGCCAAAGTCAGTGTCTGCTTTCAAGGAGAATCACAGTCTAAGGAGGGGAGACAACCAACATGCAAATAACTATCAAAACAGCATTATATGTAAGATAAATGGGAAGTAATCAGGAGGCAAGTCACTAGAATTAAGAGAGATTAGGAAAGGTTTCCTGCCAAAGGTAAGATATTATCTGTGATTTGAAGGAAGCCAGGAAGTAAAAACTAGGAGTTGAAAAGTATTCCAGGCAAGGCCCCACTCCTCCAGCCAGTTAAAATGGCTGGAGTAGGGAGATGGAATGTCTTACTTGATTCACAAATGGCAAGGACTCCAGTGTCCCTGGATCATATGGGTGGTTTGGGGGTGGGGGTGAACAGTGTTTTAAGGTATGTGGATTTGAAAACTGAATTTTTTAAAATCCTATTTTGTTAAGACTTAAGCTAGCATGGATTTAATATTCTCCTTTCTCTGTATTTGCCTAAATTTCTTGCTCTTGCAAATCATTTAAGTAATCTTAGGTCACTTGGGTCATGATTTTTCTCTTGTGACTTGTAACTCCACCTTTAAATTGTGACATGTATGCCCACCCTTGTAACTTCATCCATCCACTCACATTCCAGAGAAACTTGATTAACCTAAGGATCAGTCTTATCAAACTAAACTGTTGGACTAAAGTTCAGTGATAACAACTTAAAACTGTTGTGGCAACTACTATACTGGTAGACGAATTCCGTCTCCTGAGGACTATCCTGATTACCTGAGAACTGATCTCATATCTCAGTGATTTAGTAGGGAGGAGGTGAGATGACACTTATCCTACATCCTGGTTAAAATTGCTAGCCAATCGGAAAACATACCTGTGTTGTTCAGGGTTTCGCTGTCATTTTGTTAATCACTATAAAAGATCCTGGGGTGCATAAGATGTTTAGAGAGGACTAGCACCTCAGGTGTGAGGTCTCGCTGAGCCCTTTTCTGGGCTGCTCATCTACCTTTGGTGTTTACCTGGCACTCAACTCTCACCTGGGGCTCCAAGAAACTGGAGCATGCACAGTGGCCACACCCCTGTAAACTCATCTTGGCACACAGGCTAAACCGAGTTGAGGGTAATTGATGGGCCTCATAACCACCAGTGTCTACTCCAAGTATCTACTCCAAGCTTACGCATATGTCCCCTGGTGGAATGGGTGGATGAGAACAGTTTGTTTCAACAGCTATGAAGGCAGCTAAAGCAGGTGCTGTGGAGAGTTTAGAGCTTGGTCAGGCATCAAAGATGACATGGTCATCCACTGAATTCTGGGCCATCTCCGGTCATCTTGACTTTTGTCTTGCCACAGTGGCTCTGTAAGATAGAGTGAGGCTGATGACTTTGGCAACTCTGCCACACTTAAATCCAGTTCACAAGTGAGTCAAGACATCACTTTATGGTATCATTGATCCCTCTCAAAAATGAAGGACATACAAACAACAATAAAAGATCATATCACCCTATCATCCCTAACTTAAGATCCTTGGTCATAGGCCATTAACTGCATTTATTGGTAAATACTAGCCTTAGTAATAAATTATAATAAATTGATAATGTTCAAACTTTGTCTCTCAGAATTTCTGTTGTGGCGCTTACCCAGCACCAGTTGATTTTACCAAGAAACTCCTTTGCAGGGAGCCGCTCCTGGGGCTGGATTCCTCTGGTCTGATCCAGTTCTTCTGAGCCAATGTAAGCCTCCAGGCCTGGAGCTGTAGGCTTACTCTATGAGAAAGCTAGTGAAACTGTAGACATTCTCTATAAGAAAGCTGGTAGGATAGCTACCCAGATATCAGTGGAATCTTCTGCCCACAATGGGATACATGTGAGCATGTGTGTTGCAAATTTATCATTTCTGATTGGCCATTCAGATCTTCTGATTAGGCTTTGAAAAGGAACTCCAGTTATTACATGTTTTTTTGTTGGGTGCTATATATTTTAGAAAGTTGTCTAGGCAGAGAATCTAGAGGAGGAAGTGCTTGAAAACACTCCTGCAGTTAGCATGGACTTAGCTCTCACATAAGTGGGAGGCAGGGAGGAGGACTGACAATAGACAATTGTGTGTCTGTCTTGATTTTCATGTGTGAGTTTGTGTAGTTTGCATAAGCATTTTGACATTACAAGTGTTTAGTTCATCAAGTGTTTAGTTCATCTGACTGTCCATTTGTAGTAGTTTATATGAATCTAGACAAATCTCTGTCAGAACAAGCCCTCCTGCAGTTAGGGAATACTTGTAATAGATAAAGCAACATCTCTTACAAATCGAGACAGCAGAACCATTTATCCTGCATGCCGGTTATATCATTCTTCAGGTAGAACAGTAACTCATACAAATAGGAAAATCTCTTCGGCAAGAAGAAAGTTTTCTTTGTAAGTAGAAAATGCTAGATTTCTAAAATCTCATCAGATTTTGTTACAATCAAACTTAACTATGGGTGAGAAATTTTTTCTCTTTTAATTATGATATTTTATAGAAATTACGATCAGCTATTGAGGATCCTCACTCATACCAAATGAATTATTGGTTTTCCTGGGAAGCTCTATCTCGAGTCTGACCTGGAATGCTTTACCTTCTCCTTCCTCAGCTACTTCACTTTTGCTTCATTTGGCTTTCTCTTTTTTCTGCTCCAATTTATTTTCTTCTTAAAGGAGCTGGATACTTGGTTTCCTCTGAAACTGAGGGACAGCCCATGACATTTTCCCTCTGGAAGAAAGGCTGACTCATGTCTATACTATGGGAACTCTAGTTTTTATTAGATAGCACTAGCCTTTTAGTCCTACTGACCTTTCCCTCTGGAGGAGGGATACTCCTAGATTTGATGAGAACCCTGGAGCTGTTGTTACTTAGTTTCAGGCAACCATTAGGGAATATAATTCCACCTGGGGAGATGTAACTAACTTAATAGAGACTCCACTCCCTTCATGAGAAAGAACTGCCTTTACAGAAACAGCAGGTAGACAAGTCTTGATCCTGGTGGCCCAGGTGGGGGGTCTCCCTAATTGGCCTCTGCAAGGCCCACTCTGGAATCCTAACAATCCAGCAGTTCACTATAGGCTAGATACTCCTTGATTAGGGTGATGGAAGCATGTGCTGTTGGCCTGTCTTGTCTGTCTTAATTTAAAGTCAGCCAGCAAGTCTGTAGGCAGGTATCATCTGTGTTTTTGTGTGTCCTAGTAAATTAAACTAACTTCCTTTTTCTGTGGCCCAAATACAATGGAGAACTTTTTTCAGAGAAAATTTCTCTTTTCCCTGCAGGCTTTTAGAAAATTGTGAGCACTTACAAGAAAGAATACCTTGCCAGCAAGTACATATCTATCTTATCATGTTTGTTTTCTTTTTGCTAACTTTTTCCTGTGGCCTTTTCAGCCAAAAGAAAGAGAATAGACTTAAAAACTTTCCTGCAGAAGAAACAGACTGTCTCTCAGCACTCCTAACCCTGACCCAGTTTGAGATTGCTGAGACAGACACAGATAAGAAGTAACAATGTTTCTCTCTCTCTCTCTCTCTCTCTCTCTCCCCTCTCCCCTCTCCCCTCCCTCCCCCTCCCCCTCCCTCCCTCCCGCTCTTCCCCCTCTCTCCCCCTCTCTCTCTGTCTCCTTCCCTCCTGTTCTCCCCCCCCCCCCACCTCCCTTCTAACTCTGGTCAAGTTAAAAATAGACAGGAGACAGAAAAGACAAAAGAGGATCTTTGTTCTCTGATCTGCAGTAATCTGTTGTAGCTTAACACTAGAGACAACATTTGTGGCTGCTTAATTTCCAAGTTGTGACATGCTTTACAAATATTAAAATATCTTGGTAAAAATTTAACTAATTGGATGGTAAGACTTTGAGAAAATCCCTTTGAGGGGGAAAAAATGAGATCCCATGATTAGCATATCCATAGGAATCCCTCTGGAAAAAATAAGTACATCTTAGAACCAGGAGAAACTCCTATTTGAACTAGTAATCACAAGAGACCATGGTATGAAATTAAGTGCTGATAATGCTTGCCCACCTTTTCCTGATGTCTTGCCTTCTCTATCTCTCACACCTTCTTTTTCTCGCTGTACTTTCAGTGAATTTCAACATTAGGAACTCATTGCTGGCATCCTTCCCTTCCAAAAACTAGCCAGGCACAATGGCACCCATCAGACATCACTAACCTTTTAGTCTCTCTTTTCTCTTTACTTGGGAGACAGAAACTTTGAGTTTTAATGAGGATGGGGGCAGGCGATGTGGAGTGGTGGGGGGCAGCTTCTTTCTTAGGCTTACTTGTGTTATCTGGTTTTTAATATGAAAATCTGCTAAGAAGTCTGTGTCTTCCTTACTGCATTTGTTTTATATAAAACATTTTTTTCTGTAGCATTCTTAGCCTACGGAAAAGAGTATAAGTAAAGTACCACTCTATAAAATTGAGTTTTAAAGAGTGGGCCCTTTGTAGAATACTTCTCTTAACCACAGAAAACAGAGGTAAGTGTGTAAATAAGGAAGAAAAATATATGAGAGTTCAAAAATTTTCATGAACTTAGAACTCTCTTACAAATATTTATGACATCAAACTGAAATTGTGACTATACACTGCTTGCCTATACCCACATGGCCACAAAGCTATAAAATAAAGGCCACTGAAGTTGAAAGATAAGTAAGAAGAGTATAGTCTGACACAGTAAGAATGAAGGGAGTGAGGGCTAAAGGAATTCAGCAAGTAGAAGGAAGAAAAAGAAGTAATGGGTTCAGAGTATGAAAGAAATAAGGAAGGAACATTTTTGAAGGTCTTTATTAGTAACTGCAAGATTAAGAATAAACACTACAAATCTCCTCCCTGGAGCATGAGGGATGTATCGATCATTCCAGTAGAGATAATTTCAAAGGTCTCTCTGTCTACACACACACACATACACACACACTCACACACTCGAGAAAGAAGTTTAAACAAGTAAGACATGAGAATACTAAAGAGCAATGGAGTTCATTAAGTTGAGGTTAATATAAAGGGAAGGATTTGGAGTTGAGAGAGAGGTTTGGGAAGGGTTGATTAAATTTTTGGAGATGTTTCTTTGATAAGTACTCAGTGTCTTCTCCAATACCTTCCTTCCCTGCCCCCCCCAGTTGAAGATTACAAAAGAAAATTCCTGGGACTTGTGAATTGGTTCACTAGCTCACCCCTCACTCACTTCTTTATCCTATCTGATAAGACACTTAATAAAAGTCTAACAAATGCTAGTTAACTAACACTGGTAAAGAAGATAACTATTGTCTTTGGTCTAGTGTAACTAGTTATGCTAAAGGCTTTCCTTAAAAAAAAAAAAAAAATTGTTTTTAAGGAGATAGCTTTTCCCAGCCTACCTGTCCTGTCCTCTCTCAAACCTTTCCAGGGTTACAACTGAAAAGTCTTAGGGTAGCTATCCTCTTAAGGTATCTGGATGAAGTTAGGTTAAGTTGAGGAAACTAAAGGAGTTGATTTGGCTTCTTGGTTGATTTAAAAAAAAAAAAGAAAATTGTGATTTTAAAAGTTACTATTATTGGTTATAATTCCAGATTTGCTTTGGTCAAAATCTGTTGTCAAGCTAAATCATAATGTGGCCTCACTCAAAGTGAGGGACGTTTTACTATTAGGGTAAATGTAGTAAGTCAGAACTTAATGCAAATCATATTTCTTGTTCCATATTAATGCATTATGCTGGAAAGTACATGGATCAGAAAACCAGAGTTAAAATTCCAGTCTCAGAAATTTATCGTCTATGTGATCTTAAAGCAAGTAGCTTTGGGCAGAGCCAAGATGGAGGCTGGAAAGCAGTGACTGGCGTGAGCTCCCCACCAAGTCCCTCCAAAAACCTATAAAAAAAATGGCTCTGAACCAATTCTAGAACTGCAGAACCCACAAAGTGGCAGAGGGAAGCAGGGCTCCAGCCCAGGACATCCTGGATGGTCTCTGGGTAAGGTCTGTCCCGCACGGAGCTCCCAGCTCCCAGCTGAGGGGAGCTGAGCTGAGCCTAGCAAAGCCCAGCGGGCGCAGCGCTGACCGACCAGACCAGGAGCCCAGCGGAGAGTGCCCTGCAGGCATGAATTACTGAGCTGTGGCATATACCAGACCTCACAACCCACCAACAGCAAAGACAACAGAGAAGGTTAGTGGGAAAAGCTGCAAGACGGGACGGAGTTTACGGTTCGGCCACCGCCCCTGGGACAGTGGAGGTGGGGCAGCTACAGCACTACAGCTGCAGTTGCTTCTGGCCCCAGGCCCACCTGGTGGGAGGAATTAAGTGGCTGATCAGAGCAGGAGTGAAGAGCCTGCTGAAGATTTAAGCCCAGTCCTAGTAGGGGGTTCTTGGGGAAGGAGGAATGCTGGTGAGGCAGCAGATCCGCCCAAGCGTGGAACATAGAAAGAACTCTTTAGTCTACAAGCAGTCATACACTGTTGAAAAACTCAAGGGTTAATTAAATTGGCTGGGAACATGGCCAGGCTGCGAAAACACACCCAGATTCACTCTCAGACTCTGGAATCCTTCTTTGGTGACAAAGAAGACCAAAACATACAGTCAGAAGAAGTTAAAAAAGTCATAGAGCCTACAACAAAAACCTCCATAAACTGGTCTCAGTCCATGGAAGAGCTCAAAAAGGATTTGGAAAAGCAAGTTAGAAAAGTAGAGGAAAAATTGGGAAGAGAAATGAGAAGGATGAGAGCAAACCATGGAAAACAAGCTAAAAGAGACTCAAAAAAGTACTGAAAAGTATACTGAAGAAAACAACACCTTAAAAAATAGACTAACTCAAATGGCAAAAGAGCTCCAAAAAGCCAATGAAGAGAAGAATGCCTTGAAAGGCAGAATTAGCCAAATGGAAAAGAAGGTCCAAAAAACCACTGAAGAAAATACTACCTTAAAAATTAGACTGGAGCAAGTGGAAGCTAGTGAC
>CM053622.1:503361869-503381992 GCA_028646595.1 Phalanger gymnotis | reverse complement strand
TGTCACAGCAGTGCTCCTCCTCCCCCAAGAACTGCCTACCAGGACCACAGTACAGATCCAAGCAGGGCACAGCAAGAGAATCTGCCTTTGTGCCCACAAAGCACTCCTTGCACTCCCGCTCTGATCTGCTGCTAGATTCCTCCCACTGTGTGAGCCAGGGACTTGGGAAGCAGCCGATGCTGGACCTCTGGAAGCGGCCTCAGCAGCTTCCTGCTGCTGCCACCGCCACCACTGCCACCACCGCCACCCCCAGGCCCAGTGGCCTGGCCGCTCTGAACTTGATCCCTCTGTTTCCCACTAACCTGCTCTTTGGTGTTTGTTGGTTGAGAAGTCTGGTAACTGCCACAGCTCACTGATTCATGGCCCCAAGGCCTGTTCTGGCTGGCTGACTCCAGGTCTGATCTGTCCCAGCGCAGCTCACACTGGGGTACACTGCGCTCTCAGCACCATGCAATAGACCCTTCTCGGCAAACACCCAGACTCTCCTGGGCTGGAGACCTTTTTCCCCACTGCTATTTCATGGGTTCCATAGCTCTAGAATTTATTCAGATACGTTTTTTTACAGGTGTTTGGAGGGATTTGGGGGAGAGCATAAGCAAGTCCCTGCTTTCCAGCTGCCACCTTGGCTCCGCCCCCCTTTATTTTCTCATTGATAGAATTTATCTTCATCTCTTTTTTACACCACCATTTGGTCAAGTTGTAAATTTGTAGAGGGGTGTGGGGAAAATACTTTAATGCAGTAGAGGTGTTATTTCATAAAGGAATTCTGTGGTAAAACCTTTTATAATTAACTTTGTAAAAAATTATTTTAAATTTTTTATGTATCTTCATGCTTCGTGGCCTGGAGGTCACCCTAGTTTCTGAAAGGCATGATAACCAGACTAGCTAAGTTCAGAGATGAATTCATCATCATATTAGCCAGAGATGACTGAATTTTTCAGCCATATTAGTTGTTTAAAATAGTTTACTAAGTCATGGTGATTGAAGTGTTTGCCTCCTCCAAATCATTTGTTCTTGAAGTATTAAAGTAGATTTATTCAATGAGGGAAAAAACACCTTTATATATAATTCATAATTAACTAGTGCACTGGATGGGTCATAACATGAGTCATTGAAATTTAACATAACTATTGAAGTTTTTTTTTTTACATGACTTACCAAAATATTTATCTTAACTCTTTAGTTTAACTGTTTCTTTGACCACCTGCAAAGGAAGAGGAAGATGGAGAAGTTACAAATGACTTGGATCATTTGTGAAAATGAATTATTGAACATTGCAAATTGGTTATAGATTGGCAATTTTAAAAACAGCATTAAATTATTGGTGATTAATGCCATCTGCTCTGGTTTTGTATGGGAGCCCAAAAAGCAACTTTTGAAAATTTCTTTTAATTCTTTATTTTTAAAAATCTACAAATAACCAGTTTTAACATTGTGGGTTTTTAAGATATTGTTTTGGCCCCTAAAAGCTTTTGGAGTATAAATTTTGAAAGGAATACTTTATGTTGCTTCAGGAAGCATATTTTATTGATTTCTGTCCCTCTTCAGCCTCTGGAGTAAACTTATTTTGCATGCTTTAGTCTTAGCATCAAATTCAAAATTTTTTGAGCCACAATTTGCAAAGGCAGGCTAACGTTTTAGACTAAATATCAATGTCATTGTATCCTATTCTCCTTATCTAATATTGATACATGTAAAGTTTTACAGGATAGATTAGTATTTGGATTATCCACCAGAAGTGTCTAAATTTAATAGAAAGGTACATAAATATAATGAATTGAATTAATGAATTGAATTCCGTATAGGTATTGGCATTCAAAGATTTTTTTGAATTTTTTTTTGGGGGGGGAGGAAAAAGATATTTTGACTTCATAGAACCTTATCCCAGATCTGTATTTCATTTTGCCTAACTTCTTTTATTTTATTACCATAGGAATCCTGAGACGTGATGAGGGAACAACAATATCTGCTTACTGAATGAAGATTTCAACTTCTTGCTACAGTGGACCCATTTATTAAGGAATCTGTCTGCTTTTCCTTACTTAAAGTTTTCTCACCTTCATAGACTGGGTCATCTTGAAGTTTTCCTGATTCCTTCTTTCATAGAAGAATTTATGAAGGATTTCTGGTCAGAATGTAACAGTTGATCAATGTCTGATTGCTAAGCAAGACAACAGACTATTATTTGCTTTCTAAAGTTATATCTTATTCACCTCTAAAAACAGACTTTAACGTAGATAGAAACCAAGTCCTTCTTGAATACTTTTATTGAACATGACTCATGGAGAAGAGCTTGGCTCTGATATGCACCA
Source organism: Phalanger gymnotis (assembly GCA_028646595.1). Taxonomy (NCBI): domain Eukaryota; kingdom Metazoa; phylum Chordata; class Mammalia; order Diprotodontia; family Phalangeridae; genus Phalanger; species Phalanger gymnotis. Next base: position 503,379,680 of record CM053622.1, on the reverse strand, counting down.
GGATCCTATTGTTTTAACTTACCTAGAAGGATTACTAATGCATCAGGCAGCAGCAAGGTCAGCTACTGTAGTTGACAAAAAGTCTACTGGGCATAGCGGAGAGGATCAAAACTTCAAGATTTCTGGAAATATATTTCCCACCTGTCAAAATAATGGTCCAACTCTCAATACAAATACTTATCAGGGATCTGGCATGCTGCATCTCAAAAAAGCAAGATTATTACAGTCTTCTGAGGACTGGAATGCAGCAAAGAGAAGGCGGTTGTCTGATTCAATTGTGGATTTAAATGTAAAACAGGAGGCTTTGCTAGCTGGCATGGTTGAAAATGTGCCTAAAGGCAAACAGGATAGCACATTACTTGCCTCTTTGCTTCAGTCCTTCAGCTCTAGGCTGCAAAGTGTTGCTCTGTCACAACAGATTAGGCAGAGCCTCAAGGAGCAAGGATATTCCCTTAGCCATGATTCTTTAAAAGTGGAGAAAGATTTAAGGTGCTATGGTGTTGCATCAAGTCACTTAAAAACTCTTTTGAAGAAAAGTAAATGTAAAGATCAAAAGCCTGATGCTAATCTATCTGATGTAACTAAAAATCTAATCAAAGATGGATTTATAGAGTTACCCCACACTGGACAGAGCGGAGCAAAGGTAATTAATGAATCCTTGTCATGTGCTGCGAGACTCCAGGCTGTTGCAAGCATGGTAGAAAAAAGGTCTAGTCCTGCTACTTCACCTAAGCCTAGTGTTGCTTGTAGCCAGTTAGCATTACTCCTTTCCAGTGAAGCGCATTTGCAGCAGTATTCTCGGGAACATGCTTTAAAAGCACAGAATGCAAATCAGGTGGCAAGTGAAAGGCTTGCTGCTATGGCTAGACTACAAGAAAGTGGCCAGAAGGACCCTGTTCATTTTCCATTGTCAAAAGGATTGTCGAGCCATCTTAATGGTCAAGCAAGATCATCATCAAGTAAGCCAGTAGCTGACAAAAACATTACAGCTTTCCAAAGTCCAATGGGAATTCTTCCTTCTCCTCCCAGAAATGCAGAATATAAGAGCACACTGGAGAGAAACAATTTAAAACCAGCTGCCAATAATAGTTTGCTTTTACATCTTCTTAAAAGCCAGAATATTGCTAAACCAACTAGTGGCCATGATCAGAAGGAGAGAGTTAGCATTTTTGAGGATAGCAGTACACCCACAACTATTGATGAATATTCAGACAATAACCCTAGTTTTACAGAAGATGACAGCAGTGGTGATGAAAGTTCTCACTCTAACTGTGTCCCCATAGATTTATCTTTCAAACATCGAATTGAAAAACCAGAGTCTAGCCAGCCTGCCTCTCTAGATAATCTTACTCAATCCTTGCTAAACACCTGGGACCCAAAAGTTCCAGGTCTCAGTATCAAAGAAGACAGAGACACCTCCAAAAATTCTAAATTGAATCCTCACCAAAAAGTAACACTTCTTCAGCTGTTACTTGGACATAAGAACGAAGAAAACCTAGAAAAAACAACTGGTTCTCAGGGATCACATAGTAATGTGACAAAATTCAGTGCACAAAGTAGTAAGAGGACTCCCGTAATAGAAAGCCCCAGCATAAATCGAGCTACTCCAGTGAGCACTCCACCATTGCTTGCATCTGCAAAAGCAGATTCACCTATAAATCTTTCTCAACAGTCTCTGGTCAAACACAGTTCACCCCAGTATGTTTGTAATGTTCAGCCCAAAAGACTGATGAATCCAGCGTCTAAACACTTGATAGACCTTACCAAAAGTAAAGAACTGCAAGGAACAAATAAACCAAACCAAAGTGACAGTGCACAAAATTCTACAACTTTCAGTGCCAGCAAGCTGTTACAGAATTTGGCACAGTGTGGATTGCAGTCTTCTGTGTCAATGGAAGATCAGAGAGCAAGCAAACATCTGTTAAATGTAAACATAGATAAACCTGTAGGTTTGATTGATAGACTAAGTAGTCCTCTACTGACAAATAAACCAAATATACTTGAAGAAAATAATAAAGCATTCAGTAGTCAATCAACAGTCCCTGAACCAGGACTGTCTGGTTCTGAAATAGAAAATTTGCTTGAAAGACGGACAGTTCTGCAATTACTACTAGGAAACCCAAACAAAAGTAAAAATGAAAAGAAGGAACGAGTTTCTTTGAGAGATGAAAGTTCCCAAGACCATACAGATAAAGCTTTAAGTGAACAAATATTAACAGTAAAAATAAAATCTGAACCTTGTGACGATTCACATATTTTCCATAATGTGAATGAACATCAGAGCCAAGATATGATAACTAATAAATTCGTAAGTATGGTTCCTACTCTGCAGAGAAGTGCAGCTGCTTCACCAGCATCTGAGGACTTCAAATCAGAGCCTCTTTCACCTCAGGACTTTTCTTTTTCTAAGAATGGCCTGTTAAGTCGATTATTGAGACAGAATCAAGAGGTTTACCCTGCAGATGATCTGGACAGAAGTCACAGGAACAGTGAACTGACTCTTTTAGAGTCAAAGAGTCTTTACACAGTTCCTAAGAAAAGGAAACTTCATATTGAGCCTTCAGAAAGTCCATTTAAAAAAAAGATGAAAAGTCATATTTCTGATGGTTCAAATAATCATAGTCCTTCTACAGAATTGTATGGGCCTTTGCTTAACAAACAAGAAATGAAATGTAACAGAAATGATCTCGAATTTAAATATCCAGCATGCCATGGTTCAAATAATGAACATGAAAATAGGAGTTGGTCTAGAGATAGTAAAGGCTTTAATGTATTGAAACAGCTGCTTCTCTCTGAAAATTGTGTGAGAGATTTGTCGCAGCATAGGAATAACACTATCACTGATGTTAAGAAGAAAGGCAACAAAAGTAATGTAATCAATAGCAAATCTGAATTTAGTGTTTCTTCTTTAAATGGAGTCATGAATCATTCTAGTCAACGGGGTAATTGTATAGATAATGGGACATTTGCATGCCCAGTAGCAGTAAGGAGCCCTGCCAGTTCTCCCTACCAGTGCTCTCCAGAGCACTTGGGCAGTGCAGTATCTAGACCAGAATCTGGGCAGTTAAGTGTGTGTCCCATTCCCAGTGAAAAGGGTCCCATTAAGTGGGTTATTACAGGTATGGATAAGAATGAATATGAAAAGGACTCACCAAGACTGACTAAAACCAACCCAATTCTGTATTACATGCTACAGAAAGGAGGTAATTCTGTTAGCAACCAAGAAGCACATGACAAGGACATTTGGAATGAGTCATTTGCAAAAAATGCTACACAGGTTACAGTCAAGGAAGAATTGCTTCCTGCTGCAGAGACTAAAGTTTCTTTCTTTAATTTAAGAAGCCCTTACAATAGCCATATGGGAAATGCAGCTTCCCACCCACATAACACAAATGGAGAAGTTTATGGACTCCTGGAAAAAGTACTAACTATAAAAAAAGAGTCTGAATGAAATCTATCTGCCATCAAGATTTTGAGTCTGTAAAACTAATATGAACTTGAATACTTTATAAATAAGAGCATGATTTGAAAATAGCATGTTCTAATTGAATTTATTTTTCTTCATTCGGAAAATTATTGGTTACTGGTGATGTTTAAAATAGGCATAGCTCCCTTTTGCTTTACATTAGCTATCACAGGGAAACTACTGAACAAGCAGTTGGTTGTATAACACTTCTGTATACATCTGAAAGCACTTGTGAGTAGTTTGTGAATGAAATTTTCTTTTCAACTACCAGTGATTTAAATACACATAAATTAAAATGTAAATCTGAATCCATGGTAACTGTAATTCATTTTTTTCCAGTTTGTGTACTCTGGTACTGAATCTCACTTTGCGGAAGCATAAACAGAGCTAGCATTTCATACATCTATCTATATACACACACACACACACACACACACACACAAGCTATATATGTGTGTTTTTTAAAGGCTTACTTTTAAAAAAGTAATTGTTCAATGGAGAAACATAGTGCCTGCTTATTTCTTATTATTCAATCCAAAAAAGAAACTTGAGAGATCTGAAAGTTTTCAGTTATTCCCCCCCCAAAAAAATCTTTTTATAGCTTTTTGTTGACTCTTCCTAATCCATTTTCCCCCAATTTCTTCTCCCCTATAGCATCACCATGCTTCCCTTTGTTATATATTTTCTTTTAAATTCTTAGTACCTTTTAGTCAATATGCGTGATATGGGGGTGGGGGAAGGGCTGATATCTCCTTTTTAAGAAAGGTTTTTTATTTTTTTATTCCCTTTACACCCCATTGCATTCTTTCCTTTTTTAGAATTGGGAACTCTAAAATGTTGCTTATAATATGCTGGATGTTTGGGATTTCTCTGAAATGATGTTTTGTAACAAAATCAAAATGCTTTACCTCTAATTCTGTCATCTTTTAACATTTCAACTTGCCTTGTTTGCAAATCATAACTATAACATTTTCTTTGAATCTTGTGGTTCTCCCAAGAATATAGAACAAGATTGTTGAAGCCAGTATTACTTCCTAAAACAAATTTTACCTGGATGTCTACACCTTAAGGGTGCCTTAAGGTTCACACAATATCCTTACATCTTTGGAAATCTAGGTTCAAAACTTTTTTATAATAATAATTGGAGGTGGGAGGACTTATAATCTTAGTATCTGGTTACTGTCTCAGGAAAACCCACTGTTTGTCTCCATGAGCTATGTCTGCTTAAGTGACTACAGAGCAAGAACAGATCCACTACAGCCCCACACTGAGGTACTCTGGTTAAAACACGGCGTGCACAATTTAGGGATCACACAGTGAGGGATCGTAGAGGCGGAAGGGACCTCCAAGGCCGTCTAGTCCACCGCCCTCACTTTATTGATGAGGAAACTGAGGCCCAGGGAGGTTCGATGACTTGGCGGAGGTCCCCCAGGTCATCAGCATCAGAGGCAGGATTTGAAACCAGGTCCTCTGATCGATTCCAGAGCCAGCACTCTTTCCACTGTACCACACTGCCTCCACTATATCCTTAACTTCGACGAGAAGCAGTCACACAAGAAAAGTGCTCACATTTTGTGGAAACCCAAGAAAAACAACAGCAGATTTAGCCTCAATAACAGGAAGCACACTGGATAACTAACCAACATCAAGAAATGCAACCATTTGTTCTAATTGAAAAGCAGATCTTAATTTTATTTACGTGAAGCTTAATATTTTACTGAGCAATATAGTTCAGGAAGTTTGCATCTTGAAAATCACCGTGACAATTACAAACTCCCTTTTCACAACCCAGGCTTCAGTTCCTACATTCAGTTACCAAATCTTAGGTTTTTTGTTTTGATTTTAAGTATGAGCCATTTTAGTAACTGGCCCTGTAAGGACAGGAACTTGTGGTGCAATTAACCATTAACTAGGAGAAATCTAAGTTAGGGTGTTACTAAAGTAGTTTGATAATTTTTATATGAAAGATTCAGTATAATATAAGAAAAGGGGATTTACTGTACTTACTGAACGTCCGTCTAAAGTCTTAAGTGATTATTTTTCTCAAAATGATTTGTAAATAGTTATGAAATCTATAGAATAATAGATAACCCAGAGTAAATAATGGGCTCTATCAGAGTGAAATGGAGGCATGCCCTTTTCTTATTGTGAAATGAGAATTGTTCTAATGGTCAGTGAATATATGCATGGAGAATATGTTGTACTCCATCTCATATTTACTGTGTGGTGATCTATTATCTATAATATATACTTAAACTTTTAAATAATTTTTAAAGATTTTTAAAGTTATAATGTTAACTTTTTCATTGTTAACAATTTAGCTGTCCCTTTAAATGATGTCAATGAAAGGGCGCTAGAGCTCTTACAGTCCACAAACAGGCCTCTTTCTCATCAAACATATGCTTCCAGAATTTCTTCCAATACATTGCATTTCTAACAGCATACATTGTTTACTATTGTACCAACTTAGGTGAGATGTAAGGACAAGGAATACTAATGGAGGTATGTTTTGAGGTGATAATTTTAAAAGGGCTAGAAACTGTTAAAATATGAGCTCAACAAAAATCCTTCTTCCCTTAAGCAAAATAATGGTTCTTATAGGGAGGGAGGTTTAGTCCTTGAAAAACAATAGGAAACCGGAATTGCTTATTATTTTTGTTAACAAATAAAGGTTTATAAATATGCAGTGTATAATATGACTTCAAGAAGTATAACATTAATTCACTACAGGAAGTTCCCACTTGATATTTTAAAGAAAGAAAATTCATCAGTACATTCACGTTGTTTATGCAAAGTTATCTACATAGACATTTTTTAGAAATCAATTTTAGATATACAGTTTCCCCTAATTAAGACTAATTTGTGGAAGGGTACTACAGCTCTCATTGACATCAGTAAGGTAGCTTTACTAGTTTATTTTCTGCTGCATCTTACAGAAGAGTAAACTTTTTCATATATATGTGTGTGTATATAGATATACATATATATGTGTGTATATGTATATATATACACATAGAGAGAGAGTGTGTACATATATTGACTTGTTACACATGTTAAAATTGGTTTTTAAAAGGTGATGTAAATAGTGATTTCCTTAATGAAAAATACGTATTTTGTATTGTTCTAATTCAGAGGAAAAGCCTTTTAATCTCTTTTAAGTTCTGTATAGCTAATGTATAAGTGTAAATATGATCAGATAGGTTTAAATTTTTTTGCATGTATGTATACGGTTGCAAGTCTGGGAAGAATGTACAAAATAAAACTTTTTATTTAAAGTTGTGATTACCTGCTGCATGAAACGTGCATGGGGGACCCTGTGCATATGGCAAAATGTCTTAAGTCAAATCAGATGTTCATCAAAAACAACAGTATTCCATTTCAGGACATGACTTTTTTTTTTTTTTTTTTTGCTGTGGTATTTTAGCTTTGTGAAAGAACATGTTTTGAATCCAAGTGTCTAAAAGAATCAAATTAATGACTTTTTCAACATAAAGAACCCTCACAACTAAGGTCATCAAATTTTAATTCCATTGAAAACAAAAACAAAATATTGTATCAGGAGTATTCCAATACTAGAAAATAATGGAATATTGTATTACCATTCATGATATAAATTATGAGGTTTACACAACCAATTTTGTTATGATGTGCTCAGTATAACTTGTCATTTTTTTATTAGAAATTTAATTTTTTTCATGTGATGTCATGAAACTGTGCATACTGCAGTGTGAAGTTTTTTTTGTTTGTTTTTGTTTTTAAATCTTTTGGTGTTTACTTCCTGCAGTGGATTTGAATAAATGAGAAAATGCATTGTCTTGTTTGGAATGACTTTTATTTTGGTCTTCTTTATCTAGTTCTTGTATTTTACTTATAATATGTATGTAAGTGAAAGGCCTTGAACATGAAAATAAATCTTTAAGGACTTTTTGTGCCCTTCTCAGAAAAAAAAAAAAAGATGTAAAACTACTAGCTATCAGGTTAGTACAACCTGTAAGAATGTTAATGAATTTCAAAATTATGACCCTTCATATCCTAAAATTTTGGTATTCTTCAACAAATAATCTTTTTAACTCAGTTTATGTGTGTGTTATTTCTCTTTATTCTGTACCTATTCCTTTTTTTTTGAAGATACTGTTTTTGAATAAGCAAAAATGAAAAGTTTTCTAATTGTTCTAACAAACTTTAAAATCAAGTGAGACAGCCAGTAAAAGACATTTTCACATCTTAGTGTCCATACAAATAGCCCTAGGATTTGCTGTCCTAGACAAGTATAAACTAGGTGAGATCTAGTTATACACTAAAGTCTGTATTAAGTAAATTTACATCACCATGTACCTAGGTGGCACAGTGGAGAGTGTCAGGCCTGGATTCAGGAAGACATCTTCCTGATTTCATATCTGACACTTCTTAGCTATGTGTTCTGTACCCATTCTTAGAGTAATATCTGAAGCCAGTTTGTTGGGTTTTTTAGCAATAAACATTGAGATGGTCTTTTCACCAATGGACCACTACAATGAATATGTAGGCCGGTATCACAGATCTGGAAGGAACAAGGCAGGCAAAAGAACACACACTATTATGCTCAGATATCAAAATAAAGCAAATTAATTACAAAAACATTTCAATAAGAAATTAAAGATCCTGCCATAAAGTTCCACTATTTTATATAGGTGTAATTGGCCCTGTTTATTTCATAGGCATCCAATTTTCAGCCAACTTGTCCTTTATTTTTAGTCAAAAATTTTACCATAAGCACATACAAATTACCAGAGAATTGTATATTTTCCAACAGGGCTTCTGCTAGCAGGCATAATTCAATTAATAATTATAACTTAGGCTGAATGTAACTTTCATGTGACTTCTATTCAGGGATTTTGGATTGAGTTCTGTTATTGAACACCTCCTTTTCAGTATTTCAACTAACAACCTTATAGCCTAAGTTGGAATTTTTAGCAGTTTTCACATTGTATGTAGCCTGTTACATTATGATATGCTACTTGACATAATTTGTGAATATCCAGTCAGATACTTAGATAAGCACCTACGCTGTCCAAGGTTTTTTTTTGAACTCTAGAGCTTTCAAAAGAAATAGCCATTTTATAATTTGTGATAGAGGAAAAGAAAGCTGGAAATAGTATGATACACACTTTAGATTTTGCAGAACAGATTGCAAAGGATTCAGAGGATAGGTAAGAAATAATAGCTTGATTCTAGGGGTGGTCACCTGAGGAGTAATTAGTAGTTCCCCAAAATGAAATTCTAAGAACTAAAATTTCCCAAAAGGGGGAAGAAATTACTGTATAATAAAATTAGTGTGTTTGCATAGGAAACTCACCAACCTAGTTTTTTTTAATTTTTCCTTGCAATATAGGAACATTAACGGTTAAACTTGAAGATCTTTTGTTTTGACATTTTGCTCTTCCATAGTACCATGCATATTTCTTTTAATTTTTTTTAAACTAGCCTTTATTAAAGAGGTTCCACTACACTCCTCCCTAATCAAGAAGTCACCTAAAATGTGTCATGTATTGTGCCATATTTGAAGAGGAATGTTGAGAAACTCATGATTCGAGGAGAGACAGGCAAAAGGAACTGGAGATATTTTCATATGGAGAAGAGATGACATAGGGGACATGATCACTGTCTTCAAATACATATGAGAGGCATATAATAAGAACAATGATTAGATTTCTTCTGCTTGGTGGGCCTCAGAAGGCCAAAATGGTGGTAGAGGGTAGATTATGTCTTAACCCAAGGGCAAAATGCTATGCTAAAACCATTATGATCCAGATATTGAATGGGCTAGGTGCTGGAGTCAGGAAAACTCATCTTCTTGAGTTTTAATCTGACCATAGATACTAGCAATTTGACCCTAGGAAAGTCACTTAATCCTCTTTGCCTCAGTTTTCTCATTTGTAAAGTGAGCTGGAAAAGGAAATGGCAAACCACTCCAGTATCTTTGCCAAGACATCCCCAAATGGGGTTGCAGCCTGGCACAACTAGACAACAAATTGAAGGGGCTGCCAGTAGGTAGTAACTATCTTGTTTTTACATGGTACTTAAAAAGGTTTACAAAGTGCTGCCAGGTACGCAACATTTTAGTGGGAGTGAGGTCTCCATCATTGGAGGTTTTTAAGCAGACTCAGGGACTTACTGTATTCCCAATTTGAGAATGGACTAAATTTCTGATGTTCCATCCAACTCTTGTCATATTACTGTTTGTTTATTACTAGAGAGGTACAGTTTTCAAGCTTTGGTTCCAGTGCCTGTGTACAGTTTTAAAAGTTACTGAGGACCTCCTATAAGCATTTATGTGAATTTTATCGTGTTGATATTTACTGTTAGAAATCGAAATGTCTTAGTATTATTGTGGAAGTAGTTTTCATTCTATGGACCCCCGTGGGTTCCTGGATCACATTTTGAAAAACGCTTCTATAGAGAATAAGGTACTGGATTTGGAGTAATAAAGACTGGATTCAAATCCCATCTTAGGATGGAGTGGAAAAAGTGTTTTAAGCTAAGTTTATCCATTCAATTTATTCAATTATTCAATGTTATTGCCATTCAATGCTTAACTCCCTTTTTAAAATACTAAACCCCATCCTGAATAATAACTAACCAATAAAAGCAATTAACATTTTTATAACACTGTGCTAGGCACTATGCTAAACACTTTACAACTATTGTTTGATCCTCAGGGCAATTCTGATACTACCTGCCGTTATCCCCAAATGGCTTAAGAGGTATCCCAAATTTATTTTTGCCTCTTGTTTCATTGAGCTTGAACCCTAACCAAACTTAAACTTTCTACCTTATTCCTCACTTTGCAGGAAGGATAGCCTCTAAAAGATAAGTAAAAATATGATCTCTTTATATTTTGTTCACTTGTGCTACTGGGCCAAAAATATTTTGAACAAACATTCACCCGAGGTCGAATCTGGAACTTGTGAAAGGACCTGCAGACCAGACCCGCTACTTGTGTCATTCTAATTGGAACCCTGGGGCTTGTTAGTTCTACAAACTCCTTCATTAGCTAAATTTTGCTTACTACTATCCTGTATTGTGATTTCTGTTACACACAATTACTCATAAGCTTTCCCTTGATGGACCTGATCTTTCATTCCTACTTCCCCAACCTCATTGGAACCTAGAAACGTTCCCTCTGTGCCATTAGAAACCCCGATTCTGTTAGGGAATGAGAGGAAGAAACAAACTTCCCTTAGTTCAGTAATTGCTTTTACATAATTTGAATTCAAAGCCTATTTCTTGATACCAAATCTCTCAAAAGCATCGAATTGAGACTGCTGCTTTTATTGCCCTTACTCTTCTTCAGATCAAAAGAAGGACTGCTCTTCACTGATAAATTTACAATGCTCTTCTAGTATCACTTCTACTCATGTTTAAAGTTCATACCATCTGACTGTACAGCTCTTTTCTTAGTTACCATCTGAAAATGTTTAGGACCTTCCTTGTTCAGTAACTTTAACCCTCACTCAAAATCATCCCCTTGGACTTTGGGTATATGTGACAGTGACCTTTCTCATCCCCTCAATTTTAATTCAGATGACCATATTTCCATTCCATGTAGCAGTGATGGGCATAAACTTTCACCACCCAGAACTTCCCCACATACAATGCCTTAAACTGAAGTTCACCTCCCTGTTCATCTACACTCCCTCACTCCTGAAAATTATATTTCTCCTCACTTAGTCCTTTGAGCCCTCTCTAGTTCTCTTATTTAGCAAATTCATTGCATATTAAATATCTACTTTTAGCAAGGCACTGTTAGGCACTGATGATGCCAATATAAAAATAAAATAACCCTTGGCCTCAAGGAGCATATATTCTGCCAGGGAGATAGCAGCTAAAGAAATCAAACATAAAAGAAGCAAGAGAGCAAAGTGTTAAACGAAATACTGAAGAGTGAGAAAACCTTGACTGGGAAGACTTCATGGAGGAGGTGGCACCTGAACTGAGCATTAAAGTAAGGATTCTGAGATATAGGTAGGAGGCAGCAGTGCCTTCTGGGTTAGGAAGAGGTGGTGTGGGACAATTTGTATATGGAGGTGGGCAATACCACATTTAAAAATAGCTAGTAACTTGGTATGCCTGAACATAGAGAGTATGAAGAGACTATGATATGACTGGAAACGAAGGTTGAAGCTACATAGTACAGAACCTTAAATGCCAGGCTAAGGAGCTGTACTTTATCTTAGGGGCAATGAGAATCCACTGAAGATTTTTGATCATAGGAAGGATATGTTCGAACCTCTACCTTACTAAGATTATTTTAACAGTTGTGTGGAGAATTCAATAGAGAAGAAATTGATGGCAGAGAAATAAATTAGTTTTGGAGAAATCTAATGAATTACAGTCCCTAATTTCCTAAAAGACTCAGCACATGTGCCACTTCCTACCAGAAATCTTTCTGGTATACCTCATTATTAATGTTCTCTCCTTTAAATTATCTTGCATATACTTATGTTTATGTGTTCAACTCTTCTACTGTCCCCACCCTACAATGGAATACAAACTTGAGGCTGCTTTTCAATGTGCCTTTTTATCCTCAGAACCTCATATAGTGAGTATTTGTATGCAGAAGGCATTTGTTAAAGAAATGCTTATTGGATTGGATTCAAAGATGAGGTGGTCAGCAATGTAAAATCCAGTAAAAAAAAAAATTACGAAGGATATGGACTGAGAAAAGACCACTGGATTTAATAAGAGATCATTGAAAACACTGAAGAAAGCAGTTTCAGTCAATGGTAGAGCTGGAAGCCTGATACCAAGGAGTTGAGCGTTGAGGGGATGATTGAACAGCAGAGGCAGAGAGTGTAGATGATTCTAGGGATTTGACAGTAAAAGGGAAGATAGAGTATGGCAGCTTAAGGAGATGGTAGCCTCAAATGAAGGTTAAGATTGGGAGAAGTCTGAGCGTATTTGTCAGCACTGGGTAAGGATACAGTCAGTAAGGAGAAATTAAAGATGAAAGCGCAAATGACCAGTGCAATAAGGAGATAGGATCAAGGACACAATTAGAGGTGTTACTCCCTGGGAAGAAAAATCGTGTCCTTGCGATATTGGAATAAAGGAAAAGATGGGTGAAGGTGTTGAGGTGTAGAATGGGGGCATGGGGGAGCTCATGATACATGGGCTCGGTTTTCTCAGTCAAGTAGGAATCAAGAATATTGATTATTAAACTAAGACTAAAACTAAGAGTGTTGAAGCGACTTTGGTATAGGGGATTAAGGAAAGTGTATCAGGATACTTATTGCCATAGAAGCTTCACTGAGCGTGATAGTCAATCAGAGAATAAAAGTATTTCCATGTAGTGATGAAGGCCCAGTTTGATAATATCAATAAATTATGACCACAATGGGCACATTTGTATGACTTTGTCTAATCACCCTTTCTCTGGAGTAGGATCTTTCCCTGAAAATGTATGGGGTAGAGGGAAATTTCATCCACACATGGGTTCCCCCACACACATTGATAAAGTCCAGGGATGCAAATGAAATCAAGTATTTTATTAAGTTGTCAACTACAGACAATGTGCTAAGCTGGGAAAGCTCCCAGCAGTCAATTAGTGAGTCAATAGCATTTATTAAGCATCTACTATGTGCCAGGCACTATGCTAAGCACAGTGGAGGGAAAGAGATAAAAGGAGACAAACTCTGTTCAAGGAACTCACAATTTAATGGAGAAGACAAGCAAACAAATAAGTACAAATGGATATACAAGATAGATAGGAAATGATGAGCAGAGGGAAGGGACTATAATTAAGAGGGGTGGGAAAGGCTTCCTGTAAAAATAGAAGTTTTAGTCAGGACTTGAAGCTAGTAGGAAGATTGAAGAGGAAGAGCATTTCAGATGGGAGTTTGGGAGTGGGTGAGAAAGGCAATACCCGGAGCTGAAAGATGGAGTGTCTTGTTAGTGGAACAGCAAGGAGGCCGCTGTCATTGGATTGAAGAGTATATGGCAGGGAGTAAGATGTAAGAGAACTAGAAACAGAGTAGAATAGGTTAGGAAGGGTTTTTAATGCCAAATACAGGATTTTGTAATTGATTTTGAAGGCCATGGGGAGCTACTAGAATTCACTGAGTAAGGTAGATGGCATGGTTGGACATACACTTTAGGAAAATCACTGTAGTGGCCAAATGGAGGCTGTGTTGAGTGGGGAGAGACATGTAGTAGATAAGCCTACCTAGAGAGATTGTAGATGTCAACGATAACACCTAGGTTTGAGCATGGGAAATGAGGATGGTGGTGCCCTCAACAGTAATAGTTTGGAAGTGGGGAGGGTTAGGGAGAAAGAGAATGCATTCAATTTTGGACATGTTGATTTTGAGATGTCTACAGGACTTTCAGTTCAAGATTTCTGAAGGTAAGTGGAAATGTAAGACTGGAATTGAGTGAGAAATGAGGACAAGATAGGTAGATTCGAGTATCCTCAGCAGAGAAATAACTTTAAACAAATAAGAGCTAATGAGATCACCAAGTGAGGTTGTATAGAAGGAGAAGAGAAGAGGACCCAAGTAAACCAAGACAGGGTTACCTGCACTTAATGGGCATGACATGGATGAGGATCCAGCAAAGGAAGCTGAGGAGTAGTCTGAGAGGTAGGAATAGAATCAAGAAAAAGTAGTCTTCTGAATATTTGAAGAGAAGAGCCAAAGCCTACAGAGAGCTCAATAAGAATGAGGATTGAGAAAAGGATTGGATTTGGCAATTAGGAAGTCACTGGGAATTTTGAAGACAGAAGTTTGGGTGGAATAAGGTTGGAAGCTTGATTGTAGGGTGGAATGAAAGAGAGTGAAAGGAGAGAAAATGAAGGCACCTATTGTAAATAGCCTTTTCAAGATGTTTAGCACAAAGAGCAGCAGAGATATAGGACAATAGTTAATGGGAATAAAAGAATCAAGTGGGTATTTTTTGAGGATGGGAGGGATATGAATGTGTAGGCAGTAGGGAAGCAACTAGTAGGGAGAGACTGAAGACAGGTGAAAGTAAGAATGATAGAGGGGACAATCTGTTGGAAAAGGGGATAGGATGGGATTACCTGTACAGGTAAAGGGGTTTGCCTTGGTAAGGATTAGGACCAACTGTTTGTGAAATAGAAGTGGAGGAGATAGTGGCAAAAGACAGTGGACTGATACAAGGTTAGAAAGAGTGGAGAAGAAGGATCTCATGGTGAGTGGACTTTTTTAGTAAAATATGAGGCAAAGATCTCAGCTAAGAGAATTGTTTTCTCCACCTTCATTCAGCAATGTGTGTAGAAGCAAAGGCAGTGGATAGTGGGATTGATCCAAGGCTAAGGTTTGGCAAGGAGGTGCAATTGACAATGTAAGCGACCTAGGACCTCAAGAGAAGAGGATTAGCGTAGAGTTGAACTAGTGCCCCAACAGGTCAAGATGAGGAAAGTGACTAGTGCAAGGGAAGATGGCCTGAGAGGTCAAGGGATTAGAGTTCACAGTGTAGACAGAATAGATTTTGGTAAGGGAAGACAGCAGGAAAAGTGCAAAGCAAATAAGTTGTGGTCAGATAAGGGGATTTGGGGGATTTTATAATATGGAGGACATCCATTTGTTGGTGATGGCAAGATCAAGATTATGGCTATCTGTGTGGGACTGAGGTAGGATGGAAGAGTAGATTATGGGAAGTGAGTAGGTTGAGGAACTGAAAGTTTAGGAGGTCTGAGTGGGGGATCATTATATTTGTTGAAGTCCCCTATTCTAAGGGTAGTCGAGAAGAGAAAAAAAATGTGAGCCAACTACTGAACTCATTGAGCAAGGAAGGAGAATGACCTGGAGGTTTATAGATAGCCACTAGGATTTTAATTGGGTGGAAGATATGGATTGTTTGGATCTGAAATGAGGAGAAATTATTGAATGATGGAGATAGGGAGAGAACTTGGAAGTGATAATGGGAGAAAAGGAATATTCCAACTTCTCTGAACATAGGGGAATTAGTGGAGGAGCATACAGTACTGAAAAGAGTTGCCAGGGAGCCTGTGTCATTGGAAGGAAGCAAGGACTCAGTGATTGCTAGAAGACAGATGGAGTGAGAGAGGAAAGGATTTAAGATGAAGTCAATTTTTTTGGCCTATGAAACAGGCAATCTAGAGGACATAGTGGAAAGGGGTAGGTAGTATTTGGTTGGGACTTTGAGGTGGGAAAGATTAGAGGGATGGGAGTAATGAATTGATGGGGGATAGAGAATGGGGTTTGAATGATGACCTACGGGGATTCAGCATCACTGAGATGTGTAGAGTATGACCAGGTGGGAGTATGTTAATCACTGAGTGGAAAGCACCACTCTTCTTCATTTACAACATGAGATGAAAGGATCACAGTCAGATGGGAGATCCTGTTTCACTTCTCTTGCATCTGAAGTCTGGAGAGTAGTCAGAGGACAGCATACCAAGCTATGGAAGTCCTGGGATCGTGGGGACGATCAGTCCTCTTTACACACAGAGGCTCTCTTCATCACAGGAAGTGGGAAATCAGGCTGGCAGTTGCATCAGGAGGTGGAAGTTACCTTGTGCTGGTGCAGATGAAAGTCTAGTCTAAACCCATGCTGCTTTCCCTTAGAGGACACTGCAACAGTAAATGGAAGGCTAGATGTCAGGTAGAAATTCTCTCTTCTCCCTTGAAGCTGCCTCAGAGGTAGAAGTCTTGCACCAAGTAAGTGGAAGTTGCATTTAATTAGCAGGCTAAGGATAGGATAGGGGTTAAGGCTCCCAAGAGGAGAGCACGGTGCAGGGATTAAGATGGCGACCAGAGGGAGTAGTCAGTGCACAGTGATGACTGGGAAAGAACTGAGGAGTGAAGGGATTAGAGGTCACAGTGAAGAACAGGATTAGGGGTTTCTGGACAAAGAGAGATAGAATGGTAGACTGTGATCAGATAAGTGAATTTCATTCAGTTTGTTTTTTTTTAAGTGTCAGCCAAGTACCAGGCACTGTGTTAAGCTGTGGATACAAAGAAATACAAAAACAAAAAACAACAACAAAAGAAAAAGTCCTTGCCTTTGAGATTATAATCTAATGAGAGAGACAACATAAAAATAACTGCGCACAAACAAGCTAAGCACCATATAAAAAGGAAATAATCAATAAAGGGAAGGCACCTGTATTAAGAGAAGGGAGGTTCCTGTAGAAGATAACATTTTAGTTACGACTTGAAGGAAACCTGGGAAGTCAGGAGGTAGAGATGCATAGGGGACAATCAGTGAAAATGCCCAGAGAAGGGAGATGAAGTGTCTTGTTCACAGAACGGCAAAGAGACCAATGTCCCTCTACCATCTAAGACCCCTTGTAGTTCTTAAATCCTTTGGTCCTGTTCACCATCACTTCTAGATAAAGTAGAATTCCAGTAGCTAATGTCTCAGACACCAATATAGGCATGCTTCTCTATTTGTGGTACTTGGCCCCAATAATACTACAATGTAATATCCTGGCTTTATTGCCTTAATACCAAGGATAGATAAATGAATGAGGCTTTACCGTGTGATCCACAAGAAAATTACATTTCCACGAGACCAAAAGACCCACTTTAGGGCCAATAGTATGAGTCCCTCAAGAAGACATAGAGACACACAAGGATGAAGTCAGTTAGAAACACTAGATTTCAATCTGTGGATATTACGTTAAGCAGGCCAAGACTTAAACCCGTGCTAGAGAATAGGCAAAGGAAGGGTGTGTGAGAGAGGAATGGGGGATATCAGTAAACAGTAACCAGTGATAAGAAAACCACCCCTCCGGTAATTTTTAGTACCCATTGCCATATGTACTTCCCAGTTATCCAGCACAACTGATTTGCAACATTCTGCTGGATTGACACAGCTCAGGCAATCTTTCTGAAACACTAGAATTTAGAACAGTATAGACCTAAAGCTAGTTTTCTCACCATAGAGTCTTTGCTCACCATAGTTCTCTTTGGAATGCCCTCCATCTACATCTCTACCTGTAAAAAAATACTGAATGATTTAAGACAAAATTCCAAAGACATTTATTTCTTCCTCAAAGATTTTCCTGATTTCCTAAGCTAGTATGAAATCTTGCCATTTTTGAGGCACCCTTAATGAATTCATCTTAATTTACCTTGTACTAAAGTTATTCATGCATTTAACTCAATTGTGTCCCACTTCCTGGAGAGCAGAATAGATCTTCTTCAATATTATATTCTTCCTACAGCCTACTGTTCCACAGTGCCTTGTATATATCAGTTTCTTAAGAGATATTTGTTGGATGAAATTGAATTTTATGTCATGTCCTAACTCTTTTTTTTAATTTAATTTTAATTTATTTTTGACATGTTTGGTTTTCAGCATTGATTTTCACAGGC
>CM053622.1:503338895-503361369 GCA_028646595.1 Phalanger gymnotis | reverse complement strand
TAAAGAGAATGACATCAATGAGACAATATGCCAAAATTTGCGGGATGCAGGCAAAATTGTACTTACATGAAAATTTATATCACTAAATGCTTACCTCTATAAAATAGAGAAAGAGCAGATTAATGAACTGGGCATGCAACTAAAAAACTAGAAAAGAAACAAATTAAAAATTCCCAATTGAACAGTAAATGGGAAATTCTGAAAATCAAAAGAAGGATTAATAAGATTGAAAATAATAAAACCATTGAACTAAGAAATAAAAGTAGGAGCTGGTTTTATGGGGGGCAGGGACAAATAAAGAAAATAAAGCTTTAGTTATTTTGATTTTAAAAAGAAAGAAAACCAAATTACCAGTATAAAAAATGAAAAGTCAATTCACTACTAAAGAAGATGAAATTAAAGCAATTATTAGGAGCTATTTTGTTCACTTATATACCAATACATCTAAACAACCTAAGTGAAGTGGATGAATATTTATGAAAATATAAATTGCCAAGATTAACAGAAGAAGAAATAAAATATGTAAAAAATCCTATCATAGAAAAAATTCTACAAGGTGTAAATGTCCTCACCAAGGAAAAAATCCCCAGGAACAGATGGATTCACAAGTAAATTCAGCCAAACATTTAAAGAACAATTCTAATACTATATAAACTATTTGAAAAAATAGGCAAGGGCATTCTATCAAATTCCTTCTGTGACATAAATATGGTACTGATACCTAAGGTAGAAAGGGCAAAAACAGAAAAAGAAAACTATAGATCAATTTCTGTAATATATATTGATGCAAAATTTTTAAATAAAACAGTAGCAAGGAGATTACAGCTATGTATCACAAATGTCATAAACTATCACCAGGTAAGAGTTGTACCAGGAATGCAGTACTTGTTCAATATTAGGAAAATCATCAGCATAATTGACCATATCAATAACAAAATCAACAAAAATCATTTCAATGGATGTAGAAAAAGCTTTTGATAAAATACATCACTCATTTCCATTCAAGACTCTAGAAAGCATAGCAATAAATGCAGTTTTATTAATAAGCACTCTCTATCTAAAACCATCAGCAAAAACAAACAAACAAACATTATCTCTAATGAGGATAAGACCGGGGTGAAGCAAGGATGTCTGTTATCACCATTATTATTCAATATTGTACTAGAAATGCTATAGCAATTAGAGAAGAAAAAGAAATTGAAGGAATTAGAATAGGCAATGAAGAAACAAAATATCACTCTTTGAAAATAATATGATGGTATAATTATAAAATCAATTTAAAACTAGTTGAAATAATTAACAACTTTAGAAAAGTTGTGAGATGTAAAATAAACACACACAAATCATCAATATTTCTATATATTACCGAGAAAGTCCAGCAGGAAGAGACAGCAAGTGAAATTCCATTTAAAATAACTGCAGATAATATTAAATACTTGGGAGTCTATCTGCCAAGACACTTCCATGCAGGAACTGTATGAGCACAATTATGAAACACTTTTCACACTAATAATGTCAGATCTAAACAATGGGAGAAATATTAACAGATCATGGGTAGGCTGAGCCAAAAATAATAGAAATGATAATTCTACCTAAATTAATTTACTTATTCAATGCCACATCAACCAAACTACCAAAAATTATTTGATATAACTAGAACAAATAACCACAGCATTCATCTAGAAGCACAAAAAGTCAAGAATATCGAGGGAATCAATGAAATGAAAAAATGTGAAGGAAAGTGGCCTAGCAGTACCAGACCTCAAACTGTATTAAAAAGTAATAATCATCAAAATTATTTGGTACTGGCTAAGAAATTAGACTAGGTCCACAACACAAAGTATTAAATGACCATAGTAATCTAGTGTTTAGTCAACTCAAAGAGCCAAGCTTTTGGGAAAAGAATTCACTATCTGACAAAAAACTTTTGGGAAAACTGGAATGCATTTTGGCAGTAACTAGGTTTAGATCAGCATTTCACACTGTATACCAAAATAAGGTCAAATAGGTACATGATTTAGAAATAAAGGATGATAACAAGAAAATTAGGGAAGCATGGAATACTTTACCTGTTAGATTTATAGATAAGGGATTTATAACCAAACAAGACATAGAGAGCAGTATGGGATGTAAAAAGGATAATTTTAATTGCATTACATTAAAAACAATCCTGAAAATCAAAAGCCAAAATCAAAACCAAATGCAGTTAAAATTACAAAAACAAGAAAAAAAATGCAGAAAGTTTTTCTTATAAATGCTCATTTGTCAAATACATAGAGAACTGAGTTGAATTTGTAAGAATACAAGTTATTCCCCAACTGATAAATGGTCAAAGGATGTGAAAACGCAGTTTTCAGAAGCAGAAATCAATGTCATATGAAAAAATGCTCTAAATCACTATTGATTAGACAGATGCAAATTAAAACAACTCTGAGTTACTGCCTCATACTTGTCACATTGGCTGCCATTAGCTAGTTGGGAGTGGAACAGCACTGAACCCCACCCTTTCTTTCCCTGCTACACTAGGGCTTGAGTGCTGATATTGAACCCTGCCTGCTTATGCTGATAATGACATTCCAATGCACTTTTATGATGCCCTGAAGACTATTTATGGACCAAAGATCTATGTTGCATCTCAACTATTCAGTGCCGATGGAGCCACATTGATTAGTGATAAGGACGTGATCCTAGAGAGATGGGCTGAACACTTTCATAGTGTTCTCCAAAGACCATCATCAATCAATGCTGAAGGCACTAATTGTTTAGCTTTGTTTGAAGTCAATCCCTCCATAACCAAATTTCCAAGGTTTTCTATGCCTTGGGCTCCTCTTGTATTGCAAAGCACCTGGTGCTGATTCTATTCCAGCTGAGATTTACCAGTTGAGTGGTTCCGTACAGCTCATACAAGAGATGACTGAAATTTCTTGGATTATATAGCAAGAGGAGGTTATCCCCCATCCATCACCCCATCCTGTCTCCATTGCCCATCTCTATAAAGATAAAGGAAATAGATTGTCCTGTGACAATGGGAGGTGGGAGATCTCTCTCGTAGTCATTGCTGGCAAGATTCTTGCCAAAGTCCTCCTTAAAAAGCCAACCTTTCACGTGGAAGATGATCATCTACCTGAGAGCCAGTGTAGCTTCAGAAAGGGTGGAGGAATGGTCAGTATTGTGTTTGCTGTCCAACCACTCCAGGAAAAAATGCCAAGAGCAGAAAGGAGGTCTGTACACAATGTTCACTAATCTGATTGAGGCCTTTGATGCCGTCAGTCATGAGGGCTTATGGGAAATTATGTTAAAATTTGGTTGCCAGAAAAGCTTATCAGTATTGTATGTCAATTTCATGATGACATGCTTGCCCAGGGTCTGGATAATAGATCATGTTCTTGAGCTTTCCCAGTCACCAATGGAGTGAAACAAGGCTGTATGCTTGCTCCCATGCTTTTTAGTGTGGTTTTCAGCAATGTTGTTAGACACTTTCACTGAGAATGAAGGCAGCATCAAGGTCAGCTACCGCACTGATGGTAAAATATTTAACTTGAAAAGGCTACAACCAAGACTAAAGTGGAGGGAAAGTCGATATGTGATTTTTTTTGCAGCCTCTGAAGCTGAGATGCAACAAAATATGGATTGATCCTCTGCTGCTTGTTCTAATTTTGGCCTAAAAACTCACACACACAAAAAAAAAAAACAGATGTTCTCCACCAGCTAGGACCATACTATCCAAGTGTGGAACCATTGGTACAGCAAATGGAGAAGTTTTGAATACTGTGGATAAGTACAATTACCTTGGCAGTATATGTTTCAGGGATGTACGCATTGATAATGACATTGACACACACATTGCCGGAGCTACCTCAGTGTTTGGGAGGCTCAGAAGGAAAGTGTGAGAGAAAAGAGATTTTAGACTGACTACCAAACTGAAGGTCTACAGAGCCATTGTGCTGACCTCAATGCTGTAAGCCTGTGAAACCTGGACAGTCTACCAATGCCATACCAAGAAACTGAATTGCTTTCATTTGAATTATCTTAGGAAGATTCTGAAGATCACCTGGCAGGATAAGGTACCAGACACTGAGGTTCTTTCTCAGATTCTATCACAGAGATCTCAACTTTGACGGACTGGCCATATTTTTCGAATGCCAAATATACACTTGCCTAAAAGACTTTTATGAGAACTCACACAAGACAAACGCTTACATGGTGATCAGAAGTGATACAAGGACACTCTCAAGGTCTCTCAGAAGGACTTTGGAATCATTTGTGAGATATGGGAGACACCCAGCATGGCATGCCCTCATCAAAGAAGGTTGTGCATAGTATATTTGCAGTTTCATGTGCAATCATCTTTTTTATTGTTCTATGTCCTGGAAATGCTTGTTTTTTTTAAATGCTTGTTTTATTACATAAGTTAAAAATAAAATAAAAAGGAGTTGTACTCTATGAGCAAAGCAGAATTGAAATAATTCAAAAGAAATGAGAGGTACAAATTTAGAGAATGCACCCCAAGTATGGACTATCTGTCCCTGACCTGTGTGAGAGCATTCTGAGTTTGTACTGGTCTGATCAGCCACAGTTGGACACGATATAACTTGACTCTAACATAGTGGTGTCATTTTGGCCTTCTTTGAGAATGAAGGACAACAACCAAACTATCTCTCCTTGATTTGTTTTTTGCTAATTTGCTTCTATTTTTCTGTATTTTGACTTTTAAAAAATCTTGTCTTATGGAGTCGTTAGCTTCTATTTGGTCAATTCTAATATTCAGGGGTTCATTTTCTTGAGTAGGATACCTCTTGTTTCCTGCTGTTAATTCTCTTTTCATATCTTTCTTCCCATAGATCCCATTTCTTTTTTGATTTTCTATCCTGCCTTTCTCATTTGGTTTTTAAAATCTTTTTGAAGTTTTTTTAAACTCTTGCTTTAACTTTTTTCAGGAATTCTGATTTTATTTGTGTCCAAGCCATGTTTTTCTCAAGGCCTTGCTTTTGGATGTTTTGAAGTCATTTTATCCTGAATTTGTTTTTTGAGCTTCCTTTTCTCTATAATAGCTCTTTAGGGTGGAATTTTTGTTTGCTTGATCATTCTTCCGTTCTGATTCTTGACTTTTGACTTTATGTTAAGGCTTCACTCTCCATTCTTTTGGGTAGGGAGTTGGAGGGAAGGTTTGGACTGAGCTTCTGACCTGTTATGTCCTTCTATTGCTTTCACAACTTAGTCTGGGGAAATTTCAGGTTTTCAGTTTCCGATCTAGCTTTTGGTCTGTTGGCTTGTCCCTAGTTGGAAGTTAAGCTGTGGGACTCAGCCCCTCATAGCCCTCTAGCAGTTTTAGAGTGTCTGAACTGCAGGCTCACCTTTGGCCTGAGACTCTTACCCCATTAACTTCACTGTAAGTAGAAGTGCATCTCTGCCCTGCTCCTAGAATCAGAACCATATTCACTGTTTGCTTCTAAATTTGTTCCTCCCTTAGCACATAGCTAGGACCCAGTATTCTGTTATCACTTCTCTTTGCCACCTTTAGGTGCAACACATCCCCCCTCCCACAGTCCTGTTGGATTTATTACCTAGAACTGGATATTGGATGAAAGATCTGTCAAATGGCACCTGTTACTACACCCTGTACTATTTTAGGGATTCCCTTGGATCTCCTCCCACTCCAGTGTTTCCTTCCTTGGTGCCTAGTCTCAACAATCTTTTATTCCTTGCACACTGGAATGCTCTGTGTGGCATACTTCTGTACATCTCCCTTAGATGCCCCAGGCTGAAAAAATGACTCACTGTGACTTTAAAAAAAATTCGTAATCAGAATTCAGCATGGTACATTGTCTAGATCTTTGTGGAGGAGGTTTGATGGGGAAGCTAGGCTATATTTCTAACTGGTGCTCTGTCAGTGCAAATAAAAATAAGATAGAAAAGTTGGCTGAAAATAAAATCTTTGTAGCAAGTTTCATTGTTAAAGGTCTGGTATCCGAAATATACAAAGAATTGATTCACACGTATAAGAATAAGTACTCCAAACAGATAAGTGACCAAAGGATATAAATATTAAATTATCAAAGGGTAAAATCCAAACTATCAATAGCCATATAAAATAGGTTTTAATAATAAACAAGAATTAAAACAACCTTGATGTTCCAGCTCATACCTGCCGGATTTGCAAAGATGATGAAAAAGGAAAATGAGAATTGTTGGAGGGGATGTGGGAGGACTGATACATTTTTGGTGGTGCCATTATTGCCCAGTCATTCTGGAAAATAAATTGGAACTGTATCACCCCAAAGTCACTAAACCATGTAAAATTTTTGACCAAATGATAATACCACTTTTCTAATACTGCCAATAAATTGAAGAAAAGAAAAAAGACATACATACAAAAATGTTTATAGTAAATTTATTTGGGATGGGGGGAGCATCAAAAAACTGGAAATGGAGATATCTATCAACTGATAGATGGTTGTGATTGTGTGGTTTGTCCTTCATTCTTGAAGAGGACCATGACATCAGAGAGATGATGACATGAATTGCAATTGAATTTGATTTAAGTGAGGGAGGGCTGTGCAGAGTCACCAGCCTCACTTTCTCCTCCAGACCCATCTCGGTCCAGTGGCCAGATATCAGTCAGGATGACTGGAGGTGGCTGAGGATGCAGTGGGAGACCTTGGCCCTTTTAAGCTGAGGTCTTTTCAAGTTCTAACTTTGAGTGAGGCAACACCCATTCAGTGAATAGGTCTCTTTAAGAAGTGAGTCAAGGGATGGTCCCTTTAATAAAAAAAATCAAACTAGGAGGGGAAGACCCACCCCCAGGGCTGCTGGTATTCATTCTTTTCCATTTTAAGTGAAGGACAGGGGCATCCTAGAATGCAAGCATCTGGTTTTTGCAGCCAGCTCAGCATCAGTGCCGCAACAAGCAAAGAGTGACCTTTGGAACCTTGCCCAGCTATAGCTAAGACAAGGACTCATGTAGATTCCTGTGACCTGCCCTCCTGACTTCCAGCTTAATCTCCCTCATCAAAAATGGAAAAAGAACAAACATAGATGTCAAGGACCAGGGCTCATTTCACAGGCCCACATGGCCTCAGAACATGTCGACCTGGCTAGCAGCTGCCCGCTGGCTAAATGACCTGCCGAGTCCTGTCCAACCAGCAATAAAGTCCACCGGAGATGTTTTGCTTTACAGTCAGCCCAGCCTAGCAGTGGAGTTATATGTCCATCATTTATACTAGTAAACTTCATAAAGACCTACAAAAAAAAAGACATTGAGACCCTGCACTTCCATAGTCTTGAATTGCTCTGGTCACATGTGTTACCCTACATAAATCCCTCAAAACCATCATACTTTAAGTTCATTGCCACCCCTCTCACTCCCACAAACTCTCTGTAGGACAGTTTGCCCCAGTTTGGGGGGAGAAATGCTTTCTAACTACTGTTATTTCAAAAGAAGTCCTAAATATAATAATTCCATTTTGCCCTCATGCATTTAACAGATACTGATATCTGTAAATTTTGTTATATATTTCGTGTAGGGATGCTTTTTTGTTTGGAATATTCTAGTAAAAAAAAAGGGCACACTTTTCCCCCAAAGCATTTTGGGTCACTAAAATGGAATAAATAATAATAAAATAATTTTAAGAGTCTGAAAACCTGATTTGGCACATCATTTTTTTCTTTGTGGTTTTTGTTCTAGACTTTGTAATTTCCTTAGTGTAGAAAGCTATTTTGAGGAAATTCCTTCTACCAATACAGATCAGAAACTTCTCTGCAATGTGGGCTTAGAGACACAGAAGGATTAAATGATTTACTCAAGGTCACAAAGCCAGGACGTCCTACGTGAAGAAAGTACTTGAACCCAGGTTTTCCTTAGTCTGATACCAGCTCTCTATTTACCATTCCACACCACCTTTCTTCGACATATTAACCTAGACTTAAGTTTCAAAATATCCAAGTTTGGTAATAACAATTTAGCTTATAGCTAAACATAATTCTTTCACCAGTATTAGAATATAAGACTATCAAGTGGGAAAAGGTTATTTAAAGCAGTTGTTTCTCTGAATTTACATAATCTATCTGAGAGCTTCTTTTATCTTCTATTCTTTGAACTAGGAGGAGGACACCTGTTATGACCATTTTGCATACGAGGAAGCCAACAGAAGATTTTGGGTGGGCCTACTGAAGTTGTATAGCTAGTTAGAGTAGTTCAGGGCTAAAATGCAGATATTTTGACTGTCCAGGCTTTTTCCATAAAGGTAATTGTAGTGGTAGTAGTAGTAATTATAGTAGTAGTAGTTGTTGTTATAGCAGTATTAGTGGTAGTGGTAGCAATAATAACAATAATAATAATAATAATAATAATAGTAATTTATATTTAATGAAAAGTAGAGAAAAAGACATTTAAATGTGTTCCTTTGTTTCATAACTTCTTAGGAATAAGAATAAAAGTAAAAAAAATATGTGTTACAGTTTATAAAGTGCTTTTCTTAAAACAACTCTGTGGGGCAGATAGTAAAAATAACACTATCCCTATTTTTAAAATGAGGAAACTGAGAAATGAAATTACTTAGGTTTCATGGCTAGTGTTAGAGACAGCATTCAAAAACCAGGTCTTCTGACTATATATATAGTGCTACACACACTAAAACAAATGTGCTTATTTTTGAAGTAAACCTCTATTCAAGATGATGAGCCTGGAAGGGACCTATTATATTATTGGTTCTACGTGAGGGCTGACTAACTTGCTTCAGCACCACCTGTTTCTGGCAGTCTTCTGGATTATACCACGGAGCATCCCAGAAATTCTAAAAGGAGAAGAGAGTGACTGTAATACCAGAGATTCTTATGGCTGTGAGAATGGACACCATATGCTTTGCAGTAGCATTCCACTGTCAGAAAAAGATACAGCTTACTATTCTGATCTACATATTTATTTGCTCTCAACATCAGAAATTTGAGGATTCCAGGAAAAATATGATAGGAAGGCATTGTTGATGGAGAAGCCAGCTTTTATCATACGAAATAAGAAAATTCTATTGAAGTATGTAATTATCACATATACATAGATAGACACAAATGCATATTACTCCATATGACATGTGAGAGGGTACGCTGTATTTAGACCTATCTGTATTATATAAATATATAAGATGAAAAATATATTAAATATTAGATTACGGAAATATGAGATAATTACTCCAGAGAAAAATTAACTCCATATAGAGGGAGAGCATGTCATATCTGGAAAGGTTATTGGAGCCAGTTATAATTTGGTGAAAATAACAAATGAACATTTGGCACTTTTTCAATAAGAAAAGATATGTGACCCAGCCATGTTAATTATTATTAATCTACTAACGTGGCTGAGACTTTAGGAACACTAGTCAATGGATTTTGAAGAAATTTGCTGCTAGAAACAAAACACGCTTACTGACAATAACATATTATCTACCCTTCTCAGTTTTTGTAGGAAATGGTATTCAATTTGTCTTTAAGCACAAACCTGCCTTCAGTACCTTATCCTAATGTTATATGAAGCATGATAGATAGAAACTGAAAATAAAACCTCACATTTAAATATCACACTGCATTTTACTAATATTACTACAGATTTATAGTGGAAAAATTACTACTTGGATGAGTGGAACCAGTGATAAGCTGTAGTAAGGTGAACACTTGTTGAGTCTGGAAAGGTTCTTAGTAGTCATGAAACTATTGGTGATTTTTTTTTAGAACCTTCTGCTTATGGAACTGATTTTTAGCAAGTTGCTAGAAATGAATCCTTGTCTTTGGGGCTACACGTAGATGATCTTTCATCTCTGTAACAAAACAATATACATTAATTATGAGCAGCACATTGTGAACTTTAATGTAGTACATAACACTTATTGAGAAATGTAAAGCAGCCATAATGTATTGACTTTTTTGAAAATTTCATTTTATTTTGAACTTAAATGAAATGAGCATTTCCATAACATAGTAGAATAGAAAAAAAAAAGATTGCACATGAAATTGCAAGTCTATTATGTACAACTTGATATTCCTTTTAAATATATAATAAAGTTATCATGTACCTTTATTTTCCTTTTTTTCCCCTTCCACCACTCTCTACCCTATTTTAGGAAACAGACCCAGTAGTGGTATTTCTGGGTCAAAGAATATAGGTGGTTTAATAACTCTTTGGACATAATTCCAGATTGCTCTCCAAAATGGTTGGATCAGTTCATAGTTCCACCAACAGTGAATTAATGTCCAAATTTTTCCACATCCTCTCTAACATTTGTCACCTCCTTCAATTATTTTAGCTAATCTCATAGAGGTAAAATGATCTCAAGGTTGTTTTAATTTGCATTTCTCTAATCAATAATGATTTAGAGCAATTTTTATATTACTAAAAATTGTTTTGATTTCTTCATCGGAAAATTGCCTATTCATATCCTTTGGCTGTTTATCAATTGGGGAATGACATATTCTTATAGAATTGAAAAAGTTCTTTAGATTTTTGAGATATGAGTACTTTATTTGAGAAATTGTCTATAAAATCCTCCAAATTTTCTGTTTTCCTTCTGATCTTGGCTACATTTGTTTTATTTGTATAAAACCTGTTTAATTGAATGTAATCAAAGTTACCAGTGTTACACCTCACACTGCTCTCTATCTCTTGTTTATTTGTAAATTGTTCACCTTTCTATAATTCTGATAGGTAATATGTTCCATGTTCTTCAGATGTTCTTGCATGTAGGTCATGTATCCATTTTGTTCTTATTTGGTAAATGCTGTAAGATATTGGTCTGTGACTAATTGCTTTCAGACTGCTTTCCAGCTTTCTTTTCATTTATATGTTAGTAGTTTGATTTTTTTCCCTCTTTTTAAAGATCATATTAACCAATGGTTTATCTATCTTATTGGTTTCTATTCCCATAAAACAACTCCTAGTTTTATTTTTTTAAAGATTAATTTATTTATTTTTAGTTTTCAACATTCATTTCAACAAGATTTTGTGTTACAAATTTTCTCCCCAATTCTCCCCTCCCCTACCCCAAGATGGCACGTATTCTGACTTCCCCTTCCCCCAGTCTGCCCTACCTTCTGTCACTCCCCTTTTTTTCCCCCAATTCCCTTCCCCCTTACTTTCTTGTAGGGCAAGATATATTTCAATACCCCATTGCCTGTACATCTCATTTCCCAGTTGCATGTAAAAACAGTTTTTAACATTTGTTTTTAGAACTTTGAGTTCCAAATTCTCTCCCTCCTTCCCTCCCCAACACCCCTCCTTGAGAAGGCAAACAATTCAACATAGATTATACTTGTATCATTATGCAGAACACTTCCATAATAGTCATGTTGTGAAAGACTAACTATATTAGCCTCCATCGTATCCCACCCTCCATTTATTCAATTTTCTCCTTTGAATCTGTTCCTTTTTAAAAATGTTTGCTTCTGACTACCCCCTCCCCCAATCAGTCCTCCATTCTATCACCTCCCTCCTTTTCGCCTTCCCCCTACTTTACTGTAGAGTAAGATACTCAATTGAATGTGTATGCTATTCCCTCCTTAAGCCAAATCCAAAGAGAGTAAGGTTCACTCATTCCCTTTCACCTTCCCCCTCTTCCCTTCCATTATAACAGCCTTTTCTTGCTTTTTTATGTAAGATAATTTAACCCATTCTACCTCTCCCTTTCTCCTTCTCCCAATATATTCCTTTCTCACCTTTTAATTTTATTTTTTTAGATACCATCACTTCATTTTCAACTCACCCTGTGCCTCCTGTCTATATATATGTATATTCTCGTCAACTACCCTAATACTGAGAAAGGCCTCATGAGTTACAAATATCACCTTTCCGTTTAGGAATGTAAATAGTTCAACTTTAATAAGTCCCTTATGATTTCTCTTTCCTGTTTACCTTTTCATACTTCTCTTGCTTATCGTATTTGAAAGTCAAACTTTCTTTTCAGCTCTGGTCTTTTCATCAAGAATGCTTGAAAGTCCTCTATTTCACTGAAAATCCTTTTTCCCCCCTGAAGTATTATACTCATTTTTGCCAGGTAGGTGATTCTTGGTTTTAATCCTAGCTCCTTTGACCTCTGGAATATCATATTCCAAGCCCTTCAATCTCTTAGCATAGAAGCTACTAGATCTTCTGTTATCCTGATCGTGTTTCCACAAAACTCAAATTGTTTCCTTCTAGCTGCTTGCAATATTTTCTCCTTGACATGGGAACTCTGAATTTTGCTACAATATGCCTAGGTGTTTTCCTTTTGGGATTTTTTTCAAGAGGTGATCAGTGGATTTTTTCAATTTCTATTTTACCCTCTGGTTCCAGAATGTCAGGGCAGTTTTCCTTGATAATTTCTTGAAAGATGATGTCTAGGCTCTTATTTTGCTCATGGCTTTCAGGTAGTCTAATAATTTTTAAATTATCTCTCCTGCATCTATTTTCCAGGTCAGCGGTTTTCCCAATGAGATATTACACATTGTCTTCTATTTTTTCATTCTTTTGGTTCTGTTTTATAATTTCTTGATTTCTCACAAAGTCATTGACTTCCATTTGCTCCATTCTAATTTTTAAAGAATTGTTTTCTTCATTGAGTTTTTGGACCTGCTTTTCCATTTGGCTAATCCTGTTTTTTAAGGCATTCTTCTGTTCTTTGGCTTTTTGGACCTCTTTTGCCATTTGGGTTTGTCTATTTTTAAAGGTGTTATTTTCTTCACTATTTTTTTGGGTCTCCTTTAGCAAGTCCTTGACTTGTTTTTCATGGTTTTCTCACATCATTCTCATTTCTCTCCCCAATTTTTCCTGTACTTCTCTAACTTGATTTTCCAAATCCTTTTTGAGCTCTTCCATGACTGGAGACCAATTCATATTTTTCTTGGAAGCTTTTGATGTACGATCTTTGACTTTTTTGTCTTCTTCTGGCTGTATGTTTTGATCTTCTTTGTCACAAAAGTAAGATTCTGTAGTCTGAGTTTTTTTTTAACCCTGTCTGCTCATTTTTCCAGCCAACTATTTGACTGTTGAGCTTTTTGTCAAGGTATGACTCTGCTTCCAGAGTGGAGAGTGGTCTGTTCCAAACTTCAGGGGTTTCGTGCTGCTGTTTTCAGAGCTACTTCTAGGCACCTATAAATTTTCAGTTCTTCTGAGGGGGTATGATCCAAGGAGAGGTGTTTACTCCTATACTAGCCTGTGCTCTGCTCTGTGAGTTGCCTCATGTACTCTTTTCTGCCTTGGAACTGCTAGGAGGACCCCCTCTCCACAGCCACCACAAGCTCTGCCACACCAGTGCTCTTCTTACTTACCCAAGGACTGCCACGCAGGATTGCAACTCAGATCCAAGCAGAGCAAAGCAAGAGAATCCTGCCCCAGCACCAGCAAAGGGATCCCTGCACTCCCACTGTGATCAGCCACTTGATCCCACCATCTCTGGGCCTGGAGCTCTGGAAGCAGTTGCTGCAGCCACCTCTGCCATCTTGGGTCTGGGGCCAGACTGTGCCCTTCTCTCCCCCATGTTTCCCAGTGATTCAGTTCCCTGAGGCTTGCTCTGCCTGGTCTGCTCCAGCCTGGTCTATGCTGGTGTGCCTCATGTTGGACTGTGCTCAGCAAACAGCATAGTGTGATAGACCCTTCCCAGCAACCATCCAGGCCATCTTGGTTTGGAGACTTGTTTCACTTGTCATTTCCTGGGTTCTGTAGCTCTATAATTTGTTTAGAGTCTTTTTTTACAGGTATTTGGAGGGATTTGGGGAAGACCTCAAGCAAGTCTCTGCTTTTACTCCACCATCTTCTAGTTTTATTAATTCAATTTTTTCTATTCAATTTTATTAATCTCACCTTTAATTTTTTAGGATTTCCAGTTTAGTTTAATTGGGGACTTTTATTTTGTTTTCTAGTTTTTTTTTAATTGCATACCCAGTTCATTGATCTGCTCTTTCTCTATTTCACTAATGTAGGCCTTTTGAAATATAAATTTTCCTCTGATTACTGCTTTTGCTATGTCCCTTTGGTTTTTATATGTTGTCTCATTATTGTTATTCTTGTTAATGAAATTATTGATTATTCATATGATTTGTTCTTTAACCCACTCATTTTTCAAGATTAGATTGTTTAGTGTCAAATTCACTTTTAATCTATGTTTCTGAGGTCTTTATTAAATAGAATTTTTATTGCATTGTCATCTGAAAAGAATGCTTTTAAAAATATTTCTGCTTTTAGATATACATGTTTTATGCCCTAATATATGGTCAATCTTTTAAAAGGTACTATGAACTGCTGAAAAAAGGTGATTCCTTTCTATTCCAATCATATTCTCTCCAGACATATATTATATCTAGTTTATCTAAAATTCTATTCACTTTCTGGACTTCTTTCTTATTTCTTTTGGTTAAATTTATTTAACTCCACTATTATACTACTACTATCTAGTTTCACCTATGATTCATTTAATTTTTCTTTTAAAAATTTAGATGCTATAGTATTTGGTGCATATAGGTTTAGTATTGATATTGCTTCATTGTCTGCAGTGCCTTTCATCAAAACGTGGTTACCAGAGGCAGGTAGGTGGTACAGTGAGTAGAGCACTGGCCCTGGAATCAGAAGACCTGAGTTCAAATCTGGCCTCGGACACTTGAACACATGTACTAGCTGTGTGACCTTGGGCAAGTCACTTAACCCCAATTGCCCTGCCCCCCCAAACAAACAAAAACGCAAAAAAATGTGGTTACCACATTTATCTCTTTTAATTAAATCTATTTTAGCTTTAACTTATTATGATTGCAACCTCTGCTTTTTTTGCATCAGCTGAAGCATAATCAATTCTACTCCAACCCTGTATTTTAACTCTGTTTGTAGCTCTTATTTTTTAGTGGATTTCTTATAAACAACGTATTGTTTAATTCTGATTTTTGATCTATTTTTCTATCAGTTTCCCCATTTTATGAGTTAGTTCATCCCATTCACATTCAAAGTTGTAATTACCATTTGTGTATTTCCCTCCATTCTATTTTTCTTCACAACTGTCATTCTCAGCCTCTCTTTTTACCTTGTTCCTCCTTACAAAGTCCAGTTTACTCCTAACCACTAACTGCTTAATCCACACCCTTTTAAAGAATCCCTTCCTTATCCTCTCCCTTTATCCTCCTATACCTTATTCTACCATCCCTTCTAAGAGTCCCTCTTTTATCCTGTTCCCCTACCCTCCTAAATCTTAATCCACACACCTGTCCCGTTCTCCTATTATTTCTTTATAAATTTAGAAGACTTTTGTATCCATATATATATTTTCCCCTCTTTAACCCAGATCTGTCTAGAGTAAGGTTTCAATATTATCAGCCCTCCATCCCCACCTGTTTCTCTGTATTAGTTCTTCCTTTCATGCCCCATTTCTATGAGATTCTTGCTCCTTTTTCCTTTTCCTACCCAATTTTGTTGTTTTTTAAATCACCCCATCATACTCTGTTCAGCCCCAACCTTTCTTTTAAACTACCCAACTAATGATAACAGTTTCAAAAATACTAACATTTTCATATATATATAATAACTAAACAGTTTGACTTTAATGAGTCCCTTATAATTGGTGTTTAATGTTTTCCTTATATTTTTTTCTTGATCTTACGTATCTAATTTTCCATTCAATTCTGGTCTTTTTGTCACAAATATCTAAAAGTGTTTCAGTTCATTAAATGTCCATTTTTTTTTCATTTAGGATCATATTGAACTTTGCAGGATAAGTTATACCCTAAGTTCTTTCACTTTTCAAAATATAATGTTCCAAGACCTACGGTCTTTTAATGTAGAAGCTGCTAGGTCTTGTGAAATCCTGATTGTAACTGCAAAATTTAAATTGTTTTTTTTTTCCTGTTGCTTGCAATATTTTCTCCTTAACCTTGGAATTTTGAAACTTGGCTATGTAAAGTTTTCCTCCTAGTGTCTCTTTCAGGTGGCTAATTGTTGGTTTTTTTATATTTCTTCTTTGTTTACTTATTTATTTATCCACCCTATATTGGTTGTTCCAGTAGTCTACATCCATCAGTATAATACTTCCTGAAATCTTAGTCAGTGATTATGGCTGTTTTTTTGTTGAATTGTACAGATATTTTATTTTCTTTCATACATTCACCATTTCAACAAATTTTTATTTACTATATACAAGGCATTTAAAATCTCCTGTTTTTCCCCATCTCCTACTTTTCCACCCAGCTACTCCATCCTCCATATATGTGTAGGCTTTGGCCTAGTTCAAATTTCTAGCTTTATATCTGTGTTCTTGATACCATTACTGAAAAATGTTATCTATGTATATTGTTCTTCTACGCCTGTTACTTAAACATCATAGCCCTATTTGAAAATATGAATTATTTGAAGATACCTTTCAATCACATGGAAAATCTTTTAATGCCTTAACTGTAAACAAGAAATGAATACTAATTAGCAAAAGCAGAAAAAAGAACTGCAGCTACTGGGGAAGAAGGTCTCAAGGGAGACCTGTCTTCCCAAGGTTCTGCCAGAAAAGCCCTATCAAAGCTATCTTTGGAAACAATTGGTATGTAAAAATCCATCTGCCACACATGCCTTGCATTCACAAACACTGGACTTACACATTGCTAACCTTTGGGACAAGTAGGCATCTGCTGTCCATCTGCTTTGCCTTTTGTCTGACCTCTTTGGTGAGCTCCAATCTTGAATCTGAGGCAGGTTGAAGTTTAAGATAAGTCTGGTGATCTTCATCTAGCTCCCCTCAGGCAACAATTCTGTTTCACACAATTCACTGCAGACTTTGTTATATGTGGAAGTTACTGCTTATTAAAAAGGTAAGACCAGAATAACCGGTTTTGCACCAGTAAAACTGGTATGAACTTATCTGTCCTGTCTGTCACTGAGCTTGATGTTTGGAAATATCCAGGGTCATAATGTCATAATGGTCTTTTTCTTTCTTTTTAAAAATCAGATGCCTCTCTCTCCATATCAACTTGCCTAGAACAGTGGTTTCGAAACTTTTTGAATTGTTCCTCACATCTGTAAAAATTTTTTGAATGTACAGTTGTTATGTATATTTATTCATAAATTATATGCATCTGCTACTGTGCTAATATGCTATATACATGAAATCATACACAAAATATTAAAATGTTATGTTTGAGATAAAGATAAAATGCACAGTATTTTTAAATTTTAAAAATTATGTTTAACATCCAAAAAACCTTTTTGAGATCTCACTAAAATATTTGCCAATGTGATTAGACATGCCTCATTATTTTAAAAAAAAATTCCTATCTAGACTTGTAAATAACAATTATTTATTAGTAATAAATTATTCCATTATTCCATTATGGAGCAACTAGATGGCTCAGTGGATAGAACGCTAGGCCTGAAGTCATAAAGAACAGAGTTCAAGCCTGGCCTCAGACATTTACTAGCTATGTAACCCTGACCAAGTCACTTAACCTCTGTTTGCCTTAACGCACTGGAGAAGGAAATGGCAAACCATTCCAATATCTTTGCTAAGAAAAACATGTGGACATTATGGTCCCTGGGATCTTAAAGAGTCAGACACTACTAAACGCCAAAACTCCATTAATTTTATGGTCAATCAGGTGAATTTATTCTTAAAGATACTTTTTAATTGAAAGATTCATAATACAACATCATAAGGCATGGCAAAAGCATTTATTGTTAACTCTGTGCCAGACACTGTGGTAAGCATTGGGTGTATGAATACAAATGAAAAGAAAGATAGTCCTTAGGCTTGCGTTCTAATGGGGGAGACAACAGACAAAAGTGGAAGAGATTTTGGGGGTGCAGTGGGGGTGATGTACCTGTGTAGGGGCATGGTGTTGAAGTCTAGAAAGCACTGGGAGGGCAATGAAGGTAGGTCACCTTGGACACTTCCCCTAAATGGATGCCTAGGAGAAACTTAGCAATGAGAAAAAGGGGCCATTCTTGTGGAGGGATATTTCAGGGTGACAAGTCTGTATGGATAGTTGCATGTTGCAGGGCAAGGAGACCCCAGGCTCCGAGATAAATCTCAGGATGAGTCAGCAGCTGAGGCATGGTGCTGAAGTTTGATAAGTCAGAAGTAGAATGAGGTCATAATAATGAACATGACTGCTTTTCAGCACGAGTTATGTTTCTCAGCATTTAGGTAATCACTAAACACACTGTAAAGATAAGAAGTGAATTATTTGAGAGTTTTTAATATAAACATTCTTTTTTTTCTTTTTGTGGTTTTACATAATGGATAACATCATACATTAATTTTCCTTTAACGTTTCAATATTTTTGTTGTGTTTTTGTATGAGTATAAGGAACAAAGCCAATTTTCCTAAACCATTTTGTGCAGAAAGGGGAATAATATATCATAATCTTAGAAAGGTAGGTTGGGAGTGGGTTATAAAGGCCTTTAAATGCCAAATAAAGTTTCTGTTTAATTCTAGGATGCACTGTGATGCAATAGGCCAGTGACACATTCAGATCTTTAGGTAAAGGATGGATTGCAGTAAAGAGAAAGTTGAGGCAGATGGACCAATTAGAAGGCCATTGCAATAATCAGACAATGGGAGCTTAGCACTTCAAAATGGTGACTGGAGATAAAGGGACAAATATTAGTGATGTAGTAGAGATAGGAATAATAAGTTATGGCAACTGCTTGGATATATGCATGGATATATGAAGTGAGGCCTTGATGACACCTAGGTTGTAAACCTAGGTGACTAGGAGGATAGTGCTATCCTTGACAGAAAAAGGGAAATGTGGGAGAGAGATGGGTTTAGGAGGGAAAGATAACATAACAAGATCTACAATGAAGCTTGTAAGATATCCATGCCTACTCATCCTTTGCATCTCTCTCACTCAAAATAAAAAAAAAAAGACTTGGGAGGACTTGCTCATCAGTTACTGCCCTGGATCAAAAATTCAGACCTTCTACAACCATGAAATGAAGTGAGGTATGGATTAGGAGAGTGGAATTTTCCGAATGGCACTTGCATAGCTATTTCAGTGAGTGCCATGGGTTATAACTGTCCAGGGTGCTCAATGCCTGGGGCAAAAGGGTGAAAGTTGGGAGCTTGAAAATTGAAGATATGAAGTGGGGGATTTTATGCCATAATTGATGATGGGTAGTTGTGGTTGTGTTGGGCAATCATAGGGTGGGTGGGATCCAATTCCTTTCTCTAATTATTTGATCACACACCTTTCCATGTTGTGCAATGGTCTCCCATAGGGCTGGGCTCTCCACTTTGGGGGTAACTGGGCTGGGACATTGGCAGGCTAGGCTATGCTCTATTGTTCAGGGTCTCTTAGGCTTTGTTTTATTCTTGCTTCTGATTTAATTTTATATTCCATGAAATCTGATATCTATCATAATGAAATTTGGAGTTCATTTTTTGTCTTTTTAAAAATTCTACTACTTCTAGATATTTTAAACTTGAGCAAAAATAATTTATTATTGATCAAATTTAGTTTGATGATAGTACGAATATGAAAGCTTTCTTGTTCTGAGAATATTAGGTGTTAGCCAGGCGTTTATTACATTCAATAGAGGCATATTCTAGAAAATATTGTTTGTCTTGTAATACTTTAGGTGCCAAACTAGAAGATGGCTCATGTTTGAAGACACTCTTACTTTGGTCAAGCCATTCTTGTGTTTTTGGCAACATTATTTGGTTCTGATGTATTTTGTAGTTTTATACACTTGTAATATTGAGAACATTTGAGAAAATTTATTTCTATTGTAAGCCTATTACATAAAAAGATCAGATACTTACATATCGATTTAGACTTACAAGGCTTTTCCTATACATTATGTCATTTAATCCTCACAACATTCCTCTGAGGTAGGTACTACTGGTATCATTGTCCCCATCTTGCAGAGGAAGACACAGAGACACCAAGAGGTTAAATGACTTGCTAAGTCATACAGCTAGTAATTGTCACAGATGGGATTTGAACTGAAGTATTCCTGTTTCCTAGTATACTGTGTTTGAAAATACCTCAAGGCAGTTTGGTACAACAGAAAGAGAGATGGCTTTGTATCTGAAGACATGGATTCAAATTCTACCCTTGCCACTGACTACTTGTATAACCTTGGGAAAGTCACTAAGCCTCTTGTGGTTTCAGTTTATACTCTTTCCATCCCTAAATCTATGAGCTTACAGTTTGTCCTCATCAGTGTCCATAGAGAGTCTTATTTCTAGAAAATGCTGTTTGTTTTCTAATATTTCAGCTGCTTAACCAGGACATGACTTATGTTTTAAGAGGCTTACTTTGGCCAGGAATTGAACTAGAAGAGGAGCAAGGTCATTGGATGAGCAAAGGTAAGACACCTACATCATTGGCTGTTAAAACTCTAGCTTTCTGGTTCCAACAGTCCAAGAAGAATCCAGACCCTTTGGAGAGAATTACTTTTTGTCTTTTAGTGGGAAGGAAAAGATTTTTTTCTCTTCTCCCTACATCAGTGATGGTCATGGCATTCTGTAACCCTGCAGGAGGCACTCTGGAGGCACACCTGACAAGGCACATAGACCTTCAAACTTTATGGAGACACAGACATAAAAAGAACTCAAGACAGAAAGCAACTTCAAGGAGTGAGACCTCTGGAAGGAGAAAAGAGAGCTGATTATGTATTCAAGAGAGAACTAACTTTGGCCACCAAGAGTTAAGCTGCAGAGTGGATCCAATATTGGGAATCAAGTAGAGACGCTATGCTGGAGGGGCACAGCATGGGGAAGACTCCGCAAGAAGAGAAACATTAAAGTTCTGCAGTAGTTGAGGGCTAAATTGTCTTGACCACCTACATTCCCTACATGTGTGGCTCACTATCATTTTACACTAAAATTGTATCTACTTCATGAACACAGACACCGTGTGGATATTTGGCAGTGAACCCCATGTTTACAAGGGTAGAGTCATGTGGCTACAGTTCTTATGACATTATCTTAGTAATTACTGTTGCTTTGAGCTAATTGTGTCTACTGTCTGTTAAAGGGAAGTTTATTGATGGGGTGACATAAGCTATAATTTAGGAGCAATGACCCAGGGTGAATTGAACCTTTGGAGCCTAGGAGTAGCAATCACTTTCTGGGGACTCAAACTGTAAATGTGAATATCACTTGGGAGAATGGCCCAAAGGGGTGCCATGATCCTGTGATCTCTCAATTAAAAGGGGAGACATTTTAAAGATGAATATCAACCATTTTCACTTGAGTGAGGAAGGATCTTAGCTAACAAAGAATCATTCCAGATGGCTGAGATAACTGGACTAAATACTCAAAACATTTAGTTATTCATTCAAATATTGATTTTTTTAAAAAAAATCTGACACTATCTAGCAAGTGTAAATCACTTCTACATTAGCTTTCCTTTTACCCTAAGATGAATTATATGTGCATATAACACCCAAAATATCATATTTAAATCTCATTTCAAAAATGAGAAACAAAGTCATTTCTTCCACTTTTTTCATTGTTTTTCCTCATCAAACTACAGATTACTAATATATTTGTGTAGATATGTGTGTATATATACATTATATATGTGTATATATGTATACACGTATCTATATGGATACACATATCTATCCAAATAAAGAGATTTTAAGCCTATTCCAATGACATGTTGATGCCGAATATTGCCTTCATCTCCACTGTTGCTGCTGTCATCATCATCATCACCACCACCATCATCATCATCATCATCATCATCATCATCTTCTTCTTCTTCTTCTTCTTCTTCTTCTTCTTCTTCTTCTTCTTCTTCTGTTTTTCTTCACCTTTAATTATTTATTCCCATCATAGAGAACTAAAAGAAAAATACTACATAATTAATATTCATATATACTAGGGAAATTAAATTAGGTTAAATAATGAAACATTATATGTATATATACATATATAATAGTAAATTTATAAAGAGGAAATAAATTAAGAGTTTGCTTAATTTAGTCGAAGCATAAATACTGTATATCTCAGCCTAATTATCTTTGAATAATGGTTGTTTCAAGAATATAGCACACTGATTTTCAAGAGGAAAACCTACTTTTAAAATGTTTTGGTGGTTAAAAAAGACTACAGCATTTTCCTTTCCAATGTCTACTACTTTTAAATGAAAATGGAAAAAATTAGACACTTTAAAATTTCAAGTTCTACCGCAGAATTTTAATAATCATTAGGGAAATTTAATTAAGAAAATTAATTTCGGGGGGGCGGAGCCAAGATGGCGACCAGAAAGCAGTAACTGGCGTGAGCTCCCCACCAAATCCCTCCAAAAACCAATAAAAAAATGGCTCTGAACCAATTCTAGAGCTGCAGAACCCACAAAGTGGCAGAGGGAAGCAGGGCCCCACCCCAGGACAGCCTGGATGGTCTCTGGGTAAGGTAGGTCCCACACGGACCTCCCAGCCCCCAGCCGAGGGGAGCGGAGCTGAGCCCAGCCCGCATGGCGCGAACAGACCAGACGTGGACCTACCAGACCAGGAGACGAGCGGAAAGTGCCCTG
>CM053622.1:503321204-503338395 GCA_028646595.1 Phalanger gymnotis | reverse complement strand
AAGGGGGAGAAAATTTGTAATTCAAACGCCTGTGAAAATCAAGGCTGAAAACCAAACATGTCAAAAATAAATTTAAAAAAAAAAAAGAAAATTAATTTCACAGTACTAACTATTGCTCAGCGACTTGTCTTAGATTAATCCTTAAATATACTTTATAAGCAAAATGAGATATTTTGTTCATATAGTTCTTATATTTTTCTGTTCTACTTTGTACTTCAATTAAATGTAAATCATAATTACCATATTACCTTTTCATTGCACAACTTGATACTGTACAGTAATAGTACTGTTAAACTCTGTTAATTGTGGGCTTAGGAAAGGCAAGCCTGACTATACCCATTAAAAAATTACTGAGTCATCTTTCCCAGACTGGAAATCCAGTGACCACTCATAGCCCTAACCCACTGCTGATTAACATGGAAGCTTTGTCTTGCTCTGATTCAGACCTTGGTCTGTTCCTTGCTCCTTAGGCAGCCTGGGCTCCACCCTTAGCCCCCAGGAGCCCACCATGTTGATGCTAGACTGAGTATGAACATGTTATCAGCTTTAGTACTGCTATAGTTTGAAACTCCCAAATTTAAAGGATCTACCAGCTCAGCTTCCCCATTAGCAGGTACTACAACGCATGGACCACAATGCCAGCCTGTATCTATTGTTAAAAGAAATCAATTCCATACTATTGCCAATGCCTAGTTTCAGGTTAGCTGCTGATTATAAAAATATATATGGGTGTTTATTTATATGCACATGCTATATATGTATGAATCTTTGTATTTATGATTACATACATACAGAAATCTGGATGGATGTGTGTGGGGGGGTGGGGGGATAGTTAAAAGCATTAACAGTTTAGCATTGCCAGGCTAAAGCCATAGGTTTTATAACTTCCTGGCCAGAACTAGTTTACCAGTAATTTTCAATTTGTCTTGAAAGTGAGCAGACCAAGAATTCATTTTCCTGGTTATTAAAGCCTGTAAATTAGTGTCCGCCACCGTATAAACATGTGGGCAACCATCTTAACTGAACTAAGAGCCACAGAACCTTTGTAATTCTTCATATTTACTATTCAGGTGGTTCCTTTTCTATCTGATTCATCTTTAACTTTGAAGGCAAAAACAACACCAACTTTCTTTACAAACTATTTATTCTCTTTTCTCTGCAAATGTCTTCTCAATCTCTTTGAAGAAAAGATTTGCATTAAAGCCTCCAAGTGCTGCATTAGTAGGAGAAGCTTTAATTTAATGACTTGGGCTATTGATGGCTTAGGGGAAGCCCATCCTACAGAGCAGGGCTGTCCAACCTTAGGTTATCTTAGAGCCTCATTAAAATAAAATAATTATTCTAGGGCCACACCCAGAATAAAAAATACAGTACACTTATAGAAAGTGGGAGAACACGGGTCATCAATATGACAGGCAACGGTGCACAAAAGCAAACACAAAACAATAAAGTGACAACACAACAGTATAAAGGTAGGTGCATATTGACTAGTCTGCATCATACAGATGGAATGTGTCCTACAGATTGATTGAAAATTCCCTGCAATATGTTCTGTCCGTAATACTGCTTAAAAACACCAAAGAAAATTAACATTGATGAGATCATTTATTAGTGATGGAATTAAAAAATCTAATATGCATTCCCTGCAAATTATTATTATTTTTTTTCTGCTCATGAAAATTAAAACCCACAGGCGGGCCACATAAAATCTCACTGTAGGCCACACGCGGCCCGCAGTCCATATTTTGGACAGCCCCACTATGGAGCATCAGGAACATGGCTCCTTGAGTTTAGGATTGCCAGAATGTTCTTTTGAATATGATCCAATGAGAAATTTAAAGATGATTGGAGTCATTGCTCAACTTTGGCATACTTAGAATAAGTTTATGGCCTTCCCAAAATGAA
Source organism: Phalanger gymnotis (assembly GCA_028646595.1). Lineage (NCBI taxonomy): Eukaryota > Metazoa > Chordata > Mammalia > Diprotodontia > Phalangeridae > Phalanger > Phalanger gymnotis. The sequence goes on along the minus strand of CM053622.1, from coordinate 503,336,490 downwards.
TGCTCATTTGAATGTAGTAATTCTGATATTTTTAAAATTGACATTAGGATAATAGAGCCAGAACCAGAAGGGATTTTGCAGGCATTTTGGTACAACCCCCTTATTTTTTGGCTAAGGAAACTGAGGCCCAAGTAAGCTAAAAGACTTGCCTAAGGTCACACAAGTGATGGAAGTAGGATTTGAAAAAAAAAGTTGACTCCAGATCAGCATTCTTTCCCCTGTACCACACTTGCAAAGCACACCTCATATAGTCAACAGTAAATTCCTTTCTTGGGAATGTTCAAGGATCAAAGGTTCATTGTTTCCCCCCTGCATGCATGTGCATGTGTAGTTATCTAGAAAGGAAACTTATTCCTTGTAACTAAGCTAAACGAATATTTTGATGCCTTGGAAACATCCTCAGGTGTTGATTCTGAAAAAGGAGATGACACTGATTCAAACCCAGTGAAAGTATTTTGAACGAGATCATCCAGCTTGTTTTTAAAGATAACAGTCATGATGATGCATACCAAGGAGTTAAAACCTAAAAGTGGGACATCTTTGACACCTCTTCTGGTAGTATGATTAACAAAAGAGATATTAAGGCTGTCGATGTTGAGATTGCTTTTATTTTAAAGCAATCATCTAAATATTTCCTTTAAAGCTTTTTTCTTGATGAACCACTTTTTTTAGTCATGCTAGTGGATTATTTTTTGGGGGGGCACTAAAAATTATGCTTAATCTACTCTAATTTATCTTTCAATAATGGAGTTGTCATTTTAATTTCAGCATATATACCTTTATTCTTTTAATTCTAGTTAGTAAGACTATGGTAATTTTTCCTTCAGTCATGCCATTCATGCTATTTCTATACTTGTAGAGATACTCAATTGTAATTTTTTTTTTGCTTCCTATGGCCCTTTTCTTCCTATGATTCTGCCGCTAATGCACAATTTCTACGGAGTGCTATATTTCACCTCCATCTTCCTTATATTGAACATGCTTTTGTATAATGCTACATGAAATGAGCATATACACTTAAGATATATTTCAGTTTTATTGCTTATTATAAATCACTCAAGTCTAACCATCTGATTTATGACACCATCTATTTCCCTCAATGAAATAATCACCTGGTACATTCGTTTTCACTACTTTTCGTTTTTCTGTCTTTTTAGTCATCTAGTTTAGTCTACTAAATTGACAGAGTAGACTGTCTCTCTAGCTGCCATTGTTTCCTGGCAACAATATTCTATTTCACTTTACTAAGCAAGCTCGAGGCATTGTGATCCATTCAGGGTATTTTCATTCAAGTTTCTTGACTAGCCTCGACATACAATATACATTCATCTTCCTGAATTTACAAAATAAACAAATATAAAAGTGATTATTGCATCTCATCTTTATTAGCTCCGTGCTAGAAAGGAGCAAAGTCAGATAATGGAAAAGAGCCTTGTGACTACTATAGAAAACAGTGCAGAAGTCAAAATCACTATGTGCCAAGGAAATTTCCAAGCACTTAAGAGTCAGCTAATACTTCATCAAGTGCTTTTTTTCCTTTGAATGAAACCAATTCTACCTTGAAACCCAAAATAGATGGTTTATATATGATATCTAATTTGAACTTATTAATTTAAGTTAAATTAACTTATTTTAACTAATTTAAACTAATTTACTCCCAACTCCAATCCATCCTCTCTTCAGACACCAAAGTGATTTTCCTAAAATGCAGATGCAACCATGTCAACCCCCTAATTAAAAAAATTCCAGTGGATGTCTATTGCCCCCAGAATAAAATACAAAAGCCTCTAGCATTCAAAGCCCTTCATAACTTACCCTCTTCCTACCTTTCCAATCTTATTGTACTTTATTCTTCAGGAAGTACTCTTTGACACTGGTCTCCTTGCTGTTCTTTGAGCCATTTCTTGGCTCTAGGTATTTTCTCTGGTTGTCCTCCTTGCCTGGGACTTTTCCTCTCCATCTCTGCTTCTTGGCTTCCTTTAAGTCCCAACCAAAATCCCATTTTCAACAGTAAGCCCTTCCCAATCCTTCTTAAGTCTAGAGCCTTCCCTCTCAATTATTTACTATTTATCCTGCACAAAGCTTGTCTGTACATATTTGTTTGCCTACTGTCTCCTCCATTAGATCTTTGAAGGCATGGATTGTCACAGTGTTTAATACAGTGCCTGATATATAACAGGCACTAAACAAATATTTATTATTAAATTAACAAGAAGTTTAGGCTTTTAAATTCCAGATACGAGAATTTTTAATCAGTCCTACACATGCCATCACTTAAAATAGGTAAAATTAATCATTCATTTCATTGGTTGGGGAGATTTTAAAGCACCAATTCTGGTGGAGTATAAAGAAATTAGAAGAGGATTGAAGTCTTGACTGGCTCACCTCTTGCCCAGCTAAGAAAAAAGAAACATAAAGTTGACAACTTTCAAATGCTGGCGCCTTAGACTTGTGTCTATACAACACCAAAAACAAATGGATGGTTTAGTCAGTTTGATGGAAAGCATCTGTTCAAATTAGATATTTGGCATAGCATAGATGAAGCAATTAATTGTAAATATTTTTTTTTCCTTTCAAATTGCCTGGAATCCTACTCTTAAGCTGCTAAATTTAAAGAAATCACATTCATAAATATTCATTTAGATAATTAGTTTTTCAAATGATGCTTCAAATGAGATCACATATTTAGAGGAGTTTGCGAACCATAAACCTTGTTATGGTGATGACAGTGATGATTAAACTTTAATACTTCAAGGATCTGTGCTTTCATTGATGAAGGTACTTCTTTCATTGTTGTACATTATACACCTCTTTATTATACCCTCTATGCCTTTATTATTTGCTGTACAAGTTTCTTGCCCTAGATTGGTCTTCGGATGATAGATGTGTTTGTTGCAGGCCTACAGCTGAATCTTTCCAGGTTAGTTATATTTACCAGAGCTTATCAATAAATATCAGCACAATCTTCAAGAAACCAAGGTCATATCCATATAATGATTTGAGTGACACTTGGGTGGGGGTTCCAATTTACAGATGTAACTCAGTTTCACGTGAGCCTAGGACACTTTACATGTGGCTGTCCTTGGAGAAAATGTGACGTTGGGTTGGCAGAAAGAATGCTAAGCATATGATGAGCATAAAGAACTTATGGAACAGATGCCAGAGCATTTTCCGAGAGAGACCTGAGTGGCTCCAGAAACTTTTTAGGAGACATATGTGAAAAGAGCAGCAGGAGACAAGTAAGGGAAGCCAGCTCCTCAACATGTCCCCAGTTTCTAGCTTGTCTATGTAGAAACTATTAGAAAAGACATCTTTTAGTGATATAGGGCCCTCTTTCTTGGTTTGAGCCGAGGTATCTTATTCCCAATGGAACTGCTCGTTTACTCTTTTTTAAATCAATTTTTATTGAAATCATTTTTCTACATCACCAAAATTTTCTTCAGACTGCCTTTTTTCACCCTCACAAAAAAGCCATTCCATGTAATTAAAATATTTTAAAGAAGAAAAAAACAGCAAAACTGATCAGGATGCCAAAAAAGTTTGAAAATATGTAAAATGTGCCATACTCATTGACCTCTCAGCTCTGCAAAGGAGTGAGATAGAGAATGTCTTCTTTTTTTGAGGCGGGGCAGGGTAATTGGGGTTAAGCGACTGGCCCAAGGTCACACAGGTAGTACATGTGTCAAGTGTCTGAGGCCAGATTTGATCAAAGGTCCTCCTGACTCCAGGGCCTACTTACTACACCACCTAGCTGCCCCCAAGAATGTCTTCTCATTTCTCTTCTCTGAGGCTACATTTGTTTTCAGTAACTTCACAACATTTGCTTTTGACTGTTTTGAGCTTTTTTTTTCCTTTTGCGTTGTTGTAGTCATTGTGTATATTATTTTCTTGGATCTCCTTACTTCATTCTTCATCGAATCATGTAAATCTTTCCATGCTTCTTTATATACATCATATTTGTCATTTCTTACAATTTACTAATCTTCCATTATATTCATATACCACAATAAGATATTTTTCTAATTGATGGGCAAGGACAGGTAGGTGGCACAGCAGATAGAGCTGCCAGGCCTGGAGTCAGGAAAAATTATCTTTGTAAGTACAAATCTGCCCCCAGCCACTTATCAGCTGTATTAATCTGGATAAGTTCTTCATCTATAAAATGAGCTAGAATACAAAATGGCAAACCACTCCAGTATCTTTGTCAGGAAAACTCTAAATGGCTTCATGAAAAATCAGACATAACTGAAAAATAACTGAACAACAAAAATTGATGCCCTTATATTCTTTGTTACAAAAAGTTCTATAAATACTTTGGTATATATGGGGACCCTCTTTTTATCAATCCTTCTTGAATAGAATCTTGAATAGAATCTCTGGGTCAAAGTGTATGGACATTTTTATAACTTTATTTGCATAATTCCAAATTGCTTCTTCATAGCTCCAACGACAATGGAGCAGTGTGCATATGTATTATTATATGTATATAGACGTATACATATATATGTTAATGTATTCTGTATATGTAAATTGTTTATATATCCTGCATACTAAATTCTTCTGAGAAATTTGATATAGATCTTTTTCCATTCGATTCCTTCCTTTCTTATTTTAGATGCACTAATTTTGTTTGTACAGAAACTTTTTCAGCTCTATCTAGTCAAAGTTATCTATTTCATATTTTATAATTGCATCTATCCTTTGTTTGGTTAAGAATACATCTCCTACTCATAGCTACGAGAGGTATATTATCTTTCTGTTTTCTAATTTTCAATAGTATAATCTTTACTATTAAGGTCATGTATCCACCGTGGAATGACATAAAATATTGGTCTAAGCCTAATTTCTGTCTGGCTGCTTTCTAGTTTCTCCAGCAGTCCTTATCAAATATCTTTCCTAAATTATTTATGTTTTTTGGTTTATAAAACAATGAGTTATTGAATTCCATTGCTTTGATTCTCCCTCATCTAAACTGTTCCATTGAATTACTCTCCTATTATTTTTAACCAATACTAAATGGTTTTGATGATAGTTACTTTTTAATATTAAGTTCATTCATTCTGATGTGTTTTCTGGTATATTCAGTCTGTGGAAATTTTCCAATTTCTGTTTACTATTTTACTTGAGTTTACTTGAATGAAACTGGTTTCCTTACTATCTGCTATTTGTGTTGGCCTTTTGTATAAGCAGTATTTGGCGGGGAAAAGCTAAGCTGCTGAGTCTAAGCTAAAAGGCACCCACCCCTTTAAGAGTGACCAGAGAAGGAGCTTTCTTTTTAAATTCCTAAAATTAATACCCCTAGGCTAGAGTTATTGGAGGTCTGTAGAAAGATCTAATACTAGACCAATACTAGTCTAAAAGGTTGGAGAAAAGAGCCCTGAACCTTGAGGTGTTGCTGGAGTTTCCCTGCTCTTCCCTTCCCTCCTCAACTCCAATCAGTTAGAATTCTGGCAACACAGGTACTGCCTTTGGGTCTCCTACCCTGCAAAAATGTGAGCTAGGTCTCAGTTCACAATTATCCATGCCAGTCACAAGTTGTATTTATATACTTAGGTAACTCATGTGGACATAGACACACATTTTCCATATAGTTATAAAGCATTTTTAAAAATATAATATTACAACTTATGGCTTGGATAGTAACAATAGCTAAAAGCTAGTGCTTTTATGTTTGCAAGGTACTTTTCCTTCTCAGAACAATCTTGTGAAGTAGGTGTTATTATTATCCCTATTTGGCACATGAAGGAACTGAGGCTTAGAGGTTATCTGAATTGATCAGCATGATGCAACTAAGTGTATTCCTGACTCTATTGCAACATTCTACCCACCTTGCCATTTTGCTGTCCAAACATTTTGTCGAAAGACTTACAGTATTCTACATCAGTTTTATATTACAAATTAAAAAAAATTAAATACAATTTGAAGGAACCATAATTTAATGTGAATTTTTATGGAATTTCTTTTTTAGTTTCTATTTATTTTATTTTTAATTTATGGAATGAAACAAGCATTTCCATAACATAATGCAATAATAAAAGATGATTGAATATAAAACTGAAAATCTGCTATGCTCAAATTTCTATTCCTTTCAGATATACAACAAAAATTTTCATGTAAATTTCTTTTTTCCCCCTTTTCTTTCTTCCTCACCCTCCCACCCTAGAGATGGCTACCGTTGGATATGAATAATGATACATATTCAAAGTTATTCTATATTTCTATTTATCAGTTCTTTCCCTGGATGCAGAAAGCATCTTTTGTCATATGTCCTTTGTAGGTAATTTGGGTATTTATAATAGACAAAGTAACTTATTGACTCAAAGTTGTTATTAAAACATTACTTTTACTGCATACAGTGTTCTCTTGGTTCTGCTCATTTTGCTCTTCATTATTTCATGTAAGTCTTTCCATGTTTTTTTTTATAAAATCATTGAACTCATCTTTTCTTATAGTACAGTAGTATTCCATCACAATCATCTACCATAACTTGTTCAGCCATTCTCCAATTGATAGGCATCCCTGCAATTTCCAGTTCTTTGCCACCACAAAGAGAGCTGCTATAAATGTTTTAGAACATAGGTTCTTTTCCTTTTTCCCTAGTCATCTTTGGAAATACAGCAAGTAGTGGTATTGCTAGGTCAAAGGACACAGGTAGTGTCAAGATATTAGGAGACACCCTGTTTTCCAGAGCTAAGGCCCAGCAAGTAAGCTGTGCCCTGAGCTTGGCATAACAACAACCCTTTACTCTCACTATCTGGATGATCTCACCCTCTGGAAAAATCATATAATTATTCTGTTGTTTTGACCAGCATCCAGTGTTCACTGAGCTTAGACAAGCACCTGCTGCATGTTCTGGTTATGAAGCCCTGCTGTGACTCAAACTTGTCTCGTTGCTGCTATTACCCCTCATCATAGGGCTACAGCTCATTGTGTGGCCATTGGTATAAGCATTGAGGTCTCCCCACGCTGCCTTGGGTTCCCTGGCTAGGAGCTGGGCCCGAGCCTAGATCCACTCCTTGCTTGCAAGCCGTTTCCCTCACTTTGAAATTAAACTTCTCTTTAACTCCTGACTCTCCTGTCTCTAGCCTGTTCTATTTGGCCCTGGCTATCCACAGATTAGAAGTCGATCTGGTCCAGTTAACAGTAGTTTATTAACTCTTTGGGTATAATTCTAGATTGTTCCCTAAAATGGTTGGATCAATTCACAGTTCCACCAACAATGAATTAGTGTCTCAATTTTCTCACATCCTCTGCCACATTTGTCACTTCCTCCTTCTATCATTTTAGCAAGTCTAATAGATGTAAAACGATATCTCAAGGTTGTTTTAATTTCCTTTTTTAAATCAGTGATGATTTAGAACATTTTTTACCTATGACTGTAAATTGATTTGATAATTTTGTTTATAGTTCCTGGGTTTGCTTTGGCAGTTGTACTCTGAGGTGTTTTAGACTGTCTACAATTATTTTAAATGCGGGGTTTTGTTGGTGATATATAGAAATGTTGATGATTTGTATGGATTGACTTTATATCCTGCTACTTTGCTAAAATTATTGTTTCAACTAACTTTTTAGTTAAGTCTTCAGATTTTCCAAAAATATCATCATATCATCTGCAAAAGGAGGTAGTGTTATCACCTCATTCCCTATTCTGATTCCTTCATTTTTTTCTTCTCTTATTGTTATTGCTAGGACTTTAAATATAATATTGACTAATATTAGTGACAGTGGGCATCTTTGTTTCATATCTGATCTTACTGGAAAGGCTTCTAGCTTATCCTCATTACCAATAGTGCTTGCTGATGGTTTTAGATATTATCAATTTGAGGAAATATTCATTCATAGCAATACTGTCAATAGTTTTTAGTAGAAATGAGTGTTGAACCTTATCAAAAGCTTTTTCCACATCTATTGATATAATCATATGATTTTTGTTACTTTTATTATTGATGTAATGAATTATACTAATAGTTTTCCTTATGTTAACCCATCCCTATATGCCTGGTATAAATTCCACTTGGTCATAATGCATAATCTTTATAATATATTGATATAATCTTTTAGCTAGTATTTTATTTGGGATTTTTGCATCTCTATTCATTAAGTTGGTCTATAATTTTCTTTCTCTCTGTTTTTACTCTTTGTGGATTAGGTGTCAGTATCGTATTTGTTTCATAAAAAGAGTTTAGTAGAACCCTTTCTTTGCCTATTATTCCAAATAATTTATTATTGGAATTATTTGATCTTTAAATGTTTGATAGAATTCACTTGCAAATCCACCTGGTCCTGGTACTTTTCTCTTCAGAAGCTCATTTATAGCTTGTTCAATTTCTTTTTCTAAAATAGATCTATTTAGATATTCTATTTCCTCCTCTTCTAATCCAGGAAATTTATATATTTTTTTTGTTTTTGGAGGAAAGAAGGCAGGGCAATTGGAGTTAAGTGACTTGCCCAAGCTAGTAAGTGTGTCAAGTATCTGAGGCTGGATTTGAACTCAGGATCTCCTGACTCCAGGGCTGGTGCTCTACTCTCTGTGCCATCTAGCTGCCCTGGAGGTTTATATTTTTGTAAATATTTTTCCATTTCACTTCAATTGTTAAATTTATTGGCATATAATTGGGCAAAATAACTCCTTATAATTGTTTTAATTTCATTTTCTTTAGTGGTATATTTATTCTTCTTATTTTTGATAATAGTGGTTTGGTTTTCTTCTCTCTTTTAAAATCAAATTAACCAATTGTTTGTCTATCCATTTTAATAAAACTAACTCTTAGTTTTAATTATTTATTCAATGGGATTTTTTTCCTCTCAATTTTGTTAATTTCACCTTTAGTGTTTTGAATTTCTAATTTAGTGTTTAATTGGGGATTTAAATTTGTTCTTTTTTCTAGTTTTTTTAAAAGTTGTATACCCAATTCATTAGTCTGATTTTTCTCTATTTTATTGATGAAAGCATTTAGAGATAAAAATTTTCCTCTGAATGCTGCTCTTGTTGTATCCCATAGGTTTTCATATGCTGTCTCATTATTGTCACTCTCTTTAATGAAATTATTGATTGTTTCTATGATTTGTTCTTTAACCCACTCATTCTTTATGATTAGGTTAATTTCAAAGTATTTTTTAATCTATGTTTCCTTGGTCCCTTATTAATTTTCATTGCATTATGATCTTAAAAGGATATTTTTAATATTTCTGCTTTTAACTATAACATTTTATTTACTAATATATGGCCAATCTTTGTAAAGATACCATGAACAGCTGAGAAAAAAAGTGTATTTCTTTCTATTTCCATTCAATTCTCTACATATATCTATCATATCTAGCTTTTCTAAAATTCTACTCACTTCTTTCTTATTTATTTTTTGGTTAGATTTATCTGGTTCTGAGAGGAAAGATTAAAGTACCCTATTATTATAGTACTGTTATCTATCTCCACCTGTCATTCATTTAACTTTTCTTTTAAAAATTTAGATACTATAGTATTTGGTACATACAGGTTCAGTACTGATATTCCTTCATTGTCTATGAAACCTTTTATCAAACTGTAGTTACCCTATTTAACTCTTTCAATTAAATAATTTTACCTATAACTTTTTCTGAGAGCATAATTGCTACTCCTACCTTTTTTTTGCATCAGCTGAAGTATAATAAATTCTACTCCAAACCTCCATTTTAATTCTCTGTGTATTTTTCATTATTAAATGTGTTTCTTGTAAGCAACATGTTGTTGGATTCTGATTTTTATCCATTCTGCTGTTTCCCCATTTTATGGGTGAATTAATCTCATTCCCATCCAAAATTATAATTACTATTTGTGAATTTCCCTCCATCTTATTTTTACTCATTATTTTTCTCCTCAGACTCTCTTTTTGCCCTATCCCTGTTACCTTATCCTCTCCTCTTAGCCTCTTATTCCTTATTTTACCCACCCCTCAAAAATCCCCTCCTTTAGCCACTCACCCCATCCTCCTAATCTTAATATACACACCATTCTAAAAGTCTTTTCCCTACTTTGTCCCACAGTTTTCTCACCTCTCTAGAATTCAGAAGACTCCTAAGTTTCTTCAGATGTAGATGTTGTTTCCTCTTCAACCCAGATGAGAGGTAGGTTCCAATATTGCCAGTTCTCCACCCCCACTTGCTTTCTCTGCATTAGGTCTTCCTCACACACTCTGTTTTTATGAGATAATTTCTTATTTTAACCTTTTCCTACCCAATTTTGTTTTTTAGAATCATCTCATCATACACAACTCAGCTCCCACCTTTCTTTCAAACTACCTTAGTAATGGTAACGATTTTAAGAATAATATTACTGATAATAATAACTAATAATTACTAATGTTAATAACATTTTCATATATCCTAAGCAAACAGTTTGACCTTAATCAGTGTATAGTTAGTCTTTAATGATTTTCTTATATTTCTTCTGGATCTTTTATGTCAAATTTTCCATTGAGTTCTGATTTTTCGTTACAAATACCTGAAAGTCTTTCAGTTCATCAAATATCCTTTTTTTATTCAGGATTATACTCAGTTTTGCTGGATAGATTATTTTTGGATGCAACCCTAACTCCTTTGCTCTTTGAAATATAATGATCCAATACCTATGTCCTTTTAGCATAGAAGGTGCTACGTCTTGTGAAATCTCGACTCTTTCTGCAGTTTTTAAATTCTTTTTTTTTCTTGTTGCTTGCAATATTTTCTCCTTAATCTGGGAATTTTGAAACTTAGTTATGACATTCATGTAGAGTTTCTTCCTGGAATCTCCTTCTGGTGGTGATCTATGGATTTTTTCTGTTTCTATTCTACCTTCTTGTTTTAGAACATCAGAACAATTTTCCTTAATAATTTCTTGTAGTATTGTATCCAGAATCTTTTTTTTTTCATAATAACTTTCAGGTAGTCTGGCAATTCTTATGTCATCTTTCCTTGATCTGTTCTCCAGATTAGTTGTTTTTTCTAATGAGATGTTTCAGATTCTCTTCTATTTTTATTATTTCTTTGTGTCTTATAATGTCATTCAATTCTACTTGCCCAATTCTAGTTTTCAAGGAATTATTTTCTTCCTTAAGATTTTGTATCTCTTTTTCCAATTGGTCAACTTTCTTTTCATAGTTTTCTTGGATTGCTTTTTTCCCCCTAATTTTTCCTCATTCTCTCTTATTTGATTTTTGAATTCATTTTTAAGTTCTTCTGACCACTTGATATAACTCTTTAGGTTAGGAGTGGCTTTTTTTTACCTCATTACCTCTGAATATATTTCTATAGAATATCCATGAAAGTTCATGTGACAATGACATCAATACCAAATTACCTCATCATGATTAACAGTACTAAAATCAATAGCTGAAAAACGATAACTATGAAATCAATTAATATGAAATGTCAACTCACTAAGACAGTTCTTTGCTAAGAAAGGGCACATTAAGAAATTACAACAGTACAAATAGTACAACTGCTGAAATGTTAAAGATCTGTACTCCACTAATAAAAGCAGGTTAACTCTAGTTAAGTAATCTTTGTGGTATTTTAATTTCAGATATTATTCATGGGCTCTGCACAGGTTCTCTGAACTGGACATATGCCTACTCTTCCACAAACACCATTTGGTAGCTTCAAAGTCATCTTTCTGTAGATCTTTTAATTATTCATAATATAAGCTGACCAATAGCTGAAATGATTCTTTATGGTACTTTATTCTAGATCTCCCCTAATGAAATGTGCAGGGTTCTTTGTTAGTTCCATGATTGAAAGAGGGTGAATTATATTTAAAGTAACTTGTAGTAACCTATTCATTTTCACATGATCCTAAAGAATTTTGTGGTTTGGAAAAATTTTTCCTGCAAAAGTGTTAATAATTGATTCAAAATAATTGTAAAGTAGGATGGGGTCTGAAGTCAAATTCCTACCCAAACCAATAATGTCTGACAGCAGTTCCAAAAGAAGAGTTTCAACAATATTTTGAGCAATGACAGTATCAAAGGAACAAGTATGTAGCCCCTCAAATTAACTACTTCGCAGGATAAAATTTATTTGTGCATATAATTTTTGCTATGTTTGCTTCAAATGGGATTGACATTATCTATTTGCTACCATTTTGCATAAAGATTCAGAAATTTTACATGCTAATTGATGCATATATTTTCTTTTTTGTTTGTTTCATGCCTTATTAATTGTACCTCATTTTAAAACACTTTTATGAGTTCCAAATTGTCTCTCTCATCCACCCCTCCTCCACCTACTGAGAAGGCAAGCAATATGATATCAATTACACACGTGAAATCATGCCAAACAGATTTTCACATTAGCCATGTCAAAACTAAATCAAAGGAAATAAAGAAGGTGAGAGAATTATATTTCAATTTGCACTAAGAGTTCATCAGTTCTTTCTCTGGAGGTAGATAGCATTTTTTTTTTTGTCATGAGTTCTTTGGAATTTGTCTCAGATCATTTTATTGATCAGAGTAAGGCTTTCACAGTTGGTCATCATTATAATATTGCTGTTACTGTTCTTCTAGTTCTGCTCTCTTCAATTTGTATCAGTTCATATAGGTCTTCTCATGATTTTCTGTAACCATCTTGCTTGTCATTTCTCATAACAGAATAGTATTCCATCACAACCATATACCACCATTTGTTCAGCCATTCCCCAATTGATGGACATCCCTTCAATTTCCAATCCTTTGCCACCACAAAAAGAGCTGCTAAAAATAGTTTTGTACGTATAGATCCTCTTCCTTTATCTTTGATCTTTTGAGACACAGATCTTGTAGTGGTATTGCTAGGTCAAAAGATCTGCACAGTTTCATAGCTTTTTTGAGCATAGTTCCAAATTGTTCTCCAGAATGGTTGGACTAGTTTACAACTCCACTAACAGTTCATTAGTGTGCCTATTTTTCCACATCCTCTCCAGTATTTGTCACTTCTGATAAGTGTGAGGTGGAGCTACAGAGTTGTTTTAATTTGCATTCCTCTAATCACTAGTGATTTAGAGCACATTTTCATTTGGCTCTAGATAGCTTTCATTTCTTTTTCTGAAAGTAGACTGTTAATATCCTTTGACCGTTTATCAATTGGAGAATGGCTCTTATTTTTATAAATTTGACTCGGTTCCCTATGTTAAGGCCTTTATCAGAGAAATTTACTATACATTTTACTATACATTTTACATTATTCATTATCTATGGTACCTTTTTATCAAAGTGTAGTTTCCCTGATTATCTCTTTTAATTAATTCTATTTTTCTTTTTGCTTTGTCTGAGGTCATGATTGCCACCCCTGCCTTCTTTTTTTTTTTACCTCAGCTGAAGCATAATAGATACTGCTTCAGCCCCTTACTTTAATTCTCTGTGATTGTCTTTCTGTTTCGAGTGTGTTTCTTGTAAATAACTCATTGAATTCCGGTTTCTAATGTATTTTACTATTTGCTTCCATTTTATGGATGAGTTCATTCCATTCATGTTCACAGTTATGATTATTGATTATTTTCTTCCATCCTATTTTCTTGAATTTATCCTTCTTTCTCTCTTTTTATCTGTCTCTCTTCAAAAATCAAAAATCTATTTTGCTTAGGGTCACTACCTCCCTTAGTCCACTCTCCCATTAATCACAACCCACCTTTTCCTTAGAACCTTCCTTTTCTCCTCCTTTGCTGGCTAACTTAGATTTCTATACCCAACTGAGTGGATATATATGTATATATACTCTTCCATCGTTGAGCCAGTTTAGATGAGCCAGGTTCAAGCATTGGCTATCACCCCATTGTCCCTTCCACTTTAACAGCAATTTCTTGTGCACCTCTTTTATGTGAAATAATTTTCTCCATTCTTCTTTTCCCTTCCCCCTTCTCCCAATGCACCCCTCTTTCTCAGCCCTTCACTTTTTTTTTGAGATCATCCTAACATAATTGACTCATACCCATGTCCTCTGTCTTTGTAGACTCCTTATAATAATGATAAAGTTCTTAGTGGATATATTTATCATCTTCCCATATAGGAATATAAGCAGTTTAACTTTATTGAGGGCCTTATGATTTATCTTTCATGTTTAGTTTTTTATGCTTCTCTTGAGTCTTGTGTTGAAAATTAAATTTTCTATTCAGCTCTAGTCTTTTCATCAGGGATGCTTCAAAGTCATCTATTTCCGTTTTCCCCTCTGAAGGCTTATACTCAGTTTTGCAGGGTAGGTTATTCTTGGTTGTAATCCTAGTTCCTTTGCCTTCTGGAATATCATATTCCAAGTCTTCCTCTCCTTTCATGTGGAAGCTCCTAAATCTTGTATGATCCTGACTGTAGCTACACAATATTTGAATTATTTCTTTCTGCCTGCTTGCAGTATTTTCTCCTTGACATGGGAGCTCTGGCATTTGGCTATAATATTCCTGGGAGTTGTCATTTTGGCAACTCTTCCAGGTGGTGGCTGATCAGTTCTTTCAATGTCTATTTTACCTTCCTTACCCAAGATACCAGGGTACTTTTCCTTAATAATTTCTTTAAATATGATGTCTAGGCTCTTTTTTCCCTCATGATTTTCAGGTAGTCCAATCATTCTTAAACTATCTGTCTTTGATCTATTTTCTAGGTTAGTTGTTTACTAATGGGATATTTCACATTTTCTCTTATTTTTTCATTTTTTTCAACTTTGTTTTACCATTTCTTGATGTCTCCTGGAATCATTAGCTTCTGCTTGCCCAATTCTAATTTTTAAGAAATTATTTTCTTCAGTGAGCTTTTGTACCTCTTTTTCCATTTGGCCAATTCTACTTTTTAAGTTCTTTTCTTCAGCGAATTTTTGTGACTCTTTTACCATTTGACAAATTCTGTATTTTAAGATTTTAGTTTCTTCTTTTAAAAAGTTATTTAATATTCATTTTTCTCCAATTACATGTAAAAATAATTTTAACATTAGTTTTTTTAAAAATTTGAGTTTTAAATTCTCTTCCTCCCTTACTGCCCTCTCCTCTCATTGAAAGACAAGCAATTTGATATTGGCTATACACATATAGTCATGAAAAACATATTTCCATATTAGTCATGTGTTTCCACAATCTGGCTAGCAGCTTCTGTGGTGGGGGGAAAGATCCACCCACCCATCCACCCACAGCCAGCACCCAGAAAGCTGCTGGACAGCCAGAAAGCCCAGGTTCTTTTGATCTGCGTTAATAAGGAGAGCAAGGTGAAGGGGTTGGCAAGCTTACTTTAATTCAGCACACAAATATCATTCACTTAGTTCAGGGGAAAAAACGAGCACCCTGAACTTCAGAGCAAAATACAAGCAAATTACAAACATC
>CM053622.1:503295664-503320704 GCA_028646595.1 Phalanger gymnotis | reverse complement strand
CCCCCCCCCTTTTTTCTCTCTTTTGTATTTGTTGTTGGGTTGTGGCTTTTTTTTTTTAGTTCTATTTCTTCTTTCTCATGATTCATTCCATTGATCACAATTCTTCTCCACAACTTGACTAGTGTGTAAATTAACTCAATGCCAAGTTATCCATGGAAGTTATATGGGATTCCATGCAGTCTTGGGGAGGGAGGGAAGAAAATCTGGAACTCAAAATTATGTAGAACCATGTGTCGTAAGCTAAAACTAAAAATAAAAAAAAGAAAACTCAAAAAAAAAGAATATCTTCCCTGCCAAGTCTCAGCCTTTGGTCACTCCTACCGTTTGCTACCTTCCCTCCTACATACGTGCTGCTGAACAAAGTTAGATAAAATCATAAAACCAGGTAGTCTAAGTCCACTACAAATTGAGGTTATATAACCTCAACTGGGCCCTCACTGTTACAAAGCATTCATTTTACATAACCCTAACTTACTGTCCAAATCACCACAAATACTCCAAACCTTTCAATCCTTCCTTAAACCCTTGATAGTCCCTTTTCCTCCTCACCTTCCCTTAGTTAAGAACCTCATCTCATGTTTTACTGAAAAAAAAATTGAGATTATTTGCTGAGAGCCCCCTCTTCTCCCCTTCTCCTCATCTCACATCACCCAGATGCCACTATTTCTGCCTTCATCCCTGCCTCACATGAAGAAGTGGACTTACTCTTTGCCAAGGCAAACTCCTGTACATGCACAAGGATCACACCCCATCTCCCCCAACATACTGTCTCCTCTGTCAACCCTACTCTGTCACTCAATTTTCATCTCTCCCTGTCTACTGACTGCTTCCCTATTGCCTAAAAACATTCCCGCAAACTCTCCCTTGATCCACCATCCATCCCCATTAGCTATTGCCCTACATTTCTCCTCCCTTTTGCAGCTAAACTCCTAGAGAAGGCAGTCTTCAATAGCTGCCTCCATATCATTTCCTCTCATTGTTTTCTTAACTCTACAATCCAGCTTCTGACCTCCAACTACATCTGCTCTCTCCAAAGTTACCAAATATCTCTTGATTGTCAAATATAATGGCCTTTTCTCAATCTTCATCCTTCTTGAACTCTCCGCAGGACTTGGACATTATTTACACAATTCTCCTAGATAGTCTCTTCTCCTGATTCTCCTACCTATCTGACTACTCAGTCTTCTTCGCTACAGGGCTCTGTCCTGGGTCTTCATCTCTTTTCCCTCATTTCTACTTCACTTGGTTATCTCATCAGCTCCCATGAATTAAATTATCATCTCTATGTTGTTGACTTTTATATCTACTCATCTAACCCTAATCTCTCTGCTGACCTTCAATCTCACATCTCTTACTGCCTATTAGACTCTCAGAATGAATCTTTTAGCCATATTAAGTTCAACACGTCCAAAACCGAACTCATTATCTTTTCCCCAAACCTACCCCCTTTCTATTACTGACAAGAGTCACCCAAGCTTGAAACCTAGGTGTCAGACTCAACTTCTTACTCTCTCTCTCACTTTCCTATATCCAATCTGTTGTCAAGGCCTTTCTATTTTAACTTCATAACATCACTCAAATATTCCCTTTCTCTTCTCTAACATTACCACTACTATGGCACAGGCCCTCATCACTTCAATCCTGGACTATTTCAGTAGCCTCAAGTCTCTCCCTATTCCAGTCCATCCTTTACTCAGCTATTAAAGTGGTCTTCCCAAAGCACAGATCTGACCATGTCACCTCCCTATTCAATAAACTCCAATGGCCACTCTATCAACTCTAGGATCAAAAATAAAACCCTTTTTTTGACATTCAAAGCCCTTCACAGCCTGTCCCACTGAAACTGGACTTTTCCAATCTTTTTATACCTTACTCCACTTACTCTATAAATACATTGTCCTTCTTGCTGTTCTTCAAACAAGATGTTCCATCTCCAACTAACTGTTCTATATATCTAAAACCTTCTCCCTCTTTATCTCTACCTCCTCTTCCTCTACCTTGTTTCTCTGGATTCCTTCAAGTCCCAGCAAAAATTCCTTTGAGAGGAAATCTTTCCCAGTTCCCTATCTTCCCTCTGAGATTAGGTCTGTTTTATCCTGTATATTTCTTG
Source organism: Phalanger gymnotis (assembly GCA_028646595.1). Lineage (NCBI taxonomy): Eukaryota > Metazoa > Chordata > Mammalia > Diprotodontia > Phalangeridae > Phalanger > Phalanger gymnotis. Next base: position 503,318,594 of record CM053622.1, on the reverse strand, counting down.
TTTGTACATAGTTGTTTTCAAGTTGCCTTCCGCATTAGGATGTGAACTCTTTGAGAGTAGGATCTGTCTATCATCTTTCTTTATATCCCTAGCACTAAAGACAGTGCCTGGCACATAGTGGGCACTATGTAGTGCCTGGCAAATTGACAAGGTTATACTAAATGTTCAGAGGTTTTCTGCTTAAAAAAAGAACTTAATAATAAGCACATCCTTCATCATCATTATTATTATGAACCATATATTGTGACGATGACTTAAACTATCTAACAACGTTTGTCTTTCTTGAAATATTTTCAAAGTTCTTCATAGTCTTTATTCATTATTATAGAAATCTTAAAAAACTTACTTAGCAAATAAGAAATACTCATTTTAGTAGTTCTTAGAGAGAATGGAAGCACGTAGCAAATATTCAAACACTGAAAAACAACAGTGAACATTATTGGGTAGTATTCAAATAATGTATTGTTTATATCTCCTAGTAAAGTCAACTGCACCACACAGAATCACATGCTTAAATTGCAAATTTAAGGATTTAATTTGCTTCCAAAATTTAATATTTCTTGGAATATCACTAATCTATAGCTTTAGAGTATACTGTCAGTATAAATGTATTGATATTTATTTTATTGGCAAGAATGACTCACGATTAACAGTAGACAGGGCCACGAACACACACTTAGAACATGGCAACAGTTACAAGCAAAATTGATTAATTAGATCATGACTACTACTCTCCTACACTCTCCTGTCCCAGGTTCCAGAAATGTTGACCTTAACCTTGGACTCGGCCTATCAGTATTTTCTGCTTGCACTTTTAACTTGATGGCAGTGGATTTCTTCAAATCAGTAACATTTCTAGGTAGGTTGATTGTTAAACTTTAATTCTCACAGAGGTATAATACTTTTCCCCAGTGTTTCAACTGATTATTCTTGGGATTCAGGAAAAAAATATTAGTTTCCCAAAAAATTTCATGAAAAAAACTATTCCAAAGACATCCCTTAGACAGTTTAAGTTAAACATGTCCAAGATTGAACTCATTATCTTTTTCCCAACCCTCCCCCACCCTTTTCCAAAGACCTATTATGGACAAGGGTACAACCATTTTACTAGCCACCCAAGCTTGAAACCTAGGTGTTATTCTCAGCTCCTTCTCTATCCCACCTTCCTATATCTAATCTGTTTCCGAGGTCTGCCTACCGAAAAAAAAGCTAATCAGGATATCGTTTAATGCTTACTGATTCAAATACAAAGGGGACCACAAGGAAAGATGGTGAAAATGCATTAAAAATATAGATCAAAAGATATCTCCTCCCACTTCTTTGCAAAGGTGTGCGGAGTATTACATAGGTCAGATTTTGTGTCTGTATGGATCAGATTTTGTTTTTGTATTGATCAATTTTGTTATTTTTTCTCTTCTTCCTCTTTTTTCTTTTTTTTGTTTTTGTTTTTACAAGGCATGCTTTATGAGGAGATAGAAGAATACAGGGATAAATTTTGGTCTTGTAAAAACAAAAAAAAATCATCATAAAGATGTATATGATAAATATTATCTTCAAAAAACAATATCAAAAAGTGCTAATATTAGTAAGTACAGAATGAAATCACCAAATAAAATGAAATTGGTTGTATCTTAACATAAGGGTTGCAGATGTGGAATCACATCTGAGTCAATGGTCTATACATACCTAAACCATCAACTTATGAGATAAGTCAAAAGATCAATACTAAATTAGAAAAAAAGACTAAAACCGAGGAGACATGGCTGTGTAATTAAAATATCTCCATTCTAATCTAGAATAACAAGTTATTGACTACAAAAACAAAGGAAAATGGTCACAGAAACAGACAATGACAAGGACTAGGACAGTCATTATTTCCTATCAAAGATTAATTGATGAAAAGCATTGTCACTACAAGGACAATAGAGACTAGAAACCCACCTCATCCATGAAACATTTGATCCCCTCGCCAAGCTAAGAATGATGGCAGCCAAGACTAACACCAATCTTGCAGAGAAAAATGACCTAATATTGTAAGCAATTTTGCCCAAAAACAATAGATAGTGATCTGTGGTAGGTACAACATCTATGAATTCTTGCCATAGAGGCTAGCCAGTTTTTCCAGAACGTCAGAGAGTATTTTCCCATGACTTGACTGGTCAAGACAGCTAAGGCTCAAACAATTGATATACCTCCCTGGGTGCTTAAGGGATAAAAAAGCCAGCCCACAATAACCTTTACACTTGACAGTTGCTTCACAGTCATATGAATCAATATACCTTTTTGACCATACTTGTTTCTATATAGAGACAAGGGTGGCTGTGTATAGATGAATGAGCTCAACACACTTGTTGCCTCTTTTCCATGCTATGACTAAGTAGACCTCCTTTGGTTAACCAGTTAGTTAGATGTTCTACAAATGTCTCACATCGTTGCAATTCTGGAGCTGAAGCACTCCAAGAGCCAGATAAGTTGCATTATCACAAGTGCCTTTACAGAAGAAATTGGGAGGACAAAAAAGAAAATAGATGAAAAGTGAGGAGAAAAAATCTATTAACATTTCCAAAACAAACTTTTCTCCATCAATTGCACTTTTCACAATCTTCACCCTTCTTGACCTCTCTGAAGCATGACATTATTGGTTAATTTATCTTTGGTATGCATTCCTCCCTGGATCTTCCTGTTGCTGCTACTTCTTTATCTATCTGACTTCTCCTTCTCAGTTTCCTTTGCTGGATGTTCACCCAGGTCATGCCCACTAAAAATGGGTGTTTCCAAAGGCACTGTTCTGTGCCCTCTTTTTCCTCTCTACTCTTCCTCTGTGATCTCTATGCAGATGATTCTCGGTCTATTTATCCATCCCTATTTTCTCTCCTAAGCTACAATATTGTAATACCCACTGCCTTTTAGATACCTTAAACTAGATGTCCCATAGACATCTCAAACTCAACATATTCCAACAGAACTCATCACTTTTACCCCCAGACCTTACCCTCTCTCAAAATTCCCTGTGACTATTGCAGGCTATCATTATGATCCCAGTCACACAGGCTCACAATCTTGGTGTCATCTTCAACTTCCTACCCAACATATACAGTCCATTGTTGAATATTATTTCTAAGATCATAATCTCGCTTGTATGTGGATTCTTCTGTCTACTCATACAGCTATCACCCAAGTTCAGATCCTAATCATCTTTCACATGGACTAATTTGGTTCCCTGCTTCACCTGTCCTCTATTTCAGTCTTTTCTCCACTCAGCTGCAAAAGCGATTTTCTTAACATGAACGTTTGAACAAGTCAACTTCCACTCAATTGACTACAGAGGCTCCCAATTGCCTTCAAGATCAAATATGAAGTCTTCTGTTTGATGTTTAAAGTCTTTATAACCTGCCCCCTTCCTACCTTTCTAATCATCTTATACTTTATGAAATATGTGAACCAGCTACTTTGACCTGCTTGCTATTTCTCACATACAGACCTCTCTCTCCCTTCTTTGGAACTTTAAACTGGTAGTCACCCATGCCTAGAATGCTTACCTTCCTGGCTTCCTTTAAGACTCTGCTCAAATATTACCTTCTATAGAAGGCTTTTTCCAATTCTTCTTACCCCCAGCTTATTTTCATATGACATTATACGGATTATCCCAAAAATTATTTGACAGATTCACGAATGATAATCATAACTATTTAAAAGATTTCAGGAAGAAACAAGTGGATGAAGAATTACTATTTTCCAGAATATGTTTGGTTCACTAATATATGCATAGTGGATAGATTTTACACATGGACAGTGAGCTGGGCCCAGAATTGTTATGAAGCTAAAATTACACTCTGAGATTATCTTTCATCAATAATATAAAATAGATAGATAGATTGATAGATACATGTATATATACCTATATACACATATCTTCAGGTATTTAGTTATTTACACATTGTCTTTAATTGGAATGTGAGTTCCTTGAGGGCAGAGACTATTTTTATCTTTATTTTTATCTTTAGCACTAAGTAAAAGACCTAGAACATAGCAAGTGCCCAGTAAATGCTTGTTTGACTAACTGACTAAAGAAAAATGGAACCCCTTTACTTCACAAAAATCTTAATGAGAATGATCTCTGTATTTCCATATATAATATACGTATATGTAGCTCCTCAATGAAAATACAAAAATTTAAATCCACAATGTTCTACAGCAGCTTACATTTTTATAGTCACAGAATTGATGCAAAGGTGCAGAAAATACAGTATTCCACTGTGTTATTGTTTGTTGACTAAAAAAGCATTAGACTAGGTAGAGCAAGCTGAAGCATTAAAGGTCCTCTTACAATAAGATGTCTTGCACATACATGTTAAAATTTTTTATAAACTCCTTGATAGAGACAACTTTGTTCAACAATCATGTGATTATCCATCTCTATTTTATGCCTCACTTAATTTTTTTGAGTCCTTTGTAATTGGTCTTTAATGTTTTCCTTATATTTCTTCTGTATTCCATCATATACAACTCAACCCCAATCTTTCTTTCAAACTACCTTCTCACTTTAATATTAATAACACAATTTTGCTCCTGTCAGGGAGGAGGTCTAATGTTTAAACCATAAAAGTATTCCTATAGATAATAAGAGCCTATGATGACTCTTATTTTCATATGACATTATGCAGAATACCCCAAAAAACCATTATTTGAGAGGTTCTTTAAATAATATTTACAATCACTTAAAAGAGTTCAGGAAGAAAAAATACTATTTCCAGAATATGTTTGGTGCATTGGTACATGTGTATTGCATAGACACTACATATAGTCTACAAATAGACTGGATCCAGAATTGTTATGAAGGTAAAATCAACAGGAATTGGCAACAAATTGGAGTGAGAAGTCAAAGATAATGCCTAGATTGTGTGCCTGGGTGGTTAGGAAAATAATGGTACTCGCAAGAGAAATAGTAAGGTTAGGAAAGATAGAGGATTTGGGGAGAAAGAGGAGTTCAATTTTGAATTTGTTGAGTTTCAGATGTCTGTAGAATGTTTAATTTGAGATGTATGTCTGGAGATTAGGAGATGTTAGGGCTGGATTGAGAATCATAACATAAAGATGATAACTGAATCCATAGGATTCAGGTCACCAAATGAAATATTATAAAAAGAGAAGAGGGCCCAAGAAGAGAACAATATGGGACACTCATGGTTAGTGGGCATGATTTGAATGATAAGCCAACAAAGGAAATTTTAAAGGAGCAGTCAGGTAGGTGAAAGGAGATAGCAGTGTCATAGAAACCTGAAGAGAAAAGAGTATCAATGAGGAGAGGATAGTCAAAAGTGTCAAAGACCTACAGAGAAGTTAAGAGAGGTGATGATTGAGAAATAGGCAAATAAAAGATCTTTGGTAACTCTGAAGAGAGGAGTTGCAGTTTAATGATGATACAAGGAGCCAGATTGTACAAAAGAGTCAGAAGAAAGGTAGTGGAAGCATTTACCACAGGTGGCCTTCTTAAAGAGTTGGGGAGACTCTTTAAGGAAAGAGAGATTTAGGAGGAAAGAGGAAAGGGAAAAGGAAAGAGAGATTTAGGATGATAGCTAGCGAGGAGTGGATGATGGATCAAGTGAGTTTTTGAAGGTGAGGAGATTCATGAGCATGTTTGTAAGTAGTAGAGGAAGCAGACTGAAAATGAGTGAGAGAGTGGAAATGATAGGAGATAATCTACTGGAGGAGATGGGATAGAACTGGATCACTTGTGCATATAGAGGGCTTTGCCTTGGCAAGAAGGGTCCCCTCTTCATGTGAGACAAGGGCAAAAGAAGAGATAGTGGTGGGATGCATCTGGGTAATGAGGAGAAGGAGAAAAGAGGGAGCTCTCAACAAATGACCTCATTTTTTTCAGTAAAATATGAAGCAAGATTCTTTACTGAGAGGGTAGAGGGTGGAACAACCAGAGGTTTGAGGAGGAATGAAAAGGCTTGGAAGAGATACTTCCAAGTCAGTAGGATAGTAAATCAACTATGGTAGTATAAATGGATTGCTCTGCATTGTGAGTACCTAGTTAAGATTATGTAACATAAATTTGTAGATCTCATAATTTGTGGAATTCTCCAGCTTTGTTCAAAAACACGTGAGCAGGCACAAAGGAAGAAGATGGTAGGCAGAATTGCATTTTTAGATATAAGGAACTGTGATGGTGGTCGGGCATCGGATCAAGTAAAAAGTTGACTTTTAACACCGTACAGATTACAGTTATATATCTAAAAGAAATATGTTGATACACCTATTCCAAAAGCATAAAAAAATTCTTACAGAAAAAAATTCATAATATTTGACCCAAATTTTAAATGTTTATGATCACGTTCTTGTAAAAGGCAGTAAAGGGGTAGGATAGGCCAACAGAGAAAGTGAAGTGAATTAAAATAAGCACCCCCCCAATACTTTCAAATGACATATAAGTCATGTCCCATAAACATTATAGGAGAAAACTAAAGTCCTCCCTATCAGACAAGAAAACCTAACATGGTACAGAATACAACCAAGTAAATGCCTAGTATAGGGTTGTGGAAATAATACTACATTCAGAATCAGAGGACCTGAGTTCAAATCCTAGCTGGGCATAAGTCTGGGCCTTATTTGAGGATGTTCCAGACAATAGAGTTTCCTTGGACAGACATTGATCGAGGCTCTACTATTTCACAGTTGAGGCTAAGGGTATAAGGCTACTTGTACCCAAAGATCTTGTATCAAGGGAAGTTAGGTTGAAAATATCCATGTATTGAAGTGGGATGTGTGTCTAAGAGTATCAAAACTTCCAATGGACAAAATTGGAATTCATTGCCTGATTATACTACTTTGGTTTCTATTTGAGGCATGAGGAATTTTCCTAACTTAAAATGACTTGTCTAAAATTAAGTAGTCTGGATCAGAAGTGAATTGTAACACATAGCCTCAGAGTTCCCAAGTTCCTACTACTTTTGCCTATATGCTATGTCTCTTTCTGATATACCAACAATCACTTCCGTACAATAAAATCTGTGATTTCACCTCTATGTGTACCCCTTCCTCATTTCCCCTTCCCCTCCATGGAGTTCACACCTTCCACACCTTACTGTATTCTCCTCATGAGTTTCTGGTCTGAAAAAAATCATTACCTTATGGATGATATTATAGCAATGAATCTCTCTAAACTTACCTGTACTGCTCCTCAGATGATAGATATCCTGGCTATCAGTGGGCTGGTACTTGAAGTCTTTCTTGTTTGGTGAGGATTGCCAAAGCTGCTGTTTTTCTGACATCACCTTCCCAGGCTCTCCTCCATTGGAGTGAGACTTTTGGGTGGGAGGGAATAATTATACTAATGAAATGTATTATATGACTGAAAAACATATGAAATATATCAATAAAATTATGTGAAAACATAAATGACACAAAATAGAATACGCATATATTCATTCACAAGAAGTGATCAATAGACATCACAAATAATGGCTTCATAAATTACTTTGTATAGTGTCTAAAATTTTCTTAATTCCAAAATATTTTCCTTCATTTCAAGGTATAGTAAATCATCTCACTATTCTACATATAAGGTTACATTTTGGGTCAAATCAGGTCCTCTATGCACTGCATAACATGAAATATTTCTTCATTACTAGATTATGTAAATCCATTAGCATTGTTATTTTTATCCTCTGCCCAAACATCATAATTATAATGGAGCTCTACTATATGTCTTCTTGGGTGACTGATGAGTCTAGGATTGTTATCTTCAAATTATGATAGAAAATCTAATTGTAGTATGATCCTCATTTCTCTGTGACATCTCAAAGAGATGCAAATTGGTGATCCCAAGTGAAAGGACAGAAAACAATGTGTAGGTCAGGTTCTCATTTAAGAATATAAAGGAACAGAAGCAGGAGTATGCAGATGAATATTTAACAACTGGCTTTCTGAGGGAAAACATGTACTTATGACACATTTTTAGATTTAATCTGCATTGTTAACATTTTCTCCATCACTTTTTTAATTTAATTTTTCTCAATTACATGTAAACAAAAACTTTTAACATTCTTTTTTTTTAAATTTTGAGTTCCAAATTCTCTCCCCCCTTCCACTCCACTCCCTTCTTTAAGAAGAAAGCAATTTAATGTAGATTATACATATGCAGTCATGTAAAACATATTTCCATATTAGCCATGTTGCAAAAGAAAACACAAACCAAAAAATCCCCAGGAATAATAAAGTTTTTTTTTTTTAAAAAAAGGATGCTCCAGTCTGCATCCAAACTCCATCAGTTCTTTCTCTGGAGGTGGGAAGCATTTTTCATCATAGGTCCTTCAGAATTGTTTTTGATCTATTGGGTCTATCGTTGAGAATAGCTGTCATTCACAGTTGATCATCATTACAATATTGCTGTAAATGTGTACAATGGTCTCCTGGTTCTTCTCAATCCGCTTTGTATCAGTTCATGTAAGTCTTCTCAGGTCTTTCTGAAAGCATCCTGCTTGTCATTTCTTATAGCACAATAGTATTCCATCATAATCATATACCTTGGGGCAGCTAGGTGACACAGTAAGTAGAGAACTGGCCTTGGAGTCAGGAGGACCTGAGTTCAGATCCAACCTCAGATACTTGACACACTTAATAGCTGTATGACCTTGGGCAAATCACTTGACCCCAATTGCCCTGCCTTCCCCCTCCAAGAAAAAGGAAAAAATAATCATATATCACAACTTGTTCGGCTATTCTCCAATTATTGGGCATCCCTTCAATTTCCAGTTCTTTGCAACCACAAAAAGAACTGATATTTATTTTTGTACATATAAGTCCTTTTCCTTTGATCTCTTTGGAGTACAGACCTACTGGTGGTATTGCTGGGCCAAAGGGTATGCACAGTTTGATACCCCTTTGGGCATAGTTTCAAATTGGTCTCTAGAATGGTTGGATCAGTTCACAATTCCACCAATGTGAGTGTCCCAATCATCACTTTCTTAAGTCTAGACAAACAACAGAATAATAAATCAAGCCCTGATTTGTACCATTTGATGATTGCCAAAGAAAATGTAACAATTTGCTTTCTTGAGCCAGTTTGAGCTGGCTGCAGCACACCTCTGCCACATGGATTATCTATCATGGAGCAAACAAAATGTAAAAAGGCGAGAACAAGCCTAAAATGGAAGGAAAATATCACACCTTTAAGTAAGAGACAGTTTTCGAAAAATAAGAAACCCAAACTGAAAAATACAAACATGAGAAGAAAAATATGAGTTTAAAAAGTTTGCTGAATATAAGATGTAGACCATCTAGACAACCTAGGGAGAATAATGAACAGTATGGGAAAAACAGAGGATAGTCTTTTTTCTGCAGCATTCAAGTACAGGAAATGAGAAAGAAATTCCAATTCTGTTAGCACAGTACACAGGTAAAACTGTGGCAGACATTAGTTTCCAATGAGAAGGAATGCGTTTCAAAAAAAGTAAACCATTCTAAATAATTAAATTTATATAATATTTATATGAGAGTTCTGAAGGAAATAAGACATAAAATGGCAGGAACTGAATGATTGTTCTTTAATTTCTCCTGTTTAGCTATTTTTTAAATGCTAAGTAAGGTCTTAGAACTTATAGACAAGTTAACTTTGCCTTGGTATCAGAGAACTGTTTTGAGTAAAAGTATCTCTTTTTGTTTTGACAGCTTCAAGATGAAGCCAAGTAAAATTTGGAAAAGCCGTTACCTGACTAGATCCACACAGAACAGCTTTTGCAATGATAATTAACTTACACTTCCCCAATTTTAGAATATAGAGTGATATGACATTTTTAACGAAGTTGTGTTGGCTCACTGTGATCACATCTTTCTCTAGGTATTCTCTTATTCATTCCTTTAATAATACATCAATACTTCAGTGGATCAGCTATACTAATATATGTGGGTACTTGGTGCAATGGGGCAGATCACAATCTGTCCATACTTTCTTCTACTCTTGCTCATTTTGTCCCATAAATTCTCCACTGGTGTACTACCCAAGATGTTAGAATCTTTTCTCCAAATCTCCTTGGAAAGGCAACATAGTACAGTGGACAGAACACTGAATGCGGAGTCATGAAGACCTGGATTCAAATCCCACCTTAGATTTTTACTAGCTGTGTGACTCTGAGCAAGTCATTTAACCTCTTTGAGCCTCAGTTTCTTCATTTGTAAAATGAAGATTGGATTCAATGACACTGAAAGGTCCCTTTCAGCTCTGAACTCTATGATCCTGACATTTCTTGAATTCTTATTCAAAAGTAGATTAAATGGATGGAAGAATGGAGTTTGATGTCCATAAGTCATCCCTTTGCTGCTCCATGACAGGCCTACCTCATAGAATTTTTGGCATAAAAGAATGCTATACTTCGTCAAAGGCTTTTTCTACATCTATTGATATGATCATGTAGTTTTGGTTGTTTTGGTTTTTAATATGATTAATTATATCAATTATTTTCCCTAATATTGAACTGTCCTTACATCCTTAGTACAAATCACATTTAATCATAATGAAAAATTTCTTGGATAAATTGCTATAGTCTATTTGATAGAATTTTGTTTATAATTTTTGAGTCAATATTCATTAATGATATTGACCTATAATTTTCTTTCTATGCTTTATCTTTCCCATGCTTAGGTATTGGGACTATATATTTCATTTTTGTACCCCTTTCCAATAAAGGATTTCTCTCATTTTCTTCATTATCTCTTCTGTTTTTGTCTGCTGCAGACTATCATTCTCTAATTTATGAACCTAATAATTATCTAGTCTCTCTGTCTCTGTCTCTCTGCTTCTCTCTGTCTCTGTCTGTCTGTTTCTCTCCCTCTCTCTCTCTCTCTCTCTCTCTCTCTCTCTCTCTCTCTCTCTCTCTCTCTGCCTCTCCTCTTTCTCCTCTATTCCTCAAGTAATCAAAGCCTCCAAGGGATCCATTCTAGGCTCTCCCCTCTAGGTGCTTTCTCCTACTGCTTTGTAGAGCTTGCCTCATGGACTCCCTTTTACCATTGTGTCTCATTCTCAGGTGTCAGAGAGGATACTATCCCACAATAAACCCCTCCGCCACCATGTCCCTGATTATGCAACCCACTACTGATCTATAACCTCTCTTAGTTACCTTTCTTTCCCTATATGATCCAAAATCTCCTTCCTGAGTCCATGTTCTCTCACTCTTCTAAGTGCCAGTTGCATCCAAGAGTGCCAACTCTCCTCTTCCTGACATAGGACAACTACACTTTTCAAGCACCAAATCCCCCAGGCACACCCAATGCAAAGTCCTCATCTCCTTTCACAGACCATTTCTCCCCACTCATAGGAGATTCATCAGTGGAACCTCCTCCCACCACCAAAGCAAGGCCTTATTTCTTTCTCTTCTCCCTTTTTTCATCTTTCCCCCTCTTTCCCACTCTTTTTCTGGCTCTTCTCTTTCTGAGACCAAGGGGTCGCCTTCCTCTCACTTTTAGCCCTTGATTTGACCCCAGTACATTGTCTTCTCTTCCCTATCCCCTTAATCCCCTCTCTTCGTTTCACCCTCCCATGTTGTAATGTAGTTCATAAAAACACATTGATTCACCTGTAGGCAGGCTATCACCAGGTTCTGTCCATAATGCCCGCTATCTGTTTCTTCATTGTTACCTCTACAAGATTTCCTCCTTCACCTCCCTTCTTATATACATTTAGAAAGAAGTCTTACTGGTTTCTCTATTGCTTTTGCTGTCCTTGCCTCCTGAGTTAATTTACTCCTCCTGTATTTCTGTTGTTTGTGGTGTTTGAGAGACAAATGATATCTTCAGTTCTGGTTTTCTTTCAAAAATATTTTAAACTCTTCTTTATTATTGAATGTTGATCTTTTTCTTATATAGTTAAGCCCAGATTTACAGGGTAGGTGACCCTGGGCTATATCCTGAGCTCCATTGCTTTTTTTGGAATACATTATTCCATTCTGTTCTACATTTGTAGGTAAAGCAGAATGGTTTTGCATTATTCAAATACCCCTTCCTTTGTATTTGAAGGTCTTCCCCTGATGGCCTTGAAGAATTTGTTGTTTCTGAATTGAATTGTTAAATTTAACCACTATGTGTATTGGAGTTTATAACCTTGGATTTTTTCTGGAGATGATCTGTACATTTTTTTAAATTGGAATTTTATTTCTATAGTCATATGTTCTGGGAAGTTCTCTTCTATTATTTCCTGCATTATGGTATTAAGCAGTTTTTGTCCTGTTGTGTTCTTCTGGAAGATTTAGAGTCCTTAAATTGAATCTATACAGTCTGTCTTCAAGATCAGTATGTTTTGCTTGCATATTGAGTATACTTTCCTTTAATGTAGGGTGGGTTTGGTTTTTTTTTTTTTGCTTCTCTTCTTCTAGATTGTCCTTCACTTTTGTGTATTTGCATTCCCAATAAATTGTTCTTTTTTTGTTTCTTTGGTTAAGTTTGACATTGCAGATTCTAGTTTTTCTATTCTGCCATTATTTTTGCTGTGTAGGCCACAAATTACATCCTCATAATTATCATTTCACTTTTGAATACTCAGGAATAGCATGTTGTAGTTCCACATTCTCCTCAAATTCAACAGGGTCTTCTGTCTCATCTGTGTTGAACAATTTTCCTTTATTGTCTCCAGTATTTATTCATAGATGTCTGAACTTCTTTACTTGATCTGGAAGCCATATTTTCATCTGTTGTTACTATTTTTCCTATTAATTTATCTGTTGATTTTCAATGTTTTTGAGTTTTCTTTTTCCTGAAATCTTTGGTAATTTCAGTCTTTCCCCCCTTATTTTCCCTACTGCTCTATTTCTGACTCCCTCATCTCTGATTGTAGTTTACTCAGGGGCTGGATCTCAAAGCATCTCAGATTCCTCCTATGCTGGGTAATACACAGTTTAACAGCCTAGGTCTCTGTCTCACCTGATTTTGGGGTCGTCAGAACTGTCCCCAGCTGGATACTGTGCTCTTTCCCTCAGGCTTGCTAGTGGAGTGCTCTACCAACCTGCCCTCAACCCCTACAGTCCTGTCCTGGTGTCTTGTCTTGTCCCCTCTGTTCCTTAGTTCAGAACTTTGCAGTGCTGCTGATACAGAGTTGTGTACTCGGTCACTGGAATTTTAGAGCTTTGCAGTGCTGGGGCTACAGGGTTGTGGCTCCCAGCTTTTACTCCTGAAGGGCTGCGGCCTTCTGGCTGGATATCGTATCCAGGGCAAATTTCTGGAGACCAGAATGTCTCCACGGCACTGGAGATGGGGTGGGGATGAGGGGGAGCCAGAATATAGGGATGGATTTTGTTGTAAGCCTGTGTCTGTGGATCTACCAGTGCAGCTTCACTGCCCATATTGTACGAGGTTAACTGAATGAGCTTCAGGTCAGTGGGCATCAGTTCATGGGTATGAGTTTTTGTAACCTTTTCTTTTTGATTCAGCATATCCTATATCATAGAGACAGCTTAAGTTGGCTGGAAATTTCTTTTTTGGAGAGGTTTGAGAGATCACAGAGCCCTTGTTGTTAACATAATCAATGATCTATTGATTGACAAATCTAATGGTTCTTTTCGCAGTTCTCGTCTTTCTTGATCTATCTACTTAATTTTACACTGCTGATCATTCTCTCCTATATTCTCTCTCTTTTCTAGGTTTCCATGACATTCTTTCCTAGTTCTTCTACTAGACTTATTAGTTTCTTTGCTACATCACAATCCATATCAAGCCCACTAACTATGGGCATTCTCCAAGCCTCCATCCTGGGCCCTCTTCTCTCTTGACATTCTCACTCAGGGACCTCACCAACTCCAACGGATTTAAATTTCATGTTTCATAGTTCATTTCCTGCCATACAGATGGAAGGAGCTATAACTCACGCTCGCTATCAACCTTATTTATTTCCAAAGTTCTGTACTCACTATTTCCCAGCTTCCATGTCTTCTACCACCATCTTGACGATAGTGTTACCATGGATTACAAATTTATTGCCTATGCTGAATGTCACCATCTATCCAATCCTGTAGGCTTTGCTTCAGCTTCTATAGGGCCAGTTTCACGTGCTGTATTTACAACCCACAGACACCCATGGTTTGTTGCAACCGTAAGTTGTTTTTAACTTATAAAGATTAGAACTACCTTTTAAAATTACTGACCCTTTCCAAACAAAGCAAACACCTAGCTCAGTGTTCTATAAACAGTGCCCAAGGTACTCTCTGCTCAATAAATTCTTATTGACTGATCTCACTACACGTTTTAGCTTGAACTCATGAACTGTAGACCAATGTCCAAGTTACAACATGTGGCCCCTATGTAAGTAAAGGAAATATCAAAAATTTTCAGAAGACCAATTCTAGGTCAGGTTGGGCCCATTTAAAATCGCATCAGCACAGATAGAAATGCATCAGCACAGAAACAGTACAGCGCAATTCAATCCTATTAACTCATTAGTGCTCGCAGGGTCGTAGCATCAGAGACACAGAGCTAGAAAGAACCCCAGAAGCCATCTAATCCAAACCCTTCATTTTATAGGTGAGGAAATTGAAATTCATGCAAGTCAAATTATTGCCCACGCTCACAAACGTGAGGCAGAATTTGAATCCAGATGTTTTTCATTCCATAATAAGTGCTCTTTTCATTCTTTCCACATGCTTCATGTGTTTATATTTTATTTTCCCACTAAGTTTGTAGGATTCTTGAGAATAGGAGTGCAATAAAACATTGGACTTGGGCAGCTAACCATGAACTGTTTAACTATCCTGACCTTGAATAAGACTTTTTACCCCTTCGATGAGGCTTTAGCAGGGGTCAAGGCACAAAGCTATTTTAATAAAAGGATAATGATTTAACAAAGCATTAGTTATATATGTGGATAGATAATTACAAGTACAAAGAATTGTAACAAAATCCAAGTTAGGAGAGAAGTCTTAAAGATACCTCAGATTAGAATTCCTTTGTTTAGTTTCTCAATTTCAGTTCCTTCTCGGATGTAGCTTTCCATATGCTTGGCTATTTGAGAAATCTGATTCTCTTCCTAGGTCTACCATTCCAAACTGGAAGCTCTTTTATGTTTCCCTAATCACTGAAATAAGTCCTTTCTGATTAGTTCTGATTTCTATGGCTTGGCTCTGGTAAAACTGCATTCCTGGCCTGATTGTCTTAAGACTCAGAGCTACAAGTTTATGCTAGTCTTTAGCTATTATAACCCTACATTTTGACTTTTCACTTCTGCTATTTGCTAACCCACCCTCATCTGACTCATCTCTGTGGCTCCCTACAACTACTGTTCTCTTTCTACCCATTAACCATTCCCACCACTCCTAACACACACACACACACACGCGCACACACACACAAACGCACCTGGTTCTCAAGCATTTTTCCCCCTGAACTGGGTTTCTTGGACACCTAGGATTTAATTCTAGTCAGTTAGAACATAAACACACATACGTGTATGTGTGTGTATTTATAATTTTCTTGACAGGCAAAGAAAAACAAAAAGTTATGTAAGAATGTGGATATTGTGTTTGTGTGCTGACTGCTAGGTCCAGGGCTATTTGTTTCCTACTTCTTGGTGGCTAACATATAAACTGTCTTCCTTATTAAACATTCAACTTATACGGACAACAATAAAATAGACTCTTAAATACATTATCTATCATTATCAAGTAGAATACAAAGGCTGCCATCAAGTTTGAACAGAATTTTAAAACTTCCTGTGAGTATGCAAATTCACTTACTAACAACGGTATCTCAAATAAATATATTGTTCTTTCATGAACTCAGTACTTTATCCCTATTAACCCTAAAGTACTTAGCACAGTGTCTGACATTGTAGGCACTGTAGGAATAAATGCTTATTCCCTAACTTGCCCTCTTTCCTGATATTTGAGGTGCTCTATACATAACTGAAGAAATTGAGTTATTATATACATATATGTGTGTATATACACATACATATGGATATGCATAAAAACATTTATTTGCCTTATTTTAGTACTTGAAGGTGTGTATTGGGCATCACTTGGTGGGATGTAACTGTTAACAAAGTAACAGTACACCTAATAGATGGAAAATGTTAGAAGTTGTTTATCCTTTTATTCCTACTTATCAAGGTCTTTCTCCTAACCTTAAAAAATATTTTTTGTGTGAAAGATATTCCACCATGTCATTTTTACAGAGGAAGCCACTATGACATAAAGAAATTAGATGACTTGTCAGAACCACACAAAAGTTTCTTATTGGAAAGATAAAAACTAACTACCAATTTTGAGGGCTTATAGTGAAGAAAAAAATTATAAGAACTATATAATGAACAATTCTCACTTTAGTTCTCATAGGGAAACCCAAATAATCATTAAACAATTTCCAAAAGTTAAAAAAAGGCAGTCACATATGCAAGTAAAATGTAGGACAGTAACTTGATTTGACAGATGGAGAGGGACCAAATAGATATAAATGCTCATTTCCTCTTTTTATTCTATATTACTTGAAAAGAATCAAATATCATTTAAAATGAAAGATCAGTAGGTTTTAAAAGGACAAAATCTTTGTGCTTCACATCACTTGACTTTTTCTTCAGAGTACATGAAATACTATAATGAAATAAATATGCTTCAAGTAAATACAAATATCTGAATTTGTTCTGAAGGCAACTTCATGGCACTTTTCCTACTCCCATTTTTACTTTTTCATAGGATACTCCCACCCATAAATGGGAAATAAATCCTCAAATTATTTTCACTACTCCTCTTTTCCATGTGTTAAATTTTTTTATCATCTCTGAGATTCCAAACTCTGAACTGCTTAATAACAAGCCTTTATAAAATGTCTACTGTACACAAAGCATTATACTACTGGGCGAAATTTTAAGTTTAGATAAACATGGTTCCTTAACTTCATTGAGCCTACAATCTAATATAGGGAATAATGCACACAGGGATAATTATAGTGCAGAATATTACATGAAAATTTCATTAGAGTGCCAAAATGCTATTTGAGGTCCATGGGTATTTTTAGGATATACATATCTATGTATCTATCTATGTATCTATCTACATGCAGATATAATATAATATATACATGTAAGTTCTAGTTTCTCCTAATTCCATGTAACCAAGTTAGAACAACTAAAATAATAAAGAAGCAAATCTTCCTTTTTTGACTTGGTGTTTAAATAGAGGGTAAATAAAAGAATGGGCAAATATCAAGCAATATTAGGAATATCGATAAAGAGCATTTAAAATAAAACTGACAAAATGCACTTTCAAACCAGAAATAGATCAGAGCTGCATAGAAACTCTTTTCCAGTACTCCAAACATTTAAGCATAAATTTATCGATGGCTTAGTTTTATAGCTTAGAATGAAACAAAACCACAAAAAAATCCCTTAGCTATTTAAAGTAAAAAACCTAAATAAAAATAGTGAAATATTATTTCCATTGGTTAGTAATGCAGCAAAGATCAGCAAGAGTAAAAGTTCTTAAGTTATCCAGTAGTTCCATTATTGCTCTGCATAAAAAAAGCAGACTCACAGATATATAATAAGATCATTAAAAATATATGTTGTGTAACCAAATTGTGTTTAACAGGTGCTTCTCCATTATTCCAGACCATGAGTCATACTTTAGGCAGACTTCATGAACTATTTCCAAAGAATGTTATTTAGTCTCTTGAGTCACTGAGTTATAGTATCTATAAGCATTCGGAAATCTGGGTTCTATTTGGGGAGAAGACAACAGCCTGGAAATATCTTTTAAAAATATGAGGAAGACATGTTGAAACAATTAATCATAAACAAATCATTTAAAATAAAAATATGTTCTTAAATAGCATCTTAGACGAGAACAAATGCCTTATTATTCTGGAACATATTGACTTGAGAACATAAGTGGAAGAAAATCACTGACATGACATACAACACAACATACTCAATGTTCTCTGTCTCAGAGCTTTTGAAGAACGTTTTCTATGATGGATAGTAGATAAAGTAATTTGCACAGAAAACTATCACCCAGTGATTCAGAGGCCTTTTTAAAAACATAGTTTACACATTACAGAACACATGGTGTACCACAGAATCTAAGAAATTCAACAAAATTTCGATTTTACTTTAGTCATGCAAAATAAGCATCAGTTTCATGATATGTAGATCAGTTAGGAGATGAACACAGTTAGAACAGGTGATATCCTTCACCTAATATTATCTTCAGAAAGATTTTTCTCAAAAGATTAGTATAACTTTTATTTAAGTTTTTGAAAATATATACAAACAAAGCAACAAAGCAACAAAACTGAACTCTCCCAAGATTCCCCTCCAAAAACAACTTTAAAATAGCACCTCAAATCAAATTCTATGGTGGCAGAGGCAAGAAATGTTCATTTTTCCAGTCTAAGACAACTTAGGAGGTTGACAGGAGAGGTCTGTGACAACAGAATGGGTACAGGCTTGGAGCACGTGCTTTGGCAACACCAGCAGTGGGCCTCGGAGGCAACAGTAACTACAAGAGCTCTCAACTCAGAGATGATAAGGGGTCAGACAACTGGTCAGAAAAAGATTACAAGGGACCCTGAGCTGACACTGGGCACAACACCTTGTTGTATTGTCCATATGCAGTTCCCGAACACAGTTCAAGGGTGGAAAGAAGTACGAGGCCTTGTAGCTACATGAGAGCAGAATAACTGCCACAGTTCCATGAACAAGAGGAACACTAGCACTTTCATTCACAGTGGAGCAGGGACCATTCCTGGATAAAGGCCAGAGTACAGATAAGAAAAGCAATGACCATACACCCATCCCAGATCATAAAACCTAGGAAGCACCAAAACCATGCAGACCCCCCAAAATAGTTCTTAAAACAGCAGTGCAAAAATAGTTTGAAGCTTGGACAGTGCCTCCAAATCCCCAGGTGAATGGAGTCCAACTTTAGCAAAAAAACCCCAAAGCCACAGTCAAGAAATAGGCTGGAAAAATGAGCAAATGACAAAAAAAGAACCTGATCATAAAAAGCTATCACAGTGACATAGAAGACCAAGACACAAACTCAAAAGAATACAGAAACATGAAAAAAGCTACAAGAAAAGCCTCAAAGGAAAATACGCTAATTGCCCAACAAAAATTCCTGGAAATATTACAGAGAGAGAAGGAGAGAGAGAGGGGGGGGGAAAGGTGGGAAAATGAATTAGAATGATGCAAGAAAATTATGAAAAGATAATTATCAACTTGGTAAAAGAGGCACAAGAATACTGAAGAAAATAACATCTTGGGGGGCTTACCCAAGATGGCAAAGGAAAAGCAGGGATTCACCTGAATGCTCTAAAATTCTATACCAAAAATCTTTTTAAAATGCCTCAAAATAAATTCTTGCAGAACCCACAAAAGAATAAAGTGAAACAATTTTCCAGCCAAAGACAACTTATAAAATCACCAGGAAAGCTCAAGACAACTTAGAAAGTCAGCTGTGCCAGTAGCAGCAGATTTGGGGAGTGACCAAATCAGTAGCAGCATCAACTGCTTTTGGAGCTGTCAGCCCGCAAGTAGTAAGAGGGTGAGATAACTGGTCAGAAGGAAATTACAGGGGTCCTTTGCTGGCACTGAGTACAGGACTCTATTGCATTAGCTGTATTCTGATTTGTGTTGCATTCCTGGGTTACAGTCTCAGGGCGAAGAACACACCAGAGCTTGAAGCTACAAGGAATTGGCCACAGTTCCAGGCCAGAAAAGAGTAATCGTGGTCACTCACAGACCAGAGCACAGGCCAGGAGAGTAGTAAATACATTTCTCCTTAAATCACACTACTTTGGAATAACTGAAAACTTACAGACCCCCAGAACTAGCTCTGAAAACAACTACATTAAAAACCTAAAGCTTGGGACCATCCTACCTTCACCCTAGGAGCAGAGCTGAACTTAAACAGAAAGCTAAAAGTCAAGAAACAGGGTTTAAAAATAAGTAAAAAAAAAAAAGGTACTGACCATAGAAAGTTACTGTGGTGACAGGGAAGATCAAAGCACAAACTCAGAAGAAGATAACAATAAAAACTGCTGCATCCAGACTCTCAAAGAAAAATGTAAACTGGTATCAGGCCCAAAAGAATTCATGGAAGAGCTCAAAAAGGATTTTAAAAACCAAAACAAAGAGGTAGAGGAAAAATGGGAAAAAATAACAGTAATGCAAGAAAATCATGAAAAAGTCAACATCTCGGTAAAGGAGGCACAAAAAATACTGAAGAAAAAAACACTTTAAGAAACAGAATAGGCCAAATGGCAAAAGAGGCCCCAAAAAATCCAATGAAGAGAAGAAAGTTTTAAAAAGCAGAATTGGCCAAATGAAAAAACATACACAAAAATTCTCTGAAGTCAAAAGTGTTACTTAAAATGTAGAATTGGCCAAATGCAAAAAGAGGTACAAAAACTCAGTGAAGAAAATAAGGCTTTAAAAATTATAATTGAGCAAATGGAAGCTAATGACTTCATGATACATCAAGAACAATAAAACAAAATTTAAAAAATAGAAGACAATGTGAAATATCTCACTGGAAAAACAATCAACCTGGAAAACAGATACAAGAAAAATAATTTAAGAATTAGCAGATAACTTGAAAGCCATGATCAAAAAGAAAAAGAGTTTAAACATCATCTTTCAAGAAATAATCAAGGAAAACCGCCCTGATATTCTAGAACCAGAAAGCAAAATAGAAATTGAAAGAATCCAGTAATCACCTCCTGAAAGAGGTACCAAAATGAAAACTCCCAGGAATATTATAGCCAAATTCCAGAACTCCCAGGTCAAGGAGAAAATATTGCAAGCAACCAGAAAGAAACAATTCAAATATGATGGTGCCACAGTCAAGATAACACAAGATTTAGCAGCTTCTACATTAAAGGGTTATAGAGCTTGGAATATGATATTCTGGAGGTCAAAGGAGCTAGAATTCAAACTAAGAATCACCTACCCAGCAAAACTGGGTATAATCCTTCAAGGTAAAAAAAATGGATATTCAGTAAAACAGAAGGATTTCAAGCATGCCTGATGAAAGGCCAGAGTAGGATAGAAAATTTGAGCTTCAAATACAAAACTCAAGATAAGCATAAAAAGGTAAACAAGAAAGAGAAATCATCAAGGATTCAATGAGGTTAGACTATTTACATTCCTAGAGAAGATGATACTTTTAATTCCTAAGAACTTTCTCACTATTAGGGCAGTTAGAAGGAGTATACATAGAGAAAACATGGGTGTGAATTTAATATGATGGAATGATATCTAAAAAAATAAAATTAAGGGGTAAGAAAGAAGAAAGAGGAAAGGAAATATAGAATGGGGCAAAGAAGCAGAAAGTGCTTTTATAGTGGAGAGGAAGATGGGGGAGGTAGGCAAGGAATACTTTAACTTTACTTTCATCAGAATTGGGTCAGAGAGGGAATAGCATACACACTCTATTGGTTACAGAAATCTATCTTACCCTACAGGAAAATAGGGTGGATAGAGGATAAAGGAGGGGGCTTATAGAATGGAGGACATATTGGAGAAGGTGGTTATCAAAAGCAAACAAAGGGAAAATAGGATGGAGGGAAATAGTAATAACTGTGAAAAATTACAATGAGGATCTCTGATTCAGGACTCATTTCTTAAATTCATAGAGAACTGAGTCAAATTAATAAAAATAAGAGCCATTCCCTAATTGATAAATGGTCAAATTATATGAACAGGCAATTTTCAGACAAAGTAATCAAAGCTATCTATAGGCAAATAAAAAAAAAATATTCTAAATTACTATACATCACAGAAATGTAAATTAAAACAACTCTGAGATACCACTTCACATCTATCAGATTAGCTAATATGACAGAAAATAAAAATGACAAATGTTGGAGGGGATAGGGAGAAGCTGAGACACTAATGCACTGTTGGTGGAGTTGTGAACTGATCCAATCATTCTGGGGAACAATTTGGAACTATGTCCAAAGGGCTATAAAATCATACACACCCTTTGACCCAGCAATACCACTACTAGGCTTGTATTCCAAAGAGTTCTTTAAAAAGGGAGAAAGACCTATACGCACAAAAATGTTTATTGCAGCTCTTTTAGTGGTGGCAAAGAAGTAGAAATTTAAAGGACACCCAACAATTGAGGAATTGCCAAACTGAGGTGTGGTATATTATTGTGCTGGAATAATATTGTGCTATAAGAAATTATAAGTAGGGGGCGCAGAGCCAAGATCGCGGCTGGAAAGCAGGGACTGACATGAGCTCCCCACCAAATCTCTCCAAAAAACCTATAAAAAATGGCTCTGAACCAATTCTAGAACTGCAGAACCCACAAAGTGGCAGAGGGAAGCAGGGCTCCAGCCCAGGCCAGCCTGGATGGTCTCTGGGTAAGGTCTATCCCGCACGGAGCTGGGAGCTGAGGGGAGTGGAGCTGAGCTGAGCAGAGCCCAGTGTGGGCGGTGCAGACCGATGAGACCCAGAGCCGGGAGGAGCGTGCCTTAGCTTCCTGAATCAGTGAGCTGCAGGAGTTACCAGACCTCTCAACCCGCAAACAGCAAACACAACAGAGAAGGTTAGTGGGAAAAGCTGCGGGGACTGAGTTTGCTGTTTGGCCACCGCCCCTGGGGCAGTGCAGTTGGGGCAGCTTTAGAAGTAAGGCTGCAGTTGCTTCTGGCCCCAGGCCCACCTGGTGGGAGAAATTAAGTGGCAGATCAGAGCAGGAGTGAAGAGCCTTCTGAAGATCTAAGCCCAGTCTGGGTAGGGGGTTCTTGGGGAAGAAGGAGTGCTGGTGAGGCAGTGCATCCACCCAAGCGTGGAACATAGAACTCTTTAGTCTACAAGCAGTCATACCCTGCTGAAAAACTCAAGGGTCAAATAAGTTGGCTGGGTACATGGCCAGGCGGCGAAAACACACCCAGATTCAGTCTCAGACTCTGGAATCCTTCTTTGGGGACAAAGAAGACCAAA
>CM053622.1:503268198-503295164 GCA_028646595.1 Phalanger gymnotis | reverse complement strand
TTTCATGATTTTCTCAAGTCATTCTCATTTCTCTTCTCAATTTTCCTCTACTTCTCTGACTTGCTTTTCCAACTCCTTTTTGAGCTCTTCCATGGCCTGAGAGCAGTTCATGTTTTTCTTGGAGGCTTTTGACTTTGTTGATTTCTTCTGGCTGTATGTTTTGGTCTTCTTTGTCACCAAAGAAAGATTACAAATTGTGAGACTGAATCTCAGTCCATTTTCACTGCCTGGCCATGTTCCCAGCCAACTTACTTGACCTTTGACTTTTTTGTTGGGGTATGACTGCTTGTAGAGGAAAGAGTACTTTGTTCCAAGCTTGAGGGGATGTGCTGTTGTTTTCAGAGCTATTTCTATACAGCCAGCTCTGCCATACCAGCACTCCTCCTCCCCCAACCTGGACCTGACTCAGATCTTAAGTAGGCTCTGCACTCCTGCTCTGATCTGCCACTTAATTCCTCCCACCAGGTGGGCCTGGGGCCACAAACAACTGCAGTTGTAGTTCTGTAGCTGCACCACTCCTGCTTCCCCTGGAGTGGTGACCAAAAAGTGAACTCCTTCTTTCACTCTGTTCCTGCAGCTTTTCCCACTAACCTTCTCTGTTGTCTTTGGTGTTGGTGGGTTGAGAATTCCGGTAACTGCCACAGCTCACCGATTCAGGGCACTAGGGCCTGTTCCGCCTGGCTCCTGGTCCTGTTGGTCCTGCTGCCGCCCACACTGGGCTCTGCTCTCCTCTGCTCCCAGCTCTATGTGTGGTAGACCTCATCCAGCAACCATCCAGGCTGTCCTGGGCTGGAGCCCTGCTTCCCTCTGCTATTTTTTGGGTTCTGTAGTTCTAGAATTTGTTCAGAGCCATTTTTATAGGTTTTTGAAGGGACCTGGGGGGAGCTCATGCAAGTCCCTGCTTTCCAGCTGCCATCTTGGCTCCACCCCCTATCCTATTCACTTTCACAGTTCTGCTTGTTAATTTTGCATTTTTCTCTCTCCTATCCTCTTCTCCTTTATCCTTCCTTTGCTCCTACCTCATCTTTACAAATCAGAAGCAGGTTGAGGTGAGGACATTTATCTGACATGCTCCACAAATTAAATGGCTTGTTTCTGCTTTGATATAGTTCTTACCCTATCTTTGTTTCTAGTTTTTATTCTTTCTTCTCTTCCTTTTAACCACTTTTCAATCTTTTCTCTGGAATTAGAGTTTATTGTACTTCTGACTAATTCTTTAATTATTCTCTCCTTCTTCTTAAACACCCCTTTATTCTCTCCCTTGTATCTGTCCCCTCTTGTTTCTTTTTTGAGTTTCATGTGTTTCTGTACCATGATATTTGTGTGTATGTGTGTAGGTGTTATTGCATTCAATCTTCCTTTATCTGGTTCAGATGAAAATGAGGTTCATGGGATGCCCATTCCTCTCACCCATTCCTCTATATTTAAATATTCTTCAATTTATGTACCTCTATTATGTAATAATTTCCTTGCCTTCCTCCTCCTTTCTTCCCCAATATAATCCCTTGTCCTTCCCTTTTTTATTTTCTCCTGAGATCATCTACATAGAAATCAGCCACTGACATACCTTTGTCATATTTACTTTTCTCTATGACCATTAAAATTCTTAGAGTTATGAGAAAATACCACCCTTATTAGTATATGAACAATTCATCCCCAAATATTCTGTTCCAATTAAACATTTGTAGATTCCTTCTCCTTCCACAAGGTTTGAGGTTGGCCTTCACCTGAGAAGATGCCTGGGTGTGCTAGATTCATCTTGGAGCCCCTCTCCATTTGTTGCTGGAATGCTTTATACCACACTTTCTATATACTTGACTTGTATATTTCAGAGTTTCTTTAGCCTTCAGTGTATTCCTGGGCTGAACGGAAAAGTCTACACGAAATTCTTCTTTTTTTAAAAAATTTGGTTAAACATCAATGGTATTATCTAAGAGATCTCATCAATTAAGAGATTTCTTAATTCCTGGCATACCACTCTCTTCCTCTACAATACTTTTTTAAAAAATGAATGAAATAAAATACATATGATTACAAAGGAAACCAATGATATTAAAATGTAGTTATCACAATATAAAAACAAACAAACAAGTTCATGGACCCCAGGTCAACAACTCATGCCCCAAGGTAATCATTTGTTTGTTTGATGTGATACTGAATAAGTAAGCTAATTTAAGTAGTATTGCCATTTTACTATATTTACTATATTTTATTATATTTTACTACATATATTTATACTCTATTTACTATACTATTATGTTACTATTTTACTATCTATGAGTAATTAATAGGTCTTCAATTATTTGTCTGTCTTTTGTTTCTATAAGGAGTGTTTTGTAGCTGTATTTGTGCAGTTTTTGTGGATGTCTTAGGAGACAAATATTCCCAAATATTTTATATATTTTGAAGTTATTTTGAATGGAAATTTTCTTTTTACATCTTCTTGCTGGGTTTTGTTAGTAATAAAGAGATGGTAATGATTAATGTAGATTTTCTTAATATCTTGTAAATGTTCTGAAGTTGCAGAAAAGTTCCATTTTCCAAAGATTCTGTCAGTCTTTGGAAAATGTCAGGTACCTCTGAGATATCTGACACATATGTTCAAACTGCTAAAATCCAGCTGGATAGATGAAAGCAGTCTTTCTTGTCTGTCATAGAAATCTGGTAACAGTCACTGTGCAAATCCAATACAGAAAACTATTCATTGCCTAAGAGATAATTTAGACCCTCTTGATCTTCTGATATTGTGTATTGGTACACTTTGTTTGTCTTGTCCAAAATCCAGTAGTCTATGTACATACAAGTCTTTCTATTCTTCCTTGGGGCTACCACTGTGGATAATGCGTAGGTACTATTAGATTTTGTGATGATACAATTCACCAGGAGGTCTTTGAAATGTTCTTTGAGGTCATCTATCACACCAAAGGGATCTTTCTACATCTTTTCTAGAATGGTTGTGAGTCAGTGAACTTGATTTTGTGGGCTGTTTCTTATATACATCTCACATATCAATCATGCAGTGAGAACACATTTGCCCTCTTGCTGAACCTCCATCTCTGCCAGTCTTTTCATTTATCTGGCACTGTGGAATGCCAAGGTCAAATGACTTAAGGTCTGCTTTATTATTTAAAGAATGAGGAATTCCCTTTTGATGATCACAGTCTCCACTGTACTCACTGTATGCCTGCGCACAAGCTACATGGATAGTTAAAAATATGCTTATTGCTTGCAATACTCAGCTAATATTCTGAACAGACTGGAATTAGTTTCAGTCTGGAACTAGAACAAAGTGCTAAAACTTCACTGCTACCTAAAGGGTATAGAGAGAACAAGGCATGAATTTCCATTACTTTATTGACACTAAAAATATCTTCAGGAAATTCCAGGGTCACTTCAATGTATTCCAAGTATGGGTAATTTTTGTCACTGAGCCCTCCAAGGTCAGAATCAACAAGAAGTTGAGTAGATATTTTCTTCAAACGTCTCCCATAGAATGACTGGAACATGATGGTCACTTGTGCATCACTGTCTAGGATAGCAAGGCAATCCACGTTTTCAATTTCCACTTTTACTCAAGGTCTTAGGATCTATGGGAATGGGTGGAAAAGAGCCAATAGAAATTCCAATATGGTCATTGTTAGTGTCAGATTCAAATTTGTCTATTCTACCAGTTATTTTTGCCATGAAGCCATAAATTCTTCCTTCTTAATTCTTATTTATTTTAAAAATCACTCAGGAACAGTGTGTTATGGTTTTATGCTGGCTTTGAATTTCATAAAATCCTCTGTCTCATCAAGAGTTGGATCTTTTTCCTT
Source organism: Phalanger gymnotis (assembly GCA_028646595.1). NCBI lineage: Eukaryota > Metazoa > Chordata > Mammalia > Diprotodontia > Phalangeridae > Phalanger > Phalanger gymnotis. Next base: position 503,291,349 of record CM053622.1, on the reverse strand, counting down.
TGTTTTGAAGTATTTATTCATAGATGCTTGAACTCATTTACTAAATCTGGAAGTCATATTTCCTTCTGCTACTAATTTCCATTCCTCTCCATCTCCCTTTGCTTTACCCCATTGCTCACTTTCTGATTTCCTGTCCCCTAAAGGTGGTTTCCCTGAGGGCTGAATCTCAAAGATTCTCAGATTCCTGCAGTACTGGGCACTTCAGTTTGCCATCTGAAGTCTCTGTCACAAATCAATTTTGGGGATATAGTGCTGGCTCACACTGGCTGTTGGTCACTTTTCCTCAGTCAATGAAATGCCATACAGCCCCACACAATCCTTTACTTGCAGTGTCTTTTCCTATTTCCTCTGTTCCTGGTTGCCTGGCCCAATACTTCTGAGTGCTACTACTGTTGTAGCCATTGGTTTATTTCTGGTTTGTTTGGTTTTTCTTTTTTAGTTTATGCCTCTGAGACCTTGTATCTTTGGCTCAATCCTGAACCATTTGTATAATGGGTTTCTCAGTAAGAATCCTTCTTGGCATCCTTATGCCTATTTACCATGTCACTTATCATATTTAGTAACTCTTTAAGACTAGGAGGGTTCCACTTAAAATTCTAGCTTCCCAACTGTAATCTACCAAATTCATTACATTAAAGGCATATATATACTCATTTCAATCTTATGTCATCTTTTATCTCAGAATTTACTTCACTTAGTTCTACCAACTTTCAAGAATCGACAGCCACACAGAGGACAAAGTCATATAGCTTCTCACTTCTCTCTTTACCATATCATATGCCTGCCAACCAGGAAGTGCTACTGATATCTGTTTAATTCAGGTTGCCCATGTTTGTTCCTCAATGGAATATGGAGCCTCTCCTGAGAAAATATCCATATTGAGTCAGTAGCATTTCTCTGCCATAACATAACTAATCCTATATTTGCCATCAGGCCAATATTTCTCCCTCATCCTCCTTTTCACGCACAGAAGAGGCTTCATTGTATGAACCAGGGGAACTGGTCTGCTCCAAAAATGACATCTATGAGGTTCCATTTGTCTATTTTCCAGGGACCTACTAGACTTGGTATTAGATTGTCCCCATGGTGCCACACTGACATCAATCACAGGGGAAGTATCTTGCCTTAGACCTCTAGAGATAAGAGGCCAACTCATTGCCTGATGAACTACTATTGCACCATCTATGATATAATCAATGTTTTCCTGATGCACACTCCAGATTCTTCAATGATCCCAGCTTCCCTGATGACCCAAACTTCCTTCTTCCATGCAACCTGATTGACTCCAGTTCCCTGATGCAGCTAAGCAACATCCAGAGAAGGCTAAGTGTCGGTGTATCCTTGTTGCACATTATTGCATATTCTTGGTGTGTTAGGGTAAATTAAACCTCCTTTGTTTGATGACTTGAGAATACTTCATTTTGTCCCAATATCAAACCTGAGCTAAGAGGGTTATGTTAAAATCTTGCCTACAACATAGCCAAAAAGCGTGACCTTAGTTGGTTGTGACAAGATGAGATGGTCTCATGGCTCAAATTGTGGTTAAGTTGAGGGAAGAACACTGCAAACACAGAAGAAGGTGACCTGAACTGATTGCTGGACACTGCCTGGCTCTTTGACTTCGGAGCTCTCTCTTACCATCTCTCCCCCACCCCAGCCCTGGGTAGTCCTCTCTGTGGGACTTGCTTCCACTTTGGCAGAAGGATTATTTGATGTGTGCTGGAAGAAGCTGCCTGGGAGAGTTCAGAAGGTATCAAGACCAGTATTCCTTGGTTGTTGTTGACTATGCTGCATAAATGGGACTACTACAGAATTAAAGTAAAATGTGGCAGCACATTCAGCAGCTAGTGATGGACCTAACATCTCTCAGAGGAAATGAAATGAATGCTAGAGTCAGCTAATGGAGCTGGTAATTGCACAAGTGAAGAGATCTCCCCTGATATGGACAAGCACTGAGGGAACCCAGGTTCTAGGAATCCATTAGGGTCAGAGATAGGAGAGATAGGAACTGGGATAGGAACTGTGAGACTGGAGGAGAGCAGACTTGGAGTAGATACTAGAGAACACCACGGAGATTAGAAGATTAGATTAGATTAGGAGATTAGAAAGACCCAGGGTTACCCTAGCTCTACTCTCAGGAGTGAGGTGGAGATTTCCTCTTCATCCAGGACCTGGGGCAGTTGCAGAAGAAGTTCAAACAGAAAACTGTGAAGTCCTTGGATCAAAGGTTCATGAGGGTGAGGTCTAATGGGTCCAATACTGAGAGGCTGCCCATTTTGGTCTTCCATAGCCTGGCATAATTCTCTGGGGATCTCCTTTTACAGAGCCAACTACATTAGTTAGAGACTCCAGAGGGAGTATGCTCTTTGTCTCTTTTTGGGTAGCTAAAATGGGGAGTTATTTACACCTGGACTCATAAAGATGAATTCTCTTGCAGCCAGTTCCCAGATAGGGATATGAAAAGGAGGGGGTAAAGTCCCTAAAGAAAATGGGTTTCATAGATTAGATTTATATGCTTCCCCCTAGCCCTCCCCCAAGGCCTATCACATCTTCTGCCCAGCCAATCTTTGAGGAAAAATTGGATCCTTCCTTCTTGGTAGAGTCCCATCAGAATTTAGTTATGGGTTACCCCCACCATGTAAACATATAAGTGTGGGCTCATTAATTGGTAAAATTTGAGTAGGAGGATGAGGAAAGTTGCAGTTTGAGTAGATACTGCTGTCAGTGCAAATAGACTCTCTGGGAATGGAGTGAGGAGGCACAGAGCACCCTGGCCAACTGCTAGGTAGAAATAGAGATGGCAATAAGTTCTTTAGGAGGCAAACAGTCTCCTAGCACTTGAAACATCACAACTCCATTAAGGGGGACATTTGGGGACAATGTACTTTAGCAGGCCAGCCAAGTGGTTATGATATAGAGAGTTGTAATAGGACCACTGCAATGGGGTTTGAGTGACAGTGAAGCACAACTTTAGGTCAATTGTGAAATATTTTTGGACTTCTGGGAGGAATAAGGAATAGGGTGGATTTTTTGAGAATGTTTTGGTCAGTGTAAATCTATGTAGCAGCAAATCCAAATGTAGAATTTATATGTGCAAAGAACCTTTAAATATACAGTCATTTTTTATTATGTTGCATGTGTATATACCCATCACCATCACTACCACTATTTATACAAAAGGCACGATATACGTAAATGTTATCTCTTTGAAATGATGAGCCAATATTGTCGTCATCTGAGAGAAAATTTGGTTCATAAAATACCTACGAAGGAAACATAGGGACAGGCTCTCTGAATTCATTGGTAGGTATTAGCTTAACTAACATGAAAGATTCTTATTTTCCATGGTCAGATGCCACCCTATCATGGGAACTCTCATTTTTACTTCTTTGTTTTTGAGTTAGGGATGGGCTACTACCCATTGGAAGCAACTGGTGGCTCAATGGATAGAGTACTGGGTCTAGAGTCAGAAAGACCTGAGTTCAAATCTAGCCTTAGACAATTCCTAGCTGTGTGACCCTGGGCAAATCACTTAACCTTTGATTGCTTGACAAAATGGATCCGCTAGATTGTACTGGCAAGCAGAGTGTTGTTTTGGAGTACTTCTTAGCACTAAGGCAATCAAATGCCTTTGAGACTTGCCTTTGTTTCAGTCAAGAGTCTTAGATCGAATCAGGAGTCTTTGATGACCTGCTTAAGTCATGGGAAGGCCTAGGTCACATGGGTTTGAATCACATGGTTATGATGCCCTCTGACCCTGAAGAAGTATATATATATATATATATATATCTTTTTGTTTGGGGCTCACTCATTGGAAGAGTGTTGGTATGGAGACTCTGGGTAGCCCTTAAGGAGTCCCCTGGGCTTTGAAAACCCAGATGTTGTTGCCTCTCTCTCTAGTAACTATGTATGTATTTCTGTGGTCAGACAGAAGCTTGTCTGTTGATTTGTGTTTATTTGCTCTGTTTATATAATTCCTGCTTGTAATTTCTGTTGGTGTTTTCTCTGAAGCTCAGGGTGCTGACTTTTCCCCTTGAACTAAGTGAATGGTAAAAGCATGTTTAATTAAAGTATGAACTTTAGTTTAACTAAAGTGTGAATTAAAGTGAGAGTGTGAACCCCTTAAAGTTGCTTTCCTTAGAAAAGCAGATCAAAGAATCTGGGCTAGTGGCCCTCCTCTGCGCTGGTGTTGTTGGTCTTATTGTTGACCTTACACAGCCATAGTAGCTGCAAGTAATATTGTTGTTACATAGACACACTGGGAAGGAAATGGCAAACAATTCCATTATCTTTGCCAAGAAAACCCCAGTAGGATCACAAAGGATTGGTTATGACTGAAACCACTGAACAACAACACTAATCATTAGTCCTTCCACTTATTTGCTGTTTTGTATCAATAGTAATGAAAGTTTTTCATTGAATTAACATTGGTAAAGGATAAAGACAAAATCATATTCTTATGCAAAGTATTAGTAGAAATATATCATTAATCATTTAGGATTAAATAGAATATCTTTGATTGCACCTTCATACTATCCTTCTTTCACTCTCTCTCATCTGCAAAGGGTCACAAGGATTTTTTTTTTTACCTGCTAGGGAGCTTGGGATGTGTAAGATGGTACAAGATAATTGGAAATGCAAAGTATTTCCTCAATTCTGATGGTATTTGATGTTTGATTGATGAGCATTTCATTCCTCTTTGCAATTTCATATTCTGCATATAGACAGGACTGTATGTGTGAACTTGAAAAGGTTGCTACTCAGGATGGAAACCTTATGTTAACCTTCTGGAAATTGCCTGTCCTTTTTAAATAGGAAAAAAACAACTCCCAAGATTCTAATGTGTTGAAAGGTTCTAAAGATTTTGATTATGTGTCAATCATCCATTTTATATTGTTTCACTATATATTGATTTGTCATGAAATTTTCAGTGGCAGATTCAAGGAATTTTTCTTTCAGCCCATTTGAATATATCAGAAACTATAAACAATTAAGTATACAACCATCAATTTTGTTTGTAATCAATGGAACTATCTGCCAAGAGAGTAGAATTTGTTTTCTTTTTCTCTAATTAATATTCTTATCAAACAGTATATATAATTTGATACATGTAAGACTAGTTAGTGGTTTCATTCATAAAGCATTGTGGTGGCTGATCAGTCAGTAAAGAAGCATTTATTTGTAGTAGGAAGGCCGAATTTATGATCTCAAATATAATCATGTATATGTTTGAATGGTCCGAAATCGCAAGGTATGAGAGATTCTCTAAGGAGAAAACAACAAGAAATTTATTTAGGCCCCACCACAGCAGAACCTTGAACCAGCCTCCCCATTTCAACATCATGACAAAAAGACTCCAGGCCCAGAAAGCCCATCTCACAAGGGCAACCAGGAGGCCACAGAAAAACAAGATAATATTTAGCCAAATCATTTTCACTGGCCTCACGTTCCTGCTCGCACTCGGGTAAGCCCTGCTTCCGCAGCTTCCTGCTTCTGCAGCTTCCAGCTTCCGCAGCTTTCGCCTCCGCTGAAGTTGTCTCCCAGCTCACCCCTCCTCTCAGCCGAGCTTCCGGTGTTCTCAAGCCCTGCCTCAACAATCAGAGACCATTGGTTCCTGAGCTGGCCCCTCCTAAGTCACCAATCCACACCCACACAGGTTTCACACCTGACAGGGCCCTGGGCCTGGGGCTTAGCACTTAACAGCTGAAAGTACTTCCACTCAAAAGAAACAAAAGCCATGCTAATGAGACAATTTTGCTTAACAACACATTATTAAATACCAACTGTGTTCCAGGCACTGGGCTAAATGCTGAGAATACAAAGCAGTACAAAAGATGGTCCTTGTTGTCAAGGAATTTAAAGTTAATGGGAGAGATGACAAGTAAATAACTATGCACTAATAAAATATATGCAAGATAAATGAGAGAGAAAACACTAGCATAAAGAGAGAGAAAGAGAAGCTTCTTGGTGAAGATGGGATTTTGTCTGGGCACCTAAGGAATCCAGGAAGATGAGATAAGAAGGAAGAGTATTCCAGGCACGGGGAACAGTCAGTGAGAATATCTGGAGTCTGGAGGCAGAGTGTTTTAGGGTAAGTAAAGTGTAAGAAGCCCAGAAAGGCAGGCGGACTCCAAGTTATGAATGGCTTATTGCCAGATTTTTATATCTGATCCTGGAAGTGATGGGGAGCAGAGGAGTTTATCAAATGGGAGTGGGGTGGTGGATGACAGGGTCAGATCTGCATTTTAGGACGATTGATTTGCTGACTGAGTGGAGGTTGGATTGTACTGGGGAGAGATGAGGCAGGAAGACCAACCAGAAGGATATTGCAGTACACTAGGCATAAGGTAATGAGAGTCTACACCAGGGGTGGGGAACCTGTGGCCTCAAGGCTACATGTGGTGCTCTAGGTCCTCAAGTGTGGCCCTTTGGCTGAATCCAAACTTCAGAGAACAAATCCCCTTAATAAAAGGATTTGTTCTGTAAAACTTGAGCTTAGTCAAAAGGCTGCACCCAAGGATGTAGAAGGTCCCATGAGGCCTTGAGGCCATAGGCTCCCCACCCTGGTATATGATAGAGTTGGCAGTATTAGAGGAAACTGAGGTGAGAGAGAAGGTATATACAAGAGATGTTATGAAGGTAAAATACATAGAGCTGGGCAACATATTGGGTATGGAGGATGACAGAGAGTAGGAATTTGAGGATGGCATCTAAGTTGCCGCCCTGGGTGATTGGGAAGATGATGGCGCCTTCATCAGAAATAAGAAAGATAGGAAGTGGAAAGAGTTTGGGAGGAAAGGTAAGGAGTTCAGTTTTGAACATGTGTTTAAGATATCTATGGGACATCTAGTTTGAGGTATCTAATAGGGAGTTTATGATACCATTCTGTAGGTTATGCGGGAAGTTAGCGCTAGATAAGTAAACCTGAGAATTAGCAGCATAGCAATTGTAATTAAGACCATGGAGCTGATGAGATCACTGTATGAAAGAATTGAGAGAGAGATGAGAAGAGGACCCAGGATGGGTCCAATGGGATGCCTATCTTGCTGGGCGTGATGTGGACAAAGATCCAGCAAAAGAGATCAAGTATTCTGAACTGAAATACGCAATCACCGAAAATATGGCTATTGATGAAAAACTAGGTTATAGCTGTTTGGTTTGAGGTAGGGTTGTGTCTTTCTTAAAGAATAGAAAAAAGAAGACATCGCAGAGCAAAATAGTATTGAACATGTTAACTTAACATTTGGAGACATGAAAGACTAGAATATCAAGAGAAATCATGAAAAGAGGTTACAACAAATGGGGAACAGCACTTCCAGACCTCAAACTATGTTATAAAGTAGCAGTCATTAAAATCATCTGGTATTAGTTAAAAAAAGAGATCACTGGAGTAGACTAGATGAGAAAGAATAAAAAACAATGGAACTGAATAACATATTGATAAAGTAGAAAACATAAATTTCCTAGGAAAGAGATAGTTATTTGTTGAAAACTACTGGGAAAACTAAAAAGTAGTCTGGCAGAAATTATGCTTATGCCAATACCTTACACAGTATTCCAACAATATATTTTAAATGGATACATGATAGTAATATTAAATATAATACTATTAAAAATTAGAAGAGAAATAGATCATACACCTCTCTCAGCCATGGGTAGGAGATGCATTCTTAATGAAACAACAGAATTGATTACAAAAATAAAATAGATAACTCTGATTAAATGACATGAAATGCTTCTGCGCAGACAAAATTAAAGTACCCAGGATTAAAAGTGAAGAAACTGAATGAGAGGGAAAAAAAATTGTATCATGTTTTTGTGATAAATGTTTGGTATCCAAGATATACAAATGATATATATATATATATACACACACACACATGTATGTAAAACTAATAGCCATTACCTAACAGATAGGTGGTCAAAGACTATGTACAAACAGTTTACTTAAATATTTGCAAAGTATTTACAAGCATATGAAAGAATGTTCCCTGATAATAACAGAAATGTAAATCAAATTGATGCTGAAATTTTGCCTTACATCCTACAAATTGTCAAAGATGATTTTTTTTAAAAATGGCAATAGTTGGAATGATTGACATAGGGATACATTGTTGGCAGAGTTGTAAAAGAGTACAACCGTTGGGGAGCAATTTGGAATCATGCAAATAAAGTTATTAAAAATGGCCATATCCTTTGATCAAGAGATTTGATGTGCTTGCACTCCAAAGAAGGCATTTATAGAAAAATCCGTATACACCAAAATGTTTGTAGAAGTACTTTTTGTGAAAGTAAAGAATTGGAAACAAAATAGATTGTCCATCATTTGGAAAATGTCTAAATAGCTTGTGGGTTTGAAGGCAATGGTATAATACTGTGCTGTAAGAAATGAAAAATGTAGTGAATACAGAGACACACGGAAGATCTAGATGAACTGAAGCAAACTGAAGCAAGCAGAGTCAAGAAAACAATATATGCAATGGCTACAACATAAGTGGAAAAAACAATCCCAAAAAATAAAACATGAATATAGCAAAATTATAAAAACCAAGCATGACTCAAATAAAAAGATGTGAGAGGACACCTCCAACCCACACCTTCATGAATTTGGGAAACCTACAGGTGTTGAACATGATACATGTTTTCAGACTTTTTTTCCATGTATTGATCTGTTGTACTGATTTTTCCTTTTTTTTTCTTTTTCTTTAAAAATACTGTCTGATATATGGGATGACTTTCTATAAGGGGAAGAGGTAGGGATACTAGGGAAAACTATCATCACATAAAAAACTCCAAAGAGAGCAATAAAACTTACTTTTAGAAAAGAGAAAAAACAAAAAATTAAATTGCCATTTGTTCTAAACCGAAGGGAAGCATCTCAACACACCTACCCTTGTGTGCCTTATCAGCATGTCAAAGAAGTCTCATTCATATGAACACATTCTAGATAAAATAATTTGGAGAAAGTAATGATACAATTTCCTGGATTTCAGTTAAAATGTAATGTTTTGATACACAGGCATCATTTTAATGTTTTTTTTAAAAGTAAATATCTATGTATATACATAAAAATAATATGATTGTAGTTCTCTTATCTGAAAACTGCATGGCAGGAGAGATTCAAAACTGGTGAAGATTTTTCTAAAAGGCATTGCTTTCTTTTATTTTGGCAAGTAATCTTAACAACCTTCTTCTGGCTACCTAACAAAGAATATGTATTTTTAACAGGAAAACAGAAAAATATTCCTGAAAAGTTAATTTTTTTCAACTAGAATTGATCTTGTGAAAACAATTATAGAAATAAAAAGTTCCTAATCTGTAATATATTGTCAGACATGTACTTTTCTTCTTCCTCCAATTTTAAGGTGTATTTTTTCAATGGCCCTTTGTAGTAGGAAGGCCGAATTTATAATCTCAAATATAATCATGTATATGTTTGAATGGTTTGAAATCGCAAGGTATATAGAATTCTCTAAGTAGAAGGCATCAAAACATTTATTTAGTCCCCACAGTGACAGATTCATGAACCAGCCTCCCCATTCCAATATTGTGATCACAAGCCTCCAGGCCCAATAAGCCCGCCTCACAAGAGTAGCCAGGAGGCCACAGAGAAGCGTGATAACATTAAACCACATATTCACTGGCCTCAAGTCCTTGCTCGCACTTCTGGGTCCACACACGGGTCCGCAGCTCTCGTTCTGGCTTCAGCTTTTTTCAGCTTCAGCTGCAGTTTCTCACCTCTCTTCGCAGCCAAGCCTCTGGCGTTCTCAATCCCCACCTCAACGCCCAGAGACCAATTGGTTCCCGAGTTGGCCCCTCTTAAGTCATCAATCTATGCCCACATAGGTTTCACACCTGATAGGGCTTTGGGCCTGGGGCTTAGCACTTAACCACTGAAAGTACTTTCCCTCAAGGTAAACAAAAGCCAAACTCCTCAAGGGCACCTGTTAAACTAAGTGCTAAGGAGCCCTATCGACACACCCTTACACTGTTTCAACCATTCCTTTTTTTTCTCCAGGCTATTACATTCACATGTATTACTTTTGAGATTATATCCAGAAAGATACTGAAAAGGGCCTACCTACAATGAAAAGAGATACAGAACTAGGAATTCAAAGAATCATACCAGACTTTTCCCTATGTACTTTTTATATTTCCTAGTGAAGCGTTACATTTCTTTTAGTGCATCTCGAGAATGAGGAGTAAATGTCACATGTGGGCCAAGTCATTTATATTAGATGGACTTTTTTCTTTTGTTTTATGTCTTTAAAATACTATTTGTTACATGGATAACTTTATTGGAGAGGAAGGGGGTAGGGTTAACTATGATGTGAAGAATAACTAAGATATTGTAAAAAACAGAAGACATCAATAAATACTTACTAAAAAAAAAAGAGCCTGCAGCAACAAGAAAATTAAAGATAGCTACAGTCCCAGCATCTACTATATAACTGATAGAGTTATTTGGAGTTGACAGCTGTTTTGTAATTATTGCCTGGTTATGATTTAACTGGCAGAAATAAAGATTATGTTAATCACAATCCTTTTATACCTCCATAATTAATTAATTAATTATCCCACTTACCTCAGCAGCTTTTCTAAAGCTTTTCATGCCTCCTCAAACCTCCCATGCGCTGCTACCATCTAAGAGCAGTCACCCTATCCCTAAACCATTGCACTGGCCATTGGTTGTTCTCTCTGACTCAAGTCTTTCTCCAATCCAGTGCATCTTCTACTCTGCTGTTAAAGTGATCCTCCTAGAAAGCACAGGTCTGACCATGTCACCCCACCCCACTCATTCAATAGTGGCTCCCTTTCACTTCCAGTATCAAATATAAAACCCTCTGTTTGGCATTCAAAGCCTTTTATAACCCAGATCCTTTCTGAAATCTTTCCATTCTTCTCATGGTTTTCACTGTCTCCCCATCCCCACCCCTCTGTTCTCTATGAGAACACTGCTAGCCTCCATGCAGTTCCTTGCACAAAACGTTCCATCTCTAGATTTCAGGCATTTTCACTGGCTGTTCCCCAGCCTGCAATTCTCTCCCTTCTAATCTCTGCCTGTTGGCTTCTCTAGTTTCTTTCAAGTCTCAGATATAACCTCATATTTTCTACAGGAAGACTGCCCCAATCCCCCTTAATTCTAGTGTCTTTCCTGTTGTAACAATCCATTCTGCATATAACTTGTTTGTGCCTAGTTGTTTGCATGTTGTCTCTCATTACATTGTGCGTTCCTTTAGAGCAAGGACTGGTTGTTGGAGTTTTTATTTATTTATTTTTGCCTTTCTTTGTATCTTCAGCTTTTAACACAGTGCTTAATAAATGCTTATTGACTCACTAACTGACCTTGGGCTAGAATCTTGAGCTGAGATTCCTCAATGAAGGAGTTCTGTTTTGGTGTTGTGATTAATCTGAGAAAAGATCTCCAATATAATTAGTGTTAATCATTTGGTCGCAAAATATTTATTAAGGACCTACTATTTTCCAGATACTGTCCTAAGTAACAGGGATGCAAAAAGAGGAAAAAGACTGTTCTTGCTCTCAAAAAGCTTCTTTTCTAATGGAGGAGACAAGAGAACAACCATGTACAAAAAAGGTATATAGAAGATAGATTGAAGCTAATTTCAGAAGGAAGTCATTAGAATTAAGATGAATTGGGAAAGGTTTGCTGTAGAACATGAGATTTTAGTCTTCTCTTTGATACCCTCTTCTCATTAGGTTTTTGGGACATTACTCTTTCCTGGTTTTCCTTGTACCTCTCTGATCACTTCCTTCTCAGACTCCTTTGTTAGATTTTCCTTCATATCTTCCCCTTTAACTGTAGGTATCCCTCAAGGTTCTGTCTATGACTCTCTTCTCTGTCTACACTGTTTCACTTGGTGATCACATCAACTCCCATGGTTTTAACTACCATCTCTACATTGTTGATTCTCAAATTTGCCTATCCTGCCCCAATCTCTCTGGGGACCTCCAACCTTACATCTCCAACTGTCTTTCAGACACCTCAAACTGGATGTACAATTGACATCTTAAACTCAATATGTCTAAAATGGAAGTCATCATTCTTCTCTTTAACTCCTCCCTGGACCCCATCACCAGCATCGTGGTAGAGGGTGATGCCACCCTCCCAATCCTTCAGACTTCCAACTAGAAGTCATCTTGTGAGTTGCCTTTGCCATTTGTGTTCCCTACATGTGTGTGTCTCTCTAGTAGAGTGTATTCCCATTCTTCTCGCTAATGCCGTGTTTGCCTTTTTGAAATATTTTTTCAATTAATAAGCATTTATATTTCCCCTTCTCCTGCCTTTCCATTTTAAAAGAAAAAAGAAAAATCCTTATGACAAATGTGCCTAGTCAAGCACTTTACACATTGTCCGTGTTCAAAAATGTATAACTCATTCTAGATAATATATATATTTCTTTCTGAAAATCTTCCCCACTGAACTTTTTAATTAAGTGGATGTTTGAAGATATGTTCTGTGTGTGTGTGTGTGTGTGTGTGTGTGTGTGTGTCGGGAGGGATCCAAGATGGCAGAGTAAAAGCAGTGACTCACCCAAAAACCCCTCCAAATACCTTGAGGAAATGACTCTAAACAAATTCTAGAGCAGCAGAACAGGAAATATCTGTTGGACCAGGATGAGAGTGGAGTGCAGTCCAATGTGGGCCATGACAGCACAGCAATGGCCCCAGCAAACTGGGATCAGGCCTTGGGAGTTACTGAATCAGCAATGGCAGCAGTTGCTTCAGGAGCTCTCAGCCCACAGATGGTAAGGGGATCGAATAGCTGGTCAGAAGAAGATTATAGAAGAGGTCTCTTTACTAGCACTGAGGCAGGACTCTATTGCTTTTCTCATACTTGGATCCAGGTCACAGTTTTGGGTGGCAGGGCAAAGAGGAGTACTAGCATAGCAGAGCTTGTAGCAGCACTGGAGGAAGGACCCTCCTCAAAATTCCAGAGCTAAAAAGAGTGCTTGTCATCACTCATAGACTAGAGAACAGGCCAAGAGAGGAGTAAACACCTCTCCTTAGATCGTATCTCCTTGGAAGAAATGGAAACTCACAGGTCCCTAGAAGTATCTCTGAAAACATCTGCAAAAAGCCCTGAAGCTTGGGACAGAGTGACCACCTCCCTGGTAGCAGAGCCCTACCTTAACAAAGAGTTAAAGGGTCAAGTAATAGGCAGGGAAAATGAGCAAACAATTTAAAAACCTCTGACTATAGAAACTTACTTTGGTGACAAGGAAGATCAAAACATACACTCAGAAGAAGATAACAAAATCAAAGCTCCTACATCCAAGGCTTCCAAGAAAAATAAGAACTGGTCTCAGGCCATGGAAGAACTCAAAAAGGATTTTGAAAAGTAAGAGAACTAGAGGAAAAATTGGGAAGAGAAATGCAAGAAAATCATGGAAAACAAGTGAACAGCTCTCTAAAGGAGACCCCTCCAAAATTCTGAAGAAAATAACACCTTAAAAATAGACTAAACCCAAATTGCAAAAGAGGTCTAAAAAACCAATGAGGAGAAGAATGCCTTAAAAAGCAGAATTGGCCAAATGGAAAAAGAGGTGCAAAAGCTCACTGAAGAAAATAATTCCTTAAAAATTAGAATGGAGCAAACGGAAGCTAATGAGTCTATAAGAAATCAAGAAATTATAAAACAGAACCAAAAGAGTGAAAAAACTAGAAGACGATATGAAATATCTCATTGGAAAAACCACTGACCTGGAGAATAGATCCAGGAGAGATAATTTTAAAATTATTGGACTACCTGAAAGCCATGATCAAGAAAAGAGCCTAGACATCATCTTTCAAGTGATTATCAAGGAAAACTGCCTTGATATTCTAGAAACAGAGAGTAAAATAGAAAATTGAGATAATCCATTGATCTCCTCCTGAAAGAGACCCCAAAATGAAAATTCACAAGAATATTATAGCCAAATTCCAGAGTTTCCACATCAAGGAGAAATTATTGCAAGTAGCCATAAAGAAACAATTTGAGTATTGTGGAACGACAATCAAGATAACATAAGATCTAGTGGCTTCTACATTAAGATATTGGAGGGCTTAGAATATGATATTTCAGAGGTCAAAGAAGCTAGGATTACAACTAAGAATCACCTACTCAGTAAAACTGTGTATAATATATGAGGTGAAAAATACATATTCAATGAGATAGAGAAATTTCAAACATTCTTGAGAAAAGACCAGAGCTAAATAGAAAATTTGGCATTCAAATTCAAGACTTAAGAGAAGCATGTAAAGATAAAGAGGAAAGGAAATCATAAGAAACTTATTAAAGTGAAACTGTTTACATTCCTACGTGGGAAGATGATATTTGTAACTCATAAGACCTTTCTCATTATAAGGGTAGTTAGAAAGAGTATATATAGACAGAGGGCACAGGTGTGAGTTGAATATGAACGGATGAAATCTAAAAAATAAAATTGAGGGGTGAGAGAGGAATGTTCTGGGAGAAAGAGAAAGGAAAAGGTAGAATGGGGTCAATTATCTCACATAAAAGAGTCAAGAAAAGCTTTTGCAGTGGAGAAGAAGAGGGAGGAAGTGAGGGGAAGAGGGAGGAGGTGAACGAGAATGAGTGAACTTTACTCTCATCAGAATTGGCTCAAAGAGGGAATAACACAAACGCTCAATTGGGTATAGAAATGTATCTTACTCTCCAGGAAAGTAAGAGGGAAGGGGAAAAGAGGGGGGGGTGATAGAAGGAATGGCAGATTGGGTGAGAAGGTAGTGAGAAGAAAAACATTTTTGAGGAAGGACAGGGTGAAAAGAGAGAGACATAATAGAATAAACAGGATTGGGGGAAATAGGATGGAGCAAAATAAAGTTAGTCTTTCACAACATGACTATTAAGGAAGTGTTATGCATGACTACACATGTATAACTTATATTGAATTGCTTGCCTTCTCAACGGTGATGGGGCGGGGAGGGAGGAAGGGAGTTGGAACTCAAATTTTTAAAAATGAATATTAAAATTGTTTTTACATGTAACTGGGGAAAATTAAAATATTAAGTAGATTGATCAAAAATATTGTTTGTGCTGTATCATTTCAGTACATTTTTTTTTTTTGCTTTGAGGTAATTGTGTCAATTGGCTAACTATTAGAAGAAAATACAGTGATGGGATTTATGAGTGATAATTTGAGGATTGTGAACACACAGCATGTCTTGAATTTGGGGTAATCACCCCCCTGCATTCCCAATTTGCAAGTGTGATTTGGTATGTGGTATCCCAGAGGTAGTTCTCTACTTGACTTTAAAAAAAAATCAACGTTGCAAGTAGAATTTAAGAAAGGCAAAACTATATAGTTCAATGAGTCAACAGTGCTACTTAGGACCCAGAAAAGTTGATGCTATCTTAGGCTGCATTACAAAAGGCCTAGAATGCACAAAAAAGTAAACTTATTTGGATGTTTACTGGTTTGGATTATATTTTTAGGATTGTGTTTGATTCTGGGCATCATGGTTTAAAGGACATGGATAAACTGGAAAATGTCTAGGGAAGAGCCACAAGGATGGCAAAGGGCCTTGAGTTCATATGATATGAGGATCACTTGAAGGGACTGTAAATGAAGAAGCCTCATACACAGAGGCCCCTGGGGGTAGAACATGACAATATAAGAACAAACTCCAAACTTTGCTATAGCCAAACAACAGTGAATTCCCAACTTGGGAAACTGGATGATTCAATAGAATGTGTGAACATAATGAAGCCGAATGACAAATCAAAACATCTCTAGGCACAGTGTTCCATTGACATGGGAAAAATCTCATGAAACAATGAGGGACTGTTGGTATACGAGGGAAAGACAAAGAAATAACACAACTCTCCTAATGTGTTACAACTAGAAGTAAAAAAAAATCAAGAGAAAAGATTATTATAACATCATACATTTGGCCAAGAATGCTTCAAAGGATCGCTTTCTTCCCTAGTTTCATTGCTTGGTTGGTTGTTGTCCTTCGTTTTCAAAGAGGACCAAAATGACATTACTATGTTAGAGTCGAGTTGCAGTGTGTCTGACTATGGCTGATCAGATCAACAAGAGCTTGAAATGCTCTACCACAGGTCAGGCAGAAATAGTCCATGTGAACATTTGGGGTGGATTCTCTAAATTTGTACATCTTGCATTTCTTTTGAGCTACTTCAATTCTGCTTTGCTCATACAGCATAACACTTTCTCTGAAGAGGGCACACCATACTGGGTGGTCCTGTGCTAGTGGCTTCCATATCCCACAATCAAATCCAAAGTTAGTAAGAGAGACCTTGAGAGTGTCCTCGTATGACTTCTTCTGACCCCCATGTGAACACTTGTCCTGTGTAAGTTCTCCATAAAATAGTCTTTTTGGCAAGTGTATGTTTTGCAAGATTCTGAAGATCACCTGGCAGGATAAGATACCAGAGACACTGAGATCCTACTTTCCTTAAAAGAATGGTAACCAATCAATCAAGAACTCATAGAATGCAGATGGGGTAATTTTAAATTTGGATATGCACATAATTAGACCCCTTACTTTCTATCCCCTTGTGTTTCGAACAGATTTATTTTCTCTTTTGGATAGTTCTGTGGTTGTATGAATATGGTAGAGAAAAGGGAACCACCACTGATGTCAGGGCTTAGGATGGAGGAAAGAAGTGAGAAGAGGGGAGAAAAGTGGTGAATTTTCATCTTTCTGTTTAACTTTCTTTTGAAAAATTAAGTAAATAAAAAATTGAATTTAAATTAAAAAGGATTTTGTAATCGAAAGAAAGAAACACTATATATATGAGCAGGATGCAATGTTATGAAATTAACTTATGTGCAAAAGATGGATAAAATACATTATTGAGCATATGTATGACCAGAAAGGAGGTGAACAATCATGTAGTAAGACTGAGTGACAACAAATGGGCAACTTGAGTGGTGCATGTGGGAGCTATGTGGTATTGTGAATAGAACATAACACTTGGATTCAGGAAGACCTGAATTAAAATCTTGACTCAGCCATTCAACTATGACCCAGGATAAATCATCTAACTTCTCTGTGCCTTGGTTTCCTCATCTGTAAAATAACAATAATAATGATATCCTCTACCTCCTGAGATGTTTTGAGGATCATATAAGATATCATATAAAGAGCTTAGTAAATTATGTGGCACAATATAAATGCCAGGTGTTGCTATTATTATTTTTCATCATCACCATCATCATCATCACACAGACACTCCTAACATACTAAAAAATAAAAAGAGTGAAGCTGAGTTGATCCCTTATTCAAAAACTTATGAGAAAATTTGGACCAAAATTAAAGAGGCTCTGATCTGTATAAGTAGATGGAGTAGCCCAACTTATGAAATTAGTTTAACTTAATTTAACAAATATTTTAAAGTGTCTTTTATGTGCAAAATAATTCTTTTCAAGCTATCACAAAAATGAAAAGAACAGGGTAAGTATATTTTCTAGGGGTGAAAATTATAATCCTTCCTCCCCTTTAGTGAAATCTCAATGATGTAGCCTGCAGGCTTCTTTACTGTTTTCTAGGTCTGAGGAAGTTTGAGTACACCTATCTCCCTCTCATTGTTTCTCATCATGACTTTGAATTCTTTTCTGTTCTCTCTCATCAGAGATTCTTTGGTGCTTACCTCTAAGTGCATGTGGTTGCCTATAAAGACTGCATGTATCACAGGATCATAGCTTGAGATAGTTTGGAGGGATCATAGCTGCATGTATCACAGGATCATAGCTTGAGATAGTTTGGAGGGAATCCAATCTTTTCATTTTGCAGATATGTAGGCCTTTCTTCAAATCTATGTGATGCCCCTTGACTCTTTTCCATTGTCTTTCAGAGTCTCTTTATCTACCTGGTTTGTACATCCATGGCTGTGTCTTCTCTGTCTCCCTTCTACCTCTGCTTCCTGGTGAATCCATAACCTCTTTTAAAAAACCCAGCCTGAGGCCAGTTCTACAGTGTGAACTTCATCATTCCTCAAAGTCTGTCAGGTGATCCTTCCTTGCTGCTGCACAACTTTGAGGCAGGAATTTGGGTCACTTGATTCAATGGGAACACAGTCCCCTATTGTTGGATACTTATACGGGAAATTCATTCCTTATGGTGGGTATCTAGGAAAAGAAGTTTGCCAGACTGTTCTCATCACATGAATGGATATGTCTCTTACATATAAACGAATGAGAGTTAAGGTTGAAATAGGGATCACAATTCAAAATTTACAAAATTATGATTTTAGGTCATTGGACTTATAATGAAAGGCAAAGTTTCTTTGAAGTGATGTCCTCTCCCAAGAAGAATGCTATTACAATTTGATTTAATTTATCTTTAAATAAAATTCTCATCCTATAAAAAGTAATTGGTGAAGTATATTTTAGAATGTTTCCTTAATTTGTTTCAGAAATATCTGGAAAACACTCACTACATTTTCACTTATGACTGGTAATAGGCAGCTCATTTGACAGAACATTGTATAAATACTGCTGTGAGATGTAATTTGACTAGTAAATTAATGGTTTCTGGTGGTCTTAATGGTAACATCACATTTGGAGGGATGGCTCACCAGGGGTGCAATAATGTAGTTCACAAGATACATGAGGGAAAGACACTTAATGAGTTTTGGCTTCACTGGACATATTGTGTATAATTCTGTTCAAACTGTTACAGGCTTCTTGCCAAGTGATGTAAAAGAAATTGCTTAAAAGATTAGGAGTAAAGGTGGTTCGGTCTCCTGCTGTGTACTCTTGTGATTAGTTTGTCAACAGAAGGATAAGTTTTGTGTCAAGACAGTAAATAATTATTTTGTGTTAGTTCATTGCAGTAGTGGACTCCTAACAAGGTTCATGAAGAAGGAAATGATTAGTGAATAAGCATTTCTTCTTTGATCACTATAGATGGTTTTTAATAGGTGAAGACTACTCTTGATATCCATTATTTATGCTCTTTCATGTTTTAATAAAGCCAATAGGAATGTCATTTAGTATATTCCTAAAATGAGATGAATAGAAAACTTTCAGATTCATATTATCATCCAATTTTTATATGACATTTAAAAATTATCTACAATGTCATTGAAATGTTTAATATTAATAGATAAGAATTGATTGTTGCTTAGGAAATGAGAAATAGCAAAAGCAAATATCCTGTACTGTCTAGTTGCGAAAGCTCCTACACTGTAGGGTATTTGTAGTATTGTCAAAATTTTGGAAAACATGATTTTTTGTGAATAGAGATGGCAAATATTTACAAATGTGTAAAACAAGCAGATGTCTCATTCTATGGAAATTAAGAAAACAACTTATTTATTTTTTGTTGATATAGAGCCTATTCTACCTCTCTCATTAAACTGAATTTTTTACTACTTATTTAGCACTTAGAATTATAAATTGGCCCACTCATTTTACAGATGGAAAAACTGAGTCGTTGGGGGGTAAAATGATGTACTTATGGTCACAAAGTCGTTAAGTAACAAAGGCAGGATTTGAATTCAGGTTCTGACTCAAAGTACTCTCTCTACCACACCATACTGACTAGTTTAATTATAGAGAAGAATTGGGGATACCACATTTGAAGTCTAGAATCATCCAAATAAATGTAATTTATTAATTTAAAGAAGTACAGTAACTTTTTGTACTAACTTTGGGTATTTTATGAGGGCTCAAATAGCCATTCTTAGTGTCAGACTAATGGTTTAGTGGAAAGAAAACTGAACTCAGACCAAGGAAGTCCTGAATTTGAATCCTGCTTCAGATCATTATTATTTTTTGTGATCCTGATAAAAATACTTTCCCTCTCAATCTATTTATCTGTAAAATGAGGATCTACCTTACAGATTATTAAATAAGCTGATATATATTTAACAATAGTCACTACTACTACTGGACCTGGGAGACTTATTCTCTCCACTAAAGGACCTCTCTCAGCACTGGATCTGCCTATATAGATAGAGTTGTTTCTTTTTTCTCATACTCTTAAATTACTTAAACATTAAATTAGGGTTTTCCCCAAAAGCAGGGAATAGAAAGGTATTTAATGTAAAATATAAATCAGTTATAGGGAAGCTATTTATTTCTTCCACACAAAAGACACATGCCCAAGAGACTCATGGACATGCATTAAAAAGACTTAAATAAGGAGCAGTAATAATCTGTAATGACTTTATAGTCTCTCAGGATGTTTTAGCTTAAAATATCTAACAAAAAGTAATTTCATCTATGATTCAACTCTTCACTGTCTTTTTAGCCGCACATACTCCTGGCGAGGCAATCCCGGAGGTTTGGCCCATTCTCTTGCTGATGGTCATTCTTTCTGATGAAGAAACTCCTCCTGGTAGTCTTCTTTAACTGGGAAACCCAGGGACTTTTGATCTCTTGAACTCGTATGGCTACCTCCAAGAGCATATATGTTCACATTGAAATCACTCTCCAGTCACCTCTGCTCAGGGAAGAAAACATAAAGTAGGTAAACCAATGAGGAGCGCAAGGCTGCTGGGCTGAATTTCTAGCTGTCATATTCAAGCAATATATCATTTCTGCTAGGGAAAATGGACCACTCTTCTCCCACTTTTATAGAGAAAGGAGTCAGAGTCCTAACAAAATTAGCAGATAGAAAGAGAGAGCCAGAGGGTAGTCAGTTCCTTTAAAGTTTGTTGAGTGGGCCATTTCTTTTTACTTAGTTGCAGCTTGTACACAGATTCTCACTTCCCTAACCCTATCGGCCATAAAATGTGAGGGACCAAGGGACTACCTAGAGTTTTTCACATGATCCCAAAGTGACAAGCATTTTATCACTGAGCAGTAAGTTATTTCTTTTTAAAAAATCTCTTTAGGTACTGTTGAGACAAAGGACTATGCATGGTTTTATAGCCTTTTGGCCATAGTTGAAAATTGCTCTCCAGACAGGTTGAATCAGTTCACAACTCCACCATGAGTTCATTAATGTCTCAATTTCTACACATCCTCTCCAAAATTTATCATTTTCCTCTTCTGACATAATAGCCAATCTGATAGGTGAGGGGTAGTACCTAAGAGTTTTTTTTTAAATTGCATTTCTCTAATCAATAATGATTTAGAGAAATTTTTATGACTATAGATAGCTTTGATTACTTTGTCTGACAACTACCTGTTCATACCCTTTGACCATTTATCAATTGGGACATGTCTCACTTTCTTACAAATTTGACTCAGTTCTCTACATATTTGAGAAATGAAGCCTTTATCAGAGATACTTGCTGTAAAGCTTTGTTTTGCAGTTATGATTACTAACTGTATTTGCCTCCATCCCATTTTCTTCTTGTTTATCCTACTCTTTCTCTCCTTTCACCCTGTCGATTTTCAAAATTATTTTGCTTCTGACTACTACCTCCCCCAAGCCACCCTCCTTTCTATCAGTTCTCCTCCCCCTTCTATTACCCTATTCCCCTCATACTTTGCTTTAAGGCACAGATTCCTACATGTTATTTCTTCTTTGAGTCAATTCTGATGAGATTAAGGTTCAAGCACTCCTAACTCCCTCATCTTCCCTCTCACTGTAAAAGCTCTTTCACATCTCTTTTATGTGAGGTAATTTAAACTAAGCTACCTTTCCCTTCCCCTTTTGCTCAGTGTATTCCTCCTTCTCACCCCTTAATTTTATTTTTTTAGATTTCATCCCATCATGTTCAACTCACATCCATGCTATCTGGCTATGTATACTTCTAACTGCCCGAATAATGACGAAGTTCTTAGAAGTTACAAGTATCATCTTCCCATGTAGGAATGTAAATAGTTTAATCTTTTTGAATTCTTATGATTTTTCCTTCTCGTTCCCCTTTTTATGCTTCTTTTGAGTCTTGTATTTGAAAGTCAAAGTCTCGTTCTTTTGATCAGGAATGCTTGAGATTCCCCTGTTCGTTGAATGTCCATTTTTTACCCCTGAATGATTATGCTCAGTTTTCCTGGGTATGTGATTTTGGTTGTAATCCTAGCTCCTTTGCACCTAAGATTTTCATATTCTAAGCCCTCCAGTCCTTTAATGTAGAAACTACTAAACCTTTTTTTTGTTTGTTTTTTTAAAATTCATTCATTTAATTTATTTAATATATTTAGTTTTCAGCATTGATTTTCACAAGAGTTTGAATTACAAATTTTCTCCCCATTTCTGCCCTCCTGCCCACTCCAGGCATATATTCTGGTTACCCCATTCCCCAGTCAGCCTTCCCTTCAGTCACCCCACTCCCCTCCCATCCCCTTTTCCCTTCCTTTCTTGTAGGGCAAGATAAATTTCTATGCCCCATTGCCTGTGTATCTTATTTCCTAGTTGCATGCAAAAACTTTTTTTTTGTTTTCGAATATCTGTTTTTAAAACTTTGAATTCTAAATGCTCTCCCCTCTTCCTTCCCCACCCACCCTCTCTAAGAAGGCAGGCAACTCAACATAGGCCACATGTGTATCATTACATAAAGCCCTTCCACAATACTCATGCTGTGAAAGATTAACTATATTTTGTTCCTTCCAAACCTATCCCCCTTTATTGGATTTTCTCCCTTGACACTGTCACTTTTGAAAGTGTTTGTTTTTGATTACCTCCTCCCCCTTTCTGCCCTCCTTTCCATCATCCCCCCTTTTTATCTTCTTCCTCCTCGTTTCCTGTGGGGTAAGATACCCAATTGAGTGTGCGTATGGTATTCCTTCCTCAGGTCAAATCCGATGAGAGCAAGATTCACTCATTCCCCTTCACCTGCCACCTCTTCCCTCCCTACAGAACTGCTTTTTCTTGTCACTTTCATGTGAGGTAATTTATCCCATTCTATCTCTCCCTTTCTCCCTCTTTCAATATATTCCTCTCTCATCCCTTAATTTGATTTTTTTTAGATATCATCCTTTCATATTCAACTCACGCAGTCATATATATATATATATATATATAAATATGTGTATATATATACACATGCATATATATATATATATACATACATACATACACACACACACATAAATATATATGAATATTCCCTTCAGCTACCCTAATACTGAAGTCTCATGAATGATACACATCATCTTTCTATGTAGGAATGTAAACAAAACAGTTCAACTTTACTAAGTCCCTTGCAATTTCTCTTTCTTGTTTACCTTTTCATGCTTCTCTTGATTCTTGTGTTTGAAAGTCAAA
>CM053622.1:503249938-503267698 GCA_028646595.1 Phalanger gymnotis | reverse complement strand
AGAAGGCTCTGCACTCCTACTCAGATCTGCCACTTAATTCCTCCCACCAGGTGGGCCTAGGGCCAGAAGCAATTGAAGCTGTAGTTTTGTAGCTGCACCACCTATGCTGCCACCTGGGGTGGTGGCCGAACTGCAAACTCCTTTCACTCCCTGCAGCTTTTTCCACTAACCTTCTCTGTTGTCTTTGGTGTTTGTGGATTGAGAAGTCTGGTAACTGCCACAGCTCACTGATTCAGGGTGCTAGGGCCTGTTCCACCCAGCTCCTGCCGTAATTGGTCCTGCCACTGCCCACGCTGGGCTCTGCTCCCCTCTGCTCCCAGATCCATTCATGATAGCCCTCACCCAGTGACCATCCAGGCTGTCCTGGGCTGGAGCCCGGCTTCCCTCTGCTCTTTTGTGGGTTCTGCAGTTCTAGAATTTGTTCAGAACCATTTTAATAGGTTTTTGGAGGGACCTGGGGGGGAGCTCATTCAAGTCCCTGCTTTTCAGCAGCCATGTTGGCTCTTTCCCCTTTTTCCAGCTTTTAAAACTTAATTTAAAGAGTTTCAAAGCCCTATATCTGTAGTACTTTAAAATGTTTCATTTTTTTAATTTCTTAATAATAAATTTCTTAAATGCCTCAGCATAACTATTTGCTAACTTACATCCCAGGGCAGTTATAAGTAATAAGACTGAAATATATAAAGAAAAAATTAATAAATGAACACTAGTTCTAAAAAGTTAAATGATATTAGAGTCAAAGCCAACTTAGAAAAGCACTCTTTAAGTGGCAGAAGATTACCAAAGAAATATTTTGTCCAACTCAATTCCTATAATGTCTAAATATTGCCTTGCTCATCCTTTGAATAAGCAATGTACTATGTCAAGCACTTTACAATCATGCACCTAACAATTAGGTGTTCCTCCCAACAACTCTGGGAGGTAGGTGCTATTACTCATCTCTCTGTAAATGAAAGCACATTATATTTCAGTTTCAGAACAAAAATTTCAAGCAAATCAATTCTGGATTTATTTAAATCTCATTTTTCCCAAGAGTCTACTTTTTCAACTAGCTCATGTTCAAAAAATTCATGGTGGCAATCCCAGCTCCCCATAACTGTGTCTCTATTTGTTTTAAATCATCCAAAGAGCCAAATCAATTTGTTAACCTAACGCCACAGTACACCTTAAGAGGGTGGATAAAAGGGCAAGTCTCTCATTACCCTGAGACTTTTCAGTTGTAACTCCAGCAGTAAAAATTACTCACTAAAATTTTGCAAAGGCTTTTAGTGTAACTAGCTATACCAGGCTAAAGAAAACAAGCTAAGTGGCATAGGCATAAAGAGTCAGGAAGAATCGAAGTTCAGAATTGAAGTTCTTCCTGAAGTCAGGAAGAATCGAGTTCAAATCTGACCTCAGATGCATAAGTAGTTTTGTGACCTTGGGCCAGTCACTTAACCCTATTTGCCTCAGTTTCTTCATCTGTAAAATGAGCTGGAGAAAGAAATGGCAAACCACTCCAGTATCCTTGCCCAGAAAACCACAAATGCAGTCACAAAGAGTTAGACATGACCGAAAACCACTCAACAACAGCAAAAAAGAAAACTATTTTATCAAGCAGTTAATTTGTATTTGTTAAAACTTCCATTTAGTCCTTCAAAATCTTGTGAGTTTTCTTTTGTAATCTTTTGTAATCTTTACAATCTTGTAATTGGGGAAGGGAAACATTAAGGACTTGTCAAAGAGGCCTTTCTCTAAAACTTCCTCAAATTTTTCTTATTTTAGTGGGATCAAAAGCTTTCCTCAAATCTCGGTTTTCAAAATTCCACAACACTTTATATTCAAACCTTCTGTTTGTACTGTACTGTGTCAGTACAGACTCCAACTTCCTTTTAGCTCTCTATCTATCTCTCTCATCCCTACTTGCTTAAGTTTTCTTTCTTCCCTTCTTTTTAAGTCCTTCCTGTGGACTTTGATTAAAGCCCCTCAAAACTGCCCTTTTCCTTCTTTCTTTTTTCTATATTCTGATCCAACACTTCTCTTGCTTTCTTCTACTTTCTTAATTCCTCAAGTATTTATTTACCTGTCAATCTCAGACTGTCAACAGACTCAATTTTTATTCTACTGAATTTTTGTTTATAATTTAGTACAAGTATTTATCACACAAAAGCACTTAACTATAACACTGTCACATTTGGGGGTTCTCAAAGGCTTATAAATTCATGGTTCATTCCAACTTCTTTAGGTGACTTTTTCACTAGTTTACCAGTACAATCATATCATTCATAGTACGTAATTGCTCAGGCTGACCAGAAGTAAATACAGTGATAAAACAAATGCTATTTCAAGTTAAAGTTTACTTATTTAGATTGATCCCTGATTTAAACAGACTTCTTTCTGTGTTCTTGGTCAAGAAAGAGTTGATAAGCAGCATTAAGGTTAGCTGTTTAAATCTACTCTAATATTGCACTAAAGCAATGAAAGTCTAAGTGTCATTTCCAATGTCAGCATTTAAACTGGCTTACTGATACTAGTTTTAATACCAGAGCAGTTCACCTTTTCTTAAAAATATTCACACACAATTTGGAAACTTACAGTAGTGAATTTATATTTCAGTCGAAATTTTCAGCCTTTAATTAGCTTACACTACCATAATATACTATAGATTAGGTACAAGGATTCCTCTCCTTGTTATCTGAGTGACCCAACTGTCTTTCAAGATTGATCAAAGTTATAAAAGCAAAGAAAGACTTTCCTTCTGGAGGCTTTTAAAGTTCCTCGGAAAATACATTATTTTTCCCGTGACTAATTAGGGCACAGGAAAAAAGTTAGCAGCATTTGCCACAAAACACAGATGATGGGATAAGACAGACACACAGATGTATTTGCTAGACATGTTTTTGCTTCTTTTAGTTTATAATAAGTCAATGTATACTATTTTATTGACTGTAATCTCAAAACTCTTAACAAGTGGAAGTCACTTCTTTAAACCAGATCAAGGCCCAAACTGGAATTTTTTTATTTTTTATTTTTTTCTTAATAGTATTTCATTTTTTCCTCAAGTACATGTAAAGATAGTTTTCAACATACTTTTTTAAATAAAATATTGAGTTCCAAATTTTTCTCCTGCCCTCCCCAACACAACAAGCAAACAGATATAGGTTATACGTGTGCAATCATGTAAAACATATTTCCATATTAGTAGTGTTGTAAAAGAAGAATCAGAACAGAAAGGAAAAATCATGAGAAAGAAAAAATGAAAAACAAAAAAGAGAGGTGAAAATAGTATGCCTCGATCTGCATTCAGATTCCATAGTTCTTTCTCTGGATGTGGTTAGCATTTTCCATTACAAGTCTTGGATCATTGTATTGCTGAGAAGAGCTAAATCTATCACAGCTGATCATCACACAATGTTGTTACTCTGTACGATGTTTTCCTGGTTCTGCTCACTTCACTCAGCATCAGTTCACATAAGTCTTTCCAGGTTTTTTCTGAAATCTACCGATTCATCATTTCTTATAGTACAATAGTATTCCATTGCATTCCTATACTGAAGGGGTATAGGTTACTGATCCTTGCTCTCCCTGAATTCTTCCCACTTGATCTGTCTTTCCATACCCAAATAGCCTAGCCTAGCCTTCCATTGTTTGGTTACCACCAGATTGCCTTCTGGCCATTTCCCACCCTTGATCCTATCAAGTCATTACCCTAGCCCTGCATTATCTATATTATCTCCAGCTAGCCTTCAGCTATTTCCCACCCTGGAGTCTGACATCAGCCCAGACCTCCTTAAACTCTTCCCATCACCCCAGACTATTGGACCACCCTAGATCTCTCCCACAATCTTTCTGTATATAAGTCTCATCTTGCCTCCATGATTCAATCTACTTCAGATGCAATGTGATTCACTTTTATTACAAGCATCACAAATGCTCAGGCTGGCTAAGAGTCTACCCGATATGGTGAATTTTTAACAAACTTTGTCTTTCTTTGGCTGACAAGGCTTGAGTTGAATTCATTCGAGCAGGATCTGATGCGTCAGTGTCTTGGGGTCTCAAGCACCCCTAAACCTCAACAATGCCACAACTTGTCCATTCCCCAATTGGTGCTCATTGCCTCAATTTCCAATTCTTTGCCCCAACAAAAAGAGCTGCGATAAATATTTTTGCACATGTGGGTCCTTTTCCCTTTTTTATGATTTCTTTGCGATACAGACCTAGTAGTGGTATTGCTGGATCAAAGGGTATGCACAGTTTTATAGCCCCTTGGGTATAGTTCCAAATTGCTCTCCAGAATAGTTGGATCAATTCACAAGTCCACCAATAATGCATTAGTGTTCCAATTTTCCCACATCTTCTCCCAAATTTATCATTTTCCTTTTCTGTTATGTTAGCCAATCTGATAGGTGTGTAGTGGTATTTCAGAGTTGTTTTAATTCAGATTTCTCCAATCAAACGATTTAAAGCATTTTCATATGATCATAGATAGCTTTAGTTACTTCTTCTGAAAAGTGCTTTTTCATTTTCTTTGACCAATTTTCAATTGGGGAATGACTTGTATTCTTATAAATTTGACTCAGCTCTCTACGTATTTGAGAAACAAGGTCTTTATCAGAAACACTGGCTGTAAAAAATTGTTTCCCAGCTTTCTGCCTTCCTTCTGATCTTGGTTGCATTTGTTTTATCTGTGCAAAAACTTTTTAATTTAATGTAATCAAAATTATCCACTTTGCATTTCAGAATGTTCTCTATTTCTTGTTTGGTCATAAATTCTTCCCTTCTCCATAGATCTAACAGGTAAAATATTCCTTGCTCTCCTAATTTGCTTATGGTATCATCCCTTAAGTCTAAATCATGTACCCATTTCAACCTTATCTTGGTATAAGGTGTGAGATGTTGCTCTATGCCTAGTTTCTGCCATACTATTTTCCAGTTTTCTCAGCAGTTTTTGTCAAATAGTGAGTTATTATCTCAGAAATTGGAGTCTTTGTGTTTATCAAACAGTAGGTTACTATAGCCATTAACTACTGTGCCTTATGTACCTACCTTGTATGTACTTAACCTATTCTACTGATCCGCTGCTCTATTTCTTAGCCAGTACCAAATAGTTTTCATGATTGACACTTTATAATAGTTTTACCTCTGGTATGGCTAGGCCACCTTCCTTTGCATTTTTTTTTCATTAATTCCCTTGATATTCTTGATCTTTTCTTTTTCCAGATGAAATTCGTTTTTTTTTTCTAGCTCTATAAAATAATTTTTTGGTAATTTGATAGGTATGGCACTGAACTAGTAAATTAATTTAGGTAGAATTGTCATTTTTATTATATTAGCTTGGCATAGCCATTAGTAATTGATATTTTTCCAATTGTTTAGATCTGAATTTATTTGTGTGAAAAGTGTTTTGTAATTGTGTTCATAAATGTCCTAGGTCTGTCTTGGCAGGCTGACTCCCAAATGTTTTATGTCGTATACAGTTATTTTAAATGGAACTTCTCTTTCTATCTCTTGCTGCTGAGTTTTATTAGTGAAATATAGAAATTCTGATGATTTATGTGGGTTTGTCTTCTATCCTGCAACTTTGGTAAAGTCGTTAATTGTTTCAAGTAATTTTTTTGGTTGATGATCTAAGATTCTCTAAATATACTATCATATCATCTGCAAGGAGTGATAGCTTTGTTTCCTCATAGCCTATTCTAATTCCTTCAATTTCTTTTTCTTCTCTTATTGCTAACAGTAACATTTCTTGTACAATATTGAATAATGGTGGGGGTTAATGGACATTCTTGTTCACCCCTGATCTTATTGGGAATGCTTCTAGCTTATCCCCATTACATGCAATGCTTGCTGATGGTTTTAGATATTACTTATCAGTTTAAAGAAAACTCCATTTATTCCTATGCTCTCTAGTGTTTTTAATAGGAATGGGTGCTGTATTTTGTCAAAAGCTTTTTCTCCATCTATTGAAAAAATCATATGATTTCTGTTCATTTTGTTCTGGATGTGGTCAATTATGCTGATAATTTTCCTAATAATGAACCAGCCCTACATTCCTAGTATAAATCCCACCTGGTCATAGTATGTTATCCTTGTGATAAATTGCTGTGATCTCTTTGCTAATATTGTGTTTAAAATTTTTTTATATCAATATTCATTAAGGGAAATTGGTCTATAATTTTCTTTCTCTGTTTTGGCTCTTCCTGGTTTAAGTAACAATACCATATTTGTTTCATAAAAGAAATTTGGTATGACCCCTTCTTCACATATTTTTCAAAACAATTTATATAGTATTGTAATTAATTGTTCTTTAAATGTTTGGTAGAATACACTTAGGCTTTCATCCTAATTAATGAGGCAAAACTTGGGACAAAGAGAATTAAAAGGAGTTTATTATAAATATGTCATGGTAGCAAGACACTGACAACCTGATCTCTGAAGATCAGCAATGGTTTCAAGATGGAGCCGCTTCTTATAGGTAACTTTAAGACAATTCATATTGGTGAATATCTGCAAAAGTGGTTGAGCCCTTGCATCTCAGTCTTGACCAGCATAGAGAGAAAAGCAAACATCTTGCTTTCTGACTTATCTAAAAAGCAGCAATCCTCCTGCTTTCTAATTTATTGTTTCTATATATCTTCTCCCTAGACCACCACTTTCCTCCTGACTTCCCAATTTATTGCTTCTCCCTTAACCCCCACTTAGCTATAAATACCCCAAAAAGTCCAACATATTTCAAATATGTGTAACTTTCTCACCCTTTTCCCACACTCCTCTGAGTAGTTGAGAACATTGTCTCATTGCTTCAACTTCCAAGCTTTTCTTCTCAGGCAATAAATGCAATTATAATCATCTTTGTAAACTATGATCAGAAACTGGTTCATTCCAGGTTCTGCTTTTTGACCTGGGGTTTCTTCCATTGTAGCAATCCACATGAGTTTTTATTTTAACAAGTACACAAAGGTCACAGGTCGGGGAGACTTGACTATGTGATAAGTATCAGAAGACTGGAAGATGCTTCCCCCAACACTGATTGACAGAAAGGACTGCAAACAATTGGTTACTGAGTTGACATAACTTTCAAAAATCTTCAAATGGTTTTGTAGGTTTTGAAGCAATTTGACATATATCAACTATTCTGCTTGTGGGTCTCTACAAGTATAGAAGGTAATTCAGTAGTTTGGCAAAAAACCATACTTCTTAACAAATTTTTAATAATATCCACTAGATCATTAAAAATTTCTTGGATCTCACAGGTTCTGTAGATATGGTCAATTTAAGATCATTTTAAATCTTCTTTGGTTTCAGTGTTGACGCTTTGATTTAATACACTGTAGCATATATATTTGACTAAGGCTCTGAAAAACAATTGATAACCTCAGACTGGCTTCCTTCGGTCAATCCAATACTTTCATTATCTCTCCTTATGATTTTCCAGTGTATTTCCAAAGACAATGATGCCATCTAAAGAGACCACTACTTCCAGGTCACTGAGTAATTTCTGCATCAGCCATTGGAAAGTCATTAAGATGCTTTGGGGTCTATGCTCACAGTAGTAAAAAAAAATATAGCTAGGCAGATTAAACCACTTTTTCTCCTTGATTTCTTCTGCCATAGGAGTATGATTGTATTATTCACTGTGTAAGTACAAGACTGAGAACCTCTGGCTGTCTAGAAAACCATCTAGGGCATATTGATCCCTTGCCATGGTATACTGGTCCACTTTAGGTCTTTTGTTCAGCCTGACAGTCTCTTCATATTCCTGTATTTCCATATTTCTTCTACGATTACCACTATAGGAGTTGCATATGAACTGCTAAAATCTGTGATCGTGATAATGGCCAGAAATTTTTTCAGATAGTTTCTTCAGATCTGTCTTTCATAAAAATCTTCCTAGATCATTCACACAAAGTTTAGAACCCAGTAAGATGGATTCTGAAAAGTTGCTCTTCAGCCACATCGCACACTTCATTCATGAAGAGAGACTCCATGTCTCCATTATAAGTTTTATGAACTTTTTAATGAGTGTTTTCACGAGCTTCTATCTCAAGAACTATTTCCGTTCTTCTAGTACTGGGGAGTCATCAAAGTCAAATTTTTCAGGGTCTTCTGAGTTTGGAAAGCCAGTACTTTCATAAAATTCATTAACAATATTTGTTTCTATCCTTCTTTACACCTTAGCATAAATTGTCAGATGGTTAAAATATGCAGATACTGAACCCCAGATGGTTTGTTGTATCTTTCCAATATGTTGAACAGGTTGAAATTGGTTCCAGTCAGTGTTAACATTCCAGCGAAAGCTGCTAAATCTAGCATTCACTAACTTCTTGATAGAAACAACTTCTTTTAAAAGTAAGTTTTTATTGATATTTTCTGTTTCTTACATCACCACAGATCTATCCCAAGTATCTCTCCCTCTTGCCCTCCCAGACAGTTATCCCACATGACAAATAGTATTTTTAGAGAGGAAAAAAATGAGTAGTACTGATTAATATATCATAAAAGTCCCAAAATATGTGCAATCAGTAACAACCATAGACCTCCCACCTCTGCAAGGGGCCAGGTTGGGGATGAGTTCTCATATGTCTTCTGTTTGACTTTATCTTTATAATATTGTTACATTTACTTTTGAGTTTTTGGTGTATAATTGGTTTTTTTTTTCTATTTAAATTGTTGTAGTTACTGTGTATATTGTTTTCTAGACTTCGCTTACTTCACTCTGTATCAGTTCATTTATATCTTTCCATGCTTCTCTATATTTACCACATGTACCATTTCTTACAGCTCAGTAATATTTCATTAAATTCATGTACTACAATTTATTTAGCCATTCCCCAGTTGATGGGCACGTACTTTTTTTTCCATTTCTTAGCTATTACAAAAAATATTCCTATAAATAGTTTGGGAAATATGAGAGCCTTCTTCTTATTGATGGCCTCCTTGAGGTATAAGCCCAGTAATAGTTTCTGGTTCAAAGGGCATAGTAATTTTGGTCACTTTATTGGTATAATTTTAGATTACTTTCCAAAATGGTTGTACTGTTTCATAGCTCCATCAATAAAATATTATTGTGCCCATCTTTTCATAACCCTTCCAACATTGACTGTTGCCAATTTTTTTTATCATTTTTGCTGATTTGAATGGTAGGAAGTGAAACATTAGGGTTGCTTCAATTTGCATTTCTTTTATTATTAGGAATTCAGAGAATTTTCATGTGGTTGTGAATGCTTTTCAGTTCTTTTGAGAACTTTTTGTTCCTATCCTCTGACCATTTATCTGTGTGGTAACAGCTACTAGTCTTAGATACATTTGTTAATTGTGAATATATTTCAGATACCAAACCCTTATCAGAAAAAATTGATACAAAGACCCCTGCCCCTTTTGACTACTTCCCTTTTTATCCTAAATGCATTAATTTTATCTTATGAAGAAGCTTTTCAGCTTCAGGTAACCAAAACTGTCTATTTTATCCTTGGCAATAAATATAGCAATAACTTGTTTGAGAAGCTCCAATAATCAGTCAGTCTTTGTCTCTCTGTCTTCCAAGACTAAGTCCTTTTAAATTCTGTAAATATACCTTTCTATAATATGTCTCCTAAAATGTTATAGGCACTGGAGATCCATTATTGAGGTCAGAGACATAATCACTTTCTTGACCTTCACCTTTACCTCTATGTGGGATCCTATGAGCATAGAGGTAATAGATCCATAAGGAATCTAATATGAGGTCATTGTTACTATTATATGGAACTGGGGTAAGCTTCTCTCCTGGCTGTTACCTTTTATTAATGTTCAATATTTGGAAATCGGTGTGTCTGGTTTGAGATTTTTCTCTCAAAAGTAGATATCAGTTGTATGTCTTGCTAGGGCATGGTTGTTGCAAAGGATAGTTCTGCTGGATATAAGTCCTGATGATGATGTTCTTGTATGTTGTATCAGGACCTTGTGGCTACATTTCCTAGCACTTTATCTTTCTAAAGATGACCACTTTGGCCACTGCTCCATATCTCAACAGATCCTCTGTAGACTTCTTTGAATCTGCATCTGCTGTGTGGCTAGCTTGCTTTCTCTACATGTGGAAAAATATTTCTGGACCAGTTGAAGTTAATATTTCCTGAACTGAAACTTCCTTTGCAAAGGAATTTCTGTCCTCTATTGCAATTAATATTTTCTTTGTCTCCAGTAACTGTGGTGGTGGTAACCATCCATGACTCAGCATCATTGACATGCAAATATAGCTTTGAAGCTTTTGAATTTGCTGCTATCAGTTCTTAACTAGCTTTAAAGATGTCAGTCTGTGTAATCACACATCTGCATAAGTCTATATATCTATATAGAGTTAAACTGCTTTTCTCTTTTATGTTGAAGAGCAGAGTAGATAAATATATTCAAGTCCCCACTGGCTTGACTTTACTAGACATTTTTTTTTCATTTTCCAAATATTAATTAAATGCTGATATCTACTCCTAATGTTAAGAGATCTCCATGCATCCTGGCTTGACTTTACGAAACATTATTTTATAATCTCCAAACCATTTTAAATGATTTTTTAAAAATGTCTGCTTCTGATATAGAGATGTCTATGTACTTTGACTACCATAACACTTCAACATTCTTCAATCAATGCAGCATCTATCTTATTAAAAAGTTATTTCATGCTTAAAATATTCAGCAAACCAGTAATTCCACCGTAAGTACCAAACTTGTAAAGTTAAAATATAGTAACAATGGAAAGCAATTCTATGTGTAATTAATACTCACTGAATGAACAAAAGGCAAATATGCAAATTGTTATCAATGCAACAGAAATAAAATTTCCAGATGATGAAATAGCATTTACAACTTTTCATACACCAACAAGTAGCAAGTAATGATGAAACAGCATGCGGTAAATCAAAAACTCACTCATGCTCATGATCTCACAAATGTAAGAATCAAAGCAAACATTTGGCATGAATAACTCAATAAACAATAAGACAATAGATAGATTATAGCAGAAAGAACTGTCTGTGACAATAAGAATAAGACCAAAACAAAACTGAAAATGAAATTTCTTTTCTTAAAGCAATTTCTGGAATAAAATCTGTAAAAATTACAGTTTATAATGAGACAGAGTAAAAATTACCTGTATATAAAAATATGAAAGCAAAAATGGAAAACGCATTCAAAAGGTGCTGGAATAATAACCTACTCAATATAGATTTTTGAAAATCACACAAAATAAAATGAATTTAACAAAGCAAGTGAAAAGAAGGATCCAGTGATAGACAAAACAGAGTAAAATATAAAACAATACAAAAACAAAAGCACTTCCTAAAATGTCAGTGAATTAACACAGTCACTTAAAACATAAAAGTATAAGAAAATGGAGTAAAACAAAATTTCTTTCAGCCAACATCAATAAAAATTGGGCTAGGAATCAGTTTAAAACTCAAAAGCATCTATATAATATATCTTTCTACAGGTAGATCTAGAGATCTATCTATGCACACACACACACATAATTAATTGCAACAGGAGAAAAATGGATTTTGTTAAAGGATAATCTTTCAAAAATTAATTCCCAAGGACAAAATCCACATCTAGAACTATTAGCAAGCAAAACTAAAATTCTCAACTAAAGGGCAGCTGCACTAATCTGCAGCTGAACTGCCTCTGTGTCAGTAGCAGCAGCATCAATATTTTAGGTGAAAAGAACACCAGAAATTCCTAGAAGTTGAGGCAAGGTTAAAAGTGGGGTGAAACCTCAGCAGCTCCAATGCAAAAACTCCCAGCAGAGAGAGATTGTTTTTATATGTGCTAATAATTGCCTCAATGGCCTCTCTAACTAGTGTAGGGTATGACTGCATACATTTGTATATTTTCTCTCTCTTGAAGGGATACAGGGATTTCCTTGTCTCTCCTCTAAGTTCTTATAGGAAAGAAGTAATGTATATCTTTTTCAAGGCAAAATGGGCTTCCTCTCCCAAGCTCTGTTTGTGCTACCTCCTATAAAGGCAGAACCAACTTCTCCCTCTAACTCCGCTACCTCTATAGAAGGAAGGAAAAGTATAAATCGATGACATGGACAATGAATAAAAGGGCTAAATTGGAGAGTGGGAAGGGTGAGGGGTCACAGAATTAGCGTTTGTGTGTTTGTCTCACCATCCCATAGTCTGTCTCAAAAGTCTCTAGATTTTATTATAGATTCCATTGACCAAAAAAAATTAGACAGGAAAACGAGAAATAGCTCAAAAAGTACCCATAATTCCTCTGATTCTCTATGCATATACAGGGTGTACTAAAGTCTCAGTGAAGTTTTAATCTATGAAGCTACTAATACTTAAAACAGCACTGAGATTTTGGGGCCATCTTGCATAAAAGAATACATTCATGTATATGTGTGTATACATTTACATATATTACATGTAAATACATATATCTGTGTATTTTTATAATTATGTTGACAGAAAAGTTAGATGGAAAAAGAAGAAATAATTTTAAAATTGCCTAAAATTCTTTTGATTCTCTCTATGCATATACAGTGTCAAGATATCAGGAGATACCCTGTTTTCCAGAGCTAAGGCCCAGCAAGCAAGCTGTGCCCTGAGCTTGGCATAACAACAATCCTTTGAGCTCATCCTCTGGCAAAATCACATGATTATTGTATTGCTTTGACCAGCACCAGATGTTCTCTAAGCTTGCCTAAGTACCAGACAAAATAGCCATGTTCCAGTCATGAAGCCTGGCTATGAGCCAAAGTTGTCACATTGTTGCTGTTATCCCCTTATCGTCAAGGCTACACCCCACTATGTAGTCATTGGTTTAAGTTTTGAGATCTCCCCAGACTGTCTCCGGTCCCCTACTAGAGGAGGGATCCTGGCACATGTGTGTGGATCCCTCCTTGTCTGGAAGCTATTTCCCTCACTTTGAAATCAAACTTTTGCTTGATTCCTGACTCTCCTGTCTCTAGCCAACTCTGTTTAGCTCTGGCCATTCACAGGTTAGAGGCTAGGTACATCCAGTTGAAAACAGGGTGTACTTAAATCTTAGTGCAGTTTTAATCCATTAAGCTATTAAGGCTTAAAACTGCCCTAAGATTTTTGGAACACTTTGTATAAACAAACACACACATGATTTATGTGTATATATATGTATTTACATATGCTTATATGTTGAACATGTGTGCGTATATGTGTGTATGTATATCTGTATACCTCTACTCCCATCTCCCTCATACTATTTTAGAGATGAGTTAACAAAAGACCCAGAGAGATTAAGTGATTTGTCCATTGCCACACAAGTGAGTTACACAGCCAAAATTTCCAGTAAATTCAATTCAATAAACATTTATTAAGTGCCTAATGTGTGCCAGGCATCATGCTAAACTCTGAGGATATAAAAAGAGGCAAGATTGTCCCTTACTAGAAGAAGCTTACAACCTAATGGAGAGAAAACAGCCAAGCAAATATACACAAAGCAAGCCATATGCAGGATAAATAGGAAATAATTAACAGAGAGAAAGAACTGGAATTAAGAGGGGATGGGGAAGATTTCCTGTAGTACATGGCATTTCATTTGAGACTTAAAGGAAGCAAGGGAGTTCAGTAGTCAGAGCAGAAAAGAGCTTTCCAGACATGGGGGACAGCCAGAAAAAATGCCCAGAGTGGAGAGATAGAGGACTTTAAATCCATTGTCAATCCTGTAGAGTAATGTCAGATCAAGCCCTTTGCAACATCCTGTGAAAGATCAAGTGAATGTCATTTTTTTTTAAATCATGAAAACAACCAAAATGAGATGAAATCTCCTAGTTTTGACCTGAGGTATTGGATTCTGAAATGGGAAATTCAGACAAACTCCTTTTTTGCCAACTGCTTATTTGATAGGGCCTAATAAAAACCTGTACCGCATTTCTCAATACTCCTACCTGATCCTTCAGTGATTTCTGGTGGTACCCAAACAAAAACTGTTAACAGTGTGTGTGTACTCAGGATGCAGAATAACCACTATCTATCTGAATTTCAGCTTACGGTAATCCAATTTGACTAGGTCTCCAGAAACAAATGATTTCTCAAAGCAAAAACCACCTCAATTACCCAGAAATCATGAGGATAAAGCCATATCCCTAAACAAAAGTGGGTTTTTGAGGTGAATGGCCATGTGTTTCTGACCATGGTAAAAATGGCAATTGCTAAAGGATTCAGAGCGGCCTACCATTCCTTGGGTCAGCCATCACTGCAACAAAGTGAATTGAACTGACCAAATATTTCATTCAGGTCTCATCCTACCAAAACCAGAAGCAACTGAGAGGCCTTCAGGTGCAGAAATGTTATATGTAGATTCTTACATTTTTAAAAAGATTTATGCACTAAAATAATCCGAAGGGCTACAGAGAAAGCAAAGTGATTGATTTTAGCTGTATAGAATCTCCTTTTTCTTTACCCTCATTGTATTAACCATGCATTTGGACTACATTATTTGGGATGTCAGTATAGCTGTGTGCTGAAATTTATATATTAAGAAGCCATGTGGTTGGAATCTGAATTTAGTATCTGTTTTAGTATAGTCACCGATCTCTGGCCGCAGAGACCCCTAGCGTGTGAGAGAGTAAGGCCCAATTTCTGTATGGGGAACAGGTGGGAGCCTGATTCATAAAGCTAATAGAATAGCTTCTCCCTTCAGTTCTTAGGCACTAGGCCAAGTGAGTGGGCAGGAATCATTCCATTTGCAATGTAAAACAGAGTGGAACGCACTTCTGGCACACTGTGTCCATATAAATTATACTTGTTTGCAATTCATCAACTCCTTCCCTCTTTTATGTCCATATGCAATGTAAATGATTATCTTCTCTGTAGCTTCATAATGATGCCCAGCTCAAAAATATGATATGATCAGCTGAAAAGAGAACATACAGGTTTTTCCCCTCAATGTCCATATTACTTAGAGAAAGAGAGAGAGAGAGAGAGAGAGAGAGAGAGAGAGAGAGAGAGAGAGAGAGAGAGAGAACACTCATTAAGAGGAGATGTAAAGGCTTTTATAGTCTGTGGACATTATGGACTTTTGTACTGATAATTTTCTGCAACTATTGATTCCTGAAATCTTGAATCATTTACTCCCATAGCAAAAAGTGTAAACTGAAGAAAACATTATCTTTATTGTTTCTGTCAATAAATATCTTTTTTTTTTTGCATTTTGCACTTAAAAAAAATGTTTCTAGAAATCAAATTTCTTACCCTAGATAAATAATTATATGGAAAACAATATGAAAAAGGACTTCAATATTGTTTTTGATAACATAAATTGTAAACTTTTAAAGGCATAATGTTCTATCAAGTGATACCAAAATGGACAATGCAAGTGTTGTCAGGCAGTGTTTCTTTAAGAGGAAGAATCTGGCAACCCCAGAAAATCAAACTAGTTGTCCAGGGCAAACAGTAAAAATGCTACTGCGGGGCAGCTAGGTGGTGCAGTGAGGAGAGCATAGGCCTTGGAGTCAGGAGGACCTGAGTTCAAATCTGGCCTTCGACACTTGACACTAGCTGTATGACCTTGGGCAAGTCACTCAACCCCCAATTGCCCTGCTTCGTTTGGGTCACAAATGGGGGAATGAAGATTTATATGGTTAAAAAAAAGTAGAAAAGGAATACACATTGAAGAGAAACATAGATATAAGCATAACAGCAGGGATACTCCAAAATTTAATTAGTAATTGTCAGAAAAATCTGTCCTTTAAAAAGAATCTTGTCATTAGAAATAAGGATTTCTCATTCCATAACCTGTACTCCCATGTCTACCACCATCTCTGGTATCAAGGGGTCTCAGACTCTTCCTCCTTGGTTTCAAGACTGGTCCCCTTTCCCACCTAGGAAAAACTCCCGAGTCTATCATTTCATGAAGCATCATACTTATTAAAACTGCCCCCTGGAGCTCTTCATTTTCCTTGCTTTCAATTTTGCTTGACCAGTCCATGTCCAGCCACAGCTCATCCCTATCTTTTATTTACTTTGCTCCTATTCTGAGTACTACAAGGAAAAAAAAACCAAAACTGTAAATCAAGATGACCTAATCTATTACATATTCAGGGTTCCACCCTACCTGATTAAAAAAAAAAAAGTTTCATTGTTCTTCCTCCACTGACTCCCAAGCCTGTACCCCTGCTACTTACATTCCAATGACATACGGGCTAATAGGAACAAATACTTCAACTGTTCATTTCCCTACCTATTTGGAAAAATAAAGATACTGACTGACTTTTTTTCCCTATCTATTTTCCATCCTGTAGACATATGGATGACTTCCATGACTCTTAGGTTTGGGGGTTTTTTCCAGCTCTAAAATTCTTTGATCCTAAATCTTTGTGCTCCAATCTCTCAAATATGTCAGAAAGTACTAACAGTGGTCCCTGCTGCATAAACCTTAGACTCTTTACTCTCCAAAGGAGTTGTTATAAAAATGTATGCCCAGATAATTTCCAAGACTGACGAAAATATGTTTTAGAGTATAAACATTTAGGATGTTAGCACTCAGTAGGCTTCCTGACAGAAGTTAAAAGACTATTAGAATGACTGATGAACGTGATACAGCACATTAGCGCTCAAGCACACTGACTGTGCTGGAGGACATTTATGTACCTTCTGAGTCCTCTTGTGTTTTAAAAAATTAAACTCTAATCCTGCCACCCTGGGTCATGTAAAATTAACAAAAGCATGGGGCCTAAAAAAGAATTCTGTATTCACAAACAATAGAACACTCTTAATGGCTACACCTGATCCATGAGCTACCTGCTTTTGTGATCGAAATTAGTTTCTTTCAGCAGAGACAACTCTCCCAGTAAACTGGAATAGGAAATTCCCCCAAGAACAGTCATTTCTGCTTCTCCATATTAGTTTTATTTCTATGACCTAGAGTGAAAGCTCTTCTCTAAGTCATACAGAAATGGAGCTTCTTGGTGAATCTCTGTAGACTGGGGAATGGAAGGGCAGTAAGTAGCACGATTAAAGACTTCCCTTATGTCTATTGGAAAAAAATTTATCAGAGTGAGGGCTATGCAAATACCAACTCTTCTCTTAATCACACTCAGGGATGGAAGAGCCTAGACACAACTGCTGGAGATAGATTTCTTTTCTCTGTGGGATAAGAACAAGCAACATCAGAGCAAATGGAGCACAGCCAGCCAGTACTTTTTTCTGATGAGAAAGACCAACAAGATACTACACGGCTCTTCATTCAATAACCATTAATTAAGTGCTTTACTGCGAGCCAATCATTGTGCTCAGTGCTAAGGATGCAAAAAGAAAATGAAGAGAGCTCCTTCCTCATTCATTCTATTGCTCTACTTATATTCCATTGAGGAAAAGTAATATAGAGGCAAATATATATATATATATACATATATATATATATATATATATACATACATTCATAGGCATACACACACACATACACACAATAAATATAAACTTCTGTGGACCAGGGAAAGGTCATTAGCAACTGGGCAGATCAGCATAGGCTGTCTATGGGAGATGACTCTTGACCTGAGCTTTGAAGGAAGCTAGAGATTCCACAAGGCAAAAGTGATGTGAGAGTGTATCACAAGAATGGGATTGTAGCCTGTACAAAGTTATGGAGATGGAAGATAGAATGTGCTTCCATTATCCTAGTTGTAGCCTTTTGGACACTTTCTGGCTTATCAATGTCTTTCTTAAAATATGGTGCCCAGAAAGAGCACAAAACTACTGTTTTGGTCCATTTGAAGCAGAACAGAGAGAGACTATCACCACCTCATTCTTGAAATCTATTCCTCTC
>CM053622.1:503232302-503249438 GCA_028646595.1 Phalanger gymnotis | reverse complement strand
AAGGTGTTGTTTTCTTCAGTATATTTTTCAGAATTTTTTTGGGTCTCCTTTAACAAGTCATTGACTTGTTTTTCATGGTTTTCTCGCATCCTTCTCATTTCTCTTCCCAATTTTTCCTCTACTTCTCTAACTTGCTTTTCCAACTCCTTTTTGAGCTCTTCCATGGCCTGAGACTAGTTCATGTTTTTCTTGGAGGCTTTTGTTTTAGGCTCTTTGACTTTGTTGACTTCTTCTGGCTGTTTGTTTTGGTCTTCTTTGTCACCAAAGAAAGATTCCAAAGTCTGAGACTGATTCTGGGTGCGTTTTCACCGCCTGGCCATGTTCCCAGACAACTGACTTGACCCTTGAGTTTTTCAGCAGAGTGTGACTGCTTGTAGACTAAAGAGCTCTCTGTTCCATTTTTGGGGGGGATGCGCCAGCTCTGCCTCACCAGCACTCCTCCTTCTCCAAGAACCCCCAACCCAGACTGGACATAGATCTTCAGCAGGCTCTTCACTCCTGCTCTGATCTACCAGTTAATTCCTCCCACCAGGTGGGACTGGGGCCAGAAGCAACTGCAGCTGTAGTTCTGTAGCTGCCCCACCTCCACTGCCCCTGGGGTGGTGGCTGAAATGCAAATTCCCTGTCCCCAACAGCTTTTCCCACTAACCTACTCTGTTGTCTTTGGTATTTGTGGATTGAGAAGTCTGATAACTGCCGCAGCTCACTGATTCAGGGCGCTAGGGCATGCTCTGCCTGGCTCCTGGTATGGTTGGTCTGTGCCGCCCATGATGGGCTCTGCTCTGCTCTGCTCCTAGCTCCGTGGGGATAGACCTTATCCAGAGACTATCCAGGCCATCCTGGGCTAGAGTCCTTCTTCCCTCTGCTACCTTGTGGGTTCTGCAGTTCTAGAATTGGTTCAAAGACATTTTTATAGGTTTTTGGAGGGCCTTGGCAGGGAGCTCATGCTAGTCTCTGCTTTCCAACCACCATCCTTGTTTTTTCCTTCTTACAAGGAACAAAAAAAAGGTGTTTTAAAATGAT
The DNA here is from genome assembly GCA_028646595.1 of Phalanger gymnotis. Classification (NCBI taxonomy): domain Eukaryota; kingdom Metazoa; phylum Chordata; class Mammalia; order Diprotodontia; family Phalangeridae; genus Phalanger; species Phalanger gymnotis. Next base: position 503,248,415 of record CM053622.1, on the reverse strand, counting down.
GGCAATGTTTTACAAAGAATGTATTATTTTAATAGAGAACCATTGATTATGGATTTGTGTTACAGTTGGCTCACTACACTTCTAAAATTGGCATGCATTGTAGCACTTAAAATTTATATCTTCATTTGCTCCATTCATTTAGTAGGTCAAATCATCATTACATTTCAGTGGTATGGTGGATTTTAATTTATTTAACATTTTAATCTTTCATCACTTTTTCATGTAAGAGGATTTAAAGTATATTCAAGATTTGTATAAATCTTTGGGCAATAAATTTATTCTTTTAACAGTTTTATTCTTTAATCAGAAATTCATTTAAATGGATTCCACTATATATTACATTCACTTTCCATGCAGCTTTAGGTCAGGCTATAATTGATGCAAAAGCAATGAGGTATTAAAAGAGATAGGAAACATCTGAAATTGGAAAGAATTCAAAAAGTGTGCTATTGTGAGGTCATTACACTCCTCAGATAAGGTAGGAAAGGTAAAATAATAAAACATTTTGAACTAAATCCTTAAATGTTTGATTCTTAACAAAATCAGAAATATCTGCCCACATCTAAGTCTTTAAAACAAAATTAATTGTGCTAGTGTCTCAACATAAACCCTGCCATGTCTCTATGGAGATACATTCCTTCCCCTGTCTATACATATGACTTAGTGGCAGAGACTTCTAACTCCCCCAAATTCATTAAATGACTTCCAGACTATAAACATTAAAATGATAAATACAGTAGTTAATAGAAAAAAAGACACGGTACATCATGTCATATTTTCATGGAGCAGACAAAAATCCACAGGAGTACATGATAGTTGGTGATAGAAAACAGTAAGGAGAGCTTCCTTGCTCTGTGAAAAGAGGCAAAGATACTTTTTTCTTTTTTGTACATTCTGAAGTATCATATGATCTTGAGAAAATTGTCTTTCTGTGAAAAGGAACTGGTGCTTTTTCAATCTCTGTCACACAAGAGAGTTGGGGAACTCCAACAATATTTCTAAGGTGTTTCTAGATTTGTGAGGAAAAAGGTTTTGTTTAGTTTACTTTAGAGAAACACAAAGTGAAAAATGTGTAGGTTAAAAATGTCTACTCTAAGAAGTATGAATAAAATAATATGACAATTTTACAATACTATTTCTATTATTTAACATTTACAGAGAATCAGAAGCAAAGAAATGAAGATATTTATTTTCTAATACCACATAAAAGAGGCAATGTCTGAATTAAGAAGTGATTTTGTATGCTGTTCTGTATCCTTTCCCTTTACTACATATGATCAGGAAGAAAATTGATTCATAAACTTAGAGTCAGGCCTATGTTAAGTGTAGACAAGATAAGAAAACCTAGACAATTAACCCACCCTACCTAAAATAGGGAAATTTGTCAAATGAAGACATATCTCAATAGTTCACTGGATATGAACAGGGCCAGGACACCTTCCTGGTTGCAAAAGAAAATCTGTTCAGATTAGCTGAGGGCCTTGGCAATGACCTCTAGAGCCCACTGAGTATACTGGAATCAGGGGTGTTAGTCACTGGCAACAGAGAGGAGAGAGAAAGCCACTTCTGAGTAGGAATCTTTGGGAGGATGAGTACCTTGACTTTGCCGAAGGTCTGCTCCCTGGTCCTTTGGCAAGAGGAGGATCTTTTGAGCATCAAAGGATCAGAAAGACTTTGGACATCTCATCTTCACATCAATTTCCTAATAAAATCCCTGGAAGAGAAGTGTCTGGTGACAGTATGTAAGTTGGAAGTGAAGGACAGACTAGATGACACAAGGAACGTATGTTCAAGCCTCTCCACAATGCCTAGCAGGAACACTACATCACTCTACAGGGGAGCTTGAGGACCCCAGCAAAAAGACTTCCAGAAACTGTGAGTTCCCCGCCCCCCACCTTGGCCACAAATGCTGTGAGATTGAGCCCATTTTCAAAATAGATTAGAACACACAGGATACAGATGAAAACAGGAAGAGGAGAAAGGAAATATGAAAGGGGAGAAATTCAAGGAGAAATTAATTATAAGCAAAATAAACCTTAATCTTAAAGAGGGGATAATGGAGAAAACGTTAAAAAGGAAAAAAAATATTTCTTACACATGTGCCTCACTACTATTATGGTCTAAATTTAAGCTTACTCCTCCCATGGATGCTATGTGTAGTTGTGAGAAGGAGTAAGCCAGGTTCTTAGGAGGACGTTTTGTGTTAATTGCATTTAGCATGTTATCTGAAAATAGTAGTAGCGGCCTTCTGGGGAACCAACCTGCCAATTCGAGTGAAATTGCTGCTATTTCTTCTTGTTCTTGTTCCTCTTCATTTATTTATTTGTTTGTTTGTTTGTTTTCAAAAAGCTGGGACAATTTCCTTTTTGTCTTGGGCAGTTTTCATTTTTGATTTCTTGAAGTATAGCTCTGAAAAGATAGGCTTTAAAAGAACTCATTGTCTTTTTAATTTTTAAAATATTTTATTTAAAGTTTTGAATTCCAAATTCTATCCCCCCTCCCTTCTTCCTCCCTGAGAGAGTAAGCAATCAAATATAGGTTATACATGTGCAATTATGTGCACATTGTACATGTGTATTTCCATATTATTAATTTTGTACAAGAAGGCTTTAAAGAAAAAAATGAAACAGTGAAAAATAGCATGCTTCAGTCTATATTCAAATAATGTCAGTTCATTCTCTGTAGGTGTATATTATGCTCTATCATTAGTCCTTTAGGATTGTCTTAGATCATTGTATTGCTGTGAAAAGCTAAGTCATTCACAATTCTTCATTGAACAATATTGCTGTTATTGTGTACAACATTCTCTTGGTTCCACTAGCTTCACTATGCATCTGTTCAAGTATGTCTTTCCAGGTTTTTCTGAAATCATTTCTTATAGCACAATAATATTCCATTACAATCATATATGACAGCTTACTTAGCCATTCCTCAATAGATAGGCATCCTTTTGATTTCCAGTTCTTAGCTAAAAATCCAACTATATGTTTGTTTACAAGAAAATACACTTGAAATACAAAGATTCAAATAGTTAAAATGTTAGAGGAAAATCTCTATCACGTACGAGCTAAACTAAAAAAAATCAGGGATTCAGCTCAGCTTTAATTGCCATCTCCATATTTGAGATACAGTATGGAAAAATAACTGACAATGCATTTTAAAATATAGCACTAAACAATAATGAATCTTAGGGGAGTTAAAGCTATTTCTGTCCCAGAGGTATAGATCACTATATTAGCTCCCTGTACAGTAAACTTGTGTGACTCTTATAAAGGTAAATGGCACCTGGTTGCGTACAATGCACCCCAGGGAGCTAAAGTTGTTATGCCAACCTCTGAGGCCATTTCTGATCTCATCAATATGGCAGGCCACGTAGGCCAGGTGCCATGAGAGTGGTATGGAGCTGTCAATATCAACAAAGTTTCATTCTATATTGCTATGGCTGGGACTAGTCAGGAGCAGTTCATTCCTTGGAAGGAGTCCAGCATGCTTTCCTCATCCTTCCCCAGGGCTACCTGATCTCTCCTTCATACTGCCATAGATTAGTAGTCAGATATCTCAAAGAGGCAATATTTTCAGAGGGCATTGATGTCCACCAATATATAATGATGAAATGTTGACAACACTACACAAGGCCATGGTGGCAGAGGCCCTAGATTTTACAGGGGCATGTATGAGGGTTGAAAGGTGGGAAATAAATCTTTTAAAAATCTAGTCATTTTTTGGAGTGAAGGCAAGAGGGCAGAGCGGTAGAAAATAATTCAAAGAGCACTTCCCCACAAACTTTTGCTAATAGACCTAGTAAATGTGCGATTAAATGCTAATGGGAAAATCTAGAAAAAGTCACAGTAAGTTCTTCATCCAGCCCAGCTTGGCACAGGGAGACAAAGAAATCTGTATACACTGAGGACTGAGTCAGGTCAAGAGTATGCACAGCATAGTGGTGTTCCTGGGTATAGAAGCCTTGGGCAGTATATCAAGAAAAAGGAAGTTCAGAAAACATTAGCAGTAGTGTAGTTCAGATCTCAGGAGCAAAGTAGCATCTCACTTCCATCATCTAGCCCATCCTTCAGAGTAAAAATCAAGGTGGGAATCCCTGACCAAAGACGAGCTTATAATTTCACCACTTTGAATTAACAGAATTATCCCACGGCTGATAAGGGAGTTCATCAGCTAGCTGCTCTTGCTCACACTTAAACTCAGATCAAAGGGCAACAATCAAACATTGCCCTGAATCACACCACTCTGGTGGCACCGAAAGCTCGCAAGTCACCAGGCTGTCCCTGAGATCTTACGATAACACTGCCCTTAGTATCTCAAAAAAGCAGCAAGACCAGCCCAGACCATCCCTCCAAAACTGCTTCAGAGCCTAGCCTAAACATTATGTCTGAAGTCAAGAAGTGGGCTGAAAGAGTGGGGGAACAACAACAACCACCACCACAACAACGACAACCAGCTCTACCATAATGAACTCTAATGGTTGTAGTACTGAAGACACAACCACAGAAAAGAATGACTCTAAAACATCTATAAGCATTGACTCAGAGAAAGCACAGTTTGAACACAAACTAGAGATGAAGCAGGAGTTTAAAATAGTTTAAAATGTTTTTATAAGTGGAATGAAAGTCCTTGAAGAAAATATTGGAAAATAAGTGAGAGCTATGGAAGAAAGAATTGGTTTGGCAAAAGAACTACAAAACCTTGTCCAAGCTTCAAAATCCCTGAAAATCTGAATGAACCAAATTGAAGTCAAGGCACAAGATAGATGTGCAAAATATTATAAATATCATTATATATGTATACGTATATACATATATGCATATATATAGTATATATATACACACACACATACATATATACACAGAGTGAAAAGACTGAAAAAATAGAAGAAAATATAAGATATTTCATAGAAAAAATAACTGTGGAAAACAGATAGAGGAGAAAAAACTTAAGAATAATTTGACTATCTGAATGCAATGACCAATAGGAGAACCTTTACAACATATTTCAAGAAATCTTGAAAGATAACTGCCCCTATCTCTTACAACCAGAGGGCAAAGTGGAAATAGAAAGAATCTACACATCACTTCCTGAAAGAAATCACAAAATAAAAACTCCCAGGAACACCAGAGCCAAAATCTAGAGCTTCTAGGTCAAAGAAAAAAAATTATAAGCAACCAGAAAGAAAGAATTCAATTACTGAGGAGCCACAATCTGGATCACACATGACTTAGAAGACACCGCCATAATGAAGTGGGGAACTTGGAACATGGCATTCTAGAAGGCAAAGTGTGGCTTGCAACCAAGAATAATTTACTCTGTAGAATTGAGTATAATGCTGTAGAGAAAAAAATGGATCTTCGCTGAAATAGGACACTGTCAAGCATTCCTGACAAAAAAACAAAAAAATAAACAAACAAACCAAAAACAGACTTGTGGAGAAACTTTGAAGTATAAAATAAATGAGTGATGGTCATGAAAAGGTAAATATGAATGAACAACGACAAAGAACTAAACAAGAATAAACTTCTTGAGTTTAAATATATGTGAGTCCTATCATTATTGGGGTTCTTAGAGGGAGTCCAATTAAACAGGGCCTGAGAGTGGTTTTGTTATTTCTTGGTGATCCTTAAGAAATGAATGGAAAGAGAAGGGGGGAAGGAAGGGAAAGCTAGAGAAAATTATTTTGCATAGGTAGGGTGCATAGGTACATAACTATAGAAACAAGGTTGAAGGAAAAGAGTTCTTGCTGATACTTGAACCTCACTCTCATCTGAACTAGACAAAAGAAGAACACACTGAATTGAGTACAGAAATAAACTTCACTCAAAATGGAAATAGGAGGAAAAGGGGAGAAAGGGAAGGGAAAAAAGAGGGAGGATAGATTAAGGGAGGGATTAGTCCCAAGCAAAACGAATTTTAAGGATGTGCAAAATTATTTATAGTTATTTATATTTATAATTATTTATATATTTATAAGGTAGCAAAGAACGAGAATCTGAGGAAGTGCCCATAAATCGGGTAACAAATGAAGAAGTCGTATATAAATGTAACTACTCTAGTATCTTTACCAAGAAAACCCCAAATGGGGTCATGAAAATTCAGATATGACTAAAATTACTAAACAACAAATGCACTGGGCACTGTGCTAAGAACCCAGGATATGAAGAAAGGTAAAAGATACTTTATGCACTCAAGGAGCCCAAAATCTAATGGGAGAAATAATAGGCAAATAATAATAAATAAACAAAATATATACAGGATATATTGGAAATAATCAGCAGAAAGAAAGCACTGGAATTAATAGGGCTCTGTAAAGGATTCCTATAGAAGGTACCATTTCAGCTGGTACTTGAAGAAGCCAGGAAAGCAAGGAGGAAGAAAAAAGGAGAGAGAATTCCAGGAATGACAAGCCAGTGAAAAAGCCTGGAGTTCAGAGACAGAGTGTCTTATATGAAGAACATCAAGGAGGCCATTGCTACTGGATCATAGTGTACATAGTAGGAGCATATAAAGTTTAAGAAGATTGGAGAGGTAGGTGGAGGCCAAATATAAAGGGTTTGAATGACAAACAATATTTTATCCTGTAAATCAGTAGTGTCAAACTCAAATAGAAACAGGGCCACTAAATTATACATAAGGATAGAGGCACGCCACATATTGACTTAGAAAACCACATATTTACATAATCTATGTTCTGTTGAATTTTTGTTTACTTTGTTAAATATTTCCCAATTACATTTTAATCTTATTTGGGCTGAACTTGAGAGTATTACCAGCCACAATGTTTTGTACTGGCCACCTGACACCTCAGCTGTGAAAGGGAGTCATTGTGGTTTTTTAAAATTGGAGGGTGACATGGTCAGACCTGTACTTTAGGAAGATCGTTTTGGCAGCTCAGTGGAGGATGGACTAGAAGGGGGAAAAGACATGTGCTAGACAGACCAACCAGCAGGCTATTGCATTAGTTTAGTTTTGAATTATCGAGGACCTGAAAAAAGGATAGTGACTGTGTTAGAGAGAAGGGGACATATATGAGAAAAGCCATGAAACCAAAATTAACTGGCCTTGGCAACATAGTGGATATGTGGCGGGGGTGGGGTGGGGTAGTGAGAGTGAAGAATTGAAGATGTCAACCAGGCGAAGCCAACCCTTCAAAATGTGAGGAGTTCAAGCTGGGCTGAAAGCAGAAAAGTTTTATTAGGAGGAAAATCAGACACTAGTGCCGAGGCCCCCAGTACAAGGTACAAATGTGCCCCACAGCCCAGGAGAGGCAGGGAAGATTTATTCTTGAAAACCATAGAGGGGAGGTTCAGAATGGGGTTTGGAGAAAGAATGGACAATTTTTCCCAGGAACAGGTGGATATAGAAACATGATATTTTTCAGGAACAGTTGGCTGCAAGACTGGTTTGGACCAATTTGAAGGGTGGGGCATAGCTCAGCACAGTCAGCCAGCAAACACCAGCAATGGAGTCTGGGGTGAGCAAAGCTCACTTTCAGGCTCTTGATTGGCTCCTTTCAGGAGGCTTACTCTGTGTTCAGTGCATCAACCTTGTGAGGTAACTCATAGAAAACAGACACATTAATCTCAGGGGTACTTCCACAAAGATAATACCTAGATTGGAAGCCAGGGGGCACCAGGAGGATGGTAGTACCCTCAACAGTAATAGAAAAATTTGTAAGGGCAAGGGGATTGAAGGGAAAGATGTGATGAATTCAGTACTGGACATGTTGAGTTTCAGATGTCTACAGGACATCCAATTCCAATAGGCAGTTGGAGATTTGAGCCTTGGAGGTTGGGACAGAGGTTAGGGCTGGACAAACAGATTTGAGAATCATCAGAATAGAAATGATAATAGAATTCCACCAAGTGAGTTAGTATAGAATCATAAGGTCAGAATCCTGTGGGACACCTATAGTCAATAAGCATGACCTGGATAAATATCCAGGAAAGAAGACTATGAAGGTACTTTCCTCTCTGTAGGAGAACGAGAAGAGAACAGTGTCCCAAAACATAGAAAAAACAGAATATCAAGGAGAAAAGATTGCCATCTTATTTATTTAACTCATATGCAAAAGGTCAGGATGAATGAAGCAAAAGCCAGAATTAAGGCTGCCAGGAGAAATATCGACAATCTCAGATGTTCAGGCAATATCATTCTGAGGACAAAAGTAAAGAATTGAGGGGGCAGAGCCAAGATGGAGGAGCAAAAGCAGGGACTTACTTGAGCTCTCCCCCAAGCTCCTCCAAATGCCTGTAAAATGACTCTAAACAAATTCTAGAGCTACAGAACCCACAAAATGACAGAGTGAAACAAATCTCCAGCCCAAGACAACCTGGAAGGCTGATAGGAAGGGGTCTATCACACCAGGCTGGAAGCAGAGCACAATCCAGCTGGCACAGATCAGGCTGGAGCAGGCCTCAGGGGATTGAATCACTGGTACCTGTGGCAGTTTCCAGACTTCTCAAACCACAAACTCCAAAGACAAAGTTGAGGGTCAGTGGGGAAACTCTGTTAGACCTGAATAAAAGAAGAGTGCAGTCCAGTCCCAGCCCTAAGGCAGAGGAGATGGCAGCAGCAGAGGTAACAGCAGCAGCAGTGGTGGCTGCTTTTGGAGCTCCAGGCCCACAGATGGTGGGGGAATAGAGTGGCTGATCAGAAGGGGACTGCAGGGATCACTTTTCTAGCATTGAGTCAGTATTCTCTTGCTTTGCCCTGTTTGGATCTGGGTCACAGTTCTGGGTGGCAAACCTGGGTGGAAGAGGAGCACTGGCATGGTGGAGCTTGTGGCAGCAGTGGAGAGGGAATCTTTCTCACAGTTCTAAGGTAGAAAAGGGCACTTGTGGTCCTTCAAAGACCATAGCACAGGAAAGCCCCCAGAAGTATCTCTGAAAACAGCTGAATAAAACTGAAACTTGGGAAGGAACACTCTCTATTCTCAAAGCACAGTCCTATCTTGATGAAGAGCTCAAAAGTCAAGTAATTGGCTGGGAAAATGAGCAAACAGCAGAAAAACTCAGATTACAGAATCTTACTTTGGTGACAAAGAAAAACAAAACATACAACCAGAAGAAAACAAAGTCAAAGCTCCTTCATCCAAAGCCTCCAAGAAAAATATGAATTAGTTGCAGGCCATGGAAGAGCTCAAAAAGGAGTTTGAAAATCAAGTAAGAAAAGTAGAGGAAAAATTAGGAATAGAAATGAAAGCAATGCAAGAAAATCATGAAAAACACCTTAAAAATCGACTAACCCAAATGGCAAAAGAGCTCCAAAAAGACAATGAGGAGAAGAATGTCTTAAAAAAACAGAATTGGCCAAATGGAAAAAGAGGTCGAAAAGCTCACTGAGGAAAATAATTCCTTAAAAATTAGAATGGAGCAAATGTAAGCTAATGACTTCATGAGAAATCAGGAAATTATAAAACAGCACCAAAAGAATGAAAAAATAGAAGACAATGTGAAATATCTCATTGGAAAAACCACTCACCTGGAAAATAGATCAGATAATAGAACAGATAATTTAAAAATTGTTGGACTAAATGAAAGCCATGATCAAAAAAGAGTCTATACATCATCTTTCAAGAAATTATCAAGGAAAACTGTCTTGATATTCTAGAACCAGAGGGTAAAATAGAAATTGAAAGAATCCACTGCTGTCCTCTTGAAAGAGATCCCAAAAGGAAAACTCTTAGCAATATTGCTGCCAAATTTCAGTGTTCCCATGTCAAGGAGAAAATCTTGCAAGCAGCCAGAAAGAAACAATTCAAGTGTTGTGGAAACACAATCAGGATAACACAAGATCTAGCAGCTTCTACATTAAGAGATTGAAGGGCTTGGAATACGATATTCTGGAGGTCAAAGGAGCTAAGATTAAAACCAAGAATCACATACCCAGCAAAACTGGGCAAAATATGGATTTTCAACAAAATAAAAGACTTTCAAGCATTGTTGATGAAAAGACCAGAGCAGAACAGAAAATGTGACTTTCAAATACCAGAATCAAGAGAAGGATGAAAAGGTAAACAGTAAAGAGAAATTATATGGGACTTATTAAAGTTAAACTGTTTACATTCCTTCATGGAAAGATGATATTTGTAACTCATGAGACCTTTGTCAGTATTAGGCTAATAGAACGGGATAAATAAATAAATGGATAAATAAGTAGATGAATAAATAAATGTATAGAAGAATGAATAAGCATATATGTGTATATATATTTGTGTATATATACATACATACATATATATATGGAAAGAGAGAGAGAGACAGAGAGACAGAGAGAGAGAGAGAGAGAAGGCACAGGGTGAGTTGAATATGAAGGGATTATATCTAAAGTATAACATTAAGGGGTGAGAGAGGAATATATTGAGAGAATGAGAAAGGTAGAGATAGAGTAGGGTAAATTATCTCACATAAAAGAGGTAAGAAAAAGCTGAGGGAAAGAGGAGGGAGGTGAAAAGGAATGACTGAACTTTAGTCTAATTGGATTTGGCTTAAGGAGGGAATAACATACACATTCAACTGAGTATCTTACCCTACAGGAAAGTAGCGGGGAAGGGGATTGGTGGGGGGGATGATAGAAGGGATGGCATATTAGGGGAGGGAGTAATCAGAAGCAAACACTTTTGAAAAGGGACAGAGTCAAAGGAGAAAATAGAATAAATGGGAGGTGGGATAGCATGGAGGGAAATATAGTTAGTCTTTCACAATATGATTATTATGGAAATGTTTTGCATAACTACACATGTATAACCTATGGTAATTGCTTGCATTCTCAATGAGTGTGGGTGAGGAGCAAAGAAAGGGGAGAATCTAGAGTTCAAAATTTTAAAAACAAATGTTGAAATTGTTTTTACATGCAAATAGGAAATAAGATATACAGCCAATGGGGTATAAAAATGCATCTTACCCTACAAGAAAGTAGGGGGGAGGGGATGGGGAGGTTGATAGAAGGGAGGGCAGACTGGGGAAGAGGTAATCAGAGTGCGTGCCATCTTGGGGTGGGGGCAGGGGAGAGATGGGAAGAAAATTTGCAACTCAAAATCTTGTGGAAATGAATGTTGAAACTAAAAATAAATAAATAATTTTTCTAAAAAAGCAAAGAATTGAGAAGACTTTTAGTGAGAGTGAAACTGCAGAGTGCAATAGCTGGTTTGAAGCTTAATATCAAAAAAAAATTGAGATCTTGGCTACTGGTACCATTACTTCCTGGCAAATAGAGAGAAAGTAGTGTCAGATTTTATATTCTTGGCCTCAAAGTTCAATGCAGATGGCAACTTCAGCCATCAAATTAAAAGATGCTTGCCTCTTAGAAGGCAAACTACGGCAAATCTGGACAGCACACCGAAAACCAGAGACATTACCTCGTTGACAAAGGTCCATATAGTCAAAGCTATGGTTTTTCTAGTAGCAATATGTATCTGTGAGAGCTGGACTATAAGGAAAGCTGAGCACTACAGAATTGATGCTCTTGAATTGTGGTGCTGGAGAAGACATTTGAGAGTTTCTTGGCCAGTAAGGAGATCAAATCCATCAACACTTAAAGAAATTAATTCATACTGTTCACTGGAAGGTCAAATACTGAAGCTGAAACTTTGGGCACATAATGAGAAGACAGGACACATGGGAAAAGACTTTGATGCTGGAAGATTGAAGGCAAAAGAAAAATGGGATGGCAGAGGATAAAATGGATAGGTAGCATCATAGAAACCATGAACATGATCATGAACAGACTTCAGGAGATAATGGAAAACAGAGGACCTGGTGTGCTATGATCCATGGGTTCATGAAGAGTCAGATATAACTGAATGACTGAACAGGAACAAAATGCAGATTTCCTCCCCTTTATATTTGAAATTCTTTCTTTTGAATAATTTATTCTTTCTTAGTAAAATTATTCAATTTAACCACTGTATTTCTTGGAATTTGAAAACTCAGGGTTTGTTTGTTTTTTCTTCTGGAGATGATCTCTGTATTATTTTAATTAATATTTTGTTTTCTGTGTTAAAATGTTCTGGGTAATTTTCTTGTATTACTTCTTACATTGTGGTGTTCAGCTTTGTTGACTTTATTCTTTTTTGAGACATGTAATCCTTAACTTATCTTTATGCATCCTGTCAATGAGATTATATTTTGTTTTTACGGATGTAACAACAATGTTACTTTCAGCTACTGTGGAAATGTAAAGTCAATAACACTGGCACAAGGAGGGCTGCTAGCACAGGTTCTTTGATCTGCTTTTCTAAAAGAAAGCAATTTAAGGGGTTTACAAACCCACTTTAATTAAACATATGTATATCATTCACTAAGTTCAGGGCAAAAAGTCAGCACCCTGAACTTCAGAGAAATCAACAAACAGAAATTACAAGCAGAAATTATATAAACAAAGCAAATAACATAAATCAGCAGACAGGGCTTCTCACTGTCTGTCCGTAGCAATACATACATAGTTACCAGAGAGATAAGCACCAACATCTGAGTTTGCAAAGCTGGGGGTGGGGGGCTCCTTAACAGCTACCAGAGTCTTGTCTGGCCAAATCATATGAACACTCTTCCCAAGAGTGAGTCCCCAAAGCAAAATGCTTACCCCAGAGTATATATATGCTTCTTCAGGGTCAGAGGGTATCACAACCATGTGACTCAAACTCATGTGACTTAGGCTTTCTTGTGACTTAAGCAGGTGATCAAAGACTCTTGATTCAATAAAAGGCAAAACTCAATCAAAGGCACTTGATTACCTTAGTGATGAGAATGAGAACTCCAAAAGACAAAACAGCAAAAAGTCCCACTTTGCTTGCTTTTACAATGGAGAGTATAATTTCTTTTAATTTTGTTCTTTCTTGCTGCTTTTCTTCCAGATTGTCCTTTACTTTCAAGTATTTGCATTCCTAATTGTTTTTTGTTTTTTGGTGAGACTTGCCACTTACAGATTCACAGAGCACTGCCATATTTCATTACAGTCTTAACGAATTTCTGCCTTTTGGAGTTTGGGTCTTCCATAGTACTGGGAGAAGGGAGAAGAGTCATCTATTACAAACCCAGATGTGTTCATCCCAATTTTCTCTATTAATACTGCGCTCTACTGCAAAACAGAGTACTGTCAGGTAGCTATCATGGCCTAAACAAATTGCTGCCTATTGAAGTCTGGATCTCTGAGGTACTGGGAAGTAGGAGAGGGGTTGGGTGTGGAGTTGAATTCTGTTGTAATTAGTGGCTTTACTTGTACAACCATAATATGAGGAACAAGGTGAGTGGTAGTTGTGGTGGGGAGCTGAGTATCAGTTAGGCTTAGCTTATGCAGTTTTTAACCTTCTTTGGGTTCTTGGTATCTTAGACTGGAGACAGTTGAAATTGATTTATCTCTGACTCGAAGTGTCTATTTTTGAGAGATTTGAGAAGTTGTGGTAATCAGAGAAATATCTAGTTATCCATCTTGTTAATCACATTGATTATCTCTGGTTTTGTCTCTTCTCTTTTCATTCTCACTTAAATGAATAATTTAAAATCTTCGCATCTTTCTTTTTCTCCAACTTCATATTTCTTAAATCCTGAGCCAAGATGGTGGAGTAGCAGGAAAAAGCACAGCTGAGCTCCTATATAACTCCTCTACTAAGAGTTAAAATTGACTAGACCAAGTCCTGACCAGTAAATTCAAGAAAAATATTACAGTGAGGCATATTTCCAACCCAGCTCAGCCTAGGAAGATAGAGAAGTCTGTGGATACCTCAGATGGGGTCTAGATAGCAGTATGCTGCGCAGATCATTTTAAGATGCAGCAACTAAAGGAGGTCCAAGACTGTGTACAGTTAAAAATGAGTCCAAGATCCACAGAGGGGGGGACCTTTTTCAAGAAAAAGGTCCAGGGCAGATTGAGGAGGAGACCTGTGCCTAGGGGTGCTATTCCAAGGTATGGAGCATCCCTAGCCCTAGATTGTATACTGAACAAGCAGTTCAAAAGCAAACAGTAGCAGTGTGACCCAGGAAATGATCTGGGTCTCATTTGTAGCCACCAACTCAATCTGAGGCCTGTAGCTGAACTTGTGAGCTTTCCAGTTGATTAATAACACTTGAGTCCAGCACTTCTGGAACACTAGCCAGGCGCAAACCCACAGATGTGTTTCTCATATCCAAAGCTAGACACAGAATTTGTAGAGCCCAAATCAGGAGAGGAGTGATCAGACTATATACTCTCTATCAGACTACATTGGGAATAATGAAAACTTCACGGTCGTTGGTCTGAGCTGTCTTTGAGATTCTGGAATAGCAGAAAACTCAATATCCTAAGAAATCAGCATCAGCAACTTAGAGATATAAGTTTAGCTGAGATATTCTATCCAGAAGTGTGAGAAGTCTGGCCTTAACATAAAGACTGAGGTCAGAAAGGACATTTTATAATGAGCAAACAAATGAAAAATCCTTCCATAAAGAGCTTTTATGATGACAGGGACCCTCAAGAAATAAATCCAAAAAGGAGAATGACTTGAAACATCTACAAGCAAAGCCCCAAACAAAACAAAACTAAACCAGCTTGGGCACAAGTTCAACTAGAATTCTTGGAACAAATTATGAAAATTAAAAGAACAAAGCTGAAGTTATTTTTAAAACCAGAGGAGAGAACTGAATGAAAAAATGGAAAAGAAATGACGACAATGGAAAAAAGAATTGGAAAGAAAATTAGCAACTTAAAACAAGAGGTACAAAATCTTATCCAAGAAACAAATTCCTTGAAAATTAGAGTGAACCAAATAGGAGATAACAATACCATGAGACAACAAGAAATAATGTGAATTTAAAAAGTTTAAAAGACATAGTTTGTAGATAATTTAATAATTTTAATAATAAGGCTCTTATGCTTATTAATAAAATGATTTTGCTGACAGTCTCAAATGGAAAGACTCCTCCTGAGGATAGCCTCATAGATTATATGCTCTTGGAAGAAGGAGTATTCCTGAGCATGGCAATCAACTCTGATGGGTTAATACTTAATGAAAAAATGAATATTGCAATAGCAGAAATCCTCCCATTACTCCAAACTTAGAATTTCTTTTATTGTCTGATTAGATCTTGCCCTGAGTAAATTTTTGAGAAAGATTTCCCACACTGGTTGATTTCTGGATGAGGAAGTAGAAGAAGAGGTAAAACCTTTGTTTTGATTCAATTATTAGTTATTAATAAGAGAGAGAAATAATCATTTCTCTCAATGATGTAGCAAAATTAAAAGACTAAAAAAATAAGTAAACATAAAGTATTTCATAGCAAAAACAACTCACTATAGAGCAATGAGAGATAATTTAAGAATCACTGGACTGCCATAAAACTATGAACTCCCCCCAAACCAAAAAACCTAGAAATTATATTTCAAGAGGTAAAAAGAAAACTGTTCAGTTATCTTAGACAGAGAAAACAAAATAAAAATAATTCTTTGGCAGAGTCCTGAAAGAAACTCCAAAAAGATAACTTACATGAAAATTATAGCCAAAATTCAGAACTTCTTTGTAAAAAAACAAACAAAAAACTACAAGCAGCCAGAAACAAAGAATTCAAGTACAAGGAAACCACAGCAAGAATCACTAAGATTTAGCTGCTACTGCCATAAAGAAGTAGAGAACTTAGAAGTTCTAGAAGGCAAAGGATACAGGTTTATAACCAAGAATAAATGTACCCACCCAAACTGAGTCATTTTCCTGATTATATCCCTATAGCAGGAAAAAAAAAATGTGAATCTCTAATGAAATAGAGAACTTACAAGAATCCTGATGAAAAAAATCTGAGGTACAGTGTGTGATGATACAGATATTCCATCAGAAACTCTATCTGCTGGGGCGGAGCCAAGATGGTGGCTGGAAAGCAGCGACTAGTGTGAGCTCCCTGCCAAGTCCCTCCAAAAACCTACAAAAATGGCTCTGAACCAATTCTAGAACTGCAGATCCCACAAATTAGCAGAGGGAAGCAGGGCTCTAGCACAGGACAGCCTGGATGGTCTCTGGGTAAGGTATATCCTGCACAGAGCTTAGAGTGGAGCAGAGCGGAACAGAGCCCAGCATGGGTGGCATAGACCAACCAGACCAGGAGCCAGGCAGAGTGTGCCCTAGCACCCTGAATCAGTGAGCTG
>CM053622.1:503201392-503231802 GCA_028646595.1 Phalanger gymnotis | reverse complement strand
TGTATGTTTTGGTCTTCTTTGTCACCAAAGAAAGATTCCAAAGTCTGAGACTGAATCTGAGTGTGTTTTCGCTGCCTGGCTTGTTTCCATCCTACTTACTTCATCCTTGAGTTTTTCATTGGGGTATGACTGCTTGTAGAGCAAAGAGTACTTTGTTCCAAGCTTGAGGGGATGTGCCATTGATTTCAGAGCTATTTCTATACAGCCAGCTCTGTCACACCAGCATGCCTCCTTCCCCAAGAACCGCCAACCCGGACCTGATGCAAATCTTAAGCAGGCTCTGCACTCCTGCTCAGATCTGCCACTTGATTCCTCCCACCAGGTGGGCCTGGGGCCAAAAGTAACTGCAGTTGTAGTTCTGTGGCTGCACCACCCCTGCTGCTCCAAAGCACGAACTCTGTCCCCCGCGGCTTTTCCCACTAACCTTCTCTGTTGTCTTTGGTGTTTGTGGGTTGAGAAGTCTGGTAACTGCCACAGCTCACTGTTTCAGGGCACTAAGACCTGTTCTGCCAGGCTCCTGGTCTGGTTGGGCCCATGCTGAGGTCCGCTCCTCTCTGCTCCATGCATGATAGACCTCATCCAGTGACCATCCAGGCTGTCCTGGTCTGGATCCCTGCTTCTCTCTGCTATTTTGCGGATTCTGCAGTTCTAGAATTTGTTCAGAGCCAATTTTTTATAGGTTTTTGGAAGGACCTGGCGGGGAGCTCATGCAAGTCCCTGCTTTCCAGCCGCCATCTTGGCTCTGCCCCCCACCTTCATGACAGCTTCCGTACACACCCCTTCTTTGCTGTAATACTGCTACTATGTTGGTGCAGGCCTCATCATCTCATGCCTATAATATTGCCATCTCCTGCTGGTCAATGTCTCCTCTCTGTTACAAGTGTGCCCTTATTCCATTCTGTCTCACTCAGCTATAAATTGATCCTCCTAAAGTACAGGTCTGATCCATGCTGCTTCCACCCTCTACCTCATTCAGTAAACTCTAATGGCTCCCTATCATCTCTAAGACAAAATGTAAAATTATCTGGTGTTCTACACTCTTCATAACCTGGCCCTTTCTGAGCTTGACAGTCTTGCCCTTCTCCTCTCTACAAATACTCTGCAATCCAGTGGTCCTTGTTATTCTTCTGGTAAAACATTTCATGAAAGTTTACTGGCCATCTCCTGTCCCTGGAATTCTTTCCCTTATCTCTACATCCTGGCTTTCCTGACTTCCTTCAAGTAAAAGCTAAAATCCCATCTTTTCCAAGACTTTCTTGATCTCCCTTAATGCTAGTGCTTTCTTCTGTTGATTATCTCTTACTTATCTTGTATATATCTTATTTCTTTATGATTGTTTGTATGTTGTCTCCTCCATCACACTGTGAGATCCTTGATATGGGGGCTGTCTTTGCCTTTCTTTGTATCCCAAGTGCTTAGCATAGTGCCTGGCACATAGTAGGTGTTTAATAAAGTTTAATTAAATAAATAGCATTGATTTGAGGCTGCATGTCCTCTTCTCCTATTTAACAACCTTGTTTTTTTCTGACTCTGCTCTGTACCCTCTATTTTGTAATCTCCTTTTCTTAGTCATAAACAGTTAAAATTTTACTGTGACCACCCTTTGCAGTATTTTCTCATTCCAGATACAGGATCTTATCAAAAGACACTACATTTATTCATTGTAGGAAGATTGTAAATAACAAGTAGATATTTTTGCATGAGAATCATAAAAGTAGGAATGTACCTTTTGTAAGCCAAGAGTGCTACAAATAATTCATTAAAGGTTATTGCTATTATTTTGGAACAATTAACAATGAAATGGAGACTATCATTCAAAACAGATGGTCAATCTGGTTATCAAGTATCTCAAACTCACCTTGTCCAAAGCCATATCTATTATTTCTCCTGCCCCACCCCTCAAAATCCAGGCTTCTTCTGAACTTCCTTGTTTCTGTTGAGGGAACCACTATCTCTCCAGTCCCACAGGTTCAAATTTAGATGCTATCCTCTACTACTCCTCTCTATACTCTCTCCATCTTTCCAAACAGTTGCAAAATCTACTCCCACACCATCTCTCACTCAATCATGTCCTAGCATCCATTTACACAGCCTCTACCCTATTTCAGGTACTCATCGTCTCTTTTCTTTTTCTTCCTTTCTTTGTTTTTCTCTTTTTCTTTCACTTTGTTTCTCTCTTTTTTCTTTCCTTCCTTCCTTCCTCCCTTGCTTCCTTCTTTCCTTCTTCTTTCTTTCCTTCCTTCCTTCCTTCCTTCCTTCCTTCCTTCCTTCCTTCCTTCCTTCCTTCCTTCTTTCCTTCCTTCCTTCCTTCTTTATTTCCTTCCTTCCTCCCTCTGTTCCTCCACCCCTCCCTCCCCCCTTTCTCTTAATCTCATAGATTCTTTGTAGTTGATTTGAATATCCATCTTGCTCAGAATGGCATCAGAATTCACAGTCTTCAAAAAATATTGCTATTACTATATGAAACATTCTCTTGGTTCTGCTTATTTCACTCTGCATTATTTCATGCAAGTCCTTCCATGTTTTCCTAAAATCAACCTGTTTATCATTTCTTATAGCACAGTAGTTTTCCATCACAATAATATACCACAAATTATTTAGCCATTCTCCAATTGATGGGCATCCCCTCAGCTTCCAGTTCTTTGCTACCACAAAGAGACCCGCTATAAATATTTTAGAATTTAGAGTTTCTTTTCTTTTTTTCCTTCATCATCTTGGGAAACAGACCTAATTCTGTGGGCATAATTCCAGATTGCTCTCCAAAATGGTTGGATCAGTTCACAATTTCACTAACAGTGCATTACTATCCCAATTTTTCCATATCCTCTACAACATTTGTCATTTTCCTCTTCTATCATTTTAGCCAATCTGTTAGGTGTGAGATGGTATCTTGAAGTTGTTTTAATTTGAATTTCTCCAATCAATAATGCATATCCTTTGAACATTTATTGATTGGGAAATGACTCATATTCTTATAAATTTGACAAAGTTCTCTATGTATTTGAGATATGAGGTCTTTATCCAGGAAACTCTCTATAAATTTTGTTATAAACTTTCTGCTGTCCATCAAATCTTGGCTACATTAATTTTATTTGTACAAAATCTTTTTAATTTAATGTAATCAAAATTATTCATTTTACTTCTCACAATGATCTCTATCTCTTGTTTATTCATAAATTCTTCTATCCATACAACTGATAGGTAGTATGTCCTATGTTCTAATTTACTTATGATATCTCCCTGTATGTCTAGGTCATGTATCCATATTTACCTTATCTTGCTAAATGATGTAGGCTATTAGTCTATACCTAGTTTCTGCCAGACTGCTTACCAGTTTCTCCAACAATTTTTTTTAGCCAAATAGTGAAGTCTAAGCCTGAAAGCTTAAATCTTTATATTTATCAAACACGAGGATACTATAATCATTTACAACTGTGTATTATATATCTATCCTATTCTACTAATTCACCTTTCTATTTCTCAGCCAATACCAGACAATTTTGATAATTACCACCATACAAAGCAGTTTAAAATCTGGTATTGCTAGACCTCCTTCCTCCCTCTCCCTAAATTCCTTTTTTTCCCCTGAATTCTTTTGATCTTGTTCTTCTGCTCCTCCAAATGAATTTTGTTATTGTATTTCTAGCTGAATAAAATAAATTTTTGGTAATTTGGTAGTTTGATTGGGATGGCATTGACTAAGTAGCTTAGGTAGAATTGTTATTTTTATCATATTGGCACAGTTCACCCATGAACAATTAATATTTCTCCAATTGTTTAAATCCAACTTTATCATTAATTATTTATTGAAGCATAGTGTCTAGACTCTTTTTAAAATCATAACTTCCAGGTAGTCTGGCAATTATCCTGTTATCTCTCCCTGATCACATTCACTTTTATCTTATCACTTTTTAAATTTTGTTTTTAATATTTCTTGATGTCCTATGAAATCATTAGCTTCTGCTTGCCCAATTCTAATTTTTAAGGAGTTATTTTTTTCCATAAGTTGACATTATTCATAATTTTCTTGATTTTCTTGCATTACTCTTATTTTTTCCTAATTTTTCCTCAACATCTCTTATTTGATTTTTAAAGTCCTTTTTAAATTCTTCCAAGAACTCTTTTTGGGCTTGTGACTCTTTTCCTTTTTTTTTCTTTGAAGCTTTATAAGCAACTGTTTTGACTTCATTGTCTTCCAAGTTTGAACCCTGATTACCATATCAATATCTATCACCATATCACTATCTATAGTCAGGTTCTTTCTTTTTCACTTACTCACTTTTAATGGCCTATTCCTTGATTGTTAACTTTATGTTAGGGTCGGGCTCTGCTGCCAGGGTGTAGAGGAGAATGTCTCAGGTTTCAGGTTTTTCATGCTGTTGTTTTCTAAGCTCTGTCTTGAGGATCTTTGGCTTTGTGTTTTGTCCAACATTCTATAATTTAAGGCCAGGTATGGTCACTGCTCCTTTGCCTTGTACCTTGGTCTATGGATGCCCTCAGGTACTCTTTTCTGCCCCTATGCCACAACCAAGATCTCCAGCTCTGCAGCCACCTCAAGTGTTCTTGCTCTGTGCAGTCCCCTTGGGTGGCTACAAACTTCAGCTCAGCCCTCTGCTCTGGATCTGAAACCAAGAACTCCTCTATCCTATGAGTGACAACAACCAGCAGGGCCCCACTCATCTGCCACTTCACACACATACCTGTGCTCACTCCTCCTTGCCCATAGCCACAGTCTGGACTATGTCTGGTCAACATGCCTGGGCCCTGAGACCAGTGCCAGCAGAGGGCCACCTCCCCTCCCCTGCAATCTTCCCTGATTAGCCACCCCATCTTCATATTGTCTTCAGGGCAAAAGTTCCCAAAGGTAAGGGGCTTGCTATTTGTTAACAGGGGTTATCTACCCCAGACAGACCATCACCCTAGAAAGTCAGGTTTTCCCTAACATCCTCCCCAATTTTCTTAGGCTGGATAACTGCTTTACCCAACTTTTAATTTTGCTACTGCCCTAAAAATTAACTTTGACGAGTTATTTTAAGTTATTTGGGGGGGGAGTTGGGGGAGCCAGATAATTTCCTGTCTTATTTTCATATGTCATCTTATATATCATCTTCCTCCACTTGTCATTTTTCATCTGGACTCTTAAAGTTTCCTTATTGCCTCAAGTTTATCCCCACTCCAACGCATCCTGCACACAGCTGCAAGAATGATTTTCCTAAAGCTCCAGATTGACCATATCACTTCCTTTATTCAATAAATTCCAGTAGCTCTCTATTAATTTTAAGGTCAAATATTAAAGCCTCCATTTGGTATTTAGCTTCCTCTGTGACCTGGCTCCGGTCTATCTTTACACTCTTATTTCCTGTTACTTCCCTTCTCACTCATCACAGTTCAGTTAAACTGGCCTTTTTACCATTGCTTATACAAGACTATACATTTCTCATCTCTTAGCTTTTAAATTATATGTCTCCAGTGCCTGAAATGAAATCCTTCTCTTTTAATGGCATTGCTTCCATGGAAGTCTAATGCAACCTGGTATGACATTTAAGGGAATTTATAATATGGAGTTGGTCAAGACTTTTAAGGGCAGCTAAGTGGTACAGAGGATAGAGCACTAGACCTGGAGTCAAGAACACTCATCTTCTTCAGTTTAGCTGTGTGACCCTGGGTAAGTCACTTAACACTGTTTGCCTCAGTTTTCTTACCTATAAAATGAACCAGAGAAGGAAATGGCAAACCACTGCCAAGAAAACACCAAATGGGGTCATGAAGAGTTGGGTATCTCTGTAAAATGACTCAACAGGACTTTTAAAGGTTATTTGGATCTACTAGAATCCCTATTTTGCTTCAAGACAGAGCTAGGTGGTGCAGTGGATAGTATCCTGGATGCGGAGTCAGGAAGATCTGAGATCAATATAGCCTCAGACACTTACTAGCTGTGTGACTTTGGGAAAATCACTTATCCTCTGTTTGCCTGAGTTTTCTATCTGTAAAATGCAGATAATAATAGCATTTACCACCTAGGGTATTTGTGAGGACCAAATGAGATAATTGTAAAGCACAGGGTCTGGCACATAGTGTTATATAAATGTTATCAATAAATTAACTAATTCAAGACTGAAGTTGAGGTCCCCCTTCTACATGAGGTCTTTCCATCTCCATGTAGCTATTGGTACCTCCTCTCTCAAATATCACTATATCTCTATTTTGCATATGCATGGTTGTATAATTTGATAGAATGAAAACTCCTTTGAGAGTAGGGAGAATTAACGTCTTTCTTTGTATTCCTAGAACCCAGTACACATAGTTGGTGCTTAATAAATGCTTGATGATTGATCGATAAGTCTATCAATGCATAGGCATGCATAGAATACAGCTTGGATGGTGGGACAACTCATACCAGCATTACTATTGACATCTTCCCTAAGAGAAAGAAGAGTCAATGGCAATATTTGCTCCAGGGTGTGACAATAAACGCAGGCTTGGGAGGCCCAAATTCTGTAAACCATAGGCTGGAATATTGTGCATATTTCTCTGGCAATAATGTGGATGAGCTCATTCCCTGGATTTTATGTTGTTATACAATTCTACATAGTATATAATTTTCAGGAGACATTAATTTTGTTTTGTT
This sequence comes from Phalanger gymnotis, assembly GCA_028646595.1. Classification (NCBI taxonomy): domain Eukaryota; kingdom Metazoa; phylum Chordata; class Mammalia; order Diprotodontia; family Phalangeridae; genus Phalanger; species Phalanger gymnotis. The sequence goes on along the minus strand of CM053622.1, from coordinate 503,225,174 downwards.
GAACTCATATAGATATTGAATTTAACATGATTTGGTGATGAAATAAGGTTTTCTTTCAGAGCATTGGGGTTTACACTTTTGATAGGGCTCATTCTTCCATGATAATGAAAAAAAAATCACTTGGACTATATCTGAGAATAAGGGAGGAAGATAGTTCATATGACTGCTCTGAATATAACTTGGAATTTAGAAAACCAGAATACATATCACGGCTGTGGGTAATTTATGAATAATAATGATCTATAAGTAAGATGATGAACTAATCAAGTCCTTTACACTTCGTGAATATTTTTTGTTTTAGGAAGGCTCCATGGACAGTTTGTATGAGCCAGTGCCAGAGCAACAAAATAATAAAGAAGATGCCTACCCATCTACCAACACCTATCTGGCAAGTGGAGAGTCAAAAAGATCTTCAGTGGTGAGTCAAACCATGACCTTACTTCCCCCCTGTACGTGTGTCTGTCCATACTCAGTTTTTGAAAGGTAAGATCATTGACTCTGGAGAGACCTTGCAATCAAATCCTGTCTCTGATATTTTATGAATTTAGAGCAAGAAGAAAACTTGGAGGTAGTGGCTTGATTTTTTTCCTGGTGAGTAAACTGGATCCCAAGGGTACAGAGACTTACCCAAGGGAAGTGACAGAACTGGGATTCAACCCATGTTATCTGATTACAAATTGATCCCTCATTCCATCACACCATGATTCTTCTAATAGTGATGCATTTGGCAGGGACTTAAATTATTGGTGCTGTGAGTTTTCTATTGACTGAATGACTAAAACTTGGGAAGAGCTTACCTTAACTTGGGACATGCAATATGTATACAGATAATTAAATAGAAAGAAAATACAAGGCAAAATGTGTGGGGAGAAGCATTAACAGCTGAGGGATCAGGAAAAAGGTTCATGTAGGAGACAACACTTAAGCAGAACATAAGGCGACATTTTTAAAATGGATTTTTTTTCCAGCAAAGAGTTTGTTTACAGCACTTCGAAGCTAACAAAATACATTCTTGTCCAAAAGGTTGAGGGATTTGCCACTATACCTTATTTTCTCTAGTTGAAATATTCCTTTGTCTGTATAGAGAAAGAAATAAAAACACTCAAACTGGCATCAGGGGACCAGGGTTCATAGACTCGTCTGAAAAATACTAGCTTTTGACCTTGAGAAAGTCAGCTAACCTTTCTTAATCTTGAGTTTTCACAGGTGCAAAATATGAAGTATTACTGTAGTTCTCTGTGTGTATGCAATGTACCTTTGTAAGACAAATGGCACAGCCATCAAAGGACTGTGGACAAGGTCAGATCACTTAGGAAGGTATAAGTGGTATCAGAAGGCTTTATGTACCTCTAACTTTCTGCCAAACTGTAAGATCCTTCATCATAGAAACTGTTTGGTTTCACCTGAGTAAGTTCAATCATGAAGCATCCACGTGCCTACTATGTTCTGAACACTGTGTAAATACTTAATAAACATTTGCACATGTGAATTAAATTAGATTGATTATTGGAGATTACTTCTGATATTGTTCTAATCCCCTGGTGGTCCTTCTAGTAAATAGTTCCCATACCCTAAAAGGAAGGAATGGATTTAGAAGTATCATCAATTCGTTATAATGAGAAAAGCAAGCTTTTGTATGTCATGTTCACTTTCTGTCTTAGAATAAAAACCTTATAGAGTTCCATAAGCAAACAAAGGCATGTGATATTATAAGTGCATGAAAATCATTGCATACTGGGTTATAAAATCCATAAAGAAAGGAGATATTTCTGATTATCACATAATAGGGGCTCAAAAATATCTGTTGGTTGGATGAATGAACAGGGGAATGAATAATACAACTAACTAGGTAGCATGTTAAATGGAAAGAGCATTGGACCGGAAGGCAGGAGGTCTGGGTTCTGGACCTAAGTCTGTCACTAACTATTAGTATATTATAATATTATATGATATGATATTATATTATTATATTATATTTTACTGTAATTATCAATTTCCCTGTGAAGGCCGTAGTTTTCTCATACGTAAAATGAAGGATTAAAATGGATAACCACTAATGTTATTTCTAGCTCTGTGATTCTTTTTTTGGTGAGAATTTCTTAATTTATTTCTTATATTATTAATCACTAATATAGTAGTTCATGTGTGTCTTCATTCCAGGAATATCTTAGCAATATTATATATCATATTGGATAAAATAAGCACGTGTTCTCTCAGAAAGGTTATAGAAAATTAACTACCATTTTAAAGCAAAAACAAATAAAAGCAAAAGAAATTCAAACTATTTTAAGATGTCCTACCTTCCATTATATTCCCCCCTTATCAATTACTTATTTGTCTGATTCTTTGGTTGACTTCTCTACACTCATCCTTCCCTTTACTTTTGAAGTCTTCCTATCTGATTTGTTTATATTCAGGATGCAGATTTCAGGATTCTCACGAGCAATTTCAAAGTCTGAGACTTTTCAATAGCTAAATATACTGGAGCTATCTTACTCACTAAGTATGGCTGTTAACAAAGAAGCAAGGGGTTCAAGGAGTAATTTCCCTCGAAATTCCTGAATTGGGCTGAATACTTGGACAAAGAGATAAGTCCCTAAGAACGTAAAGTCTAATAATTAGCATTATCCCAAAATGGAATGGGTTATTTCAAGTGGTGATGATTTACCCATCACTGGAAGTGTTTAAGGAGAAATTGAACACTATCTTGGTGATGTAATAGACAGGGTCCATGATTTGAGGGTGGGTGAGATGATCTCTGAGTTCCCTTCCAACCCTTAGATTCTAAGATTTCTGCTAATGAGATAGGATAAACTGCCAGTAACCATACTATTTACCACCTGCTTTGACTTTTCAATTTAAAAGAAAATCCGCTTTAGCTCAATAATGTGAAAAGCTTGTGGATTTTAGACTTTCAATATTCCAATCTTAATGAAAACTCATCCACATGACAGAGTGGAGGAACAGAGACTTGGCATCTGGCATCTAGAATTTTTTTCTTCGTGAGACAGGTTTTTCTTTCTTAAATTTCTAATTCTTTGTTCTATTCACCATAGTCCTTTACAATACTTACTCCATTTAAAGTCATGAAAATATCAGTTTCTCCAAATCACCCTTGTTCAGTTTTTCAGTAGCATAGACTTCACACATTGTTTATTATTACATATCACAGTATAATAATTTTAAAGCATCCTTAAAGATTTTTTAAAATAATTTTTAGGAAAAAATAAATCAAAATATATCCTAGCCATAATGTCTGGTCAGTGTTAAAAGCTTGTACTGCTTTGTGGTTTTAGCAATAACCAATACAACAACTGGGCCATAGTCCCTGATATATCAGACTAAATTCCCTGTAGGAGTCCCAGTGTATAATAATATTGATGGTTCACTTTTGAACCCACTAGGTGTCTTCTGGGAAGTTCAGAATTTGGTTCATCTCCCCACTAAAGGCCTTAGCTCCCCCACAAACTTTCATGCTAAAAGACACCCAATATAGGTGTCTTTTTATTTAAATTATTTTATATTTTATGTATTATAAGGTTATTTAAAGTTTATTTAACTCAATAACAAAACTTGCAAAATGGATTTATATCTAATTCATTTCAATATTAGTAAAATTCTCCCCATTTAGGACAGCATCATGCCACTCTTTAATATGATGGTTCTTTTCCTATAAGATCTACCTGACTTACAATACCCACCAAGGCATGTCAAGATTTTTTCTCAGTTTATATGACATCCTGAAGTGAAGCTCCTTTGAAGGTATAAGGTGTGTAACCTGAGGTTCTCTCTCCAGTGACAAGCTAGATGTCACTATCTGCTTTTCCTGTAAGCGATGGCTGTGTCTTCCTTTGTCTGTATGCTAGTTTGCAAGTTTCGATATCATTTTAAAGGCTAGGATTGATCTGGAAATGCTTCTGGAGCTCTGTGTATCATTGCTGCCTCCAATTTTAATGGCCAGAGAGAACATTCTGAAAAAAGGATCTCAACTGGAAGCCCTAGACTTGTATGAATTTTATTGTTTCATTGTTTTTTTTCCAATTAACAAGCATTTATTTCCTATCTTTTCAGTTCTTACTCATTGTTGTATTTGATAAACTTCCCCAAAACACAGAGGTAAAACCATATGAATCTGGTTCCCCCTTTTCCCCCTAGACTAACACCTTGAACTTATGTCATTATGTCATGGGTCTGGGCTATCATAGCAATCATATTACTTTTCTACATTGTTCCTTTCAATGCATGCCCACAAAGATCCCCTGGCAAGGGTGGACTTGAGGGTGGTGAATAGAAAGTAACATCATGTTGGTGGGAAGATAAAGGCGGTGATTGAAAAAGACCATTACTTACATTCCAAGGGTTAGGGTCACCTAAAGGGATGTAGCTAACTTTCCCCTTCACTTAATGTAGGCAACCTTCACAGACACTCTGCTACAAGCTACTATATGGCTGTGGAATTAACACACTGGAATTGTATCTGATAAGATCTGTGCGAAGTGTTTAGATCAATTTGACACACTGCAGCATAGGGTCTATCTATATTGTGCATTCAGGTCTGATTTAAAAACATGTACTGTGATTCCTGACATTCTTCTTCATAAGACTACATTAATTAGCCTTCTAATTGGAGCAATTAAGAAAGTATGAACTTTCAGCCTCCACATAAATAACATAAAATTAATTAGTAGCCTATCAGTTGCAAGAGCAAGAAAGAGCACGATGAATTAACAGAGCAAACTCAGACATCACACTAGCTTTTTATATCTCATTGATACCCCTAGACTTCTCCTTTATCACTTTAATATTTTTATTAGAAAATTTATGAATCTTATAACTAACTTTACTCAGAGCAATATGTCCATCAATAGGGAGAGATAATGTAGAATAAGAATACTTTTGTGTGAGGAGAAGAGGGGAATTTAGATTTTGCAGGCCCTGTCTGAAATGTATTAGAAATTAGGAAATACAAGATTAGAGTTTGGCAGACATTTTCTACTACTCATTTTAACATCTTCAAGGAGCAAAAATGATGCTGTGTTAGTTTCCTTGATTCCAGGATTGGGTTGAACTTTAATATCTTATATAGATTGAACCCCTGTGCATGAACAGTTGTTAGCATTAGTACACCAGGAAACTTCGTACAAATAATCTTATGTTATCTCACACTTAGAGGTATTTGGAAGAGAATTTATACCTAAAAATACAATCTTATCCTGCCAATTTAATACGAATTTTGAGGGATAATATCTTATTCAGTTCTTTTCTGACAGCAAGAAAAATATGCCGAATTGCAGTAAGAGCAAATCAGAAATGTTTAAAATGTATAGAAAATTATTTTAGAACTTTTTCTAATAGAATAAATATTTTGGAAAGAAAAACTTCACAGGATCTTTAGAGATCTTAGAGAAAATTCTTAAAACTGGAGAGATGCAAATTTTAAAGTTGGTACAGATAATAATCCTTTGGGTTTGACGAAGTCAAGAAATTGTAGTTACGGCAAGTATGTATAACTGTCCTTCTTAGAATGATAAAGAATGGATGTTTGTTGCCATTTTTTGATAGAGGAGTGGAGAATTTGAGGAGGTAAGGGCCACTGGAACTTAATCTGAATGCTCTGATTTGAAATTTTCTCAATTTAACAGAAAGTATTTGTTTAAAACTAGTATTTAAAATAAGAGTGAACTGATTCAGAAGTGCCAAATTTGGTATGCCAAATTCACATTTAAGTCCTTTGTATATGGTTTGAGGTGGGGAAGGTAGAGGGTTTGTTTCTTGGAGGACAGAGACAGAACTGATGTTGAATGCCCTCTGTCCCTCTCCCACAGAAGCTGCCATTACTGGGAAGGGACAAGATCATTCCATGAGGACCATGACTCTAAGTCTTAGGCTCTTAGCAATGGTTTCAGCATGAAGCAATGGAAAGATAATGAATTTAGAATCAGGGGACCTGGGTTTATATTTCACTTCTGGTATTTTTTTTTCCTTTGTAACCTTAGGCAAGTCCCTTTTTATCTCTCTGGTTCTCCATTTTCTCCTGGGTACAATGAGAGAGTTGAATTCTATGAATAGTAATGCACCTTCCAGCTCTAGGTCTCTAATCTTAGGGAAGCAAGATAGTTTGGGGGTATGGTAGGGTGATGGAGAGCAATCTATCCTTCTAATACACCGTTTTCTACAAATAGAATGCCCATATATAGTCAGACTCACAAGTAGTCAATCCCCTTAAATATTTCTTAAAATAATATTTTTGAGTTCTACTTCCTCCTTACTGATAATTGTTAGCAGAGAAGACCATAACATCAAAAACATTATCAGTATAGCATCACACTTAGAAAATACATATTGAACCTTAACATTGTTTTGGGATGAAGGGCTGAGACACTAATTGCAGTGCCCATACAAAAGCTAATGTAACCATGGTCACTTCTCAGGACATGTAAAGGGGAGAGAAGGATTAAGGAAGGTCAGGAGTGGGTATAAGGAGGGTAGAAGTGAGAAGATATAAAATGTTTTCCCTGAAACTTATTTTGCTCCATAAAGATTTTGAAGATTTGATCTAACACAAACATCTTCACCAAAAGTAAAAAAAAAAGCACGTAGAATTGTTTCTAGTTTCATGTGCTGACAGTAACAATTTGAAGCTGAGTAGTATGACTGGCACTGTCATCATTATAGTCTAACATAAAGACTATCTTATGGAAACTTTATTCTCAGCATTTATTTTTGCATCCTGTTCTTGTTTGTTCTTCTCTGGCAGAGACAGATCAAACCATTTGTAGCATATTGAAAAGGATATAAAATATGCAGTAATACAGACTCTGGGCTAATATATTTTCAAAAATGTTTCATGCTTCATTTCTCACATAAATTCTTAGGTTGCATTCAGCCTTCAAAGAGTCATTCATATTCATGATACAAAAGAGAGATAACATTTATTACTTTCAGTGTTGATGATATTAAGCACCGTCAAGCTTCCCCACTGGAGATTGCATCAAGCTCCAGTCCCAACCTCTTATAGGGAATAATTGTGACTAGGACTAGAGGAGCTCATTTAAACAAAGGCCAGAAGTGTTTTTTCCTCATTTAATGAATCTCTGAAGTGCCCCATCTTTCTCTTCACTCTCCTCTTTTTCCTCTGTCCACATGAGGAGTCATACCCTTACAAGTGGGTGCTCTGTCCAAAGAAATATGGATTTGATCACTTTTTCTTTATGAGATATTTTGGGGCTTGGTGGCTAGATGTTTTTCTTTCCTCTTCATTTATTGTATATTTTTTTTTCAAAAAGCTGAGATGATAACTCTTTCTTATCATGTACCTTTCCTTTATGATTTATTGAAATATAGCTCTGGTAAACCAGGCTTTGATAAAGCCCATTGAGATTCAAATGGAGCTACTTGGCTGTACCTTTAAATTCAAATCACTCTCACTGATTGGCCAATAATAGATCCCAGCCCAAGCTTCATTTGCTCAGTTTGGGTTTTGATGGCTCAGAGTGAGCGTAAATAGCAATTGCTTCTGTTTGGGCCAGAAACTCTGAGGGTCTTCCCCCTCAACTCCCATTGATTCTTTTATGAAGTCAAATTAGAACATCTTTTGCCTCAATTCTTACCTAACCTTTAATCATTGAATGGGTGTTGCCTCAGACAAATTGAGACTTGGGAAAAACCTTAGCTCTGCCTCGCTTGAGTACAATTCACTTGCAAGTCAAGACAGCACCCTCCTGATGTCATTGGTCCTCTTCAAGAACAAAAGATGAGCAACAACAATCTTTCTCTTCATTTTCTCTAATCATAATTTTGAACAGCTACATCTTATCCACTAGACCAAACTGAGTCTACCGAATGTTTTATTTTCATTTGATTGTGACTGTAATACCTATAACATTCATTTCGTGAACACTATCACCAGCAGCATCTATTAGCCAGAAAGCCACTAAATACCAGATTGGATTGCCAAGAATAAAATCCTAGAATACCTTCAGTGCACCAACCTTGAAGCAAGGGTTCCCTTGGGAGGGATATGTGGCAGAGAAATCAAAGCATAATGGCCCAAGTAATGATAATTTGATGATGTGAAGTGAGTTTACTTTACCTGGTATGGGTCAGAGGGGAGAGAGGGAGCAGCAGAAGCACTTTCAAAATACACTGAAGTACAACTTCAAATGTGCAACAAAGCTTCCAAAGACCAGCCAACAATAGTGGCAGACAGAATGACTTAGCAGGGGGTAATCATAAAGGGATTCTGAACAAAAGAGATGAGTAGACATTGGATATAAAAAAGAAGGGTCAAGAGTATCCGACCCTTCAAATAAAAGCTGCACTCAGAAAATATATGACTGTTTTAGTGTATGCTATAAAAATATCAAGAATGCTTTGCCCTGATATTTGGCTTCCAACTTTTCAAAGCACTTTCACATCTAGGATCTTATTGTCTCCCTCTATATTAAGCATGTGGAATAGGTTAAGGATGATATGATTTCCATTTTACAGTTAAGGTAACTGAGGCTTAGAAAAGATGAATGATGCTCTTGAGTTGATAGAGTTAATTTGTGGGAGAAGGAACAGTACTGATTCCTAGTGAAAGTTTTAGGGATTTTTTTTCTCCAAAGCAAGCCAAGTTCTTTTTCATACACAAGCAGAAAGAAGACTATTTTGGATGCTAGCATTTCAGATGAGCAATTAAGCTTTGTTTATTAGAGTAACTGTCTGACTAGATATCTTTTAAAAGGGCTTAGATCAATGAAAAAATAGTGTTATATTTTACCAGTGAGCATAATTATTTGCAGGTAGTATAACCATAATCAAAGTAGTTTCAGATCACTGGATTTCAAGCTACAAGGTTACCTTAGAGATTATTTGCTCTGACCACTTCATTTTACCTATGAGGAAACTGAGGCCCATATAGATGAAGTGACTTGCTCCAAGCCACACAGAGTAAGCAATAGAACCCACAATAGTTCTCTGGCTTGCCTCTTTCAACTCTCCAATGTTGATCCATATTTGTGTTTAAATATTTAAGAAGAGATATATTTTTAATATATTATAAATAACTAAAAATAATAAAAATACAAATTAAAACAACTCTGACTTTATCTCACATCCTGGTGTAGAAAACACAAACCAGTAATAGATAACCTTGGTGAGAACATAGAGAGACAGGTACTCTTATGCATTGTTGGTGGACCTATTAGTTTGCAGCCATCAAATTTTTTTTCTTACTTTTTCTTTTTGCAGAGGGGAAGGCAGGGCAATTGGGGTTAAGTGACTTGCACATGGTCACACAGCTAGTAAGTGTTTTTAAGTGTCTGAGGCCATATTTGAACTCAGGTCCTCCTGACTCCAGGGCTGGTGCCGTACAGACTGCGCCACCTAGCTGCCTCTAAATTTTTTTAATAGACTAAACTGTTTACATTCCTACATGGGAAAATGACACTTGTAACTCCTAAGAAATTTATCATTATTAGGGCAGTTAGAAGGAGTATATATAGATAGACAATGCTGGGTGTGAATTGATTATGATGGAATGATATAAAAAATGAAATTTAAGGGTGAGAAAAAATTATGCACTGGGAAAAGGGGAAAGGGAGAGGTAGAATGGGGTAAATTATCTCACATAAAAGCAGTGCAAAAGAGCTTTTACAGTGGAGGTGGGAGTGGACAACATTTGAATCTTAATCTGATCAGAATTGACTCAAAGAGGGAATAACATACATATTCAGTTGGTTAGAAATCTATTTTAGTATATAGAGAAGTTGGAAGAGAAGGGGACAAGATAATGGGGCTATGATAGAAGGAAGGGTGGATTGGGGGGGCAATGGTCAGAAGCAAAACACTTTCTAAGGGGACTTGGTGAAAGGAGAGAGAAAAAAGGATAAACAGGGAAAATAGGATGGAGGGAAATATACAGTAATCATAACTGTGAGGAAGATTTCACAGCAAGTTTCTCTGAAAGAAGCCTGATTTCTCAAATATGTGAATAAGTGATTGAAATTTATAGGAATACAATTCATTCACCAATTGATAACTGTTCAAAATATATAAACAGGCAGTTTTCAGATGAAGACATCAAGGCTATTTATAATCATATAAAATGTTCTAAATCACTATTGATTAGATAAATGCAAATTAAAACAACTCTGAGGTACCTCCTCACATCTATCGGATTGGCTAATAGGACAGAAAAGGAAAATGATAAATGTTGGAGGGGATGTGGGAAAATTGGGACATTAAAAGCACTGTTGGTGGAGTTATGAACTGATCCAACCATTATGGAGAGCAATTTGGAACTATGCCCCAGGGGCTATAAAATTGTGCATACTCTTTGACCCAGTACCACTACTAGTTCTGTATCACAAAAAGATTTTAAAAAAGGAAAATGCTCTCTATATACAAAAATATTCATAGAAGCCCTTTTTTGTGGTGGCAAAGAAGTAGACATTGAAGGGATGCCTATCAATTTGGGAATGGTTAAATAAGTTTTGGTTTACGATTGTGGTGGAATACTCTTGTGGCATAAGAAATGATGAGCAGGCAGATTTCAGAAAAACCTGGAAAGGATTACACGAACTGATGCAAAGTGAAGTGAGCAGAACTAGGATAACAGTGAACATAGTAACCGCAATATCAAGCAATTCAGAAGGACCATGATGAAAAATGCTATCCACCTCCAGAAAAGAAACTGATAAAGTCTGAATGCAAATCAAAGCGTATTTTTTAAAAATCTTATTTTTCTTATTTTCTTTTTTGTCTGTTTTCTTTTTCTACATAACTAATATGGAAATATGTTTTGCATAACTGTACATGTTTAATATATATCAAATTACTTGCCTTCTCAATGGGGTTAGGGAAGGAATGAAAGGGAGAGAGAGAAACTGAAACATAAAATTGTAAAAAAAAAAAGTGTCCAAAATTGTTATTACATATAAAAATTTTTAATAAAGACTTTTGGGATGCTGGTATAAAATTTATTTTCCCAGCATGGGGTTAGAAATTAGAGGCAATATGGTGTAATAGATAAAGAATTGAAGATGAAGCCAGATAAACCTGAATCTATGACCTGTTTTTGTCATACTGGTTATGTGACACTGGGAAAGTCACTCAATCTCTCAGTGCTCTAGGCAACTCTCTAAGTCTATACATTTCAGATGAGGTGTCAACCTGCATGGGAAGAGTTTTTTTTTTTTTCATCTGGGAGTTCCTTGTTCAGTGGAATCATAGGTCATTATCTCAGAAAAATGGATCCTACTAATTTTTGCAGCATTATCAAGAATGTCATTGTCTTCTTTTTGTATGACCAGCCAACTATATCATGTTTCTCTTTTCTTGACATTAATCAAATGATGTTTACCAAAACAAGCCTCAAGTTGTCTTTGTCACCAGGTGGTCATTTGAAAGCCACACTGTGAAAATTCATGGACACGTTCTCAACAAACTTTATGAGTGACTTTCTGTGAAGAAAATAATGGTGTATATCCTTGGAATTTTGTTTTTCTCACTTTAGGTCACAGAATTAGATGATAACCAAGTGGGATCAATGGGCACATTACAAAGACTATGGAAGTTGGTTGGAACCAAGAAGGCCAGTGTGCATAGTTTGGATGAATTCAATCATACATCGTCACCTCTCAGTAAGAGCCAGATTTATGTTCTAAGTATTATTTAGTACAGTGCTTTAAAACTAAAAGCTAGTCACTTTGTGTTTGTTTCTGTCAATCTTTTGCTATCAATCTTTATATTTGCAATGAATAAAATAATGATTTTGTATGCAAATATGTATGTATATATATGTGTATGAAAAGGACTGTGTTATATGTGAGAGAAGTAGCCTCAGAGTCAAGAAGACCTGGGTTCTAATCAGACCTCTGACACATCCTTGTTGTGTGACCCTGGGAAAGTCCCTTAACCTCTAGGTACCTTATAAATCTCTCTAAGACTATAAGCTGCATTGGTAGCACACTGTTATACTTCTGTATGTTTGTGTATGACATCATAGTGGACTGAGCCAGCCTCAATCCACTTTTAGCTTCAATCATTTTTAGAGTAAAGAGCGTATTCAGTGGGCTGCTAGGTGACACAGTGAGTAAAACACCAGCCCGGGAGTCAGAAGGACCTGGGTTCAAATCCAGTCTCGGACATCTGACACACTTACTAGCTGTGTGACCTTGGGCAAGTCACTTAACTCCAATTACCCTGCCTTCCCCCCTGCAAAAAAAAAAGACTTGTATTCAAAGCTCATTTCTGATATGGTATTTCCATAAGACCTTTAACAAAATGATTTTTTGTGAAGAAATTATCCTGTATTTTCTTAGAACTGTATTTTACCCTGGTCACAAATTTGATTATAACCAAAGCAGAAACAATGGGCACAATACCCTAGTGCTTCAAGCAACTCTTTTAAGTTATAAATTGCAAAACTGGTTGCCAAACTGCACTGGGAGAGAGGACTTTCTCAAATGGACTCACCTGAACAAATAAAAATAATAATAAAAATCAAAAATACACATGCACATACATGCATACATTAAACACACGCATGTATGTATATATATGTACGTAGCTATTTATTTCTCTGTCTATCTATATCTATAGATGCTTGATCACTGAGAAATGTTTAAAATTTAAGGATGATGCCAAACCAACCTTATACTCACAAGAAAATAAATTGTATCATTTGATATGATGGGGGAGAAATTATATTCTACTATTTTGTGATTGGATAATTACTTCAAGTTTCTTTTACTTCATTATCCTATATTTGGGCAGCATTCAGTTTATTATATCTAGTTTTATGCAAATAGACATACACCTAAAATATGGAAAAAAACTTTTTGCAAAATAAATCATGATTTAAAAAGAAGTCATACATACATATGCTCTCAAACTTTTTGTTGACTTTGGCAAGCACCTCCTCAACATATATATGGCCAAATATAGATGCCTTTTCAATCTTTGATTTCTTATGCCATTTATAATTCTTCATGAGACTCATTGGGGATTGTGATGTTAGAGTCCAAATGTTGTTGCTCTATTTTTGTTGATGGGGAAAAATATTTTCATAATCTTTGCAGAGCTTCTTTCTTATTTTTCATCTATTAATTGTCTTCCTTCCTGCTTCATCCTTAAATGCCCTTGAAATTATTTGACCTACTTAGCTCTCTCACTAAATTTTTATAAACTTGTTGGGTTTTTTTCCCTGACTATACACTGATTCTCCCAGCTTAATGGGAGTGATGCTACTTTATTTTTTAACCTCTCCAAGGTTTGCATTTGAATCATTTTTCCACTTAACTGACACTTAACTTGTCTTGTAGATTCATTTATAGTGAAAATGTCAAGAATGATATGATTCAGTTTCTCCAGAATTATGTACGTGTGTTGGTCACTGGACAACAATTGATTTGTAGCTAAGTCTTCATGTGCATAGATTTAGAAACTATATATACTTTGTCTCCTTTTCTACCACTCTGCTACCACCACATGGACATGGAAAGCGGTCTCAGGGGACCAAAGGCCACTTTATATCTCTATTTCATGTATTGTCTTAGTCAAAGAGCTTCTCACCAAGTGACAAATCTAGTGATGATGGTTTTCCCTGTACTTACCTGAACTGGCCTCTGGAAGGCAGACATAGTCCTACTGCTTTCTATTATTGTACTTAATGCATTTCTGGCATGGCAGAATCTCACACCATGTATGCTCTGCTGATATAGCTTTCAAAAACCCAAGATAACTCCTGTACTACAATGAGATACTTGAGTAGGATGATGAGAAAGGTATGCTGAAGCATCCAGAAAAGCTCATATAAATTCAGGCTTCATTGAAAGATATAATGTTGAAGACAAAAGTAGTGATGGTCCCAATGTCATCTAGTCAGACCATATATAAAACATAATATTTCAATCCCAATGACCCAGAATGTCAAGAAAAACACTATAAACTGGAGAGCATCCACAATAGGAGAAGCAGGTGATGAAGGGCCTGAAAATCATGCTATATGAAGACAGGACGAAGACATTAGGGATATTTAGCTAGTGAAAAGGAGACTTGATGAAGAGGGGAAGGATGATAACTGTCTTGAGGTATATTTCCTTAAAAAACCTGTCATAATGAAGAGTCATTATAATTGTTTGGTCTTGAGGTAGAGCAGAGTGTGGTATAATGAGCAGAAAGCATCGCATGAGCATGAGTGGGACATTCAATGAGGCTTATTTATGTTCGTTTCATGAAAAAAAAATGCTAATATTTCAAAATAGACAAAAGGTGATTATTTCCTCCTTAAACAAAGTCTTCAAACTTCAAACATGTATTCTATTTGTTGTAGAGATTGGTCAAGTATGGCCTCTTCAGATCTCTTCTAGCTCAGAAATTGTATGATTCTGTTTCACAGAATTTCTACCACTTCTGTGTTTTAACAAAAATAGCCCCTCATCTGGAATGCACTCCCTTCTCACGTCTGTCTCATAAAATCTCTTGCTTCCTTTAAAGCACAGTGCAGTAGCTACTTGCTAAAAAAGACTTTTTTTTTCTAATTCCTCTAGCAGCTAGTGTCATATTTCCACCTTCTCCCCACCAAGATCATAAACTCCTTAAGGAAAAAAAATTATTTGATTGCTGTCCTTGTATCTCAATGCCTAGCCCAGTGACTTGCACTTAGTAGGTGCTTAATGCAGGTTTACTGAATTTGAGTCCTATCCTAGAAATTAGGCTTAGAAGACTTCTTTTCCATGTGACCACTGATATTTATATAAAATTTTTAAATGATCAATCCCAACAACATCTAACCTGTACTCAGAAGAAAATTTAATACATTCTTTGATGAGATAAAAATATTTTCATTCCACTATTTGACACTGTGTTTTCTTCAAATTACTTCAAGTTTATTTCAATTTACTATCCTATATTTGACAAGGATTCAGTGGAGGCATATCTAGTAAGATGCAATAGATATTGTCTAAAAAAAGTGTGAAAATTTGTTCTTATGAAAATATTTTAAAATATGCTAGGAAGGTTTTAATTTCAAGGAATCCTATTGTGAATTCATTGGTTGATTACTTCCCCAATTTGATCTTTTTGTGAGAATCAAAGATAATATATGTAAAATATTTCATAAACCTTCAAGTTCTATGTATTGCTAGACATTATTATTATGTATTGAGATATTATTATATATAATATGCTTTATTACATATGTATAATATTATATATTATATTAATGTATTATATATTATTATAATGCTAGACATTATTATTATCCTTTTGACATACTAGGTTTTTAATCAAAATGGCATTCACCTTTTTATACCTTTATAAATTTATAAACATGAATATGGTGAAAATAAATTGATAGATTTGGCTCATTTTCAAATAAATCTTTTTATCATTTAGACTTACCCCAAGACAGTAGTCATCCAGAAGAGGAAGATGACACTTTGATTTCATGCATGAAACTAATGAAATCCCAAGAAAAGAAAGTTTGTAAAGATAACACAATAAAAAATGAAGAGACTGAAGGTAGAGTGGATTTCATTTCTCCTTCACTGGGAAGATTCTATACTTCTAGAACAAGCTATTTAGAAGACATTTCACCACATTTGGGAAGTGAATTTCAAGTATGGAATGATTGGAAGACATTTACTGATAATAATCTCTGGCCATGTAATTTTTTGGTTTCTCAAACTGGAAGATGGGAAAGCTATACTTGCTCTGCCCACCACTCAACACTCACTTCTTCCCTCTTAGATATGGATCTGCCACATCCATGGGTAAGTGGTTTCTTCTTTTCATAAAACACAGTATAAATGGAACAAATGTGCATCATCCTATTTTGATCTTTGTGATAACTTAAAGAAGCAAATCACCAAAATCTACTTACTTTCCATCAAACGTAGTTAGATTAGCTATATGCTATATTTCCAGCAAAAAAAAAAAAAAAAACAACTGTATTTGGCAACTTTGCATATGTGGATATATTAACTATTTATGGAAAGAAAACTCCACGATGTTTCCAGAGACTATTTGTGAGTATTTTAGGACAACATCTTCATGAATGAAATAGGCTTTATAATATCTGCTCTGTCTTTTTCAGATCAATTCAATGAATATTTACTGTATTAAGCAACTGGCAAGTTTGATATTCTTTGCTAGGCAGTAAGAGAAATTTATGTCAAAGTTTTTACTCTTAAGGAATATTTAATTAGATAGCACAGATAATGATAATACAAAATAAAATGAAAGTACCTAAGAGAGGTACTAAAGCTGTGAGAGTCCGGAGAAAGAGTAAAGATAATTTCCAACTGTGTGGGTGGGTGGGGATCAGAGAAGGCTTTCTTTATAATGGCAAACAACTTTTAGTGCTTCGAGGTTTGCAAAATGCCTTACAAATATTATATCCTTTTACCTTTATTATCACCCCCATTTTATAAATGAGGAAACTATAAGAATCTGAGGCCTGATTAGAAGCCAGGTCTTCCTGGTTCTGAGGGACACCCCTCTCTCCACTTTGTCATGAAGGAGAAACAATTGACATGGACTTATGAGGGATGAGAAGGATTTTAAAAGTTTAAGATTGGAAGTGTCAGGAAAGAATATGGCCAAAGACAATGAGAGGAAAAACTTGGAATGTGTTTGAGGGATAAGGCAGAGAAAAAGCATTTGTACCAGGCCCTATCCTAAGTGCTTTACAAATATTGTCTTAATCGATCTTCATAACAATCCTTTGAGGTAGGTTCTGCTATTATCCCTATTTTATAGTTGAGGAAACTGAGGCAAATGGAGGTTAAGTCATTTACCCAGAGCCCCATGGCTAGTAGTTGTCTAAGATCATATTTGAACTCATTACAATGATGTCTTTGTGTGAATTTTTCTCTGAGTTCTACTCACTTCATTCTGCATCATTTTTTACTATATATGATTCTTCAAAATCATCTACTCCCTAATTGCTAACAGCAAAATAACATTCTATTAAACTCAGATATCACAATTTGTTCAGCCATTTCTCAATTGTCTAAGAGGCAATCTCCCTCAGTTTCTATTTGTTATTTTTTTCTTGCCCTTCCCCCTTCAATCATCCCTTCAGGTTCATGAAGTTTCTTTTGTTTGTGAGTATGCCCTAGCCAGGATTATATTCCCTCTTAACTGCCCTTATCCATTCCCCTTTACTTGTTGAGTTTTATGTATTTCAACACCAAGTTGTTTAGTTTATGTTTATGTATATGTGTTCAGCCTTCCTTTATTCATTTATATGAGTGAGGCTCATCTAAAGCACACTTCTCTCTACTCTTAATCCATTTTGTATAGTCTTTGTAAATACCACTATTATGAGAAAGAGCAAATTCTACCCCTTCTCTTTTCTCCTTTTATTCTTCCTTCTATTCTGTTCCAACCTTCAGATAGGAACCAATCTGCCCCCAGTATCTATATTTTTATTATTTAGCTCCCTCAATACCCATTAAGACAGAATTATATTGTTAAAAACTCCTTTACCATACCAATCAAACTACCAAAAATTATTTTACAGAGCTAGATAAAATAAAAACAAAATTCATCTGGAAGAACAGAAGGTCCAGAATATCAAGGGAATTAATGAAAAGAAATGCTAGGGGAGGTGGCCTAGCCATACCAGATATTAAACTGTTTTATAAAGCAACAATCATGAAAACTACTTGGTACTGGCTAAGATATAGAGTAGTGGATCACTGGAATTGGGAGCATTTTTTTAAAAAAAAAGCTCCTTTAAACTGTTTAGTTTTCTAGGTTTCTCTGGAAATTCTATTTATGTTTCAAAGTTCCTACTTAGCTCTGTATTTTTCACCATCAGTACTTGAAAAAAACTATTCTAATATAGGTCAGTTTTTCCCTAAATAGCAATTATATTCAGTATTGTATGGCAACTTCTCTATGTATTTTATTTAATATTTCCCAATTACATTTAAAAAGTTTTAACCTTAATTTAAAAAAAAATTGAGTTCCAAATTCTCCTGCTCCTTCTCCACCCCTTCAAAGGCCTTAGCCTAAAAGAGCCAGGGCATCCCACTGAATTCTGGGCCATCTCCAGTCATCTTGAAGAATATCTGGTCCCTGGATCTGATGGTTCTGGAGGAGAAAGTGAGGCTGGTGACCTTGCACAGCTCTCCCTCACTCAAATCAGTCAATTGCAAGTCATGTCATCATTTCCCTGTCATGGTCCTCTTTGAAAATGAAAGACAAACACAAGAAGGCAAGCAATATAAGACTGATTATAAAACTGAAGTCATGCAAAATATATTTCCACATAAGCCATGTTACAAAAGAAAACACAAAATCCCCTCAAAAAATTAAGAAAATGAAAAAATATGCTTCAATTTGCACTCAAAGTCCATCAATTCTCTCTCTAAAGGTGGAGAGCATTTTGATTTTCAAGATTTTCATTTTGGTGTTTAATTGGAGATTTTTAATTTGTTCTTTTTTGAGTTGTTGTTGTTAAGTTGCATGCCCAATTCATTCTTTGCTCTTTCTCTCTTTTATTGATGTACATGTTTAGAGATATGTATTTTCCCCTAAATACTGCTTTGGCTACATCCCATGAAATTTTGTTATGTTGTCTCATTGTTGCCATTCTCTTTAAGGAAATTATTAATTGTTTCTGATTTGTTTCCTGACTCACTTTTTAAAGAATTAGATTATTTTGTTTCTAATTAATTTTTAATCTATGTTTCCATGGCTTTTTATTGAATGTAATTTTTGTTACATTCTGGTGTTAAAGGAGTGCTTTTAACATTTCCTCTTTTCTGCACTTGTTTGTGATTTTTTATGCCCTAATTCATGTTCATTTTTTGTGTGAAGGAGCTATGTTCAGCTAAGAAATAGATATTCTCCTTTCTATGCTTATTCAGTTTTCTCCAGAGGTCTATTATAGCTAAGTTTCCTAACATTCCATTCATCTCCTTAACTTCTTTCTTGTTAATCGTATGATTATAGTCATCTAGCTCTGAGATGGGAGAATTGATGTCCCCCACTGTTTATTTACTTCTGTAATTCATTTAACTTTCCTTTTAAGAATTTTGATGCTATGTCACTTGATGTATATATGTTTAGTATTGATATTATTTCATTATCTACGTTGATTTTTTTTAGCAAAATATACCTTCCCTGATTATCTCTTTTTAAATTATATCAATTTTTGCTTTAGTTTTGAGATCTTGATTGCTACCTTTTTCTTTTTTACTTCAGATGAAACATAATAGATTTACTCTGTCCCTTTATTTCAACTCTGTATGTGTCTCTCTGTTTCTTGTGTTTTTCTTGTAAACAAGATATTGTTGGATTCTAGTTTCTAATTCATTTTGCTATCTGCTTCTGTTTTATGGGTGAATTCACCTTCAGATTCACAGTTATGATTGCTAACTATATTTTCTTCCTATTTTCTTCTGTTTATCCTTCTCCATCTCTTTTTATCCTGTACCTCCTCTAAAGTTTATTTTGCTTCTGATGACTACCTTGTGTTATCCACCTTCCCTTTTATTGTCCTTCTTTTTCTCTTATTCTCTTCACCTCCTACTTGCCTGTTGGGTAAGATAGATTTCTGTACCCAATTTAGTTTATGTACAAAACACACACAACACACACACACACACACACACACACACACACACACACACACACACACATTTTCTCTTTGAACCAGTTTAGATGACAGCAAGGTTTAAACATTGCTTCCCCCTACTACCATTTTCCCTTCCATTGTAAAAGTTCTTTGCAAAACTTTTTCACGTGAGATATTCTCCCCATTTTCTCCCTCTCTCCTCTTGTCAGTGCATCCCTCTTTCTTGCCAATCCATTTTTTTAGATCATCTCACCCTGACCAACTCACTTCCATGCCTTCTTTCTGTGCAGAATCCTTTTAGCTGCTCTGACAATGATAAAATTCTTAGGAGCTGCCTCTATTATCTTCCCAAATAGGAAGGTAAACAGTTTATCCTTATTGAGCTCCTTATAATTTATCTTTCATGTTTACTTCTTGATGCTTCTTTTGAGTCTTGTATTTGAAACTCAAATTTTCTATTCAGCTCTGGTCTTTTCATCGGGAATGCTTGAAAATCTTCTTTTTCACTAAATGTCCACATTTCCTCCTGTAGGATTATACTCAGTTTGCTGGGTTGGTTATTTTTTATTTTAACCCTAGCTTTTTTTGTTTTCCAAAATATCATATTCAAACTCCTGCATTATTTTAATGTAGAAGTTACTAAATACTGTATAATCTTGACTGTGGTTCCATGATAATTGAATTATTTCTTTCTGGATAATTGAAATAGTTTCTCTTTGACCTTGGAATTCTGGAATTTGGCTACAATATGCCTAGGAGTTTTCATTTTGGAATCTCTTTCAAGTGGTGATGGTGGATTCTTTCAATTTCTATTTTACTCCCTGGTTCTAGTATGTCAGGGCAGTCTTCCTCGATAGTTTCTTGAAAGATGATGTCTAGACCCTTTTTTCATGGCTTTCAAGTGGTCCAATTATTTTTAAATTATCTTTTCTTGATTTATTTTCCAAGTCAGCTGTTTTCTGATGAAATATTTCACATTTTCTTCCTTTTTTTGTTCTTTTGATTTTGTTTTATTGTTTCTTGATATATCATGGAGTCATTAACTTGAACTTGTCCAATTCTAATTTTTAAGGAATTGTTTTCTTTTTTGAGGTTTTATACCTCTTTTTCCATTTGGTCAATTCTCTTTTTAAGGTGTTATTTTCTTCGGTATATTTTTTGTGCCTCTTTTATCAAGCTGTTAATCATTTTTTTTTTCATAAATTTTCCCTTGCCTTCATTTCTTTACCCAAATTTTACTATGCTCTCTGATTTAAAAAAAAAAAAAAGGCACTTCCAGGAATTCTTGTTGGGCTTGTGTTCAATCCACATTTTATTTTTTCTTTAAGGTTTTGTTTGTAGCTGTTTTGACAACATTGTCTTCTAAGTTTGTGTCTTGAACCTCTCTGTTACCATAGTAGGTTTTTATGATCAGATTCTTTTTTGTTGTTGTTTGCTCATTTTCCCAGCCTATTTCTTGACTTTGAAATTTATGTTAAAGTTGGGCTCTGTTTCCAGAATGGGGGGGGGGTAAGGGAAATCCACTATTCTAATACATAGGATTTTTTTTTGCATTGCTGTTTTCAGAGCTAGTTCTGGTGGTTTGGAAGTTTCCAGTGCTTCCAAGGTGCTGATCCAGGAAGAAGTGAGGTCACTGCCTTCCCAGTCTACACGCTAGGAAATATGTCTGAGTTATCTAAAGTGAGGAGGAAAGAACAAGAGGGAGCCCTTATTGAATGGTCTCAAATTTTTCATTGATGTATACTTCATTTCTTATGAAGTATGAGGACACTCAGCTGAGTGTTTTGGGGGAGGGGGTAGCCTGGAAAGTTTTAGGAGGAATGAAAAGATTTGGAATAACTGCTGTTTTGAGTGGGATAGAGAATGGATTAGGCAAGTATCAAAGGATTGACTTACTGCAATGAAAGCCCAGATGTGATTAATTTAATTTAAATTTGTAGTGGATCCATTTAGCACAGTTCCATGATGTTTACTAATTCTGTTTATCAGCACATTAATAAAAGTGAAGGAGGCAGATGGTGAGATAAATCTAAAGCTGGGAGCTGCTAAGGTATGATTGGTGATAGGATAAACAGGCAAAAGATTTGAAGGTCAAGTACTGTATAGAACAGAATAGACATTGCCCAGCAGGATCTAGGGATTCATTTCAGATTTTTGATCATAGGCTATCTCTTATATTTTTGTCTAAAATAACTTCAGCCCAGAAGCAATACAAAGAATGAATTAGAGAGAAGACAGTGAAAGGAAGAACACCTGTTAGTAGGCTATTACAATAGTCAAAATGGATATTAATGAGGACCTGTACTGTCAGTAAAAATGAGACTAGAGAAGAGACAGATTTGAGAAATACTATAGAGGTAGAATTTTTGTAAATGCAGGCCAATCATATCAGAGGCTTATGAGAACATTTTATAATTATACTCAGGTGGAAATGAATGGAATAATAATAGTTTATGTTTATATATAATTAATGGATACTTTAGTCCACTACCTAATTTGAGTCTTACAATAACCCGCTGAAGTACCAGTATTGTTATCCCAATTTAAGATAAAGACACTAAGCCTCAGAGAGTTTAAGTGACCTGACCAATAAACTTGTGTCGAATGAATAAAGGTGCAAGAAGTAAAATTTTTGTTCTGTTAGTTTAAAAAAAAATAATGGCAGAAACATTTATACACACATGCAAAAATTATATACATCTATCTACATATGTATCACTCTTCCTTTAATAAAAAAAGGCTTACTGTAAGGAAGAATTCTAAGTTATATTATTTGCTGTAAATATACATTTTTGCTTTTAGCAGGATCAAACCAAATTTTGATTTATCCAGTCATATGAGAATATACTTTATGTGTATATAGATTAAATGCTTAATGCCAGTTTAATTTTTCTTTTTATGTAAGCATATTCCTATTATATCATATGATTAAATAATTACATAAGCAGTTTTATACTCAAAGAAGGTCAAGATATCACTTAGATTTTGAAACAATAATATTCAGCATTTTTGAAAATAAAACCTCAGTGGATTTGATGGGGATATTCAGGAAGGTGTTAGAGTTAGATTGGTTTGGTAAACTTAATGAGACCACTTGCTCTTGAGATTTGAGATACTCATCCAAGAAGCTGGATGAGTGCAAAACATTTTTTATATTCTACCCATATATTCTGTATTAATGACATATGGGAAAAGATCAACTTTCATTTTAGCAGAGCTAGTATTTTTGCTTTAGCAATTGTAGGGTTATAATTTAAGTTATAACTTTCTTTGCATAGAAAATACAGAAGGCAGAGATTACTCTGTGAGAAAAGATATGTTTCTGCCATTTATATTTCCTACTGTAAATGACAAGTAGTTGGGGGTAATACTTAAGCATGTACCTCAACAGGTCAGAATTTCTGAGGCAGTCCTAGAACTTTTTCTTTCAATTCTGTAATAAATCAGAATTTTAGGGAAACAAAGTAATCATCAGCTATTGAAATGGATCTAGTCTATAGGATTTTGGTCCTCATTGGATTAATTGGTGTCCTCATCAGCTATGGATTCCACAGCAAAGAAACGTTTAATTCGAAAACTATAATAACAAATATACAGTTCACTTCAGTTCCTATAGAACTCACTTCTGATTCTAATTCCAAGCCCTCCCCCCACCCCAACTTGAGAAACCCTTGTTTCTTTGGTCTTTCCTTCTTGGCTAGCTATCTTCACCATCTCTCTCAGAATTCTCACTTCAAGGTGTCTATATATTGATTCTGGGTCCGGTGGAGATCATTGCCTGCACCTGAAATGGAGGACAAATTACGTTTTAGATCTATGCATGGGGAAGAGTCCACAATCTAAAAAGGATAAAGAGGATCACATGATAAAACAATGTACTGGAAGGCCGAATTTATGATCTCAAAAAGGATCATATATATATCTGAGTGGTTCGAGATCGCAAGGTATGAGAGATTCTCTAAGTAGAAAGCAACAGAACATTTATTTAGGCCCCAGAGCAACAAATTAGCGAACTAGCCTCCCCATTCCAACATCTTGACCAAAAAACCCCAGGCCCAGTAGGCCCGCCTCACAAGGGTAACCAGGAGGCCACAGAGAAACAAGATAGTATTTAACCAAATCATATTTACTGGCCTCAAGTCCTTGCTCGCACTCCTGGGTTCACACAGGTCTCCTGCTTCGGCTTTTTTCAGCTTCAGCTGT
>CM053622.1:503161285-503201292 GCA_028646595.1 Phalanger gymnotis | reverse complement strand
AACATTTTTGTAAATTTTTGCACAATAAATCTAATGCAGCTAAGATGAAAAAGGAAACATTTAACTTGGGTAACATTTTTGTAGCAGGTTTCTCTGACAAAATTCTTCTTTCAATAATATATAACAAACAGATTCAAATGTGTGATAATGAGGATCATTCTCTGATAAATTGTTAAAGGCTATGAACAGGCAGTTCTTGAGGGAAGAAATCTAAGTTATCTATAGCAATTAAACAGTTCCCCAAATCTCTAATAAATGAAGAAATTCAAATTAAGGCAACTCTGAGATTTTACCCCATACCCCATACCCCATACCCCATACCCCATACCAACTAGATTGGCAAAGATGATAAAAATGGAAAATGCTAATTTTGGAGGACCAGTGGGAAAACAGGCATAGTAATACACTATTGGAGGAGCTATGGATTGGTATAGCCAATCTGGAAAGTAATTTGGAACCAGGATGTATAAAAAATTCAAGAGACATAGTTTCTAGGTAATCATTTTATTAATTATTGTTAGCAGAAAATTAATAAAAATTAATAAAAGGGATCAATGGCACTCCTGAATGTCATGTAGACTTTTTTGATACTGATATGGCCTTGGAAGAGTGAATGTTACCAACAGAAGACAATCAACTCTGATTGCTTAACAATTAATGAGATGAGTAAGTAATATGATGAGAGGTGGACCTACACTAATTAGGGGATAAGAAACATGACTGATTATGTCCTTTTTACTCCCTGACCACCCCCTAGATGGGGCAGTCTAGACAAAGGATTTACCCCCCACCCAAGCCTGAACAGAACACAATGGGCCAAAATTCACTCTTTTTGTGAGGTTTTTCTAATAGGGTGGGGCAACAACTCCACCTAGAAAAGATAATCTAGGCGGTAAAGTCAGAGACTTCCTTGAAAGACTAGACTCTGAATGAGGAAACAGAGAAAAGGAAAAAAAAACGCATCTCCCCAATAGTTGGCTATTTAATAATCATTTCTCTCAGAGCTATATCCTAAAAGTTACTGAATTGCGCATATCTTTTGGCTTAGCGATTCCATTACTAGTTTTATACCATAAAGAGATAAAAGAAAGAGGAAAAGATCTTTTAATTACCCTTTTCCCCCAAAAAATATACTAGCTTTTTTTTTTTTAGTTAAAGAACTGGAAAACTATTTTGCTTTAAAAAATGAAGAGATGGTTTTAGAGAAACCTGGGAAAACTATGAACTGATTCATCATAAAATGAGCAGAACCAGGAGAAAAAATTTATACTAACACATCAATATTATCCAAACAAATAACTTCCAAAGACAGTAATTTTAGAGAACAAAAAGGAAGATCAAAGGCACTACCTACAGACATTTTACCATATACAAGAGAAAAAGAGATGGGAATAATGGGCCTAGGATTTTTTTAAAATGGCCAAATTAAGGTGACTTTAAAAGATTAACTATAAATAATCAGGAATTATTTATAGAAATGTTTCAAGTGCACACAAAGACATAAAGAGAGGGAGAAAAGTATAGATCAACAGAAATGTTAATGAATATCAAAACAAATGACTTAACCACAGATATCATTAAGTGAGAATTGTGATCAAACTGTTGAAGAAAATGGGAGTGCTTTGAGATCTGTCAATAAACTCTGATAAGTTCTATAAGATTTCTGAGTATGTCCTAATGTCCTCTATGGAACATGGCATAAAACTAAAATGAACAACACAAAGACACAAGTAGTAGCTTCAGCACAAATTTTAAAAGGAAAGTGGGATTCTAAGCTAGAAGCTGTACATACTATATTTTCTAAATTAGAGGTCATACATACTACACATACCACACACTGTACACATTATGTATACTATATGTTGATTATAAGGTGGTTCCCCACCCCACCTATACCCCAAGAATCCTGCTATAAAGCAAATTCCACGTGGTGATATTTAGTAATTGTTATGATAATTAAGGTGGGACTTTTTTTTTCTTACTGTTTTCTCCTTTGGAATATTGAGGTAATCAAGTACCTTTGATGAGTTTTGCTTTTCAAATGTAATAGCAAGCAAAGTGGACTTTTTGTTGTCTGTTTGGGGGTGCTTCTCAGCACTAAGGAATCTTTGATTGAATTGGGAGTCTTTGATAAGCTGCTTACATCAGGGGAAGGATTAGTTCTGCCCTCTAACCCTGAGCAAGCATTTAAGTCACAAGAAGGCCTAAGCCACATGGGTTTGAGTCACGTGGTTGTGACACCCCAAATTTGACCCGACAGAAGTGTGTGTAAGATCTGAGGTTGGCATTTTGTTTTGGCGCTCTCACTCACTGGAAGAGTGTCATGTGATTTGACCAGATGAGACTCTGGGTAGCTGTTGTTAAGAACCCAGATGTCGTTGCTTCTCTTTTTGGTAACTATGTATGTGATATCTTGATCAGACAAAGCCTGTCTGCTGATCTGTTTGTAGCTTCTGCTTGTATTTGCTCTGAAGTTCAGGGTGCTGACATTTTCCTCTGAACTAAGTGAATGATATATGTATGTTTAATTAAACTGAGATTCTTGACCCCTTAAGGTTGCTTTCCTTAGAAAAGCAGATCAAAGAACCTGTGTTAGTAGCCCTCTTGTGTGCTGATACTATTGGCCTTACACAGACACAGTAGCAGCAAGTAGCATTGTTGTTACAGTACTTTGTATAATTTCACCACTACTTACTTTTTCTCCTTTACTCTATGAATGCTCTATATAACACCCACCCCACCCTTGTTGCAGAAGCATTATTATTTCTTATTATATAATTATATTTCTTATTATATGATAATAATAATAATATTATTATTACAGATGAGAAAACTAGGTTTCAGATAAACTCATATAATCTCTAAGTGACTAAACCTCAACTCCAACTCAGATCTTTTGATTCCAAGCATGTTATAGAAAGGGAAGGGACCTGAAAAGAGTAAACTAGAGACAATTAGGTGGTGCAGAAGATTGAGCCCTGGACTTGCAGTTAGGAAGATCTGAGTTCAAATCTAACCTCAGACACTTCCTGTGTGGCTCTAGGTAAGTCAATTAAATGCTGACTGCCTCAGTTTCCTCACCTGTAAAATGTGGAAAATAATGGCACCTGTCTTCTAGGGTTGTATGTGGATAAAATGAGATAAAATTTGTAAAATACTTTAGAATTCTAGCTACTATAATACTATTACTAGAAGTAAGAAAACCGTCGACTTTCAACTATTGAGAATATTTTGTGTATTTTTGATGGAAAGGAAAGGGTAAAAGTGTAAATATATGTTTTATACTAATCTATGATTATCAAATGAGATAATTTTATATGTGCTTTTAAAAAACAAAATATCATGTGAATACAAGCAGTAATCATTATCCCACATTTTTTTGGATAAACAGATTCATCTCAAAATTAGACTTCAATTAATAGAAAAAAACCAGGGAAAGGAAGAGCAAATGCAAATTAAGTCAATTTTTAGGTGATATGCTATATTGCCACTGCAATACCCACCAAGGCTTCTATGAATATGCAGGTCTGAATCTCAAGATATAACAAACTCTCTTCATTGGAAATGAAACCAAGACATTTATTCAAACACCAGAAAGCCAAATCCATCATAGCAAAAAAGAAATCTATGCACAATATCAATGAAGGAGGCAGCCCAAGCCTTCCCTCAGTTGGGCCTCCCCACAAACTCCCACAAGCAAAATCACTCCCTCTCTCACTCACACTGCTGCTCTGCCTCTCTTTGCCTCCTCTCTCTTTCCAAGCTCCAACTCACTCTCACTTCCTGCTCCACCCCTTCTTGCTCCACCCCTTTGGCAAGCTCCTCCCACCACAGGTTCATGTGACTCAGTCTTCCATGTGACCCAGGCAGGTCACCTGGTCCTATGAATGGATGGGAAAGATCTTCCCATTGCATTAACATAACATATCCATCTTTCTTTGTTTACATTTACTTCATCTCTCCTTGTGAGAGATGACAAGAATTTATGACTTAGTCTTCATGGAACAAGTACGAAAAAGGATTCTTTCTTTTCTTCCCATGACTACCTTCTCCTTTTAGAGAATGGTTGTCTCAGCTACAAACAGAAGGAAACCTAAAAGGTAAAAATGTTTTTAATCATAATAAAGGTTATTAATCATAAGATATTGTGAGGTAATGATAAACTGGACAGAAGCTGTCATTGAAGCCGTCTGTTCTCTGATATAAAACCGCCTGTGCCCCCAAGGGTGTTTCTTGTCCTGTTGGTGCCCCAGGTAACTCTCTAGGACTGTAAGCTGCAGATCTGCCTTAGTAGGGCAACTACTCCTCAGGAGTTCTCTGAATCGTTGCAAACTGAGGTCTAAAGCATCATCATCACCATCATCACCATCATCATCATCATCATCATTAACCACAATGTATATTCTATAAAAGAAAGTCAGATCCGTTAAGATTCCTGACACTGGATTCCTTCTTACAAAGAAAAATGGACTATGTAAATGGATAATGCTGTCTCTCTTGTTCTGGGAAACAAAAGGTTCCTTTTGCTTCCGCCTTTTTCATTTCTTACTGCTGAAGTGTAGGAACAGTGTTTAATGAACTTTGAGGGCCTTTCCAGGAATAAGGGCAGTTCAATGTTACAAAAGCCCTAGGCTCTGTTCCTAACCCTGTCACTAAAAAAATGGAGATACAAATCATCCAAGCCTATCATCTCTCTCCTCTAATTCAAAGATTTCAAAATAGAAGGTACCTCAGAGGAACAGGCAGCTAGACAGCACAATGTGTTAGGCTGGTAGTCAGGAAGACCCGGACTCAAATCGGCTCTGTGACTTTGGGAAAATGGCTTAACCTCTGTCTGCCTAAGTTTCCTCAGCTGTAAAAGGGGAGTAATCGTAGCATCTACCTTCCAGGGTTGTTGTGCAGATCAAATGAGATAATATTTGTAAAGTGACTATCACAGCGCGGGCACATAAGTAGATGCTCAATAAAGTCTTGTTTCCTTCCTTACTCCAAGATTATATATTTCCTTCATTTTATAGTTAAGTGATTTTCCCAAAATCACACAGGTGGCAGAGCAGGAATGTAAGCCTGGCTCCTGTGACTCCAGATGGAATCTATCATGCATCATGTTTCTTTTTCAGTAAAATGAGGGGCATTCTCCAGCCATTCATGCTTTAGAATTGGTGCCTTGTTCATAATCGTATAAAGTGACATGTCGACAAATGTTTGTTTTCCATCCCTTCAAAACACATTCTGTTCAGTTTAGCATGGTGTTCCCACTCTCTTGATCTCATTTTTTTCATGAACTAATTTTTCAGTATATAGTTATTTCTCACCAACAACATTTCCTCTCTCCTTGCCACTTCCTCTCTCTCTCACCTTCTCAGGATGAAAAAAAAAAAACAAACTATGACTCAAACCCCAAGACAAAACTAGAAATTATATATTTAAGAACACACTCTGCTCTTATGGCACGTCCAACATTCCTAGTCTGATACAGAATCAGTTCTTCCTGGATCAGAATGTCTGCTTTTCCACTCCTAGGATCAAGTGAGAGGATAAAATGAAGAGAGGATATCAAAGGGATTAATGAGAAAAGGTCTTCCTATTCCAGGAACGGATTCGGGGGGGGTGGTCCCTAAATATCACTTTGCTTATGCTTCTCTTATCAATACAGAAAGGGTTATTTTGAGTTAATTTTGTAAATTTTTTTGAGTTTATGTGTAAATTCTTCCCCATCCCAGCTCCCACTACCCTTCTCCCTAAAAATCTTTCAACCAAAAAAAAAAAAAAAACAAAAAACAAATAAAAAGTTAAATGCTCACTGAAGTTTGCTACAGTGAGGGATTTAGGATTTAATGTTCTTATTCCTTAGCTACTATTAAATATGACACTTTTCGTCTATGAACTAAGTAAAGACTATTAGGAAGTTTCTTAATTTCTGTGGTCCTCAGTTTTCTCATGTATAAAATAAGGCATTTAGAATAGAAGATATCCAAAGTCACTTCCATTTCTAAATGTAGAAATGATGATATAAACTCCAGGGTTCCTACCCATCACCTCCTCCTGGATTAAACATAAAATTCTTCGCTTGGTGTTTAAAACCCTTCATAACCTGCCTCCCCAGCCCCAACCTTTCCAATCTTCTTACATCTTATCCTCTAACCCCACTGCAATGTATTCCTCAATCCAGTGACACTGGCTTCCTTGGTATTCCTCAAACAAAACATTCCATGTTTCAACACTGCTCATTTTCACTGGCTTTCCCCCATGCCTGAATATTATCCCTTCTCATTTCTGCCTCTCAGCTTCTTTGGTTTCATCAGGTCCTAGCTAAAATTTTGCCATTTTCAGGAAGCCTTTCCCAAATCTTTTTAATGCTGGTGCCTTCCCTCCCTTGATTATCTATCACCAATTTTTCCCATCTATAGCTTGTTCGTTCATAGTTGTGTGCACGTTGTCTCCTCCATTTGACTGTGAGCTAGTTGAGAGCATGGATTGCCTTTTGTTTTGCTTTGTATCTTTAGCACTTAGGACATTGCAAGTAGGTGTTTAATAATGTTTTTTTCCCAATTAACTTTTAATGAGAAACAAATATTTAAGTTGAACTTGTTTGAAGAAAATGTAAATGTTTTAATGTGTCACAGGTCCCTGGAAAAGTAGGCATATATAGTCAATTTTGAAGGAAGTTGTTCTTCCTCTCCACACATCATCTTAATTATGTTCACAAGAAGTCACACAAGCAGCTGTACTACCTTGGAAAATGAGACATTCTGATGATTGAAGTTATATCTAATATTCTGCAATCAATTTTATTTACTGTCTAATAAAAAGGAAATGGGAAGATGAGTCTATAACATGACTATTTTCCACTTATTACTGAGGACTTTTTTCCTTTAATTTCCCTTTCCTCATCTCAGGAAAGGGAAATTAATGTGACAAGCTTGTGCCAGAGAGGAGAAGACTAGAATATTTTGTTCATTTTACTTAATGATACTTGTGTGGCCTTGAGGGTTGTTTTCCAAGCAATGAGCATGATTGGGGATGGGGTCAAGCATACTTATCTAATATTTCTTCAATGTTCTCTCAAATTCCCTGTGTTCTAAATACATTACCATTTATCAAGGACCTGTGATTTTTCTCTATTGTAGATCCCAAGAGGTTAAGTTATTTGCTTATAGGCAAAGAGTAATAAGTATCACAGGTGGGATCCTGCCCAGGATTCCCTCCCTCTCCTTTTGTCTCTGTGTCTCTATC
The DNA here is from genome assembly GCA_028646595.1 of Phalanger gymnotis. Classification (NCBI taxonomy): domain Eukaryota; kingdom Metazoa; phylum Chordata; class Mammalia; order Diprotodontia; family Phalangeridae; genus Phalanger; species Phalanger gymnotis. The sequence goes on along the minus strand of CM053622.1, from coordinate 503,194,056 downwards.
TCCTTCTTACCCCCCACTCCCACCCCTTTTCCCCCTTATCACCTGCCCAGGTCCTCAGAGTTGCAGTCTAAGAGAGGTAAATTAATTCAGAGGTAATTAATTTCTTTCTGCACCAGAAAGAAGCCAAATACCAAGGAACCATGGCAAGCGTCACACAAAACTTACCACCAATGTAAATTATCAAATGGCTTAGAATACAATATTCCAGAATACAAAGGATCTAGGATTATATCCAGGAATAACTTACCCAGAAAAAAATGAGTATACTCCTACAGGGGAAAAAAATGGATCATCAACAAAATAGAGGATTTCCAAGCATTCCTGATGAAAATTCCAGAGCTGAGTAGAAAATTTAACATAAGCACAGGATTCAAGGGAAACATAAAAAGTTAAACATGGCTGAGCAATCATAAGATGCTAAACAAGGTTAAACTGTTTATATTCTTTTATAGGGAGATGGCACATGAAGCCGCTCAGAACTATCTGTGCCAGAAGTAGTCTAATGGGGAAGGTCTTGGGAGTGATTTTGTTATGTTGTGATCCTCTCAGAAGAAAAAAGGTTGTAATCCTGAGTTGTGAGTAATGTTGTCCTAGGCCTCCAGTCCTTCTCACTGTTGTTTTCTGAGTCTGTACTGGGCTCAACCTCAGGGACTTCTCTCTTCCTCTTCTAAGCCCCCAGCTATGCTATCTAAAAACATTCTTGTTCCCTTCAGAACTGCACTCCCTGGGCTTCTGCATGCTCCTCATCAGCCACAGCCACAGCTGGGATCACGTCTGGTTAGCACCACTAGGCCTGACTTTCAGAAACAGCAGGGGGTTTTTCAATCTTCCCTCACTCAGCTTATCTGCTTTTTTTTAGATGAAAGTTCGTGAGATAAAAGTCAATGAGGTGAAATTTCTTGAGGCGGTGAATGATGTAAAAGTTGAGGTGAAATTCTTTGAGGCCTAGTCTACTTCCTTCAGGGCCCACTGTTTGTTGATTCAGTGGAGTTGGCCTAGAGGTGTCTATACTTCACTCAGACCAAACCTCAGCCCCTGCAGTCTTCTCTAAGATTTTCTCAAGATGTCTTAGGGGGGCAACTACTTTAACCTTTTATTTTTGCTGCTCTACATTCATTTCGTGGCATTTTTCTCTCTGTTTGCAGAGGAAATCTGGAGAGTCTGGAAATTTCTGACATACTTAGAGTTATTAAACTACCAATACCCTTTGATCCAGCAATACCACTACTTGGTCTGTTTCCAAAGATAATTAGGTTAAAAAGAAAAGATCCTATATCTTCTAAAAATGTGTAAAGCAGCTCTCTTTGTTGAGGCAAAGAACTGGAAATTTCAGGGATGCCCATCAATTGCAGAATGGCTGAACAAGTTGTGCTGTATGATTGTGATGGAATATTACTGTGCTATAAGAAATGATGAGCTCAGGGCACCTAGGTGGTGCAGTGAGTAGAGCACCAGCCCTGGAGTCAGGAGGACCTGAGTTCAAATGTGGCCTCAGACACTTGACACATTTACTAGCTGTGTGACCTTGGGCAAATCACTTAACCCCAATTGCCTTGCCTTCCCCCCCTGCAGAAAAAAAAATGTAAAAAAAACAGAACCAAAAAAAAAATGATGAGCTCGATGATCTTAGAAAAACATGGAAAGACTTGCATGAAATAATGAAGAGCAAAATGAGCAGAACCAAGAGAATATTGTATACAGTAACAGCAATATTGTTTTAGGAATGACTTTGAGCAAATAAGTTATTTTAACTATTATAAATACCTAAATTAACTATAAAGAACATATGAAGAAAGATGCTATCTGCATCCAGAGAAATAATTGATAAATAGAAGTATGTATAGAATAATTTTACACACACACACACACACGCACACACACACACACACACACACACACACACATACACATACCTATTTGTGTCTATGGTAGCCATTTCTAGGACTGAAGGGGGGAAGAAAAAAAATTACATGATAATTTTGTTGTATATTTGAAAGGAATAGCAAGTTGTGTATACTAGATTTGCAATTTCATGCCTTTTCTATTGTACTTGTTTTATTCCATAAATTAAAGATAAAATTTAACAAAAAAAGAATTGAAAAATGAAAAGAAGAACACACTAGGACAGAGACAAAAGGAGAGGGGGAAGAAAAGGAAAATTATCTCATATAAATGGAATTATAAGTAGGAGTCTACATACAAGGAGGAGGCAGTGAGGGGAAGCAGGTAACATCTGGGCCTCATTCTCATCTGAATTGGTCAAAGGAAGGAAGAATACACATATGCACAGAATTGGGTATAGAAATGCATTTTATCCAACAGGGAAATTGGGTAATAAAGGGGGTTAGGAAAAGGAGAAGAATAAGAGAGAAGACATTAAGAGAGGCATTAGTCTAAAGCAAACAATCACTTAAAGAGGGGGTGCTATGTTAATGGGGATGGAAAGATCTTTCCCATCCATTAATAGGCCTATGCAACCAGCTTTGAGCCAGAGTCATGTGGAAGCCTGAGTCACATGGAGCCTGGGTCACATGGAGCCTGTGGTGGGAGGAGCTTGCTGAATGGCTGGAGCAGGAAGGGTGGAACAGGGAGTTAGACAGAGCAGTCAGAGCTAGGAGAGAGAGAGAGGCAGAGCAGCAGAGTGAGAGAGGGAGTGATTTTGCTTAAGGGACATTGTTTGTGGGGAGGCCCAATGGAGGCAAGGATTGGGGGTGGAGGTGCCCCCTGCATTGGTAATATGTATAGACTTCTTTATTACCATGATGGCTTTGGCTTTCTGGTGTTTGAATAAATGTCTTGGTTTCATCTTTGAGCTAAAGAGTCTGTTATATCTTGTGATTCATACTTGTAAATATGCCACTATGTTCATAGCAGCCACTGTGGGTATTGCATTGGTGATATAGGAGGCAGAGGAAAAAGAGAAAGAAAAGAATAAGAGATAAAAGAATAAGAGAAGGAATACAAGAATATACACAATTAGCAAGTTTAATTGTAAATGGAAATGGGACAAGTTCACCCATAAACCAGAAGAGGTTAGCAGAGAGAGAGAGAGAGAGAAAGAAAGAGAGAGAGAGACAGAGAGAGAGAGAAACAGAGACAGAGAGAAAGAGAAACAGAGAGAGAGAGACAGACAGACAGACAGACAGACAGACAGAGAGGAAGAGAGAGAGAGAGAGAGAGAGAGAGAGAGATTAGAAACCAGAATCTATATATTATTTACAAGAAATATACTTGAAACAGAAAGATACATACACTTTTATTTTAATAAGGGACTGGAGCAGTCTATTAAGCTTCAGCTAAAGTAAAAATAGAAGGGGTAACATTTATTACCTCAGAAAAAGCACAACAAAAATAGGCCTAATTAAAAGAGACAATCAGGAAAACTACACTTTTCCCATTATAGGAATATTTTAGGGCTTTATATACCTAAGACCGTCATAGATATTTTGACTGGACTTAGAATTTCACTGATGTAGGGACCTATTTGTAAGGAACTTGCAATGCCAATGCAAATTAGTACCTCAGCAACTTGTAGTCTTAAAGAGTTAATTATTAATAGAGTTACATGTCATTAAGCTAAAGATTCCCCTGATGGTCCATAAAACATGTACTTAGTAGTTCAAATTATACTTGTTTGTTATAGTCATCATGAGATAAAAATTCCTGTACAATCTGTATTCTCATGAATGTAGATATTAAATATTTTCTCTAGAGCAAAATTGTGTGGTTATTTTATGGGTTCAGCTTTGCTAGTACCCTCAGACCAGTGCCAAAAGTTCCAGGACTCCTGGTATGCTAATAGACTTTTGGACACAGCAGACTCAACAGCTGGTAGAAGTTGGAAGGGTGCCCCCTAGTCCAGGAGGGTAGTTAGCCCCCAAGATTAAACAGTTCATATGAGCCCAGATGCATGGTGGGTAGGGGGCTAGATAACAAAATAACAGAGCTCTAGACATTAAGCCCCACCCTCCTGTAGAGAAAGGTATGCTTTCCAAACCACTTCTCCACTCCATTGTCTAGCAGATAGCAAGGATGGTTCTTTCTTAGATGTACATATTTATTAGAAAGCTTCCTTAAGGTTTCTCCCAATTCTAGCCAGTGACCCTACTGTGCCCAGAGTATAAAAGGTAGAATGAAGTCAAAGAAAGCACAATGGAGGGATAAGCAATGAAATACAATAAGCTTTAAAGATTGAGACCAAGAAGGGATCCTTGAGAAGATCTATTGCAATATTCCTTCCCGTTGCCTCCAAAAGAGATTTTTAAAAAATTACCCTTTTGTGATACCATTTTTTGATTTCCACAGTTAAATGAGAGAAACTCATTTTTGAAGACTGTTTCTCGGTTTTACAATAATGGCACAGCAATGGCCTGCTGGATGTGGTAAATGACATTAACTAACTAAAGCTCATTCTTTTGTCTCTCTGGGTTCCATGTGCACCTCAGTTACTATTTCACAAACACCAACTTTAAGCCATGCAAAAATTGTGTAAGTAATTGGCATTGATCTTTGAGAAGATAATGGGTGGATATGGATAGATTTAATATATACATATACATACATGCGCACACACACATATGTACATACACACATGTACATATGGTGTGTATGTGTGCATGTATGTACATGTACATATATATGTATGTACATACATGTATATAAATGTGTGTGTATACACACACACATAGCCACTCAATAAAAATTAAGAGTGGATTTCATTCATGATGATTGAAATTGATTTATAAATTTTCTCTCTAGGATGTAGTTTCTTCCATACCTAGAGATTTAATGGGTACAAAGATATTCTGAATGAATTGGCAAAACATCAAAGGCTCTTGCACAGTCACCCCCAAAAAGCAGTTAGCTTCTAGAATATGAAAGCTGTTATTACAAAATGTATTCAGTAGGAACTTGGAATGATTGATGAAACCCACTGTAGACTGTGACAAAGGGGCAACTGAAAAACTGGAATTCTTTTTGTGGTTAAAGATGCCACAGCTTCAAAAACGTATTTGACTTTCATAAATGAATTACTTCCATTTAAAAAAGTCTCAACACCTACAAGAAATGTAGATCATTTGTTTGTGGCATGACCATAATATTTTGAGGGTACTGAAGTCTCCTACTGAGATCTGGGTGTAGTAGATTAAATTGTTCTCACACAATGATAAATAGATCCCTAAGTGCCATAACAGGAATTCTGTAGTTGTATCAGTTAATGGTATAACTTCCAGTTAAAACAATATTCTTTGGGTTTTGTTGGCATGTTCCCCATAGAATGTGTGCTATTTTTGATAAGTTAATTTATCACATTTACAGTCAATATCATTCCAGGCTCAATGGATTGAGTAGGAACCAGAGGCTAGAGTTCTATGATGTTTTCCTGGTTGTGTGGATTTAGATTAACTGACTAGGATTTTTCAAGGAGATTTGTCATCCAATAAATATGATTTTAGAATTTAACAATGTCCACAGATAGTTTAGGAAAATAGTAATTAAGAATTAATTATATTTTCAAGCTCTGAAGTAAGAGAATTTGTTAAGGAAATTCACTATTGGTAAAGTGTAGCTACATGGGGAGTGAATCCTACTGCCCTAATTTATTTGATAAGTAGCCATTAATGAGTTTTTTATTGCATGAATAGTAGTAACCTAAAACCTTATATTCCATTTCTTTGCCCTTTTGGTGGCTAAGCGTGAAGAAAAATTCTAATTTGTATAAACGTGTTAACAGCTAAATTTCTTTTCAGAAACAGATGGATGATTTTCAAATTTATAAAGACTATGTTGGAAAGCTAGTGGGTGCTATGATATGAAGGATCAGAAGAAAATAATAAAAATATCAGAGCTGGTAGGTAACATACACCTTGTTTAGTCCAAAGGGGCTGATTTAAAGATGAGGAGAGTGAAGAAAACAGATGTTAAGTGAGAACAATTTAGTGGCAGAAATTAGATTTGAACTCTGATCTCCTGATCTCAAATTTAGTGTTTTCCTATTATACCATAGCAACAATAGCTAAGATTTCTGCTGCTCTTTAAGGCTTGTGAAGTGCTTAACATGTATTTTATTATGTAATCCTCACATCAACTTTGTGTGGGAAGTATTTGAGATATTCTTATCCCATTTTTTTTTACAGATGGAGAATCTGAGGCTCAAAGAAATTAAGTATTTCAAAGTCACACAGCTAATAAGTGTTAAAGGGAAGATGTGAACCCAACATTTGCCTAAATCCAAGTCCAGTGTTTGTTTTTGTACCATCTCAAGCTGTCATGCCAAAGGGCCCCATTTCCCTAATACTTCTTTTGCCTTCTTATTTAATCGTTATTTTGAGTTTCAATGATTTATCATTCACTTACATTCAGTGTTTTCCAGCCCAAAGTTTCTCTCTAGCAGCGAAAACAGAAGCAAAATTAGAGTTGAGTATATCTGTCTTTTCATTGCTGTTTATTATCATCATTCAGTTAAGCCTTAATAGTAGTTCTGACCATTCTCTGATACTCCACTTTCCCCTAATATAGCTTTAAAAAACACTTGCTAAGCAAACAAATGGAGACACTTCTGTTGTCCTTAAACATTATTGCTAGCCTTAGTTCATCCTCTGCTTTCATGTTTCCAACACGAACTTTACGCAATATAGCCACATTCTTTATTCTTTCTTCATTTCTTTCCCTTGCTTCCAGCTTCTGGACTTAAAATTTAAAAATATAAGCCGGTGTATGAGTTCGTTGGAGCAACTAGGTGGCACAGTGCATAGAATGCTGGGTCTGGAGTCAAGAAAATGAGTCTTCCTGAGTTCAAATCTGGCCTTAAATACTTAATAGCTGTGTGACCCTAGGCAAGTTATTTAACCCTGTTTGTATCAGTTTCCTCTTTTGTAAAATGAGCTAGAGAAGGAAATGGCAAAACACTCCAATATTTTTGCCAAGAAAACCCTAAATGGGGTAGTGAAAAGTCTGACATTACTAAAAACAACAAAACAACAATATGAGTTCTTTATGTATCTTTATGTGTCCACAACAATATTTTTTACAATTCCTCCCCCCATGCTCCCCTTTATGATTATTTTTCATCATGTCTTCAAAATATCGTTAATGAGAGCTTTCCACTCCTCTTGAGTTGAATTATTCCATAGGATCCTTTTTCTGAAATCTGTTTTAAAAAGATTCTCCATGGTCTCCAGATTATGTTTAGCTTTCTTCTCCTTGAGGTGGTATGGTCAGTCAGTCCTCCCCAAGGTTTTCATCGTTTGTACTTCAACAGTGAATTCCTTTTTATTGCCAAGAATCAGATCCATAATAGAAGAATTCATTCCTTCATCCATGAAATTATGATTAAGGTAAGCCAAAAAAATACTAAATCTTCTACTTTTGGAAGAGAGACAATCTCCATTAGATTTCTTAATAACCGAATCCCTTACAATTACTATATCATGCATCCATCACAGGTTTTGGATCTGTGTCCCAAACTCCTTACATAGTTTTATTTTCTGGCTAAACTCGAATAGAAGATACCTAAAAATAAACACTAAACATAAGTATATAAAAGTATTCCTGCAGGCCACACGTTGACTTAGAAAACTACATATTAGCTTTATCTATGTTCTATTGTATTTTATTTATTTTGTTAAATATTTCCCAATTACATTTTAATCTGTTTTCTGTTCTACCGAATATGTGACATCTCTGGTCTATAATATACCCTGATGAAAATAATGCTTTCGTTCCTGCCTCTACCGATCTTTACACAAATGCTCACTACCATGCTTCCCCCTCTCAATTTGAATTTCCTCATATAAGTGTATCTTAATATCTACTACTACCTCAAATCTTTACCTATACTATTCTTTTTGAAAAGGACTAAAGTATTGCAATGGCTTTCTAGTTCATCTCCCTGGCTTAAACCTCTTCTTCTTCCATTCTGTCCTTCAATGAGCTGCCGAGGTGATCTTAAAGTGCGTGTCTGACTGTGTCACCACTCTATTCAATAAATTCCAGTGGTTCCCTATTAGCTTTAGAATCCAAAGGAAAATCTTTTGTTTGGCATTCAAATCTCTTCATAACCGAGATCTCTTCTTACCTTTGCCATCTTATTATACCTTAGCACAACTTATTCTTTGATTCAGTGACTCTGACCTTCATACTGTTCTTTGCACAAGACACTTCATCTCCCAATTCTGCTTTTTTTTTTTTAACTGGCTATCCCCTCCTCTGCCAGAAATTTGATCTCTCCTTATTGTTACCTTTTGGCTCCCCTAGCTTCTTTCAAGTATCAGGTAAAGGCTGAGAAAGCCTTTCCTCAAACCCCTTAATACTCATGCTCTTCCTCTAAGATTATCTCCAATTTATCATACATATGTGTATACATACATACATACACACACACCCCACACACATATATATACGCATATATATATATGTACATACATATGTCTTATTTGTACATGTTACATGTTATCTTCTTCATTAGACTTTGAGATCCTTGAGACCAGGGATTGTTTTTCTTTATATTCTCAGCACTTGGCACAGCTGTGTGGCATAGAGTAAGTTTGTAATAATTTCTCATTGACTTGATTTTATTAGTCTATGACTTTGCAAAGTCCTGTTCCAGTCATAAGTGCTAGTCTACTGAGTATAAAAGATACATATGAAGTAAAATTTGTCTCCTTGAAATAGAATCTTGAGTTCAATGCATCCATTACTCTTTGTGTGTATGTGTGTGTGTGTGTATGTATGTGTGTGTGTGCACGCGGATGCCCATGTATAGGTGTCCGAGGCCATGGGTTTTATTGTTGGTTCTTTTCTTGAGTTTTGTCCACTGTGAATGTCCATGAATCTCCTCTTGTGTATGATATCTACTTTGGTGGATAATATGTGAAAGTGTGTGTATTGTCATTTTCTCTCCCCCTTTCCAGCTGAACATCCTTTGATTAGTTCTGAGAGACTACAGGAAATATACCTGAAATGGCAAGTGTTTGAGTGTTTCACCAAGTTATAGTAACAGGGTTGGAAAAAGTACCTTCTCTGAGGCACTACTTTTTATACAAAAATATGTGTGTGGGATGCCTTTAGTTTTAATTCAGTGAGTACTTTGTTGTGAGGTCCTGAGTGCCAATATCTAGGAATTTGTTGACAAGTTAGGAAACCTGACCATCTGTTTACTTTTTATTCTCACTCATATTTCAGTTCATTGTTTATTCCTAGTCATCATTTTATCTGGACTTTCCTTTTTGGTTATAATCCTAATTTACTAGCATAGTGTCTCATTTTCATGGTTTGGGTTTTTTTTTAAGCAGTGGGCCATCAAATAGTGTCTCACTAAGCCTGGGCCTTAGAGAATACATACCACAATATATTAGGGCCTTATACCATCCCTTTGGAGAACTAAAATCTTGTTAGTGTACAAGATCCGGGGTTAGGAGATGTTGCTTATCCAAAGGGCCAGCATTCACTGAGTGCTTATACTTCTGAAACCAAATAAACTTTGCCAGCACAAACACTACCTTTTTAGTATCTGTAAGACTGGTCCCTCTTTCACAGTAGGAGTAGTAACTCCTAGCTTTAGGAGATCATGGGTCTAAAGGTAGCAGATTGAGAAGGGAATTTTTTTTTTGACAGCCGGGATAGTGACAATTAAGATCTAAGGGCTCTCTTTCTTAGTCTTTAAATTATGTGCCTTGCAGGACAACCACTGCTGACTTCAGGAAGGTTACTTATCCCCAACTTAAAATTCCTCTGATTCCCTAAAAAGGTTTTTATTCTGCATGGTCTTATTTTCACTGACACTGACATTTTCTTCTACTCTTCTCCCTTCCTCCCCCTGGGGAGGGGGTAGGAAAAAAAACCACACACAAAGGAAAATGACATGTGCCCTTCAATACTATCATCCTAAATCCTCATGGACTTGTTGCCTGTTTTAAAATATTTGAAACTTCACTGAAAGCTACATTTGTATGTAACTTTTCTTTTGTAAATGAACTCACATGTAAATTCACCAAATAAATACTACGTTAAAAAAAGAAATATAGTCTTAGCAGCCCTTATTAGGTTCATTTTATCTTGGCCAAGAATCCCTCATTCTTTTATTTTAAGGAACCCAGAACAATCGTGGGAAATGGAATAAATTTTACATTTTCTCAATGATCTCTTAATGGCCAAATCTAATGGCCTTTTCTCAATTTTCATCCTTCTTGACTTCTCCAAAGCCTGTAGCACTACCTTCTTCTTGATCTTTTCTTCATTCTACAATTCCATGACTCTTTTTTCCTTCTCACTATCTGATTGCTCTTTCTTAGTCTCCTGAAAGGAGAATTGGACAATAGGGTAATTGACAGATTGTTAGATTGACTGATAGAGTTATGGAAAATAAAACAATAGCCTTTTAGGATAAAAAGGCATGGCTTGGATTATGATTTGCACCATTAAAGGGGATAACCACAGTTCAGAGACACCGGAATCATCTAAGTACCCGGGCTGAAGACCCCAAAATGGCTTCTAGAATCAGAGACGATTAATACAAAGAAGAAATATTAGAGAAAGGGGCTAAATTTCATTCCCTATATACACTCTTAATGTAGCCCTTATGTCATGGTAATTTTTAAGTGGAAGTGTTAGGTTCAAGTCCTTTGCAATATGTACTAAAATATTAAGTCAGACCACAAGCCTAGTGTTTACTATGTGCCAGACACCACGCTAAGCAGTGAGGATATGAAGAAGAGCAAAAAGAAAGAGTCTTTGCCCTTACTTTCTAACAGAGGAAGATAACATATTAAAGTGAGTTGGAAAGCAGGGGACAAAGTGGAGGAGAGAAACCTTTAGGATAATGTTCAACAATAAGAAGCGGAGCCTGGAGGGATTGGAAGGATTTTCCAGAGTGAGAAGGCCAGAGGCAATGAAGGGACTTCCAGGGAGAAAAGGCAGTTGAGTAACAGTGCAAAGTCTGGAGAGTAGGAAGCAAAGCCATGAGAAAAATGTAAGATAGATAGTTTGGAACTTTCCTCAAAATGAAGATTCTGGGAGGGATTCAATGGGAGAAGAGAGATTCAAGGGCTAAGAGGAGCCTTCCAGAATGAGAAGGCAGCTGAAGTGCGGTGGTCAAATCTGTGAAGTCAGAAGCAAAACTGGGAAAGATTATTGGAAAAGTTATTATCCTTATAGATGTCTTTGGGGCAAATTAAATTCACTGGTGCTAAATGGTGAAATAGAGAAAACAATGAGCAAGAAATTTTTATATTCCAATAATTTTAAAATGTGAACACTTAGCTTCTATAATGTAATTTCCCTGAAAATTCTGCAACACTGGGCAATTTCTGTTGGCAGCAATTAGTAGACTTGATGGCTTTATTTACTGTAAATTAATTTGGTTCAGCTGAGATAGAGGAAGAGTCTCTATTACTTAAAACCCAAATGAGTTTGAATTAAATCAAAATATCTGCAGTACAAATGCATTTGCTGCCAACAGGTTGTCTACTTGAGCAATTGCCTGGCCTTTGTATCTCAGTAAATTGTTACAGTGGTATTTTCACCAGTCATAGAAATAAAACTTTGCCAAAAGTGCAGTCAACTTTCTTGTAGTGTTATCTATGCCACTGGAAGCAAATTAATCAAGTTATTAGCCTTAGTCTACCCATTCCCTCAACTAGGCTTAGAAGATAGAACAAATTTGTTGCATGTTTTTAGTCAGACAAATCAATCAACAGAAATTTTTGTATTCAAATTATACATAAAGCATAACTCCTTCATCAGTTGCTACACTTATTAAGCACCTCCTATGTACCAGGCACTGTACTAAGTAAGAAAGAAGAAGATAAGTAAGAAAGGCAGAAAATAATCCAGGCCCTCGACAATCTAAGCTCATAATCTACTTGGAGAGACAGCATGTAAATAACTATGTACTAACTATATACAGTAGAAATAGGAAAAAAAAATCAGAAGAAAGGCACTAGAATTGAGGATTGAGAAAGACTGCTTGTTGAAAGCAGCATTTTAGCTGGGTCTTGAAGGATACTTTACTTTATGAATAACATAAAATACTTTATGAAAGGATTAGCTAGTGCCTTTGCATACGCATGACGACTTCTCCGCTTGGAAATTATCTTCATCTACCTTAGGCATCAGTATAGCTTTTCCTTTAAAAGAGTGTGTCAAACCACTTACATTAATCTAACAGAAGTGCTCCCTTTTGTAAATTGTACTATCACAAATAATTAAGAATTAGTTGAAGTAGGATTGGTATCTTTTTTCCAGTTTAGATTAACTAATGCATTCCTTTGAAGAAACAGTACAAGCAATGAAACTTAAAAAATATTACTATGAAGGAAAGTGCTTAAGTATTCTCAGATCAACATCTAGGTCAAGGAAATACATAAGTGGATTATATCTGAAAGATAATTTACTCCAATGCCTTCATCTGATAGCAACTAAGATCATGAAAAGTTTAGTGATATGACAAAGTTTGTACTAGCTAAGTAGTGTCAGAACTGGAACTAGAAATTAGGTTACAGGACTTCTGTCTCAGTCCTCTTGTGACTGAGCAGCAAGAATCATGCCTCCTCTATAGAGTGTCTTTGACTCACAGCTTTTACTCTTTTTTTATCCCTCTAGTACTACTGCATGAAAGAAAGCTGATAAGAAAGGCAAAGCCAGCTTTTGGATTGCTTCTACTTCTCCTAGGATGGGACTTTTTTTCTATTTAGGAGATTAGTAATATCATGCTCTTAAACTCCCACTGCTATCTTGCCTTCCATTCCCACCATGTATTTAAATTCAGGAAATTGAGACATTATCTAGGCCCACTTTGCTACAGACCACAAGGCAATATACATACACATTCATGCAAAAACTTACCCATAAATCATAGAATCCATAGGAAGTTAAATGAGTAGTTCAACTAGGCCATTGAAAACACACCCACACTTTGTTCCTATCCGGATTACTTTGCCTCTCAGTTCTAGCCAACACGATTTTCCCTTACTGATTTGGTTGCCCTGACATTTTCATTCAGTTTATTGGCAACACTTTTGCCTATTCAGTCAGCCTACTTTGTCCTACTAATGCCCCATGATATTAGGAGAATGTAGATATGTACCTCTTGTGTCCTTCTTCAAAGCAAGCTCCTTTTTGCTGTCTCCCTTTCCTTTCTGGTGTAGAGTTCCCAAATAATCCCCTGAAATGGATATTCGTTGAGTAGGTATTTTATCCCATTTTGAGTAGGTAGGTAATAAATACACAAATATGTTTAATCAAAACCCTCATACACACCTAAAACACTCCCCACCAGATGTGAATATGTGTAGGAATACACATATACTTGTGCATATATACACATATATAGAAACATACACATGTACATGTATACAAATCGCATAAATATGTGATTTGTCTTAAAATAAAGATAGGATCTCTTGTCTAGAATACATCAAAAAAGGGAAGATGAAATTTTAAATATCTTGCATCATAAAAAAAATCTAATCAAAAGTCTTTCAGTTGAAAAAAGGGAGAGGAAAATTACCTAGATAGATAGATAAATAGACATCTTCCAAACTAGATACTAGAGGGAATAACTGAAATGTTATTATGGATTTCGAATAAATAAGAAAAACTTTCAAGAATAAAATTTGGAAGACACATTGAGAATTCTAATGAAGAGAAAGAAGGGGAGACATCAAAGAAAATTGAGGAACACAATCAACTTGGAGTGTGTGTGTGTGTGTGTGTGACAGAGAGAGAGAGAGAGAGAGAGAGAGAGAGAGAGAGAGAGAGACAGAGACAGAGACAGAGACAGAGACAGAGACAGAGACAGTGAGACAGAGACAGAGACAGAGACAGAGACAGTGAGACAGACTTTCAAAGTTCAACACTAAATGAGCATATTGATTGGAGAGGTAAATTGACTCAGAGATTTAAATTGTGGAAAATCAGAAGGAATTCATGATTATAGCTTCTCTATACACAAAATAAGCTTAGTAGAGTTGAAGCAATGTGATGTAATGGAAAGAACATTTGACTGGCCATCAGAAGACCCACATTCTAGTTCTAGAATTGCACAACTCATGATATGACCAGGAATAAGTTAGCATGTGACAGTTATTTCCTAATTTATAGTAAAGGAACATCATAAGACTTTTAAAATAAGTTTTATTTATTAAAAATTAACAATATCTTTTTCTCCCTCCAAGCTCTCAAGCATTAGAAAAAATAGACCTTTGTAACAAATATGCATAGTCCAGCAAAACAAATTCCACAATCGACCACTTCAAAGAAATATTATGTTTCATTTTGCACCTATGTAACCACAATGTTACTTGCAGCTACCATGGTTGTGTAAGGCCAATAACACCAGCACTCATGAGGGCTGCTAGCATAGTTTCTTTGATTTGCTGTTCTAAGGAAAGCCACTTTAAGGGATTTGCAATCTCACTTTAACTAAACATATCATAATTAAACATCATTCACTTAGTTCAGGGGGAAAAGTCAGCACCCTGAACTTCAGAGCAAATACAAACAGAAATTACAGAGAAAATATAAACAGAGCAAATAGCACGAACCAAAGGACAGGCCTCTAGCTGTCTGAACATAGCAATATATACATAGTTACCAGAGATAGAAGCACCAATATATGGCTTTTCAAAGCTGAGGGAGGGGGGCTTCTTAACAGCTACCTAGAGTCTCCTCTGGCCAAATCACCAACACTCTTCTGGTGAGTGTCCCCCAAAAGCAAAACCTTTCCTCCCACAGTTCTGAGAGTTCTCAATTCTCAATTCTTGATTCTGAGTTCAACGGCTATGCTCTGGTATATATACCCTTTTTTCTGGTGTGGACCTTCTTACAAACAAAGGCAAGATTTATCAAAGGCACTTGATTGCCTTAGTGTTGAGAAGCACTCCAAAAGAAAAAAACAGAAAAAAGTCTCACTTTGCTTGCCCTTACAACTTGAGTATGTCACTTTCTGTCAGAAGATAGCATGCTTCATCATTAGTCTTCTGGAATCATTGCTGATCATTACACTATAAAGAATTGTTATGGCTTTCTTTTTAATATTTTATTTTTTAAATTGCATGTAAAATAATTTTTAAAATTCCCTCCCCTGTCCCCTTCCTGATAAGGCAAACAATTTAAGATAGATTATATATGTACAGTCATGTAAAACATATTTCCATATTAGTCCTATTGTAAAAGAAAACACAGACCAAAACAAAAACAAAACCAAAGAAAAATAAAAGAAGGTTTTTAAAAAGGTATGCTTTGATTTGCATTCATACTCCACCAGTTCTTTCTCTAGATTATATATGTTATTTCCTCTTTGAGCCAATTCTGATGCGATTAAGGTTCAAGCATTGCCTGTCACCACTCCATCTTCCCCTCCACTGTAAAAGTTCTTTTACACCTCCTTTATGTGAGATAATCTACCCCATTCTACGTCTCTCTTCCTCCTTCACCCAGCCCATCCCTCTTTCTCTCCCCTTTATTTATTTATTCATCTATTTATTTATTTGTTTGTTTATTTGTTTTGGATATAATTCCATTATAGTCAACTCCCGCTCATGTCTTCTGCCTACATATACTCCTTCTAACTGTCTTAATAAAGAGAAAGTTCTTAAAAGTGACAAATATCACCTTCCCATGTAGGAATATAAACAGTTTAACCTGATTGAATCTCCTATGATTTCTCTTTCCTGTTTACCTTTTTATCCTTATTTGAGTCTTTTATTTGAAAGTCAAATTTTTTATTCAGCTTGACCTTTTCATTAGGAATATTTTTGATAGTCATCTTTTTCATTAAATATCCATTTTTCCTTTTGAAGGATTATGTTCACTTTTGCTCAGTAGTTATTCTTGGTTGTAATGCTAGCTCCTTTGCACATTGGATCATCATATTCTAAATCCTCTGATCTTTTAATGTAGAAGCTGCAATATCTTGTGTAATACTAGCTGTGGCTCCATGATATTTGAATTATTTCTTTCTGGCTGCTTGCAATACTTTCTCCTTGACCTGGGAGCTCTGGAATTTGACCATAATATTCCTAGGAATTTTCACTTTGGGATCTCTTTCAGTAGGTCATCAGTGAATTCTTTCAATTTCTATTTTACCCTCTGCTTCTAGAATATCAAGGCAGTTTTCCTTGATGATTTCTTGAAAAATGATGCCTAAACTCTTTTTTTAATTATGGCTTATAGACAGTCCTATTACGGTTATTTATTTTTCAGGTTAATTGTTTTTTACAATGAGTAATTTCACATTTTTCCATTTTTTAAAATTTTTGACTTTTTTTTTTTTACTGTTTCTTGATTTCTCATAAAGTCATTATCTTCCACTTGCCCAATTTGGATCTTTAAAGAGTTATTTTCTTCAATGAGCTTTTTTAAACCTCCTTTTCCATTTAGTCATTCTATTTTTTATTTTTACTTTTTCTAATGAATTTTTATATATCTCTTTTCATTTGGCCAGTTTTACTTTTTAAAGAGTTCTTCTCTTCAGTGAATCTTTGTACATCTTTTTTTTCCTGGGCAATTCTACTTTTTAAGGAGTGATCTTCTGTGGGTTTTTATGCTTCTTTTACCATTTGGCCTATTCTGTTTTTTAAAGTGTCATTTCCTTTAGTATTTTTGTGCGACTTTTATGAAGCAGTTCACTTTCCCCACACCCTGCCATGATTTTCTCTTATTTCTTTTACCAATTTTTTCCTCTACCCTTCTTATTTAATTTTTCAAATCCTTTTTGAGCTCTTCCAGGCATTTTTTTTTTGACCTGAGACCAATTCTCTTTTTTCTTTCATGCTTTGGTTGTAGATGTTTTGACATTGTTGTCTTCTTCTGAGTGCTTTAATCTTCCCTGTCACCACAGTAATTTTCTATAGTCAGTCTCTTTTGTTATTGTTTTTGTTCATTTCTTAGCCCAATTCTTGACTTTTAATTTTATGTTAAAATTGGCTTTTGCTCCCGGGTTGGAGAGGGCACTATCCCAAGCTTCAGTTTTTTTCATGCTGCTATTTTCAGAGCTAGTTCTGGGGGTCTGTAAGTTTTCAGTTCTTGCAAGATGGCATAATCTTAGGAGATGTGTGGTTTGTGCCAACACTTTTAAATTTTATGTAAATGAAAATTTATTCATTTTATCTTTATGATCCTCTCCATGCCACATTTGGTCAAGAATGCTTCCCCTATCTATTGATCTGAAAATTAACTTCTTTCTTGTTATTTTAATTTATTTTTTGTGACACCCTTAATGTTTAAGTCACTTTGTTTTAATATTTATTAGGAACTCATTTTAATTTACACTGTGAGATGTTTGTACCTAATTTCTGCCAGAATGCTTTTCAGTCTTCCAAAAGTTTTAAGTATCAGGGCCTATTAAGAAGATATTTCACGTGAGGAAGTCCAGGAATCAGATTGGTAAAGCACGGTAGAAAACATTCTGATGAAAATCAAAAGAAGCACAGGGAGAGAAGCACTATAACCATGACAGAAAAATACATACCAACTGCTCAGAAAGAGGAATACGTTATGAACTTTGTAAACAAATCAGCGTGGAAGCTTGATTCAGTGATGAAGTTTTCAATTATCCATGCATCTACTAGAATTCTCGCTCTTACAAAGCAGAGTAGCTAATAACTTCTTTGTTTACTTTAATTGACATTTCATTCTTCAGGATATAGAGAAACTAGTAGCAACTTCTAATCTAGATCTAATTCTCACTTGAAAAGGGGAACTAGATAATGAGGTGGAAATGAAGAAAACAGAATTACCATCATATCTTGGAATTTGTTACAGAGGAGAAAAAAATCCAAGTATAGCCTACATGCATGCTATATTTGAGGGAAATTATTCCAAAGGCTTCAGAGAAAGAATAGGTAGGATTCCAATGCCTAAAATTTTACAGGTAAATTCAGCTTACAAGGAATGGAAAGCTCTCAGGGATGAAATTCAGAAGATATACAGAGATGTCTAATGAAGAGGAGAAGTGGATGTTATCTAGACAGATATATGGTGATGAATAAGGTACACAGCAACCATCTTAGAACTTTAAAAGGTATATACAGAAGATTAAAAATAAGGATAGGGAATTGAAGAAGCATATGAGTGTGGCAAAATTCCCTAAGAATAGGATCAAGAGTGCTAAAAGAATGAATTCATGTTGACAAGTGAAGTTAAAAGCAAAAAAAATATTGAATTTTTTAACTACAGTATATTGAGGAAAGCATATTAGGAAAAAGAGGACAATCAAAGAAGGGGTGGGAAGGGGGAATCAATAAATCAACCAAGTGCTGACTACGGTACAGGAAATGTGCTGGGTATTTGGGAAACAAAGACAAAATGGAAGCAGTCCCTACTCTTAAGGAGCTTACATGATATCTGGGAGGCTAATACGAATCTTATCTTATAAGTAAAACTGTGTGTGTGTGTGTGCGTGTGTGCACATGTGTGTGCATATATGTGCATATAACATGTATGTAAAAGGAAATTTTCATTGAGAGGCACTAGCATTTGGGGAAATGGGTGTGGAATCCGGTCAAGAGCTCTTGGTCCTGTGCACTTTAATATTCTTATAAGTTATTTGGTTATAGGCACAGATAAGATGCTATTCAAACTCATTAATAACACAAAGCTAGGAGGAAAAGATAACACATGGGATACAAAAAACAGAATCTAAAAATATCTTGACTGACCAGATATTGGATTCAACATAATAAGATGAAATTTCATATGGATAAATGATAATCTAAGTAATTGTCTTCTCAAGTAGAAGATGGGAGAGCCATGGCTAAAGACTAGTTCATCTAAAAGAGATCTGAAATTTGAGCAAAATGACTCAATACAGAGTCAATAGTGGGATGTGGCCAACCAGAAAAGCTAATGTAATCTTAAGCTGCATCACTCTGCCCCCATCAGTCCAAATTGAAGTATTATATTCAGTTCTGGACATCATATTGATAAACTGGACAAACTCTAGAGAATGGTTAATATGATGGTGAAAGGCCTTAAGTTCATTCTATATGGATAGTAGTTGAAAGAATTTGAAATTTTTGACCTGGAAAAGAGATGACTTGGGGGAAACATGATGGCTGCAGTCCAGTATTTGAAAGGCTCTCATGTGGAAAGAGGAACTAGAATTTTTCTGTTTTGTTCTATAAGGAGAAATGGGTTGGAGTTGAAGAGGCAGATTTCAACTTGATTTAAGAAAATTTCCCACAGGGAGAGTTGATTAAAGAGTGGAATGAGCTCCCTCTTCAAGCAAAGGCTGGATGGCCTCATGTTGGACAATCTGTAGAGAGAACTCTTGTTCAGGAAAAGACTAGAGACTCCTTCCAGATGGGTAATTTTGTGATTCTGTGATTCTGATTCAGAGTCTCTATAAAGTCCTTTCACGATCTGGCATTGTATGATTCTAAGTTGTATGCACCAAGGACATTTGAACGTCGCATTGGATTTATGTAGCCATCGTTATTTCTGCAGTTATTTTTTATATGTTGTGTGTGTGTGTGTGTGTGTGTATTGCCTAAGTAAGTTATGTGTTCATCCACAGGGGCTCGCCTAAATTCAGCTCAAAGTATAGAATGACTGGAATCTTATCTACTCAATTATCTCCAAGAGATATTTTGATTCCTGCATGGTAGGGAGCAGGAGATTGGGAATACAGATCTAGGATTAAATCTATATGCCCCCATAATTATTGCTGTTCTAAGGAAATTATTTTTAGTTCAAATCACTTTCCTGGTTGCTATCATTTAATAGAGGTAAATACTAATTTTTAGCAATTTGTTTGCTCTCTCTCTTTTTTTCTTTCTCGCATACACGCACATACACACACATTTTGAAGCTACATAAACTGTAGTAAAACGTTTTATTTTTCTGAGCTTTATTAGGATTCACCTTGGACCAGTTACATCCCTATCAAAGATGCTATCACAGAAAACAGCTCCCAGGATATGGATATCATAATCACCTTATTGGAGACTGACCATTTACATCAAACCACACAATTTTTAACTCAAAAACAAAGAAAAAAGAAAGTGTGTGTGTGTGTATGTGTGTGTATGTAGACAATGGACATTAGAAGCCAAGTTACCCTCATACTTTGTTGTTGTTGTTCAGTCTTTCAGTCACATCCCACTCTTTGTGACCCCTTTTGAGATTTTCTTAGCAAAGATACTGGAGTGGTTTGCCATTTCCTTCTCCAGCTCATTTTTTATTGGTGAGGAACTTAGGAAAACAGGGTTAAGTGCCTTATCCAGGGTCCTATAGCTAAGAAGTATCTGAGGCCAGATTTGAACTCAGTAAGAGGAGTATTTCTGACTTCAGGCCCAGAATTCTATCCACTCTACCACCTAGCTACCCTAGCTACTAGTCTCATACTAAGGTTCCCACATAGATACAAAGAAGTACCTTGATATCCATAGGAGATTTTGGCAGGCACACCAATGAGGGAGATCATTATTGTTCAGGAAGAACCTACCTGTGTGAGTCATAATTGTGGTGACTAATCAGAGGGAGGATATTATAAGAGTAAATACTATTAACTCTTGGAAGTTAGTAGATGTGAGACCCTTTGATAAAACTCTGCCAAATGAAAACCTTTGGAATTATGTGAACCATCTTGTATAGTTAATATCCAACATTATTGTGTTCCGTGGGGCAGAGAGGGAAGATATTTCTTCTCTAGTAATGGAGATGAAAGAGGACAGAGTACCTCATTATGTTGACGGGGTCAGTTGAGGATATACTGGCTGAGGCCTTAGAATAACCCTGTTTAAAGGACAAGGGATGGGAAATGAATCCCATAAAACTCCAGGGTCCAGACCGCTTAGTAAATTTTTGAGGAATATAGAGGATGGGAAGAACCCAGATGATTTTAAATACAGTTTGGAATGAGTTACTGATGTTGAATTCCACACAATCCAGAAAGGAATCCCAAATGCTTATTGAGGCATTGGAGTTCTGAAGAACTCATATTCTGTACTTGGTTATTGTGATCATGCCCATTTGCCAGCAAATTTGACTATTTGAGTGAGCCTAGAACAGACCTAAGGCAGATCATCCAGAAGCCTTTTCCCTAGGTCCTTATGAACCTGTGGGACCCATGTTTTTAATGCTCTCTGTCCTCAAAGATAAGGCTGAATGGAGCCTTTGACAGGCACCTGGGGGTAACCAGGATAACCACAACCACAACCATTAGGGAGCCTATAGCTTCCTGGAGTAGCTACTCTCTATTTGTTGTTGTTCAGTTGTATCTGACTCTTCATGATCCCCATGGGGCTTTTTTGGCAGATGCTGGAGTGGTTTGCCATTTCCTTCTCCAGTGGAATAAGGCAAACAGAGGTTAAGTGACTTGCCCCAGGACACATAACTTGTGAGTATCTTAGGCTAGATTTGAACTCATGTCTTCCCAATTCTAGGCCTAGTACTCTATTCACTGAGCCACTTAGTTGACTCAAGCTCCTCTCTATACTACTTTTGAAAAGTAGTTATTTTCTTGCTCGTGGGCCCTACTTTCTACACAGTGGATGACACAAGGTCATACTGTCACCCTTTGCCCATGGGTACTTATATGTCAGTACAAACTAAGCCCTCTAACAGAGTAGGTAGAGCACAAGAGGGCTCCACTGTTAAATGAAAATGGCAGTCAAGACTGAGCTTGCCCAAATCCCTCAGGTGTTAATGACCTTGTAGCACAAGCCCTAACACCTTGCCTCTTCTGGTGTGCCAGTGAGCCCCTACTGGTGAGGACTTAGCTCCTGAGGAATGCCATTTTGCCTGCCTCTGGCCATTATGAGAGAACTATATGAAACTGTAACAGCTATTGATCTAATAATAGTACACTCTGAGGTGTGAGATTGAGCTATGGGCCAAATGGTTGACATGCAAGGGCTTTGAAGGAAAGGGGAGACAAGATCTTTATTTACACTGATTTATTTACACTGATTGCTGGGTAGGGAGCAGGAGATTGGTAAGAAGAGAATAGAGAATTTGGAACAAAATATTGAAATATTTTCCTAGAGAAATTCTCTGAAAAAGAAAGTAAAAGAACTGGAAATGAAAAGAAAAAGAGGGACAGAAGGAAAATTAGGAGAAAAAAATTTTTTGGAAGAACACATAAGAGCCCTCCAAAATAAGAATAGAGAAATCAAGGCTAGGATTTAAAGTTAGCATAAGGACATTCATCTTCTAAAAAATTACCAGGAAGAAGCAAAGTTGAATACCATATTCCATGAAACTATGTATGAAAATTGTCCAGAAATGTAAGAAGCGAAATATAACAAGAAAAAACCAAGACATCAATAGAAAGAAACCCCAAGCTTCATTCACCAAAGAACACAATAATTATACTTTGGAATAATATCAAACAATCAATTTAGCAGGTAGCAATGAAAAACTTTAAAATTCTAAAGATAATAAATCAGAATAATGTAGGATTACTCATTGTTTGCAAGAAATCAATTTTTTTTTTGGCAGGGCAATTGGGTTTAAGTGACTTGCCCAAGGTTGCACAGCTAGTAAGTGTGTCAAGTGTCTGAGGTCAGATTTGAACTCAGGTCCTCCTGACTCCAGGGCCGGTGCTCTACTCACTGCACCACCTAGCTGCCCTCAAAAATCAATTTTTTAAAGAAAGAGCAAAGTGTTAATTTAAAAAAAAATAAGTTGGCCCTCAAATTGACATATCTTGCAAAACTGATCTTAAAAATAAAAAAAAAACATAATTAGACATTCAGTGAAAGAGAAGAATTCAAGTAATTCGCTTGAAGAAATCCACAGGTGAGCAGTCTATTCATCATGTCAACCTATCAAACAGATGAAAGTCAAACACCTTCAATAAATGTGAAAGATTAAGAAAAAAGTTCTGAGTTTCACGAGACTAACACTAGACAAGTCCATGAGTGTAGGATAGGAGAATCTTTAAAATTATTTTTCCTTAAATAAAAAAGCTTACATTTTGAGAAACATTCAAAAGTCAAAGGAAGCATGAATTAGTTAATAAATCTAAAGATTAAATGATATAAAAGAGAAAATCAGAAGTGTAAGAGAAAGAAGTGATTTAATATTTCAGCAACAAAAAAGTACTAGGAATCAAAAGCAAATATAGAAAGGAAGAAAAAATAAACACATCTTGTATGGACTATAACACAATAAAAATAGTCATTAATAAAAGATATGATTACAAAAAATAATATCATAAATAAGGATAGGATAATATAATAACGAAAGGGTCAAAGAACAAATTATAGAAACAAGTAATCTTGTTAATATAAATAAGAAGGCAATATAGAAAAATCTTATTGGATAAAGCTGAGGGAGTCCTCAGAAGAACATGTATATCTCTGAAAACTTAAATTAACAAAATAGAAAAAGACAAGGTCAATAAATATGCAACTTTTTAAAAAAGAAAACAAGCAAATTAGCAACCCTAAAATTAATATTAAATAAGAAATCTTGAAAATTACAGGCTAGAGAAATTTCAAAATAAAAGACTAACAAAATAATATTTAAAATGAATAAACAATTAAAAAATTATGATATAAATTTTCTATTTTTCTTCCCTCTCCCTCCACCCACCATAGAGATGGCTACAATTAGACACAAATATGTGTGTGTGTGTGTGTGTGTGTGTGTGTGTGTGTGTGTACAAACACATGTCTAAAATCATTTTATACATACTTCTATTTATCAGTTCTTTTTCTGGATGTGGATAAGCATTTTCCTTCATATATCCTTTGTAGTTAATATGGGTATTTATAATAGTCAAAATGACTTATTTGCTCAAAGTTGCTCTTGAAATAACATTGCTAATACTATATGCAACATTCTCTTCGTTCTGTTCATTTCACTCTTCATTTATTTTGTGCTAGGCTTTCCATGTTTTTCTAAGATCTTTGAGACCATCATTTCTTATAGCACGATAGTATTCCATCACAACCATATACCACAACTTGTTTAGCCATTCCCCAACTGAAGGACATCCCTGCAATTTCTAGTTATTTGTCACCACAAAGAGAGCTGCTATAAATATTTTATGACATATAAGTTATTTTCCTTTTTCCTTAATCATCTTTGCAAGAAGACATAGTGGTGATATTGTTGGGTCAAAAGGTATAGACAGCTTAAAAACTTTTTGGGCATAATTCTAGATTGCTCTCCAAAACTGTTGGATCAGTTCACAATTCTACCAACAGTGAATTGGTGTCCCAATTTTTCCATATCCCCTCCAACATTTGTCACTTTTTCTTCCATCATTTTAGCCAATCTGGTAGGTGTAAAATGATATCTCAAGGTTGTTTTAATTTGCATTTCTCTAATCGATAATGTTTTAGAGCATTTTTTATGCAAGTATAAGTTGTTTTGATTTCTTCATCTGACAACTGCCTATTCATATCCTTTCACTCCTTATCAACTGGGAAATGACTCATCCCCCTATACATTTTACAAGGTTCCTTACATATTTGAGACATGCAACCCTGTTTGAGAAATTGTGTGTAATAACCCCCACTCCCGCCAATTTTCTGCTTTCTTTCTGATCTTGGCTACATTTATTTTATTTGTACAAAACCTTTTAAATTTAATGTCATTAAAATCATCAAATTTACACCCAAATCTGTTATCTTTTGTTTATTCACAACGTGTCCTATCCATGGTATGATGGTGTATGTAAAAATGGAGAATCGTTGAAGAAACTAATTGAGATGATTGATATCTCTAGCAAAATATCAAGATATATACATACATACATATATACATACATATATTTATATGTACATAAATATAATCACAGCATCATGACAATAGAAATTTCACTAAAAGTAATTGCAAATTGAATAAAATATTTGGAAATTATCCTACAAAGACAAAAGTAATATTTACATAAATACAACTTTAAAGCACTTGGAAATTTTTTTTAAAAAAAGGTTTAAATAACTAAGAAAGCTTCACTGTTAATTTTGGATCATTTCTTCATAATATCTTTGAAATATAGTATCATCAAAATTAATTTATAGATTTAGTGTTTAAAAGTAAGCAAATTTTGAAGGGGATATTTTATAGAACTAGAGAAGGCAATTAACAAAATGCATTTATAGGAACAAAAAATTTAGAATACAAAGGGAAATAATGAGAAATAGCCCTTACAAAGGCAAGGTTTCAGGGAATGTCTGATGAATGGAATCTCCCCAATTTATTTAACAATATTGAAGGATATAAAGAAAAGGTAACAGATGATTCAGTGTTAAGGTTTTTCCTTATTTATTCTTGAGGTAGTCTCTTTTTAAAATTCTAAGGGTTCAAAACTGGGAGTGGCCCATTGGTGGTTTGATAAAGGAAATATTAATTAGGGTTCGTTATTCGTTTAAGAGGAGTTTAAAAATTTCTTCATTCGATTTCTTGATTAGATAATATGGTAGCTGGTTACTAACTTGTTTAAGTATCATGTCTGCCCCTGATAGCCTTCAAAAAACAAGACGTGCTCAAGACATTCAATCAGCCAAGAGAAGTGTCATCTCTTTTATTATTTAATATTTTTAGTTTTCAGCATCGATTTTCACAAGAGTTTGAATCACAAATTTTCTCCCCATTTCTACTCTCTCTCCATTCCAAGATGGCATATATTCTGATTGCCCCAATCCCCAGTCAGCCCTCCCCTCAAATCCCCTTTTCCCTTACTTTCTTGTAGGGCAAGATAGATTTCTATGCCCCATTGCCTGTATATCTCATTTCCTAGTTGTATGCAAAAACTTTTCTTTTGAATATCTGCTTTTAAAAACTTTGAGTTCTAAATTCTCTCCCTGCTTCCCTCCCTTACCACACTCCCTAAGAAGACAAGCGATTCAACACAGGCCACATGTGTATCATTACGTAAAACCCTTCAACAATACTCATGTCGTGAAAGACTAACTATATTTTGCTCCTTCCTATCCTATCCTCCTTTATTTAATTTTCTCCATTGACCCTGCCCCTTTTCAAAAGTGTTTGCTTTTGATTACCTCCTCTCCCTGTGTGTCCTCCCTTCTATCATCACCCCCTTTTATCTCCTTCCTCCTTCTTTCCTGTAGGGAAAGATGCCCAATTGAGTGTGTATGTTATTCCTTTCTCAGGTCAAATATGATGAGAGCAAGATTCACTCATTCCCCCTCACCTGCCCCCTCTTCCCTTCCTACAGAACTGCTTTTTCTTGCCACCTTTATGCAAGATAATTTACCTCATTCTATCTCTCCTTTTCTCCATCTCTCAATATATTCCTCTCTCATCCCTTAAATTTATTTTAGTTTTTTAGATACCATCCCTTCATATTCAACTTACCCTGTGCCCTTTGTCTATACACACACACACACACACACACACACACACACACACACACACACACACACACACATATATATATATAATAACATATGTATGTATGTATATATATATATGTATATATACATATATATATATATTCCCTTCAGCTACTCTTATACTGAGGTCTCATGAATCATACATATCATGTTTCCATGTACGAATGTAAACAAAACAGTTCAACTTTAGTAAGTCCCTTGTGATTTCTGTTTCTTGTTTACCTTTTCATGCTTCTCTTGATTCTTCTGTTTGAAAGTCAAATTTTCTATTCAGCTCTTGTCTTTTCACTGAGAAAGCTTGAAAGTCCTCTATTTTATTGAAAATCCATATTTTGCCTTGAAGCATGAAACTACCCAGTTTTGCTGGGTAGGTGATTCTGGGTTTTAATCCTAGCTCCATTGACCTCCAGAATATCATATTCCAAGCCCTTTGATCCCTTAATGTAGAAGCTGCTAGATCTTGGGTTATCCCGATTGTGTTTCCACAATACTTAAATTGTTTCATTCTGGCTGCTTGCAGTATTTTCTCCCTGATCTGGGAGCTCTGGAATTTGGCAAAAATTTTCCTAGAAGTTTTCTTTTGGGGATCCTTTTGAGGAGGTGATCGGTGGATTCTTTCAATTTCTATTTTACCCTCTGCCTCTAGAATATCAGGGCAGTTCTCCTTGATAATTTCTTGAAAGATGATATCTAGGTTCTTTTTTTGATCATGGCTTTCAGGTAGTCCAATAACTTTTAAATTATCTCTCCTGGATCTGTTTTCTAGGTCAGTGGTTTTTCCAATGAGATATTTCACATTGTCTTCCATTTTTTCATTCCTTTGGTTCTGTTTTATAACATCTTGATTTCTCATCAAGTCACTAGCTTGCACTTGCTACAATCTAATTTTTAAGGTAGTATTTTCTTCAGTGGTCTTTTGGATCTCCTTTTCCATTTGGCTAATTCTGCCTTTCAAAGCATTCTTCTCCGCATTGGTTTTTTGGAGTTCTTTTGCCATTTGAGTTATTCTAATTTTTAGGTGTTGTTTTCTTCAGTATTTTTTTGGGTCTCCTTTAGTCATCTTTCATTGACTTGTTTTTCATGGTTTTCTTGCATCACTCTCATTTCTTTTCCCAATTTTTCCTCTACTTCTCTAACTTGCTTTTCCAAATCCTTTTTGAGCCCTTCCATGACCTGAGACCAGTTCACATTTTTATTGGAGGCTTTTGATGTAGACTTTTTGACTTTGTTGACTTCTTCTGGATGTATGTTTTGTTCTCCTTTGTCACCAAAGAAAGACTCCAAAGTCTGAGTCTGAATCTGAGTCCATTTTTGCTGCCTGGCCATGTTCCCAGCCAATTTACTTGATCCTTGAGTTTTTCATTGGGGGTATGACTGTAGAATATAGAGTACTTTGTCCAAAGCTTGAGGGGCTGCGCTGTTGTTTTCAGAGCTTTTTCTACACAGCAAGCTCAGCCACACCAGTGTTCCTCCTCACCCAAGAACTGCCAACCTGGACTGTGACTCAGATCTGAGCAGGCTCTGCACTCCAGCTTTGATCTGCCACTTAATTCCTCCCACCAGGTGGGCCGAGGGACAGAAGTAACTGCAGCTGTAGTTCTGTAGCTGCGCCACCTCCACTGCCCCTTTCACTCTGTCCAAACAGTTTTTTCCTACTAACCTTCTCTCTTGTCTTTAGTGATTGTGGGTTGACAAGTCTGGTAACTGCCACAGCTCACTGATTCAGGGTGCTAGGGCCTGTTCAACCTGGCTCCTGGTCTGGTTGGTCCAAGTGCAGCCGACACTGGGCTCTGCTCTGCTCCACTCCCAGCTCCATGGGATAGACCTTACCCAGTGTCCATCCAGGCTGTCCCGGGCTGGATCCCTGCTTCCCTCTGCTATTTCATGGGTTCTGCAGTTCTAGAATTTGTCCAAAGCCATATTTATAGGTTTTTGGAGGGACCTGGGGGAGAGCTTTAGACCAGTCCCTGCTTTCTAGCTGCCATTTTGGCTCCACCTCCAAAGTCATCTCTTGCAACTGAGAAGACAATTGGCAATGAAGGAAGCACCCAGACCTTGAAAAGAAATCATCTACACTTTATGTATTTCTGAGAGATTGAACCTAAGGCTTACAAAGGAAATGTTTTGTAGCTACTTTTCTTAATATGACATTTTAGTAAACGCTTTTGCTTTAAGATAACTGGGCTAACTGGATGATTGTGGAAGATAAATGCAGTGATAGAAGGTTTGAGAGCTATAGTTTTGGGAATGAGACCTATAAAGTAGTTTGAACTTTTTGTACCCATCCCCTGGAGGACCTAATTCATGAGTGAGAATTGGGGGTGAGTATCCCGTTATCAATATCAAAGTCCTTGAAAGCCATTTGATAAAATGCTGTGACAATGCATAGAAGCCATATTCATATTGATTGAGGAAACTTGGTCGATCCCTGTGGATTGTAATGTGACTTGACAATTGATTGGATATAGGCAGGGCTAAGTGAGAAGGAAAAATAAGGATGATCCCTAGGTTGTGAACCTGAGTGCATGGAAGAATAGTGTTATCTTGAACAGAAATAGAAAAGTTTTAGATATGTTGTGTTTGAGATACCTATGAGACATCCAGGAAAAGATGTCCCCCAGGCATGGAGATGAAAGATTGAAGTCTGGTTGAGAGAAGTGGACTAGAATGCTTTTCAGGTTTAATGCTAGTGCTATTTCTTACACCAGCTTTTTCTTTTGATTCCTCCAATTGTTAGTGGTCTCCCCATCCTATCACCAACCTGTTGGAAGGGCTTTTTATTTATTATTCACTGTCAAAATAAAGGTAATAAGACAGGTTCAAACCTTATCTCTGACACATTATTTGTGTGATGTTGAGCATCCTCTGAGTGTCCCAGGAAACTCTCTTAAGATGGAGAGTTTCTGATCTATTTCAGTGCTGGTAGTTTCCCACATTGATTAAATCACAAGTTGAGGAACAAACATATACACAAACAGACACATTCTACTCAGGGGAGAGTGTACTTAGATAAGTAAATAATAGATACATAGCCATAGGAAAAGATATATCTATATCTGTATAGGTCTCAATATACCCATCGCATTCATACATAGAGAATCCCAAAAAGTCTCAGTGCAGTGTTATTTTTATATCTACATGTTTTTATATCTATCCACCTATCTACCTACCTACTTATCTATTAATTTAGCAGACAGGTGGCAGAGTGGAAAGAATGCTGGACCTAGTGTCAGGAAGACCTGCGTTCATATGTAGCCTTAGACACTCACCCTGAGTAAGTCACTTAACCTCTTTTTGCCTCATCCGTGAAATGAGGATTACAGTGGCACCAACCTCCCAGGCTTGTAGTGAGGATCAAATGAGATGATAAAATGCTTAGCACAGCACCTCGAACATGGTAAGCATTACACAAATGTTAGTTATTTGTTATTATTATATATTGATCTATCTTTCTATCTATTATTCCTCTGTTTCATTTTTGTCTTTGTATCCCCAGACTGGCACAAGTACCTGGCACAAAGCAGGGGTTTAATAAATTATTATTGAATTGAATTGAGATCTACATATAACACAGCAATATACAGAGGGCAAAACCTATTAGACTAATCATAATGTGTTTAAATATAATTTGGTGAGAACTGAAAAATATTTCAAATCTAATTTTAAAATAATTTGCAACTAAATTTAAATAAAGCCAAAATGGTATTTCCCTTGTAATTTAACTTCCCCTTGCTATTGACTGGGGTAAACAAGGTATCCAAATCTACAGCATATGACAAAAAGTTATAATAGCTAAAACCACTAGTGACATAAATACTTTCTTTGGTAATCAGGGGCTGAGCTTAGTACTGGGAAGTTTCGTCACACACTGACCACATCCTTGAGCAAAAGACTTATGTGTGTGTAGAGGCAGACAACTTATTTTCTTCATGTCACAGCACATTGAAAGTTGCCAGATAAAAATGAGAAGAAAATAAAACGTCACTGGCCAGGAATTCCAAGGTGACAGAATGCTGTCATGGTACTTCTTGAAGTATAACTGTGTCTAAGTAACACTTCAGTTCCTTACTGCTTATTGATACTGAGAACCCTCTACATAATAGTCATTTGCAATAAGAACTTTTACGTCAATTATTAACCTTAATCCCAGTATGAGTGCAAGTTCATTCAGTTATATTATGGTAATATGTCATTATATTATATATATGTACATGCATATATACATAATATACTATAACTATATTTTATAGTTATATTCAGTTACGTATTGGGGAAGTCAGCTTTTCCTTTTCCTCTTCATTAGTGCAAATGAACACTATAAACAAACCTTTTATAAAAGAGGCTAGAAGAATTAGATGACAGTTAACTTAAATATTCTGTTACTCCATTCCCACAAACTGGATTTATATGTTTTAGAAATTGCAATTTTTGTTGTGTTTCTGGGAAGCTGGGACTCATTCTGGGTTTTATGCTCCATGTGACAATAGTACTTCATGTATTAGGCAAGGTGAGACAATATTTTTAGGATCACATATGTGTACCTAGATAAAGATTCGTCTTTGTTATTTTTTCTTAAATTTGAAGGTCTGTAGAATGAATCCTTTCCTAAGTAGCACAAGCGAAATGGGGCAATTAGAACTTTCTTCTGGGGCATTAAAATTTAGAGGGTGAAAAAAATGATAACACTCTTTTTGCAGTTTAGAAGCTATTATACAAATTCTCTCTCCTGCTCAACTGAATTTGTCTTAATTACTTGTATTATTTTCATATCAAGATCTCAAAAGTTGATTTGAAGGAATTATTTATGCTGCTTCATCAGGTATAAAAATTTCTAGTTATGACTCATTTTTCTATTGGAACATCATATATTAGAATTTTCTGTTAATGTAAACTTTACCTACTACTTTTTGAGTTAATTGTAATAAAGGTATGCACAGTTAAAATGTTAAATCATAGCAATCTTGTGGTGGCACTGGGTTTGGAGGGACAAAGATTATAATATATGCAATAATATATTTTATTGTTATATATTAATGATGTACAGAATATATAATATTATAGCAACATAATATTTATTATGGTTAATCTTTGTCCCTACAAACCCAACACACACACACCAATGTCTGTTTTATGAGGACTTGTTCACTCTTTTTTTTCAATGAGCAAGTTTCTTATACAACCTTTCAACTTAAATGTAGTCTAAAATTTTTGGATGATCTGATCTTTCTCAAGTTTGACATCAATTTTTCTGATGATTGAACAAAAAATGGAAAAAACTGTTCCTGTCTAAGAAAAGCCATTCTGGAGAAAGGAAACATTCATAACTCTTTGATTATATTTGTTCCCCCTCCCCAACACAAAACACAGACACAGACACAGACACATGCACACACACACACACACACACACACACACACACACACACACACACCCGTACACATACACACCATTTTTTTAGTTAAAAAACCCACAGGAAGTCATATCTATCAATAAGGATATCCTGCTTTTCTCCAGTGTTTATGTGAAAAAAGTATGGAGAAAGCAGGTCAACTTAATAGTATATTTATAATTGAGAGACAGTACATCTTCAAAGTCATTATAGAGAAATATTCTATGGAAAAATGCACAAATCATAAAGTATTTTAACATTGTGCAATTATGGCCCAAATTCTCAGGATCATAAATGGAGATTTGAAAGTGACCTCAGGGGATACCTAGTAGTTCTACACTCTGTTTTTTTTACAAATCAGGAAAATGAATCCAAGGGATATTAAGTGACTTGACTAAGGTCACACAGCTAATAAGTCTCATATTTGACATTCAAAATCCACTCTGGTGGGGCAGAGCCAAGATGGCGGCTGGGAAGCAGTGACTGGCGTGAGCTCCCCACCAAGTCCCTTCAAAAACCTATGAAAAAAATGGCTCTGAACCAATTCTAGAGCTGCAGAACCCACAAAGTGGCAGAGGGAAGCAGGGCTCCAGCCTAGGACAGCCTGGATGGTCTCTGGGTAAAGGCTGTCCCGCACGGAGCTCCCAGCCCCCAGCTGAGGGGAGCGGAGCTGAGCCCAGCACGCACGGCACGAACAGACCAGACACGGACCTACCAGACCAGGAGACGAGTGGAGAGTGCCCTAGCATCCTGAATTACTGAGCTGTGGCATCCGCCAGACCTCTCAACCCACAAAGAGCAAAGACAACAGAAAAGGTTAGTGGGAAAAGCTGCGGGGACTGAGTTTGTGGTTTGGCCACCGCCCCGGGGCAGCGAAGGTGGGGCAGCTTTAGAACTATGGCTGCAGTTGCTTCTGGCCCCAGGCCCACCTGGTGGGAGGAATTAAGTGGCTGATCAGAGCAGGAGTGAAGAGCCTGCTGAAGATTTAAGCCCAGTCCGGGTGGGGGGTTCTTGGGGAAGGAGGAGTGCTGGTGAGGCAGCGCATCCGCCCAAGTGGGGAACATAGAACT
>CM053622.1:503097633-503160785 GCA_028646595.1 Phalanger gymnotis | reverse complement strand
TCTCCTGGTCTGGTAGGTCCGCGTCTGGTCTGTTCGCGCCGTGCGGGCTGGGCTCAGCTCCGCTCCCCTCGGCTGGGGGCTGGGAGGTCCGTGTGGGACCGACCTTACCCAGAGACCATCCAGGCTGTCCTGGGGTGGAGCCCTGCTTCCCTCTGCCACTTTGTGGGTTCTGCAGCTCTAGAATTGGTTCAGAGCCATTGTTTTATAGGTTTTTGGAGGAACTTGGTGGGGAGCTCACGCCAGTCACTGCTTCCCAGCCGCCATCTTGGCTCCGCCCCCAAAAACCTATCTTTGCAAATTTTTAAGACAAAACCTCAGGGTTATTTTCTTTACTTTTCACTTATTATTAGTAATTTGGAGTATTTTTTCACATGGTTTCAAATATAATTCTTTGGAAAAGTGTTGCTTCATATCTTTGATCACATATCTTTGAGCACACATACACAAATGTATGTATATACATATAGATACATGTGTATGTATGCATATATGTATGTGGGTGCGTGTATACATACATATATACAGAGAGAGAGAGACAGAGACAGAGAGGGAGGGAGGGAGACAGACGGGGAGAGAGAGAGAGAGAGAGAGAGAGAGAGAGAGAGAGAGAGAGATAATGCAGTAAGATATGCAGGAGGATAACCAGGAAGGAATAGTGTCACAAAACCTATGGAGAAGAGAATACCAAAGAAAAGGTGATTGACAAAAGCTACATTAGTAACTTTGGAGAGAGCAATGTCAGTGGAATAATGAGATAGGAAGCCAAATGATAGAAAGATAAGATTAGAATTAGAAGAAATGAAGTGGAGGTACCTATGGTAGATGATGTGTTGAGAAATTTAACCACAAATGGGAGGAGAGGTAAAGGATGATAACTAGTGGGGATGGGTAGAGCAAAAAAGATTTATTTTTTGAGGATGGGGAAACAGGGAGAGGTTTGTAAGCAGTAGAGAAATAGCCAGTAGATAAGGAGTAATTAAAAATAAGTAAAAGAGTAAGGATGATAGAGGGGGCATCTCCTGAAGAAGACTGGACAGAATAAAATAACTTGTGTACAAGGAAGTGTTTGTTTTGGCAAAAAGAAGGACTATTTCATTATATGAGATGGGGGTGAAGAAGGAAATAGTTGTAAAAGGCATCTGGGTAATGTAAGGTAAGGAATAAGGGAGAAGAAGGAGCTTACAGCAAATAGTCTCATTTTAATTTTAGGGAAAATGTGAAGCTAGTTTCTCAACTGAAAGGGTGAGGGAGGGGAGGCAGGAGAGGTTGGAGAAGGGATGTACTGGTTTGGAAGAGCTGCTGTGGTGGGGTAGTGAGTTAATTTGTTGTTATTTCAGTCATACCTGACTCATCATGGCCACATATGAGGTTTTCTTGGCTTGTCATTTTCTTCTCTAACTCATTTTATAGATGTGGAACTAGGGCATGCAGGGTTAAGTGATTTGTCCAGAGTCACACAGCTAGTAAGTGTCTGAGGCCAGATTTGAATTCAGGAAGATGAGTCTTCTTGACTGCAAGCCCAGCACTCTATTTGCTGTTCCACCTAACTGCTCAGTAAGTTAACAACAGTGAGGGTCCAATTGAGATTATGCAACACAAATTTGTAGTAGATCAAGTTAACACGGTTTTGTGATTTTTCTCTATTTTCATTCAGCAAAATATGTATAATAGTGAAGGCAGAAGGTAGTGGAAGTGATCCAAGTCTGAGGCTTGGCAGGGTAAGATAGATAATATGATAGAGGAGAAAGAGATTCAGTAAAAGAGTATACAGTTGAATTAATTCACAAAAAAAGTCCAGGTAGGGAAGGGAGGAGAGGGTAGCTAGTACATGGGTGATGGACTGGAAAGGAACTGAGAGGTCTAGGGATGAGAAGTGATGGTGGATGAAGAAAAAGAATTGGCATTTTAAAGCAGAGGGAGAAGTAGAATATTAATAGGTTTTAATAGAATAAGAGAATTCTGAATTGATGAACTTCAGTGGTGAGTAATAGTATACTCCACAGTATAACTGTCTATGTGTGGCTCAGGTGGGATGGAAAAGGTCATTTTAAAATAAGTAAATTAAGAAACTAGGAGAACAGGATGTTGTGTGAGTATCAATATGTATGTTGAAGATCTCTGTTTTGAGGACAGGAGTTGAGGAGAGAGGCTGTGAGCCAAGCTGTGAACTCACTGAGGAAAGAAGGTAAAAATCCTGTAATTTGTTAGGCAACAGTTACCAGAATTTTGATTGTGTGGTACATATGGGTTGAGTAAATCTCAAAGAAGAGGATACTGACTTGTAGTGGGAGAGGGAGAAAACAGAAGTAGCAAAGAGGGCCAAGGAACATTCCAACTCCCTTACTTAGACTAGTCAGTCTGGGGAGTTTCATATGATTAGAGTTGTCTATTACACATTTGATAATTGCGTCTATCCTTAGTTTGGTTAAGAATCCATCTCCTAAGTAAAATGGTTCATTTTGATTAGAAAGAATTAAAGTTTTTGTACAAATAAAACCAGTGCAGCTAAAATTAGAAGAAAAGCAAAATAATTGAGAAAAATCTTTGCAGCAAGTTTTTCTGATAGAAGTCATGTATAAGTGTGATATATAGTATGTAGAAGAGTCAGTCAAATTTCCAAAAAGAGCCATTCCCAATTGACAAAAGGTTAAGTGATATGAATAGGGAGCTGTAAGAGGAAGACATCAAAGGTATAGTAATACAAAATACTTGAAATTACTAATAACTAGAGAGATGTAAATTAGAACAAATCTGAGGTACCATCTCATACTCATCAGATGACAAAAAAGAAAGAGACAAATGTTGGAAGGGCTGTGGGAGAATAGGGACACTAATGCAATGTTGATGGAGCTCTGAATTAGTCAAACTATTCTGAAAAACAATTTGGAACTATGATCTCAAAGCTATTAAATTATACATGCCCTTTGACCCAGCAATACTGCAACCAGATTTATTCTCCCAAAAGATCAAATGAATAGGAACAGAACCCATATGTGCAAAAATATTTACAGAAGCTCTTTCTGTGGTGGCAAAGAATTGGAAATTGAGGGAATGCTCATCGATTGAAGAATGTCTGAACATGTCATGGTAGATGAATTGTGATGAAATGTTGTTGCTCTGTAAGAAATGATAAAATAGAAAGTTTCAGAAAAAGCTTGGGAAGAGTTCTATGAATTGATGCAAAGTAAAGGGAGAATAACCATAACAACTTACACAATAATAGAAATATTATGAAGTTTAATCAACTTGAAAGACAACTCTAATCAACACACTGACTAGCCACAATTCCAAAGAACTCATGATGAAACATGCTGTCAGGGTATAAATTTAAGCATATTTTCTCCCCTTTCCTTTCCTTTCCTTTCCTTTCCTTTCCTTTCCTTTCCTTTCCTTTCCTTTCCTTTCCTTTCCTTTCCTTTCCTTTCCTTTCCTTTCCTTTCCTTTGCTTTCCTTTCCTTTCCTTTCCTTTGCTTTCCTTTCCTTTCCTTTCCTTTGCTTTCCTTTCCTTTCCTTTCTTTTCCTTTCTTTTCTTTTCTTTTCTTTTCCTTTCTTTTCTTTTCTTTTTGTTTTGTTTTCTTTCTTTCCTTCTTTCCTTCTTTCCTTCCTTCCTTCCTTCTTTCCTTCCTTCCTTCCTTCCTTCCTTCCTTCCTTCCTTCCTTCCTTCCTTCCTTCCTTCTTTCCTTTCTTTCTTTTTGGACCTGGCTAATGCTGAAATTTGCTTTGCGGGACTATGCATATTTGTAATGGGTTTTGTTATTCTTGCCTTCTCAATTAAAAAAAAGAGACCAGTCCCCCCCCCCAAAAAGGAATCTATTTCTCTACCATAACTGGAGAAATTATTTGATCTGTATCTTTTCTAATATATTTTTATTGTAATCTTTAACATTAAGTTGCATTTAGAATAAATTGTGGAATGTGGCATAAAGTAATGATCTAAGTCTGTTTTTTGCCAAACTGTTTTACAATTGTTAAGGCAGATTTGTCAAGCAGGGAGTGCTTTGCAAGGTAATTTAGGCTTTTTGGCTTTATTCAGTAAAGGGTTGTTAGGTGTCATTATTTGAGCTTCTCCATTGCTAATCTGTTCCATTGGTCTACCTCTCTATTTTCTTAAGTGGTACCAGATCATTTTGGTAACTGCTAATTTATAATGTGGTTTTAGTCTAGAAATGCCATTTCTCCTATGTTCCTACCTCTTTTCATTATATTTTTCATTTTTCCAGTTGAATGTTATTATTTTATCAAGTTCTCTAGCATACATTCAATAATTTGATACGTATAGCATTAACCTACAAATTAACTTTAGTAGTATTGTCATCTTAACTATATTTATAAGGTTCACCCATAGCACTGAATATTCCTCTGGCTATTTAAGTTATTTCTTTAAAGAGTTCTTTGTATGGGAAATTCTACATTTATTTTGTGTTCCCCGGTAGACGGATTCCAGATACTTTATGCATTTTGTTGTTTTAGAGAATGGGTTTTCTCTTTCTTGATTTTCTCTTGGATTTTGTTATCATCACATAGAAATGCTATCTATTTGGGGGAGTTAATTTTGTAGATTTTGATGCCACTGAACGTATTATTTCAATTAATAGCCTTGCTTATTCTCTAGGACTTTCTAAGCATATCACATATCCCTATTGTATGTGATGCTTGCTTTTGGCATTAGATAGATGCTTTCTATGAAATTAAAAAATGCTCCTCTCTGCCTAAACTTTGTGGGGTTTTTAGCATAAATGAATGTTGTACTTTGTCAAAAGACATTTTCTTCTTTTGAGCTGTGTTTTTGTTTTTAACAAAATTTAATAATTGTGTTGGTTGTATTGCTAATGTTATCTTTGCATCTCTGGTATAAATTCAGCTTTGTAATAATGAATGATTTCCTGGATGAATTAACATTGTCTATTTGACATGATTTTATTTAAATTCTTAATTGATGTGCATTAATAATATTGATCTCCAGTTCGCCTGTGTTTTACCCTTCCCAGGTTTATAAAAGAGGATTGCATTTGTCTCATAAAAAGAATCTGGTAGGGTGCTTTCTTTCTCATTTCTGAGAATAATTTTTATAGAATTTATAATAATTGTCCTTTAAAAATTTGATGGAATCTGTCCATCAAAGACAGGATTTTTTTTCCCTTGGTAGTTTCTTTACAGATAGTTTTCTGTTAATTTGGGTGATTTGCATTTTTGAAACTCTTCCTGTCCATTTTGTGTGTTCTCAGTTTGGGGTACATATAACTGTGCATGATAGGTTGTGATAACTCTTTTTATTTCTTCTGATTTGGTTATAATTTTTGCCATGGTGCATTTGGTTTTATTTTAATCTTTGTTATTTTGTTCATTTGGTTTTCTTCCCTCTGACATCTGGGCTTAAGGTTTATCAGTTTTATTAGTTATTTCAAACTACCAGCTTTTATTTTTATTTATAATTTCTATAGTTTTTTGTTTCTAGTTTATCTATTTCTTCTCTAATTTAAATATCACCCTTTTGGACTATTTTAGATTTGTTTGTTAATTTTCTAATTTTTAAAAATGTTTAAGTTCATTAATTTCCTCCTTTTCTATTTTGTTAATATATGTTTATATAGGTATAATTTTCCCTTGGAGGCTGCTTTAGCTACATAGGAAATTTGATGCATTGTTTTATTATCATCATTTTCTTCACAATATTCTTGTTGCCATTTGGTTTTTCACCATTTGATTATTTAACATTTCATTGTTAAGTCTCCATTTGGTTTTCCGTTTTTTTGGTTGTTCTCCCTAAACTGATTATTATTATAAGATGTAGCTTTTTTCTACCTTTTAACATTCACTTGCAATATTTCTGTGCCCCAATATATGGTTATTTGAAAATCTTCTGTGTGGTTCTGATAAAATGTATATTTATTAGCAGCCCTGTTTAGAATAAACCATGAGTTCTTGAGTTTCTCTAGCAACTTAATCAATTGGATATTGTCCTTTTTGATTATTGGTTAGAGTTGTCCAAATCTGAGAGAAGTATATTGAAATCACCTGCCATTATCATATGATTTTCTATCTCTTCTCATAGTTGAGTTTACTTTCGCTTCATTAATTTAATGTTAAAGCATTTGGAGCACAAAAATTCAATACCTATGTTTGTTTATGATCTATAGTTCCTTTCAGTTTCCCTATTTTTCTCTTTTTTTGTTTTGAGTCTTTGTTTTTTATTTGTATGATTGAAACTCCTACTTTTCTAGACTTATGTGAAGCATAGAAAATTTTGTTTCAGCCCTCATTTTTATTTTGTTTATCTTTTTAAGGTGTGTTTCTGGTAAGCAACAGATTGTTGCTTTTCTTGTTTTGTTTTGTTTTCTTATCCAACCTGTCACTCATTCATTTTATTGGATTATTTAATCCACTTATATTTAAAGTTGTGAGAGTTGGGTTTATATTTTCCTTGATTTGTCTCTAATATTGGGGTTTTTAATTAAGATTTTTCCTTCTTTCTCAGTAAAGGTATTACTTTATCATTTCTGTTACTTTATCTTAACCTAATTTAAAGGCAGCTCTATTCTAAATAACTCTCTTTCCCTCACCTTCCTCTTCCTGTTTCTTACCTTTTCCCCTAGTTTTAGAGATATATTTAACTCATTAGTTATCCAATTCTTTCCTACTTTTTTCTCTCAGTTAAGTATTCAGCTAAAATCCTCCATTTTTTCCTTCCTGTTAGCTTATTTTCTTAGTAATTTTTAAATTGCTTTTTCTTTTTTCCAACAAGGATTTTCTTCCTATTCTATCCATTATGTTTTCCCTTCCTGATTATTTTAGACTTTAATTCTTTTATTTATGGCCTTTTTACCTATTCATTCCTTGCTAAGTTTCTGTATTCCTCATTAATTAAAGCTTCTAAGGTATCTATTTTGGACTGCCTCCTTGCTTCCTGATCCCCTTTTTCTGTTTTACCTTACTTTTAGAAATACTAATTCTTGGAGAGGATAGAAATATTGTGCCCTTATAGGAATTTTCCTGTGTCCCTGATTATACTATTCATTACTATCCTTTGTCCTCCCTATGATTATTATCCCTAATTATCATGAAATCTCTTCTTTGGTTCCATGCCACATCTATGAGTGTCAATTGCCCCTCAGAACTCTGATTCCCCATGTCCTGAGACAGAATGTATGGTCTCTCTAAGGAAAAAAAAAACTGAATATTATAGCCATTGTAAAGTCCCTATCTCCATAAAGGGATTATCTTGATTTATCTTCATGACATTTCTGTGAAGTAGTGCAGGCATTTGTTGTTCTCTTTTGAAAAATAATAAAGAAATTGGAACACAGAGAGGTTAAGTGACTTGCCCAAAATGATGCAAGCTTGATTCTGCATGAGTTCTGCATGATTGAGGTCTGACTCGCAGTCTCGTACAATTTCCGTTGTATCCAGCTGAAAGATTAATATAATGACATCCTTTTGTTTAAATTGTTTAAAATACGTAAAGAATGATAAGGGGAAAAATGAAAGCATTATCCTTTCATATTCAATATTGATTTCTTTAGTTTGCTTTTAAAGGTACATGAGATAATAATAATAGCTAGCCCTTTAAAGTTCCAAAGCACTTTACGAATATAGTCTTATTTTATCCTCACACAACATATCCACTGAACCACATGGCTGACTCCAGTGGGTTGCTAGTGGTGATCTAGCTAATATTATTTTTATTTATATTGTTTCATATCTAATTCTAATTTGGCTTGCTTAGTGTATTTAATGTTAAATAGGATAAAAAATATTATATCATCAGTTTGGAAAGAAAATTAGTAAGGAGAGTATATTATCTTGGTATCATCAGACAAGTTCCAAAGAATTGTGTGATATGAGAAATTCCATAATTATAGCAAATAGGGAAAGATTGTTTGGGGAAGCTAAGGCTCAAACTGATTTATTAATTAGCTAAATATGGGCCAAGTACGGCAATCCATACATTTTATATGTAGCATTCAATGGCCCTACCTATAACCATTGTTAATTTTGTTTTTCATAGTTTCTTATTTTCTGTCTCTTTTGTAGATAATTATTTTTTGGAGGGAGGTTGCTAGATCTTTGTTTTATGTCATGAGTCCATCTGGTATTCAAGCAATATTTATCAAGCATCTTTTAAACACAAACTCTTACTAGCCAATGTATATGTGCATGTGTGTAAATGTGTGAGGATGGGGAAGGGGAGGGTAAAAAATGAAAAATACATCATTCCTGGCTTTAAGAAGCTTGTAAATTTATAAAAGAGATGAAGCATATATAAATTGTTTAGTGTAAGAAAAAATAGAGGGACTAGTCAGGCTATTCTCAGAGAGGAATTGATAATGTATTCTAAAGATAATTAGTAAGAAACTAAGATATGCATGATTAGAATCTCAATATCTCAAAAATTTCCATAAGTCATGACTCAGAAATCATTTCAGACACAAAAACATCATAAAAGTTAACAGACATGAGGAAGTGTGGGTGCAGAGGAAAGAGTACTGGACTTATAGTCAAAACACAGAGGTTTCTGAATCCCAGCTCTGACAGTTACTAGTTGTGTCAGATAAATTTAATTCATTTTTTAAAATGTTATTAAATAAATTCTATGAGAACATTTAGCTTCATTTTCTTCAGTATTACCCTCACCATTTAATACCTTTGCTTCTACTTGTATACTGCTAAATGAAGCATGAGAAAACCTTGAAAGTGTATTGACTTGAGTCACTACAAATTTATGCTATATATCAATTGGGTCCTCACTATGGCAAGGCAAAATTTTATACTTCCCTACATGACCCACTGTTGCACTCACCACAGCAGCTCTCCCAGATCTTTTTATTCTTTCTTAAACTTCTCACAGCTTCCCTGTCTCCACCTCTCAGCTGAGAGCCTTGCCTCATGTTTTACTAAAAAAAAATCGTCCACATTTGCCAACGGCTTCTGCTTCTCCCTTCTTCTTCATCTCACATCACTCAAATGCATTCCCCCATTATCTCTTCCTTCACCTCTGTCTTACATGAAGACATGGCCCTTCTCTTTGTCAAAGCAAATCCTCCTATAGCTGAAGCAGTTGGTGGTGCAATGGACAGAGCTCTGAGCCTGGAGTCAACAAGCTCTAAGCTCAAATCTAGCCTCTGACACTCATTAGCTGTATGACCCTGAGTTACTTAACTTTTATTTGCCTTAGTTTCCTCAATTGTAAATTGGAGATAATAACATCACCTACCTTTCAGGGTTGTTGCAAAGATCAAATTAGGTAATATTCATAAAAGAGCCTAGTAAAATACCTGGCACATATTATGCAATATATAAATGTTTTATTCCACTCCCCTTCTCTCTCTATATATATCCCAGTCCATCCTATCATCTCCATCAGTGTGCTTCTTCCATCATACCCACTATGTCCTTATCTTTAATATCTCTTTGCTTATTGTCTGCTTCCCTACTGCCTACAAACATACTTGTATCTTCCCATCCTCAAAAAATCCTCCCTTGATCTGTACATCCCAGTTGGCTAGCATCCTACATCTCTCTCCCTTTTGTTGCTAAACTCCTTGAGAAGGACTTCTACAATTAATGCCTCTACTTCCTTTGCTCTCACTCTTTTCTTAAGTCTCTGCAATATGGTTTCTGACCTCATTATTCAACTGGAACTTATCTCTCCAAAGTTAGCAGTGATCACTTAACCACTAAATGTAATGGTCTTTTCTCAATCCTCATCCTTCTTGACATCTCTGCAGCTTTTGACATTATTTATCAATCTCTTCTTGATACTCTTTTCTCTTTAGGTTTTTTTGTGACCTTCCTTTGTTCTTCTAACTGTCAGATCTTCTCCCAACTCCTTCTGAATCTCATTTGCTATATATACATCCAGGTCATACCTGCTAACCATGGGTGTCCAACAGGGCCTTGTCCTGGGCCCTTCTCCCA
Source organism: Phalanger gymnotis (assembly GCA_028646595.1). NCBI lineage: Eukaryota > Metazoa > Chordata > Mammalia > Diprotodontia > Phalangeridae > Phalanger > Phalanger gymnotis. Next base: position 503,150,870 of record CM053622.1, on the reverse strand, counting down.
CTATACTATTTCACTTGGTGATCTCATCAGCTCCCACAGTTTCAGCTATCACCTCTACACTGACGATTCTCAAATCTACTTATCCTGCCCTAACCTCTCTATTGACCTCCTGTCTTGCATTTTCAAGTGCTTATTAGGTATCTCAAACTTAATGTCCCATAAATATATTATATTTAACATATTCAAGACTGAATTCAACACTCCATTCAGTCATCAAACAATTATCCTAAAGAGGAAGTACAGCCATCTCTCTCAGATCTCTCTCTCTCTCTCTCTCTCTCTCTCTCTCTCTCTCTCACACACACACACACACACACACACACACACACAAAACCCCCAGTGAGTGAAATCCACCTCCAGGACCAAATATAAAAGCCCTTCAAAGCCTGCTCCGCCCATTCCACCCTTGTAATTTTCTTACAACTGACTCTAACCTGTGTACCTTGTGAAATAATGACGCTGGCCTCCTTTCTCTTCCTAGAACAAAACACCATCTCTCCTAACTCTCTGCAATGTCACTAGTCGTCCTCAACACCAGGGATGCTCTCCCTCCTCATTTCTTTCTCCTATCTTCTCTGGCTTCCTTCAGATCCCAGCCAAAATCCCATCTTCTAAAAGAAGCCTTTCTTAATCCCCTTTAATGTTAGTGCCTTCCCTCTGTTGATTACTTCCAATTTATTCTTTAAGTATCTTGTTTGTACATAGTTGTTTACGTGTTGTCACCTCCATAATTCTGGGAGCTCCTCGAGAGCTGGGTTACTTTTTTATTTTTTAACTGGGAGGGATTTCTTCATTTTCCCCAATACTTAACATTGTTCCTGGCATATAGTCATTGCTTCAAAATGTATATATACATATGTATGTTATATATGTATATATATATGTATATACACACATATATGTGTGTACATATATGTATGTATGTGTGTATATCATACATATGTATATTTGACTATATTATTATATTAGAGTATAAAATGAGAACAAAGATACTTGTACTGTCTTCTTCACAGACTTGTTGGGAATGTTACCCAATATTACTGCATGAAAAAATGGACTATTATTAGTTACTCTACTAGGACCACTAATCTTCAGAAGAATTGTCAAAGAATAGCTTTACCTAGGAGCTTTTATAATGCTCTTCATTGTATTACTTAACTTTGCCTCAGTTGTACTCTCAGTACTATTTGATTCATTTTAGTACTTGGTTTCATTTATAAGTTTGAATTCCATGTGTCTGTATGTGAATATGTATTTGTTTATTGAGACATTTATGAAGATATTCACAGATGGCTCTTTTGTTCTGAGATCATAATAACTGATCTGATCCTTAACGAAACGAGCAGGTTTAAATGAAAGAAATGTGTGAGAAGTATCTATCTCTCTCTTACAGCATTTAGTATTCATTGTAATTATATATGCCTTATTAATCCCTGGTAATTTGTTGGTAAAGTAAGGATATATCTTTGCAGTTGAACTATAGACAAAAATTTGTAAAGCATCTTAAAATTTATGTAACCTTACTAATATAAGAATTCTTTTTATAATCCCTTGACAGTTCAGCATTCAGCCTTACAACACATCCAGGGACACAGATTTCATTATTTTTATGGAAGCGTCTCATTACAAAGTAGTTCTAATTAATTTTTAAAAGTCCTTATTTTGAATCATACAAATATTTTTGTATTTACTCTAGAACCTTGTACAAGAAAACATTATGATTTATTAAATACTGAAATGATTAAATGTTCAGAATGACTTTTAAAAAATCAACTGGTGTGGACCATTCCCTTACAAATGAGGAAAATGAGGTTAAGTGATTTACCAGAAGTTTCACAGTAGGACTGAGTGGCAGAGCAAAACTAGAAACCAAGACTTCTGAATGTGAGTTAAGTGTTTTAGTCACTATTTTACAAACTTAGGTTGGTTTAAGTCAGAATATGTACTTATATAGCATTTTTCTTCATGGCTTTTATAACAAGTTTGTGATATTTTAAATTTTTAACTAATCTGAAATAATTTCTGATACAATTTTGTATTTTGATATTAACTCCATATATGAACTAAAATTGCACAATAATTCATTGTTATATTGTTACATGGAAATGGATATTTTCCAGAAAAAAAGTGTGGTAGAAAAATTTAAAACAGAAAACGTAATGAAAATACAGCTGGTTTATGCTCTATTGTAAAGAAAGCTCTATGCTAATAAAATTTAATTGAGATTTTTTTTGGCTCACTAGAATTCAGCAAGCATTGTTATTTAAAAATTATTCCATGGCAGCTTTAGAAATAGCTAATTTTTACCTTTCTTTTAATTTGAACTGAATATAATAATAAATGAAGCACCATTAATGTCTGATTTTCACTAGAAATGACTGAAGTGTCATTGGTTTTCATTTGCATTTGATCTCAGCAATGATAAGAGGTGATGAGTTGGTGATGAGCTGTTTTCACTGCACTACCCAGTGTGCAAATTTATGCTCATAGCCCAGGATGACACATAGTTGTGGCATTAAAAATTTATCTGCATTTCTTTTTGTAATAAAATTATCAACCGATACTTTAACTCACAACTCACCAGGAAGAGGTGATCATATCTGATGTGTATTTTTTTCGGTTTTTATTTTTCTTAATCTAGTATATTTTAAGTGTAGAATTAGGAGGCCTATTTTTATTATTGTTTTTGCTCTAGTGATGCTTGGTAGTGACTACCCTCTCAAAATATTCTTTTTCTCTACCTTGTTCCTTCCTTTTCTTCTTCCTTCCCTCTTTCTCTTCCTTCTTATTTCTACCTATGCACTTCCAAAGTAAAGCACTTTATAAATTCAATATATTGCACAACAAGGAAATGACATATAAAACATAACAGTCTCTCTCAAAGGAATAGAGAAAATAGATACTATCATGCTACTGAGAAGAGCTGATTACTATAATTGGGTCTGACACTTGAGTTTCTGAGAGCAAAGGTAAAAAGGTAATCATGTTGGGCTACATAGTTTTCATAATTTAACAAGAAAACATACAGCTTTGTCTGAAAGTGGCAAACTCCAACATGAATTCATTTCTTTAAAGATTTTGAAATCTCTCACCTTTGAGTTATATCTCATTTAAGAACAATGTTTTCTCCTACAAAACCCATTTGAACATGTTGCACAAAAGGGCTGAGGGAAAGTAGGAGCAAAATTAGAAATCAGGAGATCAAGGTTGTAGTTCCAGTTCTGTGATTACTACAATCCAGTCACTTGACAAAAAGAGTACCAGAATGATGAAAGGTGTTGGAATCTCCTAATTTTATTTGATTTTCTGGAAGTAAGGAAATGTTTGTGTTACTTTCGTCCTTTGTGCAGAAAGGTGAGAGACCACAGATACATAAAGTTTGATCAAGCTACTTTGTTCATCAGCTTTATTTAGCTGTGGGGGAAAAAGAAATCAATAAACCATTTTTAAAAGAAAAATATGCGTTACAAGTATAGATACATATAAAGATATTCCAAATTATTTCTAGCTCATTTAACCCTTCACAGGAAATTTCATAATAAACTTCTTTTGCTTTTCAAGGCTTTTTCTTTCTGAATGACAGATTTATTATTGTCATTCAGTTGTTTCAGTCATGTCCAACTCTTCATGACTCCTTTCTAGAGTTTCCTTAGCAAAGATATTGGAGTGGTTTGCTATTTCCTTCTCCAATTCATTTTATAGATGAGCAAACTAAAGCAAACAGGCTTACATGAATTGCCCAGGGTCATACAGCAAGTAATTGTCTGAGACCAGATTTAAACTCAGGTCTTCCTGACACCAGGCCCAGCACCCTATCCACTGTGTCACCTAGCTGCCCCTTGAGTGACAGATACATTCCTTCTGTGATAAACTCATAGTAATCCTCATCTTAGAGGATTTTCATACTAAAGTAGCTGGCTGGCCAGAAGAACTAAATATTTTAACTATCATATGAAATGGGTAGATGCTTTCTCTATCATATATTTCTTATGATTTTATTTACTAGAAATTAAGGTCCATGAGAAATTTCAGACATTTAATTTCCACTAAGCTACAACAACAATGACAAAAGCCACCGTTTCTGTTGTGACCCTAAAGATTTCGGAATTTTGATTACTATTTCATTATTGTCCTGTGTAGAAGAAGAGACAAAAGAACTTTGGGTTTATACACACCAGTTCAGGACGAAAAAAACTTTAAGCTTTAAGAATGATATTTTTCACTATTTAATCCATCAATTAAATTATTCTGAAACTTCCTCCATGCAAAGCTTTAGGCTTGATATTTTCCATAATACGAACCTGTGATAAAATAGTCTTCTGCAGATGGTCTCTTCCAATTATGGGCTGAAAATATGGGCCATACTGAGGCTCTGATACAATGTTGAGACAATTATGAAAAGTTTGGAAGCCAAAATGACTGATTGTAATAACAGAAGTACATCTCTTTTATTGTAATTTGGACAATATAATCTTTGTATACAGGAACATGTCCTATATAAACAATACCAAGTCTCTACCCAGTCTGCCAATATACTAGATCTGTTAAAATCAAATAAATGACACACATTTATATTTTAAAAATCTTTTTTCTTCTCTTTCCTTGGAGTTGAGCGATTTCATTATACCTGCTGATTTTTTCACAATGTAATCAAGTCTCTTCTCTACATATCTAAATTTGCCCAAATCACAGTCGTCAAGTAAGTTTAATTCTGTTCTTCTCAGAGTATTAAGGACTTGGGCAGACTGGCCTTAAGAAAAATATACATTTCCATTTTTCCTCATTATATAAAACAATAATATTCTCTATTAAGAATTAGAGACAATAGAGACCAGATGATAGAGTAGCAGGAAGCAGTATAATGAACTCTGCATCCTACTCCTCCCTGCAAAAAAAAGGCTTCGCTTTTAATGCCCCAGACTGAATTCTGATGGGAAAAATCAAAGAAAAAAAATCATAGCAAGTCATTTTTTCCAGAAGTCTGGAGATATACTGGTTTGGCAGAAATGTTTAGCCTGTGGAACCCTCTAGTCATCAACGAGAGGCTGTGCATCTAAGGCAATTGTAGGTTCCAGACCCATACCAGGAAAACACTAGAAACATACTGGAAATATTATTAGAAAAAATCTTTTAAGCAGCCAGAAATAATTCAAGTACCAAGGAGTCACAGTTAGGCTCATACATGATTTAGCAGCTACAACTACAAAGGAGTGGGAAGTTTGGCATTATTGTTGTTCATCCTTCAAAGAGAACCAATGACTTTATAATGTGTTGGGTGATATCTTGACTTGAGCATGAATTGGATTTAAGTGAGGCAGAGTTGTGCAAATTTGTCAGCCTCATTTTCTCTTCTAGAGTCATCAAAGTCCAGTGGCAGGACAAAAGTCAAGATGATTCATGATGGCACAAGATTAAATGGATGACCTTGATATTTTCGATGCTGACTAAACTCTAAGCGTTCCTGCTTCAACTGCCTTCATGGCCATTGGAAGAAATTGTTCTCATCTGCCCATTCCACTGGGGAAGTCTCCACATGCTTGGGTAGACATTTCCCTAACTCACTGATAGGTTTGATCCCTGTCACTTGCCCTCAACCTGGTTTAGCTGTCTGCACAATGCTATAGCTTCTTAGAACCACAAGTGAGAGTTGGGTGAAATGTGGATGAGGAGTCCTGAAAAGGGCTGGCAAGTCCTCATACCAGAGTTGCTAGTCCTCTCTGGGCATCCCACATACCCTGAAAATTTTGTAATATAATATTCCAGAAGGTAAAGGATATAGTCTTGCAGCCAAAGATAACTTACCCAGAAAAATCTAATATAATTCTGTGTGGGGGAAAAATAGATCTTCAGTGAAATAGAATATGGAAAAAATATTCAAGATTACCTTCATAAAAACTCAAAAGAGTTAAGAGAAATATAGAAAAAGTAAGCATGAATGAAAAATCATAAGGAATTAAACAATAATAAACTGCTTGCATTCAGAAATGACCCATGTCCCACCTCTGAACTGTATCATCATGAGAGGCCACAAAAGGAATCTAATTAGACAAAATCTAGGAGTAGTTCTGTCTACATTGATGGTTTTAATACAAGAATTGAAAGAGAGGGAGAAAAATACATCAGAGTTGGGAAAAGGTAAAGGATGATTAGGGGAAATTATCTCACATAATAAGAGTAAACAAGTAGACATTTAAACAAATAAGGGGGAAGAGTGGAGAAGCAGCTAACGCTTGAACACTTCTCTCTTCTAAGCTGATTAAAGGGAATAACATATAAAGTTGGATATAAAAATATGTTTTACACAATAAGGAAACAGGAAGAAAAGGGAAGAAGGGAGAAGAAAGAATTAGAGGAGGTTAGATTAAGGGAGAGACTAGTGTTAAGCAAAACAAATTTTTTTCCTACTCTAAGGATGTACAAAATATGTATAAATCTTTCTCAGATGACAAAATATGGGAATTTGAAGGGGTGCCCATAAATTGGGGAATAGCTGAAATAACCATGTTTTTTAAATGTGGTGGAATACTGGTGTGTTTTAAGAGATGATGAAGGAGATGGTTTTACAGAAACTTGGGCAGATTTTTATGAACCGATACAAAGTGGAGTCAATAGAACCAGGAGAACAATTTAAACAATGATGACAGTATGATGAAGACAAACAGCTTTGAAAGAATTAGTAACTCTAATCAGTATAATGACCAACCAAGATTCCAAAAGACTAGTGATGCTACACAACTCCTGATAGCTAGGTAAAGGATTCAGTGTATAATGAGATATAGATTTTTTCAGACATGGCTGGTGTGAAAATTTGTCTCATTTGGCTACATATGGGAAGGCTGGCAGATTCAAAAGAGGAAGGCTGGGGTGGATGGGAAAGACTATAAATTTTTACTGATTGAACAAAATACCTAATTTTAAAAGAATTAATAAAAGAGGTTTTTAAGCTGACTAATATAGTAGATGAAGTGACATTTGTGCAGGTAGGTCCATCAATTTTTGCATCTTCAAAGTACTATCTCTTTTATTATTTAAAACTGTTCTTGAAAAAAATGCACCTCCTCCATGAAGACCTGATAATTGGAAGAGAGGTGATGAAAGTTTCTATGCTATCACCTAATGTAGCACTTACTTGTTTCACTGCTAAAATAATCTAAGCACCATGTCACTCCTACTCTCATAAATCAGCAGTGATTTCCTGTTTCCACTAGGATAAAATGTGGACTCTTCAGACTCGCATTTAAGGCCCTTATAATACACAGGTTCAGTCCATTTCCAAACTTATTTACAGTATTTTCCTTCATTATCTCTATGTCACAACTAAACTAGACTGCTAGTTTTTCTCTGAACTCCATTTACTCTTTCTTCCCTGCATCCTGCTCCCTCAGATGGCTAGGTGGCATTGTGGATAAAACTTTGGGCTTAGAGATAGGAAGAACTGAGTTCAAATTCAGCCTCTAATACATTCCAGCTATATTGTGGGAAAGATATTTAATCTCTACCTCATTTTTTCAGGGTCTAAAATAAGAGCAATAATAACATAGGTTGTCATGAGGTTCAAATGATATAACATTTGTAAGTGCTTAGCACAGTGCTTGGAACATACCAGACACTTAATAAATGCCTGTTCCCTTCCTTCTGGTATTCACAAACACTGTCCACAATCATTCCTGGAATGATTTCCCTTCTCATCTCTACGATTCAGCATTCTTCTCTCCTTCCCACGCTCAGCTCGACTGAGGAACTGAAGCCTTTCTTGATTCCCTCAATTTCTAATACTCCGTCCCTTATCAAATTACTTTGTATTTATTCATTTATTTGTTTGTTTATATATGTGTATTTTTAATTCCTCTCAGTCCAGGTAAAATGTAAGCCCTGAAGTCAGTTAGTTTCATTTTTGTTTTTGTATTCCCAACTCTGAGGACAGCGCCTTGCTCATAGTGGGTGTTTAATAAATGCTTGTTGAGGAATTGAATGAGGTAGCAATTTTGCATTTAGCCCTGTGTTACTCCCCTAGCCATCCCCCTTGATTCATGTCATCGGCTCTATCTCTTCAATCCAGGGCCTTCATATTTCCCCATAGCTCCTCGTGTTTCTTCATGGAATATCACCACCAGCCACAAGGTTAGATCTTGAAGGAGGACCTCAGATGGTCTCATCATGTGCCTCCCTCAACAGTCTTCTCTCTCACTAACACTTTGCCTAGATATATTCTTTAATGCTTAGCATATTCTCACCCCTTTATAAAGCCCAGTTCGAGTCATTCCGAATTATGAATAAACCTTAAAGATTTATCATTTTTATCACCTCAACTTCTGCCCTCATGCCAGGGGACTTTTGGCACAAATATTGATACTCCCTCAAATGCACTAGACAGCCTGGTGGCACAGTAGATTAAAAAAAAAAACTTGGCCTAGAATTTGAAGATTCATCTTCTTGAGTTCAAATCTAGACTCAGACACGTACTAGTTGTGTGACCTGAGCAAGTCACTTAACCCTGTTTGCCTCAGTTTCCTCATCTGGAAAATTAGAAAAGGATATGGTGAAGGAAGAAATATCATCAGAAAGTAGTTAGGTCACAGTGAATATTGGATGATGGAAGGTGCACAAAAATGTTTAAGATGAAAGGAAATTTGTTCGTAGACATTGGAGAAGGCACAATGGAAGAGGTGGACAAAGCGACAGTGAGACATTGGTGGGAGTAGGATTGCAGAGGATGGGGATAAGGAAGCAAGTAGTTGGTAAGGTCCAGGAAATGAACATCTCTGTGTGCAAATGAGGTGGAGTAGAGGGGTAGGTCATCAGAATTTAACAGATTGAGGAACTGGGAATTTAGAGCATTTGCTTCAGTTTCAGTAGTTTCTTAGTCATGCCCAACTTCTCATGACCACCTTTGGGGTTTTCTTGGCAAAGATACTGGAATGTTTTGCTATTTCCTTCTCCAGCTCATTTTACAGATGAGGAAACTGAGGTAAAAAGGGTTAAGCGACTTGCTAGAATCACACAACTAGTAAGTGTTTGAGGCCAAATTTGAACTCAGGTCTTCCTGACTCCAGGGCCAGCACTCTCCACTACACCACTTAGCTGTCCCATTGTACTTAAAAATATCCACATTGATTTAACTCTTAACTTTAACGTACATGTTCTACAGTAAAAAAAAAAAAACACCCAATTGCGATTTTGGTTTGTCTCATTAAAAAGTTGATAATATCAATTGTGTAGCAAGTTCCATGAAAAACCTAAGACATTGCAAAATATTGCTATTTATACTTTGATGTATCTTGACAACATGAGCAAGCTTGCCACATGGGCAGGAATACAGCTTAATTGAATAAAACTCCCTTAGTTATTGATGGCCCAAAAAAAAGAGAGTACTCCTTCAAAATCAAGCGATCTCCATAATAACGAGGAATACCTACCTCTATTTAAGGATCCCTGTTGGCTTCTGCACAGTGAATTCAGCCAATGACAAACAATTTAGACATTGTAGATTGGCCAAACATAGCACCCAATTAGAAATTAGAGGCAGTTAGCACCTTTATCTTACCCTGTGTTTGTTTTTTTCGTTTTAAGAATACGATCTCTAAGACTATTGTCAATTCTTAGAACAATTAAGGGAATGACAAGAGGTGTCTGTCTCTCCACTAAAACTCCAATATCAAATCTCTGTATCTTCCCTATAAGAAGGAGGAAGTGAATTTGCTGCTGCTGATTGTAGTGGTGAACGTGACAACAGGTTTCATGGAGTAAGGCTACTTGCTTCAATAGACCTGGACTGGCTTTCTCTACACTTCCGCAGTGATCTAGACATATACATATATACAATGTTTTTACATATGTATGTGTGTGTAAAAATTCCCTGCTTTCCAATAGATCACAGTCTAACTAGTGAGAACAAATGCAAACAACTACATGCAAACAAGAGAGATATGATAGATAAAGGAAGGATAGCAGATAGCAAGTGTTACCTTGGTATCTAGAAAATTAAGTGACCTAGAAGAAAGTCTACAGTATGTTTATTTTATCTTCTTTTGAGGGTTTATGTGAAGACGTTGAAAAGCTTAGATGAGTTGTACTATGCCAGTGGGGTAAAAACTTCATTTACATATCAAATATTGAAAGAATTTACCAGTGAAACATTTTTCATTTTTGTATTTTACCAATTATTACTACAAGTAATGTAGTACAATCTATTATCATCTGATTGTGAGGAATCAACAGTTCCATTGAAGGAAGAAGATTCTAATGCTCTGACCAAGTCCCAGTAAATTGAAATATCCACGGATTTGAATCCAAATAAAATAATGTGTACAAAGAAAACTTGCCCTATTCATAATAAAAAAAAAAGTTGTAGGTCCTAAATTTCTCCGCCAAATAACCTAACAAAAGATTTATTTTTATTATTCTTACTTATTCTTTCCTTGTTTAGGATTACAAATTGTATATTTCCCCCATAAACATGTCTAATCTTAGTGGGAAGAAAAAAAAAGGTTAAATCTCTAAGTCTAGAAGCACTGGGTGCTGCCTGAGATGGGAATGTTTATAAGTTCCATGATATTAACTGCAGTACTCAACCTCTGGTGACATAAAGCATGCAAAAAGGGACTTTCTGTCAGTTTTATTATTTCTAAAAAGGTTCCCCTTGAAGCAGAAGAGTGACCTTGCTTTGCCGAGCTGACATGTGCCATTGAATTAATAGCTGAGCTTTGCTGGAAGGAAGCTTCCAGAAACGTTACAACTCCAGAGCCTGAGCTTTCAGTGACTATTAATCAGGGATACCAAAATCATGCATCAAGCAGACTCATTTAAAAGTAATAAAAACTACTTTAAAAAAAACTTTTTTAAAAAAGAATTAGCTTGTTGTTTGTCATTATTTGTGTTCAAGGGTATCACTGCATGACCAAAATGTGCCTTCAGGAGAACTTTGGAATGGTTTTTGTGTTTTCTGAGTCTAAACAAGTTTGGAGGACATTTTAGTTCTCATAGAAATTACTGCAAATGCTTTTGCCTTGCTAATTGCTGGGAAATTTTATTAAATAGAACTCATTTGAGGGAAGATATCTTTTTCTTCACCTTTATTTAATATATTTCCAAGCAATGGTTAGTAATGGACTATCACAGTCTTCTTTGAGATATTTTTAATTATTTCCTTAATGGTGTAATTGACAGTAATTATGAGAGCAAAAAATTTATCAGTATCTTGAGCTTAGTATTAGATGAATTGAGTGTCTACAATTCCCCATGAGGCCCAAATTTGGATCCCTAGGTAGCATGATGAGTCAATATATGGGAAGTAGTGTAGTGTCATGAAAAATACATTCTATTTGGAGTTAGAAGATGGAAATTTTTTTACTCTTTGAGTCTCAGTTTCCTCTTCTGTGAAATGTGGATAATGAAACTGAGTAGTACACTGGAAAGAGAGCTTACCTTTGAATCCTGAATCACACTTACTACTCCAGACAAGTCGCCTTAACCTCTATGGGCAGCAAATTTCTCATCTTTAAATTGAGAGGGTCAGATTAAGTAACTTTTAGTGTTTCTTCCAGCTCTACATCTATAAGCTACTTAATAGGGTTGCTAGGAGTCAAATTTGAAAATGCATGCATAGTTCTCTAGCTTAGCACAGTGCCTGGTACATAGTTGACATTTAATAAGTTTGTATTGGCTTTATAGATATAAAGTGCTATATAAATACAAGCTACTGCTAATATTTCAGTAACCTTGCCCTTTTTGTTCTTGAAATCGTATTAATCAGTTTTTTAAAAGTGCTGACTTCTATATTATCCATTTCTATCAGCTTCTTTCAAGGTTTTTCTTTCTGTTTCCAGTGAAAGGAAAAAACAAGCTACTATATTTGAAATATTAGAAGGCATTGTTTAATTCATGTTGTTAAGAATAGTTCCATATTATTTTGATCATAATCTTCTTATGCAACGATCTTTCTCCTCGTAGGATATGTATGTATGTATACATGCATGTGCATTAAGTTGCTTACAGTTAATTCTACTGTGCCTCTCAGAAATATTTTTTTAATTAATAAAGGAAATAGGTACTTGCAAAAGTAAAAAACAGAATCAAGTTTGTAATTAGGACTGTGACAATGATGTAAATCTTAATATAATGGCCTGAAGAGTGGTACAAAGGAAAGAATACTGTAGCATTTATAAGAATACGTGTTAGGTTAAGAAGATGAATCAGATGGGGCTAGGCATTTAATATTCAATTCAATTTATTGAGTTCCTTCTATGAGAAAAGCACTCTTAGGCTTTCAATATAGAAAGGCAAAAAAAAAAAACCCAAATTGTCCCTACCTTCAGAGAGCTTATTTTTTCTTGAATATATTATCAAGATACAATTTGTGTGCTCTGGAATTATGTGGGCCCAAATTGTTATTTGGAATATTATTGTTTTATCATAATTATTGTTATTAATTTTGATGCTGGGCCTCCCTATCTTACCTGTCTAGGCTGGAAGTTTAGCAGTCACTCATGGACCACTTATTGCTAACTGGCACAGAAGGTTTGACTTTCTCTGTTTCCAAACTGGGCCACTCCTTCCCAGGCAGCTTGGTGACCCTCTGCTCCAGGTGCTTCATTATATTAATGATAGACTTAGTTAGCAAAGGCACCCAATTAAGTTTAGCTTTACTGAAACACAGAGCAATACAACAGTCTTAACCTTCTGGTAGCAGGAATTACAAGTATGTATGCCACTGAGTCTGCCTAGAATATTATTATTTAATGGATCAAAAGAATATGCACATAACAGAAATAATGGATTCATCATTCAAGAAGTACCTGCTTACTACAGTGTGTACATTACACTGACAAAAAATAAACAGACTCATAGTGTCTGCCTTCTAGCAACTTTTAGACCATCTCTTATTTCTCCAGTTATTAGTGCCCCTCCTATTCAGACCACTCTGCATTTATTTTGCATATATTCTCTATTTACTTCTCTATGAACATACCGTATCTGCCCAGTAGAAAGTAAGGTCCTTGGAAACAGGGTGCTATTTCACTCTTGTATTTGAATTTCCAGCACCTGGAACAGGGCCTGGCACATAGCACATGCCTAATGTTTTTTTTAATTATTTTTAATTTATGGAATAAAACAAGCTTTTTCATAGCATAGTACAATTTAAAAAAATTGTACAGGAAACAGCAAATCTACTGTGCTCAACTTACTATTCTTTTCAAATATACAACAAAATTATCGTGTAAAATTTTTTCTTCATTCCCTCTGCCCTAGAGATGGCTACTATTAGACACAAATAGGTATACGTACACACATATCCATATATACATGGATACGGATGTGTGTATATGTACATATACATTTGTATGTATATGTATGTATATAAAATTATTCTATACATATCTCTATTTATCAGTTTTTTCTCTGGACACTGATAGCATCTTTCTTCATATGTCCTCTATAATTAATCTGGGTATCTAAAACTACATTGCTGTTACTGTATATGGTGTTGTCTTGGTTCTGCTCATTTTGCTTTTTATTATTTCATGCAAGTTTATCCATGGTTTTCTAAAATCATTGAGCTCATCATTTCTTATAGCACAGTAGTATTATGTCACAACCATATACCACAACTTGTTCATCCATTCCCCAATTGATGGGCATCCCTGCAATTTCTAGTTCTTTGCCACCATAAAGAGAGCTGCTATAAACATTTTAGAACATATAAATTCTTTTCCTTTTTCCCTAGTCATCTTTGGAAATACACCAAGTAGTGGTATTGCTGGGTCAAAGGGTATAGGTGGTTTGATAACTCTTTGGGCACAATTCCAGATTATCCTCCAAAATGGTTGGATTAGTTCACAATTCCACCAATGAATTAGTATCCCAATTTTTCCACATCCTCTCCAACAATTGTCACTTTCTTCTTCTATCATTTTAGCCAATCTTAGAGATGTAAAATGATATATCAAGGTTGCTTCAATCTGCATTTCTCTAATCAATAGTGGTTTAGAGCATTTTATATGACTATAAATTGTTTAGATTTGCTGATTGAATCTCTAGAAATAAGACGCACCCAAATGAAGTCATGTAACCATTCAAAGTAGCATATAATTAAGTGTCAACATTAGTATTAATATGAAATACTATAATAGACATCTTAGTGCCTGAGAAGCACCAGGAACTGGTAAAAGAATAATAAATATCACATAGTATGTGCTCTGTGGGAACTCAATGAGCAGGAAGGGTATGATGTGCACCCAAATACTGTATAGGATGTGACAGGAGCAAAGATTCATGCAATGGCTTACAGTAATATTTGAAGAGAATTCAAAAGAAGTGTTCAAGCTCTCTTATCCCCTTTCTCCACCACTTAGTAGCAACTGCTCTCTAAAACAGGTGACTTTGTGGTAAGTCAGAGGCCATATAAGTAGAACAAAGAACAGACAGTCCAAACTCAGAATGTACATAAGCAAGCAATATTAACTGAAGAATATTTTATCACCATTTGAGACTTCTGGTAAATTATTAAAGGCTGAAAACATGAGCATCATGTGTTTTCTTTTAAGTATTTCAAAATAGAATGTATTTTATTTTGGCTCAGTAGACTAGGTCTTATTTCGTAAGACACAACAGCACAGAAATGATTTCCCAGGTCCTTCTTCAAAGACAGGAATTATTCCGTCTCCAATGGTGTGAATGATGTTTCAACAATTTTCTTCACTTCCCGCAACTTCTACAGCAATGATTGGTGGAGACAAATGGTTTATTTATTCTATTTGATCTCAAATTTATACTTTGGGAAGTTTAAGCATGAAAAATGGCATAACACTGTGCAATGACTTACTTTGTTAGACTTAGCTCTTTTCAGCAATGCAAGGACTTAAAACAATTCCAAAAGACTCATGATAAAAAATGCCATCCACATCCAGAGAAAGAAATACGGAGTCTGAATGCAGATTGAAACAGACTATTTTCTTTATTTGTTTTGTTTTTCTTTCTCATGGTTACTCCTATTTGTTCTAATTTTTCTATACAACATGACTAATGTGAAAATATATTTAATAGGATTGTATATGTAGAGCCTGTATTGGATTGCATGCCATCTTGGGGAGGGGGAAGGGAGGGAAGGGATGAAAATGTAAAGCTTATGGAAGTGAATGTTGAAAACTAAAAATAAATAAATTAACTTGTTTTTTAAAATGGCGGAAAAGTGAAAGAGAAAGAAAAGACAATGAAGAGGATTTGGCCCACCCCATGGCTCATTATTGGCCCTGATCTTGTAGTGTTGCTGGGGTTTTTTAAATTTTTAGGTTCTATAAATTTCTCATGCTTTAGAACACTATTCCTCTGCACAGATGGTCATAATTTGAACAGTTATCATTCACTGTATGTTTATTTAAGGGAGCTCAAAGCTCATAAAACAAACAAACAAAAAATCAGCAAATAGCAAAAAAAAAAAAAAAAGGCAGGGGGAGGTGTGTGTGTGACAAATTTCATTCATAGCTTGAATTTGCCCCAACCCTTAACTCTTCCAAGTCAGTCTTGAGAGTCTAAAACATACTATGTAAGTAAGTTCAGGGGGCTAAACCACTACTTGTAGAGGCATCAAATATGAATTGGAGAAAAGGTATACACACTACAGAAACTAGCAAACTGGAAGAATGGGGAGTTTTTGAGAAAGACATGAGTTCTGTTTTGGTATATGTTGAATCTGAGGAACTAGCAGGACAAAAAGATTGAGATCAAGAAAGAAGTAGGCAGAAGTGTGAAGTCAGAACTCAGAAGAGGCACTGGGGATATCTTTGCAGTTTTGCTTTCTAGGTGAAATATCCTTCTATGTAGCACAGAAAGGCTGAGGCTGGTGACAATCAGGTGAGTCTTGAAGTGTCAGAAATTTCTGCAGTTTACTTTGGAGATGGGGAAGATGACCTTGTTAAAAAAAGCACTTGAGCAGACCCTTGAAGATTGGGAAAGATTTAGATAATTGGATAAGAGAGGAAAAAAAGGCATCCCTGATAGGGATAATAGCATGAATGCTGTATTAAAATGAAGGAGAAGATTAACTTAATTAGGAGACAGAGAGGATATTGTCCTAGTTGGAGTAAAGGGTTAATGTTGAAAAGTTATGAATTATAAAGGTATAGAAATAGTAGGCATCACAAAAATCTCTAAATGGTAAACTGAGAAATTTAAACTTCTTTTGGCACATAATTTTTAAACAGAAGAATCACATGATGAAATTGATATATACATATATTTGACAGGTACATTCTCATACAAATATATGCATGTATTATATTTTACACATATAATTAATTAAAATACAAATGTTAGCCTTCTGAAGGAGGTATACAAAATGCACTAGAAAAGAGAGAAAAATGGAAGAGGCCGGTAAGATTGTTGAAGTCATCTTGAAGAAATTAAAGACCATAAGAACATAAGTGGTATTTTCACCAATGCTGACAACTAAAGGCAAGGACTACAAAAGAGAAACAAATTTAAAAAAAGAAAATGGAATCACAGTTTGAGCTTTGCTAAAAAGAACTTAATATCTTGATTTACATTTTTTTCTAACAACAATCAATCATTTTTGCTTCCAAATATCTTCAATATTACAATATTAAGGTGATTTTCTGTGGGAAAGTTTCATGCATTGTGTCAAAAAAATGTGCAGGTAACTCAGACACATCTCCAATGTTTTGAAATATACTGACAAAATAAGACTTTAGCTAGCTATCCTAAACCAAATTATCATCCCTTTTAAATATTACACACAAAACATTGATTAGTATAAGTTTTCTAAGTTAATTTTTTTTTTGCTTCAGAATAGTACTCATACACCATTGGAGAATATTAAAATCTTAAACCTTAGTATGCATGACAACCTTTGTTCAAAAAATATTCTAGGATTTAATTCTTCTAATTTAAGAACAGATATCTTTTAAACAGTGTGAACAAATTCAGCAAACTATTAAAAATGTGTTAAGATTGCCTCAGTGTTAAATGATTACACCATTTTGTGGTATAGATAGAGGAAGGTAAGCAGAATGGCTATTTCTGGAGAAAAGACAGTCTGTGAATTTTTTTTTCTATAGCAACTTTTACCATGGTAACAAATTCAATACAACCCACAACTAAGAAGACACACATTAATTACCTGGCCCCTGAAATCATGCTGAGCTAGGGAATGCATAAGCCATCAAAATCTCTAAAGGAAGTCCTGATTCTGTTCTTATTATGGTGTGGGTGGTAGAACAGTATGACACAATAGTGATCCTTGCCCTAGTTAAAATTGTGTCAGAGTTTCCATTCTAAAACCTCACTTTTCAAAAGCTTGTGTTTCATGTAAAAAAGATTTTATAGATGTTGAAAATAAACTAATCAAAGAACATTACCAAGAGAAAATAAAATAAGAGCTCAGACAAACGTTTATTCGTGTTTGTTTGCATGAATACCTCTTAAAATAGAGTATGATCAATTTTAGATATCCAACCCTAACTTCTCTTCCAAACACCAATCTTCTATCTCATATCTTGTACATTTTGAAACGGATGTCCCATAGACACTTTAAACTTAACATGTATGAAACTGAACCCATTATCTTCCCCTTAAACCCTCTCTCATTTCCCAACCTCTAGTCCCCCAGGCTTGCAACCTAAGTGTCATCCTTCACTTCTCACTCTCTCACCTTCCATATCCAATTTATTGCCATGGCCCCATTGATTTTACCTCCATAAACTCTCTCACATATGCCCTTGTCTGGCCTCTGACCCTGACACCATCCTTGTATAGCCACTCATCATTTCTCACCCAAGACTATTATAATAGTCTACTGGTTGGTCTCTCTGCCACGACTATCTCCCCACATCCTCCACTCAGCTGTCAAAGGGTTTTTCCTAATGCACATGTTTGATCACATGAACTCCAGTTCATTAAGGCGTTCTCCATCTTGTCAACTCCACTAAATATGAAAACTCCTTACCAACCATCAAGTGAGGTTTAATTTCTTTTTCTTGACACTTAAGACCCTCCACGATATGATGTCACATTACCTTTCTAGTCTCAGTCTACTTCCCTCTATATAGTTTACCAAAGAAGATGGTAGGGCCTGTCGAGGGTTTTTTTTTAGTTTTAGTTTTTTTTTAAGACTAGAGCATGTTATAAGGCTACTTGAGGTCAGGTACTATGTCCTTTTTCATAGCTGTAGCCCTAGCAGAGTGCATTACACAAAATAGGCATCATTTTTTGGTTGAATTGGCTTAAATATGTTTGTATTATTTCAGTTAGAGGTTGAATGAACTGTGAGCTCCCAACTGAAAGATCCATTAACAAATTCATGAATTTTGCTTTGGCAAATTTTCTTTAGAAAACTAAAAGTTTGCTTAATAAGGCTTTTGTTTTGAGCAGAATTATTACTACACATTTGCTAAATCTAATAACTGTATAGTAAATGCAAGATTTGTGATGCCAAAATACACTTTGCTTTATTCTGGACAGTAATCCTAGAAATAGACTTTGCTTAACTATAACTGGCTTTGAATGTGAATATAATTTGCTCTGAATAAAAATGTGTCCATTGTTCTTAGTCCATTCATAGACTTAAATCAAGACATGCAAATGATGTTTTACATTATGAAAGGAGTGGATAAGTTGTAATTTTTGGCTATAAGTTATTATTTAAAAATAAGTGTAATATCGTTCAACAACTGAGATTTGCTTTAATTGGTTTTCTTAAACTAAAACTATTTTTCATATTGAAATCTTAGATTAGCAAATTGGGTGTCCAACAATTTGTAATATGATGATTGACAAAACCAAAAGTAATAGCTCTTTTCTTTCATAGCCCATGGCTCCTAAATCTGCTCTTCTTTATAGACATAATGTAGTTGAATGCATTTTAAAGGGTGGTAACTATTGATTATTTAATGGAAGATGTTAGTATGAGAAATGCTGAAGTAGCCCTATTTAGTGCTCTCCTGTGCATTATGTAAGATGGCAGAAAAAATCCTGTAACCCCTATTAATATTTAATAGATGTAAGGCAGTATATTACAAAATTGCCCTTGGCATCTGATCTAACCATATAGAAGGATTTTTCAAGTATCCGGAAAAGGAATAACTGATTTCCCTACTCTCACATTGTTCATGAACACAAGTAAAGAAAGATCTGCCCTAACATGCTTTCAGAGTTGATAGTACAAAGAAAACCTTGAAATACCATCATTCCTACAAGCCAACTTAAATGTTTTAGAAAGTCATATTTAAGTAAACAAGTACCACATGAGAATAAAATTTTCCAGTGTTTTTCTACATTTTCACTCCTTTCTTTTTCTCTCACTCCAAGCCAAAGGGCATATTCAGAAGGGATATCAAGTCAGTGAAAGGTGTTGTTGTTGTTGAGTCATTCCAGTCATGTCTGATTCTCCATGATCTCATTTTGGGGTTTTCTTGGCAAAGATGCTGGAGTGGTTTGCTATTTCCTTCTCTAGCTCATTTTACAGTTGAGGGAACTAAGGCAAACATGGTTGGCTATGTGACTTGCCCAAGATCACATAGCTAGTAAGTGTCTGAGGCTGCATTGGAACTCAGGTCCTCCTGACTCCAGAGCTGGTACTCTATCCACTGTGCCACATAGTTAATTCTATCTAAAATAACTATAATCTTTGGGGCTGTATATTTCATCACTCTGTCTATTGGGCTCTCAAAGATATTTTTTTTAATTTCAATTAATTTGAAAATAAAACAAGGAATTTTTAGGATAACTAATGAAGAAAACTCTCATTCCATAGGGAACAAATTTCTCTTCCTTCTAGTCCTTCACTAACTCTCTTTCCTTCTAACCTTCACTGAGACTTGCTTAACGGAGAGGGGACATTACATCCCTGGTCATCCTCTCCACTCTGATTAAACCTTCATTGGTAAGCCCTGTAACATTGGTCCTAGACGGGGAATCAGAATATTCCTTGCTTTTCATTGACACTTCTAGACCTTCCCTTAAACCTGTTCTCCTTTGAGGTTAGCTTCATTAA
Source organism: Phalanger gymnotis (assembly GCA_028646595.1). Lineage (NCBI taxonomy): Eukaryota > Metazoa > Chordata > Mammalia > Diprotodontia > Phalangeridae > Phalanger > Phalanger gymnotis. The sequence goes on along the minus strand of CM053622.1, from coordinate 503,130,865 downwards.
AATTTTCACTTTATTCAAATTAGAGTGACTGATGTATACAGATCCTCAGGTCCTTCTCCCAACTTTCTCATGGAGTTCAGCACTTGGATCACCAATCTCCTTCTCCTCTCCAACTCCGGCCCTTATTCTAGGTGACTTCAACATCCATACCGATGCTCCCTTAACCCCCAATTTGTTTATTGTCTTTAAATCCCCTGAACTACTGCACTCCTCCTCAGCTACATGCACAGTGGCACACCCGTCACTTATCTCAACATTACTTGCCAGTCTTCAGGTCCTTAATCAAAATGTCTGACATTCCTCTATCTGACTCTAAACTCCCATAATTCAATCTCTCCCCTATGCCTCACTCCTCCAAAACTTTTTTCACCCTCATGAAGACTTCCAGTTTTTCCATCCACAGTGTTTTCTCAGAACGTTAACCTTGTTCTGCTTTCACTTGCCTCTATCTAATCTCCACCCCATAGCAAACCAATTCCCCTCTATGCCTCATTTACTGCTGGAACCCTATGCCCCCTTGTCCTATAACTACTTAGTTCTTGTCAAACTTCAGCCCTGGATTATTCTACTTCTAAAGTACTGCTAAACAGAGTAGAAAAAACATACAATGATGCAGACTGGACACAGAGTCAGCAATGAATTCATGGTGACCAACAAATGGACATTCCCCTGAGAAGCTATTGCAAAATATCTCTCCTCAAGCCTCCACACTGCCCCCTTCTGCATGTATCTCATCTGAATACCATTCCTATTATTTTGCTGAGAAAATTAAGGTCATTCACTGTGATCTCCCTCTTTTCCCCTTCTTATCTCTAAGCCTTTTGACACCCTTCTTGATTCTCTCCTCCTTCCACAATCTCTGAAAAAAAGGTGGCCCTTCTAATCTTCTCCAGCAGATTGCAACCTCAAGTATTCTCTCATCTCTTAAATCTCTAAGTTCTCCATCTACTAGTTTCTTTCCTACAGCCTTCAAACATGTCTAAGTTTCCTCCATCTTCTCAAGCTACCATTCCATATCTCTCCTCACTTGATTGCCAGCCTCCTAGAGAAAGCTATCTGCACTCACTCTCTTAACTTCTTTGCCTCTCATTCCTCCAAATTTTGTGGTCTGTTTTCTTCCAACCTCATCAATCAAATGAAAATTCTTTCTCTAAAGTTGCTGCTGTTCTGTTAATTGCCAAATCTGACAGTCTTTTCTCAGTCCTAATTCTTTTTCACCTAACAACCTGTTACATTTGAGCTTACTACCTATAGTTACCTCCTAGATACTCTTTTTTCCAGAGAGAAGAGTCTTAGGCAAATAAGCACAGTTAGGAGACGAGATTAATCTCTATTTAAACTCTCATCTATTCTGCTGATTCATCCTACATGGCACACCTCCTAATTGTGCTAATTCCCCTAAAACTCTGGTCTGGGCTCTCTTATTTATATATACTTTATTGGTGACTTCTACCCACCGGTCTCCTACCTTCTGGGGAAGGGAAGAAACATCAGATAAGGGGAAAAAACAGTATTTCATCCTATGAAGGTATCTTTCCCTGACCTCTTCCTCCCTAGAAGATAGGAGAGAAGCACCATTCCATCCTGGCCTGGTACTCTCTGCCTGGGAAAGAGGGAAACATGATTCCATTATGTTCCCTTTGCTGGTTTCCTGACCTGGATTGGCCTTCCTGCAGAGAAGGGAGAGAACTGCAATCCTATAGGTTCCCCACACTGATCCCCTCACCTGAACTGCATAATACCCTGAAAGGACTCTAACCTGAGGAAAAAGCCTATAGGGATGTTTATAACCCATCTGAACTCATTCATTAATGATTAACAAACTCGTCCCTAGTTGTACCATCCTCACCTCAATAATTCTGAACCCTTGTCTACCATTATTCAATCACCATTCTCTATCCCCTGCTTCCCACTTCCTTACTTACATCCATCTCAGTATAACTCCCCTTTCCCTCATGTCCAAGTATAAAGCTCCCTAGCCCTTCTATTGTGCTCTCTGGGATGCCCAGTCCATAGGTAACAAACTTGCTTTCATTTTAAATCTTTGCTTTTCCTTCTCCTTCTACATTCTGCCTCTCACTGAGACTTAGCTTCCTTCTAATGACACAGCTTCCCTGGCTACCTTTTCCATTACTAGATGCCTTTTTACTCCTTTCCACTAACTTACTGGTCAAGGTGGGGTAGTCGGAATACTCCTTGGTACCCAATGCAACTTACAGCCTTCTCTGTGACGCTCACTCAGTAATCACTCCTTCTCTCAGGTTCATTCTATATTTACTATCCAATAAACATTCTAGGGGCAATAGACCTCCAGGGCACTCTTCTTTCCTCGATGAATTCAGTGCCTGGCTCATGGTCTTTCTTTCCTCTCAGCCCCATATAGTTATAGTATTATTCTCTCAAACATGCTAATCTCCATGTTCCTCAACTTATTCATTTCACATCGCTTTGATACCCTTGATCTTGATCGTCACCCGCAAATAAATCATTTCCACATTCATTAACTCTAAAACTCCCTTATCTGATCACAATCTGTTGTCATTCTACTTCTCCCTTTATCTTGCAACCACAAACCCTATTCTCTTTCTTTAATATGCTTTCTAATTCCCTTAACCCTCAGTTATTCTTCAAGCCATCATCTCTGTGCTGACTACACTCATCTCCCTTCACCATCTTGGTGATCCAGTTCGACTCTATACCGTTCCCTTTTCTAGAGTCCTTGCCCCTTATCCTATCACCGATCCTCAGACTTAGATCCCTACCCCAATGTGTTCCTATTCATAAGGCTTCTGACTAAAGCTGGAGAGAATCACAAAACCATGTTCACTGGTTCTGGGTCTACTACAAATAGAGGTCGCATATTTTGAATTCAGCACCCACTGTAATGACAATAATTTTGTACCTCCCTAGTTGTCTCACTATTTCACCCACCGCATTCCTTTTTCTAAACCTTTTCTTCCATCCTCAAACTTCTCACGGATCCCCTGCCCATCCTTTGAGCTGAGAAACTTGCCTCGTATTTAATTAAAAGAATTGAGGGTATTTCTGAGAGCCCATACTTTTCCCTTTCTCACTTTATCCTGATTCCTCTTCTTCCTGTCTGACCACTCCTTCCTAATATCCTTTGAGGAGTCTTCTTCATCTTGGTCACACCCAGTAACAGTGGGTGCTTCCAAGAGTTCTGTCCTGGGTCTTCTTCTCTTTATAAATTATTTAACTTAGTGATCTCAACAGCTTCCATCGATTTCACTGAATTATCACTTCTATGATTCTAGATTTACTTATCTAGACTCTCTATTAACCTCCAAACTCATTTCCACCTGCTTATTGGATATTTTGAACTAGAGGTCCCAAAGACATCTTAAACTCACGACATCCAAAACTGAACTCTTTATATCTCACTGATGAATGTTCTTCCTAACTTCCCTATCAGTGTTGAGCGTATCGCCATCCCGTCAGTAACCCAGGGCTCAAAATGTCGGTTTCATTCTCATCTCCTTAACTCTCTCACCATCACAAGCACCACCCTATCTCTTGCCAATATGTGTTAATTTAGCCTTCATAATATCTCTCACATATGCCCCCTTGTCTCCTCTTACCCCCTTATACAAACCCTTATTAACATGTTTAGAACTTACAGCTTATGCTTATAACCATTGTCATAGGCTGTTGGTTGATCTCCCTGCCTCAGTCTCTCTACATGCCAGTCTTCCTTCAATCAGCTGCAAAAGTTATTTTTCTAAAGTTCAGGTCCTAGCCATGTCAACCCCTTATTCAATAAAAACCAGTGGCTCCCTATTACCACAGAATCAAATATAAAAGTCCCTGTTTCATATTAAAAGCCCTTGATAACCTGGCACCCTTCTACCCTTTTCAGTAGTCTTACTCTTTACTTACCCCCTGAACATTGTGATCCAGTCACACCAGCCTCCTTTCTGTGCCGCACAAATGATACTTCATCTCTGGATTCCAGACATTTTCACTGACCCTTCTCCATGCCCAAAACTCTCTTCCTCCTCTTGTCTACCTCCTGGATTCCCTAGCTTTCTTCAATTCTCAACTAAAATCCCACCTTCCACAAGAAGATTTTCCACATCCCCTTCAATGCTAGTGCCTACTCTCTCTTGATTATTTCCAATTTATCCTGTGTATACAGATTGCATATTCTTGTTTTTATGTTGTCTCCTCCTTTAGATTGGGAGCTCCTTGGGAGTAAGGACTGTATTTTGCCTTTCTTTGTGTCCCCAGTGCCTGGCACATCATTGGCACTTAATAAGTGCCTGTTAGATAACTGACTCCTAAGCTTGTCTAGGTTTAACTATCTTCACTATGCAAATGACTCACAGATCTATAGATGCAGACCCAATTTCTCCTCTGAGCCCTAGTTCTTCATCATCAACTACCTATTGGGCATTTCAAACTGAATGACCCAAAGATGTCAAACCCAACATGCCCCAAACACAACTCATTATCACTCTGTACAGACTCACCCATCTTCCAAAATTTCCTGTTTTTTTTTTTCCAGAGGCCCTTCCATCCTTTGAGTCTCTCGAGTCTGGCATTTTAGCATTATCCTCAGTTCTTTCCTCTCTTCCATCTCATGTGTCTGATCTGTTGCCAAATCTTGACATTTCTACCACCATAGAATCAGTCTCTCATTTGACCCTTTCACATAGCCACCAGTTGAATTCAGAATCCTGTCCTTTGCCCACACTATTGCAACGGTTCCCTAATTAGTTATCCTGACTTGTCACTCCTCATTCCAGTGCTCTTTGTGTGCTGATACCAAAGGTATTTTCCTTCACACAAATCCGACGCTCTTAATAAACTTACTATTTAACAAACTTCAGTAGTGCTGTTGCCTTTGGGATAAAACACAGTCTCCTCTGTTTAGATTTTAAGGTCCTTCAGTAGCTGATCCTCACCAATTCCTTTTTTAGTCTTATTGCATATAACACCCCCTACACTCTGTGTTCCATTGAAACTGGTCTCTCTGTTCCTCAGGCATAGCACAGTGCCTCCCATCTCTGCTCCTTTGCTCTGGCTATCACTGATGCCTGCAGTGGCATCTCTCCTCACATCCACCTCAAATACTCCCTTTTTTCTTCAAGACATAGTTCACATACCACCTTATAATGAAGCTTTTCCCAACCCCAACCTCTGTTCCCTCCCTCCCTATCCTGTATTTTACTACCTTGTATTTATTTGTGTTTATCTTTTTTATATATAAATACATGATATATACATATATAGCATATACACTATACACACATATGCACATATATTTTATTTGTATATGTACATATACATATATAGTATATATATTATATTTACACATGCATGTTTATACATATATATTTTTATTTGTATATATGCATATATATACCTATATAGTAATATATACTATATATTCATACACACATATATACACATATTATATATACATACACACATATATACACACATCTTTATTTGTATACATACATGTACACATATAGTATGTATATGATATTTACATATACACACATATATTATATCTTTATTTGTATATATATGTATATATATGCAAACACATGCAGTAATATATACTATATATACCTATACACATATATACACATATATCTTTATTTGGACATATACATATGCATACACATATAATAATATGTACTATATATGCATATACCTATATACACATATATCTTTTTTGGATGTATACATATACATACCTATATAATAATATATACTCTATATACATATACAATATATACACATATTATATATACATACACACAAATATACACATATATCTTCATTTGTATATATGCATATACACATATAATATATATATTTACATATACACATGTATCTTTGTATATATACATACATATACAGTAATATATATTATATATACATATACACATATATCTTTATTTGGACATATACATATGCATATATAGTATATATACTATATTTACATATACACATGTATTTTTATTTGGATATATACACATATAGTAATATATACTATATATACATACACATACATGCACACATCTTTATTTGTATATATATGTATGTATACATATATAGTATATATATATATACACACACATACACACATATAACTCTGTGTGAGTGTGTTTGTGTGTGTGTGTGTGTGTGTGTAAGAAATGGTTTCTAAGTTTCCTTCCAGATCTAAATCTATTATCTGTATCCTAATTCCAAGATTTTATGATAACAAATTGGAAGCAACAACTATATGTATAATCCCCGTGGTAGGAAGTGAAACAAACAAACAAAAAACCCAATGTTTAATGTGGAATAAGACAAATGCATATGGATAAAGTCTTTAAAGGAAAGTTAGATTATTCTTTGACTTTAGACAACTGCCACATTTTACTCTGATTCACCCTGAAATTTGTATTAGATAATGACAGTCTTAAACTGTTCTCACAAATTACTTGGACACATGTGGATAGCTACCATGCTTTGGTTCTTACAATGGTAGAGTTTGTCATTAATGTCTAAATTGCATAAGAGATTAGGGCAATTATAAGGCATGGACTTTTGGAGAGTTAAGCAGTCTTCAAAAAATCTATTCTCAGATTACCAAAATGTCTCCATATTTTAAAAATCTTCTCTGATAAATGTGGGCAGAATTGACAAAATCTCTTGGTGAAATCTGAATTCCTGGCCTCTGAAAAAATTATGGAGGAAAGAGAGGGAGTGATTGAGGTATTTACACATTGAATTTATTTGTAAATTAATTCTCTCACAAAGAGTTGACCCCACCTATTGGGCTAGTTAGACTAAATTACCTGATTTTTAATCAGAAAACTAAAGATTTTAACACTAAACTCATAAATAAATTTTGCTCATTACCTTTATTAAGTGGTAGTAATGTTTATAATTCAAAAACATTATATTCAGTATTTGCAAGAGACCAACTTTCTGATTATAATCTACCTTTTATATCATTTTCCAATTCAAGAAATTTCCAGCTGATGTTTATTTCTGTTTTCCTTTCTCATTTATAGCGCAGCAGCAGCTTTGGGAATTTTGACCGTTTTCGGAACAATTCCATCTCCAAACCAGAAGATTCAAATGAGGTAAGTATAATTCAGTATTTCAGTTAATTCATGATTTCATTAATATGCACCACAAGTGCATATTACAACTCCTTTGCATTGTCTCATCGTATGTTTGTTTGTTTCATTTTGCTTGTGCCATTTTATAAACTCTCCTCGGAAGATCTATCAAACATACTAAACATTCTTTGGTTCTAAGAATAGTTTGTGGAAACCAATGCAGCAATCAGGCTGTTATTATCTTTCTTTTTCAATTCATGAACAACTCCTCACTTTTCTAATCGTATACGTTTATACATGGTGAATATACTTGCTAAAAAATAACTTTTTAAATTTATTGTGATTGTTATACAGATACAATATCAAAAATTTTAAAAAACCAAAATATAACCTGGCAGCTTTTGCAAAATACAATAATTTTAATTACTTAAATATATATTGATTGTCTGTGCATGGTGCAAGGTACTTTGCCAGATGATGGGAGATAAATACTGCAAAAGAATACTAAGAATTTTTGGATATGGAACAAAGGACACAAATTATATCCAGAGCAAGCAGCATAAAAAATACACTCAAATGGAGGAGTGTGAAGGCAGGGGAGAGAAAGGATGACACTGCCTCATGATGAGAGAGAGAGATACCAGAATACTAGGGCCCATTGGTGAAGGTGAATGGTAACTCTTGCTAGGCCAACCCTGGAGAAGAAGTACACTGACTTCTAACTTCCTATTCCAAATAGTCATTCTTGATAACTGCATCTCAAGTTCAATTGTTTCTTCTCACCTACCCATATAGCAAAGAGACAGATCCTTTGGGTCAAGAGGCCAAAAGGGTACTTCAAGCAAACCCTCATAAAACTCTCAAAAAATCATGAAAAAAATATTCAAGCTGTTAAAACTGGAAAGAACCTTAGAGACTACTTTGTTCCAAGCCTTTATTTTACACAGAGGCCCAGAGTTACTTTTAGAGCAGAGACTAGAACCTCAAACTCCTAATTCTTAGTCTAGAGCTCTTTTCTCCAGTTTCTCTGAAATTTGATCTTCTGAGATAAGGCCAAGCCTCATTTGGCTTCCAAATGAAGACCTTCCTGAATAGCGATATGATGACTCAAGCAAAGTAAATGAGTAGGAAAGAGCACCTCTTTGTCTTCGATACACTCTGACCCCAAAGTTACCCTTCCCAAAGAAGATAATCCAAAAGACTTCTTCAGGGGGAGAAAGGGATTGTGCCTGCCCCAACCTTGGGTGGGGTGCAACATGTATAGGAGATGGTAGATACATCCACTCTCTTTCAAACACACACCATTAGCTCATTGGAATCTCTCCTCTTTCCTGGATGATGCAGGAGCTCAGGTACTACCAGGCCTCTGCTCTCTCCCCTTCTTGACCCCAAAGGATGAGGGAATTATAAATCAACTCTCTCAGCAATTCTCTGGGTGCTTCTCACCATCTTACACAAAGCTCCAACCTTCTAACAGTTCTGTTATGCTATCAGGCTCTGCTACTGCCTTCTTCCTTTAGAGGAATAATTGCCATCAATGTCTCTTCACTTCCCAAAAACAAAGTCCTGCCATCCAATCCTATTTCCAGCTCTAAGATATAGTCCCTATTCTCAAAGGAACTCACAATATATTTTTGGAGATAGGGCATGTATGTAAAAAGATGACTTACAAGTTGGTATAGAAGTGCCAGATAAGTGGTATAGACAATAAAGGCCACTAGAATTCAGAGGAGGAAGTAGTATTGATGAAAAAAACCTTAATTAATGAGTAAGAATAGCTCGACTGGTAACTAAAATTAAGTGTAGCAGGTCCAAAGTTTCACAAGTCCAGAATTTTATATAAAATATAGACTTCTAATGTAACATACCAGAAAAACACCTCTAGAGGTTAGGTGTTTTAATATAACTGCTTTCTGATATTTTTATTAGATGTTAAATAATTGGGGCAGGTAGGTGGTGCAGTGAGTAGAGCACCTGCCCTCGAGTCAGGAGGACCTGAGTTCAAATCCAGCTTCAGATACTTGACACATGTGCTAGCTGTGTGATCTTGGACAAGTCGCTTAACCCCAATTGCCCTGCCCTGCCAAAAAAATGATGTTAAATAATTTTCTTATGAGGAAACAAAATCGAAGAATAAAATATAGTTGAATTCTCAACTATGAAATTGTCTGAGAGGCACAGTTGAACCTGGAGCCAGGAAGACCAAATTTAAATCTGGCTTCTGACATTTACTAAACTTGTGACTCAGGGCAAGTCATTTAACCTTTCTCTGCCTCAGCTTCCTGATCTGTAAAATGGGATAATAATAGCACCTACTTCTCAGCATTGTCATAACTATAAAATGAGTTAATATTTGTATAACATTTTGTAAACCTTAAAGTTCTATAGAAGTGCTAGCTGCTATTATTCATCCAGGACTTTTGGAAGAGTCTATGAATATTTTCCATTAGAATAACTTCAGATTATAATCAAGGATATAAGAATTTTGTTCACTCCTCTATGACATTCAACACAGCCAGATTAGGGTAAATCATAAGGAAAACTTTAATGTCTCAATAATGCTACTAATTATGTCTTTGATACTTCTTCTTGTCATTCTCTAGATATCTCTCTAAAGAGAAGATCCCTGCCACCTATAGTTATTCAAATAAGGACAAGTAGCCATCTGTCAGGGCAGAATTAATTCTTAAACTGGGAGGGATGATAAACTCCAATCTCTAACATCCCTTCTACCTCCAAGATTCATTTTCATGGAACAACACCTACCATTACACATTTTGTTGAGTCACCCTATGTTAGTGTTATGGGAAAATGGCAATGATTTGTGATAGATTTTGAGCCGAATCTCACTTTTTAATCAACGAATGTCAAATAATCTTGAGCCATGTGAGAAAAAGCCATATATCTTTACTACCCTTTCATAAGGAATATCAGCTTTCCAACTTCATTCTAGAAATATCTCCCACTCCTCACATACATATATTTGCTTATTTTGTAAACTGACTAGAATTTAATTTATCCATCTAAAAACCATAAAAGGCTGAAACGACCAGTCTAAGAATTAGCTAAGTTCAATCTCTGACTACAAGGTCATTTCAAGTGATGTTCAAGCCATGAAGTTAATATTTGAAGCTCCAATTTTTGAGATTTTCTACAGACAACTATGGTTGGACCACTTAAACACACGCAGATGGGAATATAAGCCTGTTGCTTGAAATTTTGGAGATCATCCACACACGAATATGCACAATCTAAAATTCTAGGTATTACTCTAAGATCAAGGTTCTTTGATTTATAATTATGGTATTTACTAACAATCCTATTTAGAAATGTGAAGAGGAAGGCATAAATGAAGGTAGAGAGCAAGAACCAACTAAAACGCCAAATAATGGTGGAAGACTAAGCAAAAAAATGAGGGCTATTTCCTGGACCATGAAGAAAAAAATTGGTAAGAAGTACATCAAAGCCCTGTCTGAGGACAAGGTACGTATAGCCTATAAAACAACAGTTTGACTATTGATGGATTTTTTTTACAGTGGTTGATAACAAAATACTAATAATACCACGAATGGTACTTTGTGCTTCATAAAGTACTTTCACATCTATTTTCTTGTTTTAGTCTCCAATGAGAGAAACAAGAGAATTATTACTATCCTTATTAAGGTAACTGAGACTAAAGAACGTCAAGTGTCTTGCCTAAAATCTAATGGTAAAGGAGAGAGTAAAACTGGTTTCTCAATTGCTAGTGGAAGTGTTCATCTCAGGTAGCAAGCTGTTCAAGACAGATTATAAATTCATTTCATAATAATAATCCATAACTATGGAATGCACCCAGATTTACAAAGAGCTTTGCTCATAATAGGGATGTAGTGTATTATTAGTCCATTTTATAGATTTTTAAAACTGAGGCTCAGAAAGGTGATACATATTTTGGCTTTACTGCTAATAAATTTCTGAGACACTGAACTACTCTTTGTCCTTCCGTTTCTCTAGAAGAATGCCTTGCCTATCATCCCACCACAAAAGCTCTGGCCTAGCACACAAGTGGATTTGCAAAAAAAAACCAAAAACCAAAAAACAAAAAAAACAAAAAAAAAAGATGGAGCAGTAGAGGAATTAGCACTCTCTTAATGTTATTACAGGATATCCCAAAAGCCTTGGTTCCACTTAGGCTTTAATAGCTTAATAGCTTTGAGCGTTAATAGTTTAAAACTGTACCAAGGTTTTTGGGACACCCTGTAGCCTCTGTGATACATTTGCCAGGCTCCCTGAGCGTAATTTTTTATGTACATTAAGAGCTGAGAGCTATTTTGCTGACTGGGTACTTAATAGTATCTCAGTCAGATGACTATAGCTACAATCAATCGATGTAAAAGCAAAATTGGGTGAAGGCACTAAGGAACATCCCTTGCTCAGCCACTGCTCAAAGAATATATTCAAGTAGTCTATGTAGAATATATATGTGTGTAGTCTATGAGATGAAATTATATCTGGATAGACATCACAAAGTTAACATGCTTTATGCAAGCTGCATCAATGTGGAAAGTATTTGAGATAATTTCAAGAAAAAGGAAACGTATTTTAAAACAGCTCACCTCTCCTAATTTCAATTATGCAAGATTTGATTTTCCCTGGAAAAAGGTCAAAGATGCTAAGTAACAAATCTGGGACAACAATTTTAAAGAGTCTTAGATAAACAGTGTTTCTTAATTGCAAAAAAAAACAAAACTGAGATGAAATAATTAGGAAAAGATTAAACTCTCTTTGAATTCCCAACTGATAGATTGTGTTGGTAAATAGATTAAGCAGCAAAAATGAAAGAGTATAAGCAGCTCAACCAAATGCGGCTTCATCAGAGATATGGCTGTCGTTCCATTTTACCTTTCTAAAATATATTTGACAATATGTCAGTGCTAAATTGTAACTGCTTCATTGCAATTTAAGTAGAATTTCACATTGGGTTCATCTAAAAGTTTTTTTTCCCCAAATGCATTCCAAATTTTTCTCCTAGGAAAAGAAATTAAGTAAATAATGATGGCCATGTTCTGTGCTGCCAATATCATATTCTTAAATATATTGATTCTAAAATATGACTTACTTGATGCATACATGTGTGTGTATGTGTATGTGTGTGAAAGAGAGAGTATCCAATAGAAATACTTGACTCTGTACTTACACTGTGATATTTGAAAACAAAGGATGAAGAGGATGAAGAAGATGCTTACTCATATAGAAACAGTGACCCAGGAGTTGCAACCTACGCAGAAAAATTTCCTCTCAAAGGCAGTGACTCTATGGACAGTATCTACAGTGGCCAAAGTACATCCAGTAAGTTCAAAGGAACAAATAAAAAGTATTAAACATGATAATTTTGAGAGGTCAATTTTAATGGCCTTATTTATGTGGAGATAATTTTATTTATCTAATTAGCTATGAAAATCACAGATATTTGGTAATAAAACATAGCAAAAAACTAAAAGGTGTTGACTCCACATCAAATCTCCACTCTTAAAAATTACACCTAATAAGATTATCAAGAGTATGTGTTGTTTCAAAAGCTTATAATGGTATGAGTACCATTTTGTTTTGAAAATTAATATTTAAAAAAGTTTTGTTATACAGTAAGTTTTAATCTCTACACATAAAATACAGTAGAGAATGGAAACAGTTGTCTTAAACTGTGGCTTTCTCTTCAATATTCACCCATAGCACTCCAATAGAGCACCTTTTAATTGGCCATCCCCTTGCCCTAAATGTACTTCCCTTCTTACCTCTTTCTCATAGTATCTTTCTCTTCCTTTAAAGATTCAACTAAGGCACAGCCAGTCTTTCACCATATCCTGTCATTTCTACTTTTACAGTATCTCTCCCATACGTCCCTTTCTTTCCACCTTCACAATTGTCACCCTAGGGCAGACCTTTATCATCTCACATCTGAACTATTGCCTTCTGGTTGGCTTCCCTTCCTCAAGACTCTGCTCTGTCCAGGCTATTGTGCACCGAACTGCCAAAGCGATTTTTACTAAAATATAGGTCTGGTTAATACTCAATAAACTACAGGATCAAATATAAAAACCTCTCTGTGGCTTTTCAAAGCCCTTCACAATCTGGCTCTCTCTTACCCTTCCAGTTTTGAAGTACTTTGCTCCTCCCTAAGATCCAACAATACTAACCTTGTTGTTTCTTGAACAGGATACTCTATCCATAGACACCTTGCCCCTTCTTGGCTGTCCCCTTGCCTAGAATGCATGCTCTCCTCAAATCAGGATGCTAGCTTCCCTGGCTTTATTAAGATTCAGCTTAAATCTCACCTTCTGGAAGAAGTTTTTCTTCTTCCTCACCTCCCATTTACTCTAAACAACTATAATTGTTTACATATTGTTTCAGCCATTAATGATGTCAGGTTTTGGGGTCCCCCCCAACAGGGACAATGTGTTTGTCTTTCTTTGTATCCCCAGTACTTAGCACAGTGCCTGATACATAGAAAGTGCTTAACAAATGTTTGTCGACTAACTTTATACACAAAATCTTTCTAGATGCTACCCCCACCTTCTATTGACTTTCATCCCTAACTGCTTTGTATTTAATTATTTTGTATTTTTTCCCTTCATTTTTATTTGGTATATATTGGTATATAAACATGGACAAAAATGTAGGAACTTGTTATCAGGAGACACAACTTTTTTATTTAAAGGGTATAAGTTTTCCCATGGAACTTTAAAGTGGTTGCCTTGGCCTGTTGTGGGTCAGTTGGGGATGAATTGTTGTGAATCAAAATCATACTTTTGTGTTCAGCCTGTAAAAGGAAATCTTGATCTCAGTCAGGTTCATTGTTGGAAGCAAAAAAATGAGCAGAAGTCGAAGACTGGAGAGTGAATTTTTGTTCCTATGACTGTGTCAATACAGACAACAACCATCCACAGTTGATTTGTGGTAGCCCAAACCAATTATTTTTTATTCCCATTTGACAAAATAGAGTAAAAGTTCAAAATAAAGACTGACCACCGTGTAAACTCATCAAATTAATCAAGGAAATCTCTGAACAATAAACCTTCTGTGAGAAATAAACATCTCACCAAGAATTCTACATGGTCATTAGTGAATTTAGGAAAAAAAGGATTTTTATTTCACATCTTCTCTGATGGGTGACCTGGCCTTCAACCCCTTGTGAAAAAAGGGTAACCTAGTAGGCACAGGCACACTTCAAAACAATTAAAAAGCCCTTTTATGATTTCTATTTTAATTCGGATCTTATTGGTTGGGCATTTCAGGGTTCACAGACTATCTGAAAACACCTAAACCCCACCCCTACGTGGGTCTACACCCCTGCTTATATCTCTCATTTCCACATTTCAATCCCCCCTTCATCCTCATTTTCTTTATACTTTAATAAAGGAAGTGCCAAGCCATAAAAAGCTTTTAGTCTGTATCACTCAGATTTTATGATCTCCATAGCATGAGAAAGGAATTTTCTCAACTGCCAAAAGAATTGACAAAAGCATGAGTTGAAGATTTGAACCCAGGATATCCATAAGAAAGAGTCCCATTACCTAAGACAGGGTCTGGGTTAGTGGACCTTATCCTTGGTGAATGACACCTGGCCTGGCAATTTTTTTTTGATACACAGGAAAAAGGCATACTCAGAGCACAAAGAAGAGGAGTCTGCTTTTAGATTTGCTGATTAACAGGCGGCCAACATCCTCTACTGCCCTCCACTACAATTAGTTTGCCATCAGTCTGACTTCTTAGGTTTCACAAATTACGTTTCACATAATTTCTGTGGAAACAAAGTTCAATCATCCCTTATACTTCACACATAAATCTTTGGGTTGGGCAAGAAAAAGAATAACGTAAAAGATGAGTGGAAGAAATATAAATTGTTAACAGTTGATCTGCTAATCTTTAATTAGCAGATATGTTGGTGGGTCAGGAAAAGCTGCCACAAGAAGTTTGTGGATGATTTTTTAGTATGATCCTTTTAAATTTGTTCCCAGATGATGGTTAAGAATATTTATAGCACTGCATATGAAATATTATCTCTGATTTTATCAGGTGGAATCACAAGCTGTTCAGATGGCACAAGTAATAGAGACAGCTTTAGATTGGATGACGAAATCCCATACACAGGGCCGTTCTGTGGCCGAGCCAGAGTACATACAGATTTCACCCCAAGTCCCTATGACACTGACTCACTCAAAATTAAGGTAATGGAAATGTTAAAATCTTCTTGTTGTGAATGTTATAATAATGCTCGTGTCTGCACAATCTGGTTTGGCATAGTAAAGCCAGGTTCTTTGGATAGAGCAGAACCGGCTGGTCAGAGTAAAATGTTGAACAAAATGTACTATGGGGAGCAGTCTATCCAAGCCCAGGAATGGGTTTTCCAAATGATACTCTTTGAGAGCTCTTATGATTAAAAAGCCTTTAGTATTCTTTATTGATGACATTTGTTAGTAATATGATGATGTAAGGGGTCTTGAGAAAGAGGGGAATTACTTTCTGATCATTGAAGGCCCCTCTAACTACTTGGGAATATCCAGTTCTCAATGCTAATTCTAAACTTTAAAGAGGTTAAGAAAAAAAGAAGTAAGGAAATACCTAGCACAGTACCTTGCGCATGATAACTGCAATATTTGATGAGTGAATGAATGAAGATGAAGATTTCAAACAGAAATCGAAACTCAAAACAGCTCTGGAAGAACAAGGAGCAAGAAGCAACACCAGGGAAACTGGGTAAAAATCATTAAGCAAAACTAGACTTGTCTTAGTTCTTCTTAATTGTTTTAAGTTGATTGTTATAAGGGAGACAGAGGTCCCACCTAAGAAACACCTTTTGTTTTCCATTAATTATGCTGAAGAGTTCCTTCTAATGGTTTTATACTAAATGTTTATCACAGGCTTAGATCTGCACACTTCCATTTCATACCATTGTGTACTTCTCATTTCATTTTGCCTCATTCTATTTAAGTATAAGCCTGTAACAGAACACATTGTTAAAGCATCCTTATGGATTCTAACAGAGATGATCCTTCCCACCCCTGGGCATAGCCCTCAGTAACACATAGACAAATCACTCTGGTCACCTGGGGTGCATTGGGTGAGGTGGGTTATGGGAAGAGGGAGGTGAGTTGAGTAGAGACACTAGACACTCCTGAGACCAGTCACACTGCCACTGATCTCAGGTGGGACGTGGCAATGTGTACAGTCAGTTTCCGGCATAAGAAGACATATGTGTCCCTAAAAATCACCATGTGATGCTAAATCACCCAATAAAAACTACAGGGCTTGTGAGAAAAATGGAGCTAGGGGCACAGCACTCAAAAATTTCATCAGTGAAACATAAAAAAAGATAGAAAACTAATAAAAATGGTAGCATAGTTTTATACATGTTAAATGGTTAAGAAATATATAATACTGCAATAAGTAATGGTGGCATACACAACCTTAGGGTACTGTTTGGCCTGCAACCCCATTTCCATGACTAGGGCTGACACAGTCGAAGCCCACAGTCAAGAGGACAGCCTCAATGGGCCGCAACTGAGACATGGAAGAGGCGATGGTATAAGGTGAGGAGTAGAAGGTAGAGGGATGGAGTGCATGGATGCAGACTAACCTTTCTCTGGCCACAGCTCCAACTACACCTGAAAATAGACAATAAATATGGCACTCGAATCTGAAAAATGCATAACATTTGCTTGTGGAAGTGGGTGTCAGAAGGGGTGCAGCTTTTCCTCGATACTTGAAGCTTTCCTTTTGCATGCAATACTGGATGCCTTTGAACCAGGATGCTTAGACATGTTGGAAGTTGCATGATTGGGTCTTTTATATAGAAAATTTCACAAATGTGAAAGAATGGCAAAATACAACCTTGTAAGATAACACACTCAGTGAACTGAGACATCTGGTAGATGTTTGAAGTGCATGTGTGTGTTTTTTGTATATTCCTCCTTAGACCAATTCACCTAGGTGCAGCTTTCTAGTTCTTATCGTTTCTCACAGATGAAATCATGCATAAGCAAATGCAAAATTCTCATTATGCTCAAATAGTTCCCTAATACATCAATCACTGTTATGGTAATTAGGTTGGGACTTTTTTTTTTTTTACTGTATTCTCTTTGGGAATGCTGAGGTAATCAAGTACCTTTGATAAATTTTGCCTTTCAAATGTAATGGCAAACAAAGTGGACTTTTTGTTGTCTTTGCTTTGGAGTGCTTCTCAGCACTAAGGAATCTTTGATTGAATTGGGAGTCTTTGATGACCTGCTTATGTCAAGGGAAGGCCTAGTTCACATGGGTTTGAGTCACATGGTTCTGACACCCTCTGACCCTGAGCAAGCTTTATGTCACAAGAAGGCCTAAGTTATGTGGGTTTGAGTCGCATGGTTGTGAAGCCCTTTGACCCTGAAGAAGTATATATAAATTCAGAGGATGGCATTTTGCCTTTGGGGGCACACTCATTGAATGAGTGTTGGTGATGAGACTCTGGGTAGCTATTGAAGCAGCCCCTCCAGCTTTGAAAACCCAGATGTGGGTGCTTCTTTCTGGTAACTATGTATGTATTGTGATTTGGTCAGACAGATAAAAGCCTGTCTGTTGATCTGTTTGTAATGTGTTTGTGGTTGCTCTGAAGTTCAGGGTGCTGGCTTTTCTCCCTGAACAAAGTGAATGGTATATGTGTGCTTAATTAAAGTAAGATTGTTAACCTCTTAAAGTTGCTTTCCTTAGAAAAGCAGATCAAAGAACCTGTGCTAGTAGCTATCCTGTGTGCTCTTGTTGTTGGTCTTTCATTTCCACAGCACCTGCTAGCAACATTGTTGTTACAATCACTTCAGAACAAATTCATGTTTTCAAAAGAAGTGTTTTAGCAGAACTCACTATACATAAACCCTACCTGCCTCAAAGCCAGGAAGATCTGGATTCAAGGCCCACCTCTGAAATATACAGACTGTATTAAATTTTTCAACCTCTCAGCACTCTAGGCAACTGTTTAAGACTAAGTTACAGAAGAGTCACTGACCTATATTGGTAAAAGGAGTTTCTTCACCCAGTACTTTCCTATAGCAATGAAATCGTAAGTCTGACCCCTACTCTTCTCCTTAAAAATGTCTCAGGTAGCGAACTTAGTAAATTCCATAGGAGGGCAGGCTAAGCTAAATTTGTCTCTATGTTTACATGTTAAACTGTTCCCCTTACAATTTTTAAAGATCTATTTCAATGGAGTGTGCCATGCCAATTAATCAATTTAATATAAATCAATCAGATTCCTAGATGAGAACTTTTAAGTCTTTTTCCCCCCTCTCATGTTCAGATTAGGACAATTGGATTAATTTCATCACTTAATATTTACCGCTTCAAATTGATCTTGGCTGAAATGCTTCTAATGCCACATGCACTAAATTAAGCATTGAGTAATATGGCTGATACTTAATACTCATAATGTTATTTATATATTTTATTTATTACATTCAACCATTCTATTTTCATACAGTGAATTGAAAGTGTTGCCAATCAGGAAAGATGGAACTAGGTGAACTCAAAACAATGACATAACAACATATGCCCCTCTCACCACCAAAAACATGTGTGGTTGGGAGCAACTTGGAGAGAAGAAGGTGAAATTTTCCTTTAATAGGAAAAACTACGGTGTGAGGAACCATATGAGACATTGGATGTGCTGCTATGTATGCAAGGAGATAAACATCAGACATAAGAAACTTGTCAGTAATAACAATAACTAACATATATAATGCCTTTCAGGTTTACCTTTCTCAAAAAAAGAGCACTTCCACACATTGTCTCATCTGAGCTTCACAATAGCACTGTGAGATAGTGAGTAGAGCTATTATCCTTGATGAGAAAACTGAGGGTCAGAGATTCAGTGACTAGTCCAAGATCACAGGTAGATGCGCTGGAAGTATTTTAGTTTTCCACTCTATTGCTATTGACTCACATTATAGGTTATCAATGAACCCTAAGCCCTTCTGCATCATAGCACATGTTTCTTATAGAAATGTGATTTTGAAATAAAAAAATTCAAAAAAAATTGTGTTCGGTTTTTTATGAATGAAAAAGGCATTGATATTACTTTACCTCTTACTATATGCACTGTGCTTGTATTTGCTACACAGAGACACACACACACACCTATATACATATACTCATTCAATATAGATCATTGTTAATTGTTATCATAAACATTATTATAGTAAAACTTTTTCGTAGGTCTTGTGGGGAAAAAAACACCAACTGTGTTTATTGGATGATACAACCCTATCATCACCTCCCAAAAATTTCCCCTTTGGCTTTCTCCCTTCGCTCTTGGATCCCTTCAGATTTAATTGTTACTGCCTCAGCTTCTACTCTATAATGAAATAGATCTGATCCATAGCATCAGAGTTGCTTAAACTGATTTGAAGATTTTCTTTACTTCTAGAAAGGAGACATCATAGACATTATCTGCAAAACACCAA
Organism: Phalanger gymnotis; assembly: GCA_028646595.1. Classification (NCBI taxonomy): domain Eukaryota; kingdom Metazoa; phylum Chordata; class Mammalia; order Diprotodontia; family Phalangeridae; genus Phalanger; species Phalanger gymnotis. The sequence continues at coordinate 503,111,307 of CM053622.1, read as the reverse complement.
TGGGCATGTGGACAGGAATGCTGAATAAAAAAGTGGGCAATTTCAAATTCATTTACGTGGATATAATCTTAGAAGAAGAAGCCACACCAAAGAAGATAAAAGCACACCAAAAGAGTAAGAGGGCCAAACCACAAACTGTGCAGGAATTCCTGGAGAGGATTCTTCTTCAGGTCAGTGAATACATTTTCATTTTATTTCTTTGCTTATGGATAATATGGTGGTTCTATATCTATAAGCAAATGCTGAATTTAACCTAAATCAGGTGATTCAGGTCCCAATTAGTTACTGTCAGTCTATGCTGCCTATGATCTACAAAAAGCACCATTTTCATTTTTGGTTTCTTAGTGACAATATTGCCATGAAAATTCTATTCATTCCAATTCAAACCCTTACTTGTATAACCATTATGAATTCAAACTCTAAGTACTGATTCAATTTGGCAGAACATACACACACACACATTTATATGCATATACATATATATATAAATGTATATATATATGTGTGTGTGTGTGTATATATATATGTATATGTATGTATATGTATTCCACAAGCATACATATACACACACACACACATCTTGAGAAATCCATCATAGGGCAAAGTAAACATTTGTTCTCCTTAAGTGGCCCTTGTAATTTCTGGGGTAAATATTGATAAATTGTAATATTTCTGTAATATTTCTGGGGTTATTGATAGAAGAGTGAGTGACTCTAGAGGAACTGCTAAACATCATAAATACTTAGGATAAAAGGCTGAGAGAATATATAAAGGCAAATATTATTAAGAATAACTGATATTTCTAGATGAGATTAAGATTTCCAAAACACTTTGTATATATATATATGTATATATATATATATGTATATGTATATGTATACATATATATATGTATATATACATATTTCCATCTGTCTACATCGCAAGGTAGATATTTCTTTGATGGATCCATTATCCCAATAATATGGGTATTTTTTTCCAATAGTGTAGGTCCCAATCCACCCACTTCTCATCTTTTGCAATTTGCAATTCTTCCCTATGTCTTTCCCTAAATTCTCCACAGAAGGTTCACCCAATACATAGGGAATCCTCTCTAAGTTTCTTAATGCTATATGGAAACAATTGTTATCCCTTTTGCTATTCATTACTTTGTCCAAGCTACGTTGTTAATTTCAAAATTCTTGCTGCCTGATACCTCCATTTAACTATATTTTACACTAAATACAGCCACCTTTGCAACTTCTATATGTTAGATATACATAAACTTATAACTCTCAGATGGGTTTAATATTCAACAACAGTAGTCACAATTTGCAGTATGCCTTTGCAACTATTTTATCCCAGAAATTAGTAAATCTTCTTGTTCCTTTCTTATATATTCACCTCTTGTCTTCAATCTTCAACATTTCATATCTACTGAATTTATACAATTTATTCCCTAAAAAGAGTGCAACTAGCACTGAACTGAGTAAACTTTACTAATTTGTTATCTGAGTAAAAAATTATTAAAATTAGAGTAAATATGTGAAAAATGCTGTTTTTAGAATGTTAAAGCTGGCTGAGACTTTAAAAGTTATCCAACCTAGCCACTTCATCTTCCAAATGAAGACTCTGAGGAAGTGATTTTCTTTAGCCCACACATCCAGTTAATAATACTCCCTAGATTCTGACTCAGGTTTATCTCTTAGCCCTCTTTCAGTATTCTTTCTGTTATAATAAACTGCCTGAAATGGCCTTTATTGACCTTTCAGTTTCTGGTGATAGTTTTCTCTTGAAAACTATATTTTTGTTCTAGTATTTTAATTCTATTACTTTCCTGAATATGATGTAACTACTTCTCTTTTTTCTTTTTGAAACTATGAAGTACTGCTTATTTTTATATTTTCACACATGGGGTTTTTCTGATTTTAGCAAGTTTACTCCTCTTACTTCCTTTTATTTATTATGAAATTATAAGCAAATAAAAATAGGAAATTAAAGGAAGTTAATATACAGTAATTACATATTATCATTATATCCTCAACCACTAAGATAATAGCTGAAAAATATTGGGCTTTAATAAATGCTTGTTGAATTAAATAAAATATAATTCAATATTATATATAATTCAATAGAGTAATAATCATTGTATATAGTGCTCTGCATTTTACAATGTTCTTACTTCATAACAATCCTGGAAGGAAGGTAGTACAAGGAATTTTACAAATAGTGAAAATTGACTCAATTCAAAGAGGTTGAGTGGAATACACATAATTACATGACTATTTAGTGATGTCTAGGAAAGCTAACCTAATGGCCTTTATCTTAAGCACTTCTGTGAAGAGAATTTTTAAAGTACCTACTATGTACCTTTGTTGTGCTAGGTATTGACAATACAAATTCAAATATAAAACAGTCACTGATGTTAAGGAATTCATATTCTAATAAGGTATTAAATTCATGCCCTCTCCAGTATCAATGGTAGTATTGATTTGATTACTGTTCCCAAACCAAGAGTAATAAATGGAAAGCAGTAATGAGAATGGGAAGGAAGATAAATGAGAGATGGCAAAATGCCCCCATAAACCCTGATTTCCTGGTGAATGGTGGATGGTTGGAAGTATAGCCTGAGACATGAAACCAACTAAGCACAAAGGGTTAGTTGAAATTTCATTCACTAACCCACCAATGAGGATAGTTCTACCAGAAGGCAGAGTCCAAAAATCTGAATGGAAGGGGGTGGGGAAGAGGGAGAGAGAGAGAGAGAGAGAGAGCGCATTATTGGAGTATGTTATGGTTGAATCATATATACTTGAGTTTTCTCATCAAAAACTCCCTCTTGGGGCAGCTAGGTGGCACAGTGGATATAGCACTGTCCCTGGAGTGAGGAGGACCTGAGTTCAAATCTGGCCTCAGACACTTGACACTTACTAGCTGTGTGACCTTGGGCAAGCCACTTAACCCCAATTGCCTTGCCTTCCTCCTCCAAAAGCAAAACAAAACAAACAACATAAAAACCTCCCTCTTATTCCAAGCCAATACTGATGCTTGTAATGCCATTATTTCTCCTCCCTCTCTCACCTCTTCCTCTTTATTGGTTATTCCTTCACTGCTTACATATGTATTTAGGCTTCCATTATTTTTAAGGAAATATAATAAATTGCTACAGTTACATTCTTAATATATATATGTGTTGCTGTTGTTCAGGGAAGTGCCATGTTGAAAGGACTTTTAAATAAAATGACCCTGCCTGAGACCTCTTTAACAGTGAAAATTATTATTGGATAAACTACTAGAAAAATCACCCCGGTGCAAGGAAATATAAATCTGATCGTGTTCCCTATTTCAGTTAATGTCCCAAGTAAGAAATGAATATTTTTCTCTTGTATTTAATAATTAATTATTGTATTAGAAACAAGGTTTTTTTTTTTCCCTTTTCTATTTCCTCAACTAGAAGTATGGGAAATCTCTCAAAGATATACCCAGGCCAAGCTCTAATCAGACAGTAAAAGAAATTCTCAGTTTTGGCTAATGCTCATTGCGTTTGCTCAGAAAGTTCTGGGGAAATGTTGGTTCTCTCTACTGTCAAGAAAGGTGATATGGAAATTGATATCCCTTTGACCAAGATTTGGGTGACATAAGTCAAGTAACCCAAGACCTTCATTTTAATACAGCCCATTTCCCATTGTGTTAACCAGTAAGAGTTTATTGGCACCCCTTGGGCACACCTACTCTTTGAAGGGCGTATGAACTGTGAAACCACTGCCATTAGGGGCCTTTGGTTTAAGAGAGACAGCCAAATGACCATCCTTTTGTTAGTAACGCTCTGGCCTTAGTAATAAAACAATTAAATTACCCAGAAACTCTCTCTTGAACCTTTGTAATTGCCACACTCAAGATCTAGTCTTCGGCTACATAGAAGCAGAGCTATATTCCTATCTAAACAAGGCATACTTATTAGATTGAAACTTAGCTCTTTACCTTCTCTTATTCATTTCTTGCCTGGAAGGGAAGGACATGGGCTTATTCTAATTATAAAATAGTTCATAGTAAAAAAATGTATCAAAACCCAATTTTCATCTAATTAGTCAATAAGCCAGTCAGCCAACAAGCATTTATTAAGTGCCTATCATGTGTCAGGCACTGTGCTATTTATAATTCACCAAATCCAAATTGAATAAAATTTCCTTGCCTATTAAAATTCAAATAGAAATGGAATGGAAAGAAAAGGTAAATTTCAGACTTGGTTCCCTAAACCAAGAAATATTCTTCAAATAGACAAAGTCAAATTGATGCACAGATGTAAATGCCTCCATAATTAATCTTATACTGGAATTATCCCTCCATGCTGATCAAGCATAGAGTGATAAATTAAATGAAACTTTCTAACATTAGATTTTAAATATGTTTACTGCTTGAATTAACATAGCAGATACAAATGGTTACAAATAGGTTTAACAATGAAGTATAAAAACTTTAAAACATTTATTTTATATATCATCTTTTCATTCTTTTTCTAATCTGTTGAATTTTTAGATAAACAAGTCTATGTACCACAGCTTCGAGATTTTCAGATGCCATTAAAGTCTCTTAAAATAGTTCTATTCATCTGATAGAAAACTCTTAAATTCTCTAATCCCATTCAAATCCAAGTTGAGAGTTTACTAGTCATTATTAAAAACAGCCAACCTCACCCCAAATCTCTACAGTATTTGCTATATATTTATAGGATTTATATATTTCATAAACTTTCTATAATCTTTGCAATATTAATTGTTTCTGATAAGTCTACCATTTCACTTTTGACCAAAAACACTCCCTGTCTCATAGAAGTGTAGGGGGCAGTTATAGAATCTCATTTGGTACAACAAAGAATAGATCTGAGTTCTTCAACCTGGGAGGCCTATTATTGATTTCGTACAATCCTTGTCCCAAAATAGCTACATCCAATATGTAGCTATCCCTTAGGATCCTATACAGGCCATAAAATAAGTTGTTTTTACATTGGATATCTTATGAATTACAATCTACAAATGGAATGCTCACATAAAAAGGATGAAAGGAAAATGGATTTCTTCTTTACTGACACCTTTGGGTCTTGATCTGGCTTTGTAAAATGAAGCTGCATGAGACTGCAAGCAGAGCTATCACTAAGAATCCCACAATTTAGTACAGTCTCTGGCACATAGTGGGTGCTTAATAAATGTTCATTGAATTGAACTGAAAATTCAATTTCATGGAAAACCTAGTGGCGAACAGTAGTGTAGGCCCCTAGGAAGACTTCAGGAGCAATCATGTACCCCATTACCTCTTCTTCCTCTAACTTTCACCAGACCATTATTTTGCTTACTCCCCCGCTCCTGGAGTTGACCTTCTTCCACTACCCCTCTAGGGGTAGGGACTGGCAAAACACTCTGAGGTTCCAGGATGAGTTGAAGAGAAAAAAACATTCCTTTGAGTGTCAGCTTTGTGGCTCTTATCAAAGACCAAGAAATCATTTTCATATGGTATATAATCAGATTCTGCATGATCTAGGAATGCTAAGACACTTTATAACAGAGGTGTGTACGTACATATACAAAAGCATACACAGTTAAATTATTATTTTTTCTAGGAATATACTTCAACACTTTTGCTAAATGGTTATGAGACCCTGGAAGATTTAAAAGATCTAAAGGAAAGTCATTTGATTGAACTGAACATTGAAAACCCAGAAGACAGGATGAGGTTGCTATCAGCAGCTGAAAATCTATTTGATGATGAAAGTAAGTTACCATAGCTTTATTTAGCTCAAAAAGATAACCATTTCAAGGTAAAGGAGGAAATCATTACACATAAAGTCCTAACTGTCTTCACAAGAATCTTACACATTAATCTTTCCCCTAAAATCCAAACATACAAAGACATTTCATAGCAAAAATATCCAACTATGGCTTTTTGGCTGATTGTGTTTGTATATCACGAATTCATTATGCTCTAAAACTTATTGATGACCATTATCCTTCCATCTGCCCCCAAAATATTGTCACTATTTTCATGGTGCAGCATTTAAATGGCATTACAGAAAGTCATTATACATTTCTTTTCTGTCCTTTTTACCCTGCCCTTGTAGTTTACTACCTGTGTAGGTCACTTCACCTCTCTAGGTCACAGTTTCCTTTTGTAGGGGGATTTGGATTACATAAATAATAGCATACAATGGAAAACAATGAATAATTTTATTCGATTAGACCTCAGAATTTATTCTTCAAATTGGCTCTGTGTGTGTAATGAATACATTAGTTATATTACTGTTTCCAAAGTGCTCTTGTTACCTAACACAGAAAATATCAAAAGAATGAAACGAAATTTTGAAAAGTTTCCTGAGCAAAAGAAATAGAGCTGCCTCCAAAAAATAACTTACCCAGCAAAGTTGAATATAACTCTGAATGAAAAAAAAAATGGACATCTGATGAACTGAAAGATTTTCATGTATTTGTAACAAAAAGAACAAAATTCAATGGAAAATTCAACATAAAAGATCTGGAAAATTAAGGAATATTAAAGACTAGTTATAACGTATTCATTAAGGTCAAATTGTTTGTTATATATGAAAGTTATCAGTATTTTTTAAATTGTCATCATTACTAAGGTAATTTGAAAGAAAGGTTGGGACTGAATTGTATATGATGGGGTGATTCTTAAAAAAAAACAAAATAGGGTAGGAAAAGGTAAAAGAGAGTAATTATGTAACAAAAATGGGGCATGAAAGGAAGAACTAATAGAGAGAAAGCAGATGGGGTGGAGGGCTGGTAATGTTGGAACATTACTCTCATCGGAGTTGAAGAGGAAACAATGTGTTCATTTGGTAGGGTAGAGAAGTCTTCTGAACATGTAAAGAAGTGAGAAAAGTGGGGAACGAGGTGGAAGAGGGACTTTTGCAAGGGTCTATAGATTGGGATTTGGGAGGGTTGGGGGAGAGGGTGAGGGAACTCTTGGAGGGGTGGGTGGGATGGGGAATGGGAGGTGGCAGGAGAAGATAAAGTAACAAGGATAGGGTAAAAAGAGAGGCTGAGAAAGAAAAAATGGGTAAAAATAAAAGAGGGAAATTCACAAGTAGTAATTTTAAGTTTGAATGTGAATGGGGTGTTTATGGCAGCTCTCTTTGTGGTGGCAAAGAACTGAAAATTGCAGGGACGTCCATCAATTGGAGAACTGCCATACAAGTTATGGCGTATGATTGTGATAAAATACAACCGTGCCATAAGAAATGATGGGCTCAATGATCTTAGAAAGGCATGAAATTTTGAATGGAATAATGAATAATGAAGTGAACAGATCTAAGAGAACAATGTATACAGTAACAACAATATTGTTTCAAGGATGACTGAGTGACTAAATCATTTTGACTATTATAAATACACAAATTAAAAATAATGATCATTTGAAGAAAGATGCTATGTAGATTCAGAGAAAGATCTGATAAATAGAAGCACAGATAGAATAATTTTATACACACATAATATGTATGTAATATATATAATATATAAATACCTATTTGTGCCTAATGATAGCTATTAGGGCAAGGCAGGGAAGGAGGGAAGAAAAAAAGAAATTTATATGATAACTTTATTATATATTTAAAAGGAATAGCAAGTTGTACATAATAGATTTGCAGTTTCATGTACAATTACCATTTTTATTATACAATTTTATAGAAATGCTTATTTTGTTCCATGATGGTTTGAGAAAAAAAAGAAATGTTTCTTTCTACTTTGGGAAGTTATTCAAATGTTGATCTGTCATCTCACTAAAGAATATACACATCAGAAATGAAATTTTGCTATAACTTGATTCGTAGTGGTGTAGAAATGAGTACATATGGGGATCTTCCTTTTTAACTTGTCCAACACTGCCTCATAACCCATCCTGTGCTTATACCACTTCCATGCTTTTGTTTATTTTCCCCTGGACTTTTTTTCCTTTTTTTCTTAACCCGCTAAATTTCTATCCATCCTTTAAAAGCCAATTCAAAAGGCACCATCTCCACAAAACTCACCCTTATAATCCTCTTAATTCATAATGAACTTCTACCTTAAACCTTACATAATGCTTTATGTTGGACTTGTGTAACACACATCTCATTTAATAATGTGTTTTATAGCTTTCTATGTGGGTGTCTTAATTCTCTTAAAATTCTTTGATGGCAGGGACTATTTATCTAAACTTTGTATCTCCCTCAGAATCTAACAGTGTTTTGCACACAGCAGGAGCTTGATAAATACATGTTCAATTGAATTAATACCTGTAATAGTTTTCACTCAAATGTACATGGACCTATAGCATAGATTTCTTGAAGCTCCATGATGATAGCTCTCCTGCGCAAAGCAATATATACTATATAACCTTTTTTTTCTACTACTACCTTCATTCAACATCTAGTTTCTATTTTGATTCTAGAAAAAGGATTCTCTTTCTTATAAACAACAATATATCTTCTTCTAAAATATCGTGGCTTTCTGTGTTTGAAAATAAGAAATTCCAACTTAGTTGATTTCATAAAGCCCTAAGTAATTTCTCTAACAAGTTAGTAAAGAGAAGCCTAACACTTATTATTAAATACATACCATATACATGAATCTTAATATGAATACGCAAATACACATGCAGTCAAGATTGAAGAGAAAAAAAAACACAAAAAAATTGATGTAGCTACAGTCTGTAGCCAAAACATAAGCCAAAGAACTAACATTTCTTTGATACTTAGTCTAATCATATAATCTGAAGTTGTTAGAATATACATATCAAAAACATGTATGTTACATATTGGACCATTCTTACTAAATACCATTTGTCTTATATAAAATTGTGCTTTGCTTAAAAAATAAAAAGTGGCTTTCATTTGCTGATAAGATGGGGAGTTCTGCTGATTCTGCTCTGTGCAACAGTACTTATTTTTATCTATTACTTTACATATATCTTCTGCTACTACACTAAAGATTAAATATACACCTTCAGTGTAACTTTAGTGATAAGGGCCTTGAATACATGGCTGCATAAAACTGAGAAGCCATTTTTAAAGCTAAAGTCAAAAGTTAAAAATAAAGAATTTGGGGGAGTACGGCTCAAGATTTTGTTCCATCTATTTTATCTAACAGTTGAGTAATGCTACTGTTTAGTATCTTTTATTGTTGGTTGGTTATAAGAACACCTTTGGTTCATTCGAAACAAAGAGTTGAACAGACTTTTTTTAGCCTTGACAATAATAGCTGAAGCTTTAGGAAAGGGTAGTAAAATAGTTCATTGCTTATTAATGCAGCTAAAGATGATTAGCAAGGAGGATGGGATGTTGGGATAGGAGATTATGAGGTGTTTGTGTGTGTGTGTGTGTGTGTTAGAATAAAGAGAAATTTGAGACTCAGAATAATCCATTTTTATTTTCCCACTCCTACCAAAATAAGTAATACTTTCCCTTACTTTAACATTGAGGATGTAAATAGAATGAACACTTTGGGGGGTGGGGTGGGGTGGGGTGGTGTCATTGCTTAACAGATAGTACAGATGATTATATATTAGTTGATAAGAGCATTTAGCGTGATGTTAGAGCCGATTATAGGATTTAGCTGGAAGAGAGGAAGACTTCTGTCAACTTCCCCTGAGAAATGACTAACCATGAAATTCTGAATTTTGCATTTGTACTGAATAAATATTAACAAACCTTGTTCATTGGCTATCTCATATTTCATCAAGCAGGCTAGGTAAAGTTAAGAGAGAATTTAAGTACTCAATGATGCCCAAAATTGAGTATAGGATAGACAGTTTCTGGTTTATTTTATACTGGGCACTCCTACCAGTTTTCATTTAAACTGGTGAATAATTCACTTGCTTCGATAGCACTAAAAGCATCTCATAAAAGTTCTTGCTACATTACATATTTTCAGGCAGTGAAGTGTAACAGAAAGGGCCACACAAGGTTTCAGTCCTAGCTGACCACAGATAAGCCAATCATTCAGTCAGCGTTTATTTAGCATTAGGTTGCTCAGTGCATGGAGTGCTAGGCTTGGAGTGGGGAAGACTCAACTTCCTGAGTTCAAATCCAGCCTTAGACACTTACTCGCTGTGTGACCCTGGGCAAGTCACTTAACCCTGTTTACCTCAATTTCCTCATCTGTAAAATGAGCTGGAGAAGGAAATGGTGAACCGCTCCAGGATCTCTGCCAAGAAAACCGCAAATGGGGTCACGAAAACAACACTTTCCAGTTATTATGCTGGGCATTAGGGATACAAAGAAAATGCAAAAAAAAAAAAAAAGACTTTTAGGAGCTTACATTCCAATGGGGAGGCAACATGTGCATAAATAGACATATGCAAGATAAATGCAAAATTGTGTAACCCGGACTTCTCTGAGAATCCCATTTCTCCTTACATGGAGCCTATTGTGTCCTCTGCCAAATGGGTGGAGTAGCCTTCTTTGATTGGCTGCCCACACTTGAGGAACTCACTCTCACTTCTTGGTGTTCAATCTTTGAGATCTGGGATCAGCAGCATTTACACACAGCCAATAAGAGTGGCTTAGCCTAGTGGAGAGGGAATGGCTTAGCCTCTATAATTTTAGCAAATGCAGGCAGCCAATCAAAGGAGGCCACCTTGCCCCCACACCCCACCCCAACATGGCAGGGGATGTGATGTCTGACCGGGGATGTTTTGACCGGGTGTGGTCAAAAGGCTCCTCAGTGGTGTGTTAGGAGAACTGGGCATACCCAGAGAAGCCAGGTTACACAAGATACAAATAATCTTAGAGGGGAAGATACCAGCTTCTGGGGGACTAAGAGGGGCCTCCTAAAAGGCAGGCATTTGAGGTCAGTCAAGATCCTAAACCAGAGATTCTAAGAGGAAGAGATAAGGGGGCAAGAGAGTGCATTCTAGGAACAAAGTCACAAAGACCAGAGAGGCAATGCGAGGGAAAGCCAGTAGGTCAATATGGCTGGACTACAGAATGTGGGGGGCAGAGTAATATGAAAGAAGACTGGAGAGATTGTGAAGATCTTTTAAAAAAGTTTGCATTTGATCCTAGAGGTAAAAAAAATCACTGCAGTAAGGGTATAACATGGTTAGACTTATGTTTTAGAAAAAATCACTTTGGCAAACTGTTGGGATGATGAGGGAAAGGAGGTACTGGAGACAGGGCAACTTTACCTCTCTGACTATGCCCTCTGGTGACCCAGACTGCACACACAGACAGTAGGGTTTGAGGAAGTGTGTTTGTGTGTGCGTGTGTGTGTGTGTGTGTGTGCGCGCGCATGATACATGTGTAGGTACATATACATGGATCTAAGTACCTATACATGCATGCACAAATAGACACATATACTTAAATGTGAAAGTATATGCATACCCCCCAAACCTTACTAACAATGGCAGGTTAGCTCACCAGAGGTCACATATGATTTCCCATTTAGGGTTCTATGGGAACTCTGAGGGCTCGGAAGGGATGGGGTTTCTTTTACTATAGTCTCCATTGGCCTGCCTCCTCCAAATGTATGTGTGTATGTATATGTCCATATGTCTGTACATTTATTTATACATACATATATTTTACATATATGTACACACATGCATATATATTTCTTATAACCTTTAGTCTATCTTTTTTTAAAGGCTACACAATTTAAAAATTTAACTTTAAATCTTAAAGCATACAGTTTGATAACCATAGTTAACATTTCAGAGACTAAGGTAACAGACCAAATACATTTGAATCACATGTAGTGTCAGAGCAATAAAAATGTCTGAATTTTTATGGTATAGTTATGTGTTTTCATACATTGCATTGTAATTATACTCAAATTGTTTCCATTTGGAAAGCATTTCCTTGACAAGACAGAAAGTCTTCTAAATTTTTGGTTTTAAGTGCCTAACATAACTTTATATAAAACAAGGATTTGATAAATGTTTTCTTAATTAATTAATTCCAGAGCTTTAGAAGACATTAGAAAAATATTAGTAGATTTTTAAAATCTTAGCAGATTTTTTTAAAATGCAGCTGTTAATTAAATACATTATTAAACAAAAAATATAAAATATGCATATATGACTAGGAGTCTTTGAATTAAATTGGTTAAATTTGATTATATCGATCATGTATATGATCTTGCTATGTAAATGTGAGTTCTTATTGTTAGTAAAGAATGGTGCCCAGCACAGGTAGCCAGAATGAAAACCAGGAGAGAACTTTGGGGAAACTTGTGAAGCCATCACTTTTCCTGGAAAAATCTCCCAAAGCACATGTCCTAAAATTGATGGTAACATGTATATCTATCAAATACAGGATACTACTGTAAGGGAAAAACTCTGAGAAAAGATAATCAAAATTTGACCTATAAAATATGACATAATAATGCCACGTTCAATTTACCCTTTCCTATTGTGTAAACTTATTTTGATTCTCTCCATTGTAGTATAAAGGCAAAGGAAACAAACTTTCCTAGGATTGTTCAACTCTGAGTGGCAACTGTGAGAAGCATAGTCAGTCTTAAACATCTATAATTTATTATTTAATAAATTCCTGCTGTTCTACAAGTTATTGTACTATATATATGTACATATATACATATATACATCTATACATATATATGTGTACATATATATATATATTTGAGCTGGGTTATACATTTCAAGCTACAAATGCCTTTCTCTGCTGATATGTCGAGGCATTTGGATAAACAATCAGTCACAGTGTATATAATATATATTAATATCTTTGCCTTAGGGGCCGTAGTGCTGGATTTGAAGACCTGGATTCAAATTTGGCCTCTAATCCTATCTATATGTCTGTGGTCCAGTCATTTCATCTTTGTGCAAGTCAATTTCCTCATCTGTGAAATAAAAACAACAATAATACTTTTAGTGACTGTATTACAAGGTTGATAAGCTTAAGCAAAATAGGGAGGGGGCAGAGCCAAGATGGTGGCTGGAAAGCAGTAACTAGCGTGAGCTCCCCACCAAGTCCCTCCAAAAACCTATAAAAAAAATGGCTCTAAACCAATTCTAGAACTGCAGAACCCACAAAGTGGCAGAGGGAAGCAGGGCTCCAGCCCAGGACAGCCTGGATGGTCTCGGGGTAAGGTCTGTCCCACATGGATCTCCTAGCTCCCAGCTGAGGGGAGCGGAGCTGAACCCAGCAGATCCCAGCTAGCACGGCGTGCGCCAACCAGACCATGGACCGACGAGACCAGGAGCCAAGCGGAGAGTGCCCTAGCATGCTGAATTACTGAGCTGTGGCATGTACCAGACCTCTCAACCCACAAACAGCAAAGACTACACAGAAGGTTAGTGGGAAAAGCTGCGGGACGGGATGAAGTTTGCGGTTCAGCTACCACCCCTGGGGCAGCAGAAGCAGGGCAGCTTTAGAACTAGGGCTGCAGTTGCCTCTGGCCCCAGGCCAATAATATGGCATTATTATGTCATATTAAGTGGCTGATCAGAGCAGGAGTGAAGAGCCTGCTGAAGATTTAAGCCCAGTCCCGGTAGGGGGTTCTTGGGGAAGGAGGAGTGCTGGTGAGGGAGCCCATCCGCCCAAGTGGGGAACATAGAACTCTTTAGTCTACAAGCAGTCATGCCCCGTTGAAAAAAACTCAAGGGTTAAGTAAGTTGGCTGGGAACATGGCGAGGCGGCGAAAACACACCCAGATTCAGTCTCAGACTCTGGAGTCCTTC
>CM053622.1:503080822-503097133 GCA_028646595.1 Phalanger gymnotis | reverse complement strand
TTTTTAAGGTGTTGTTTTCTTCAGTATATTTTTCAGTATTTTTTTGGGTCACCTTTAGCAAGTCATTGACTTGTTTTTCATGGTTTTCTCTCATCCTTCTCATTTCTCTTCCCAATTTTTCCTCTGCTCACTAGCTCATGCTAGTCTCTGCTTTCCAGCTGCCATCTTGGCTCTGCCCCCTTTCTTTGTCTTTTTATCAACAACTGCCACCAAGCTAGAGACAGAAAGATAGACAGATTCAAACAGAGATACAGAAACAGAAAGACACACAAAGGGAGAGACAGTCTGAGAGATGCAAACATAGACAGTGACAGATGGAGAGATTGACAGAAAAGATAGACACAGAGACAGAGATTCTTTTCAATTGTTTGGAACTTCCTGGTATGAAGACTTGGAACTGAACAAAAAGAAAACATATTTATGTTTTTAAGGTGACAATGTGGATCTGCACCAATTCTTGGTGAAAGGAAAGTTTGGAGTTAGTGTTCTTTAGGTAGTAGTCTCAAGTACTTTATCTTCCCTTTGTCTTATCTTAGAAGTTTTGAAAGGAAAAGCATCCTCCCCGTCTAAGGAGCAGAGCCCACAGAATTAACAAAAGAGAAAGCTGCCAAGAAGGGAGGAGCTGAGCTACCCAAATGAAGGTAAATGCCACTAAGAGGAAATAAATAACCTTCCCCTCACCTGACTAAAATAGTAACATACACACAGCCAGGTGCTAAATTTATAAAAAAAATTATTTGCCAAACAGAAAATAAGTGTTATGGAATGACTTTGTGCTAGAAGATTTAGTGGAGGGAATGGGACTTGAATTAGGCCTAGAAGATCAAGTAGGGTTTGAATAGCATAGGTGAAGTTGGTGGGCTCCCCAGGCAGGACAGACAAAGCAAGCAAAGGCGTACAATTAATATTGAGCAAGGACAAGGCACCTTGCAGGGTCATTTAGCATAAAGTGAAGGGATCAGTCCTTTTATATTTCCAAAAGAATGTGAGGAACACTTAAGTACCCTTTTACATCCTCACCCCCAAGCCCTCAACCTTCCTGCACTGTCTATGAGGAGAGAGAATTAGGCTAATAAATAATAAAAACAATAATAGCTAATAAAAAGTTATATGATTTCAGATACTTGTATCTTTCTAGAATAGTCACATTTTCACACACCCTATTTTCCATCTGCACACTATCAAAAAATACTTTACACACAGTGTCAGCACCGAATGTTGCTGTTTCTGTGTATGCTTTTGCTAGTCTATATTGCCTTAGAAAAGGGCCTCCAATGTTCCTCAGAGCCTGGAAACTTTTAATTTTCCTAAACTCTTAAGACTGCATGGGGTTGGGGAGACATTGGTGATGGGGAATGGTATGGAGATGGGGTGGGGTGGGATGGAAGGCAGAAGGATGGTAGGGTAGTGTTGACATATATTGAATGTCAGGAAAGTTGAGGGTTAGGAATGCTGAAATTGCTGGGGGAGAAAAGCAGGCAGGAGACTTGGCAGAGAGGTCCCTCACTGGTCAGGTCTGAAAATGGACTAGCTGGGTAGCTGCCTTGCAGTTTTATAACTTTTATTACTTTACTACTTTACATATAGAAGGTAGAAAAATCAGTAGAACCAATTATGAATCAATGTATAATCAAAATGATGGTTAATGGTCATATGCCATGTACATAAATATGATTTGAAATTTTGCATTTAAAGAATATACTTACCTTTTTCCTTTAAAGGCTCTCCAATAGAACAATAGCTGTACTTGGTAATCATTAATATTACAATATAGGTCATTCCACCATTCTGATTTGACTACAACGTAGGGCACATCCCATTTTCATATGATCTGGCATAGAAATAATCATTGTTATTTTGACCAATAATGACAAATAGAAAGCATCCCAAGCTTTGCAATCAATGTATATTAATCACAGAAATGGTAGAAACTGCTTAAAATTCTCAATAAACTTCAGGGTGCAAAAATTTAGCAGCTACCAAAAACCTAGCAAACCTACTCTGGCACACCACCTTAGGGCAAAAGTCCCTGATGGGGTGGTTGGGTGCTTGTGCTTGGACTCCAATTCCAAGATGACATTTCTCCCCAGTCTCAAAACACTATCCCTCGCACTTTCTCCCCAGCTCAAGGACACTATGCCTAGCAATAAGTCATGAGTGAGCCCCAGCAAAACACTTGTCTCTCTCCCTGTTCTAGTAACAAACTGCGCTCACAGGAATTATTAGTTTGAATTGGCTTTGTACTGACTCATATTCAATACCCACTATACTATCTATACCAACTCTATATCTCATTATATGCATCCTGCACTCTTCATTATGTGCATCCTAGACTTAAAACATAGGTACACTCCCTAAATCTATCTTGTCAAATAAGACATTGATTGGTGGCAGACTGGGCAATCCTTAGTTGGTCCTGACCACTAGTTAACTTAGTGACATAGCAGACCTAAAAACCACACCTCCCTGTGCCCCTGTCCTCTCCCCACCCTACCACCTTGGGCCTTTCCTGGTGAGTTCTGAGTAAAATGCCTTCCCAGTAGATACTAAAAGCTCGTGTTCCTTTAAGAACTGACCACTCCTTAACCACTCCCTAATCCCACTCTGAATCACTTAATTAGCATATCTGGCACATGTTTTACTCTAATTTATCCTATATAAACTTTAACTGTACTTCTCTAAGGTTGCACTTTCCTTAAGAATTTTTGCTCACTAAAAAGCATAAAAATAAAGCTTTGCCAACTTGACTTTATGAATTTTTGGGCTGTGAATTCTTCCAGACAACCTTGTCCTGCACCCTAGTCTTCAATGTAAGGGATGAATTGAACTTTTGTTTCCACAGAAATCATGTAATACATGTAATACCAGAAAATCTTTTATTTGCTGCCAAATGCAGGAAAATAAATTAATTAGAGGGAGAGTCCTAGGGATACTGATTAACACTTCATTCAGCCGGATGTGGAGGACTTTTATTATGTTAATAGTAAAGGAAACTCAGACATCCTGGGCTCAGCTCTTATCAATTGAGAAAATTCCTTTATATGACCTGTCATTCCTTTACTAAATAAAGTATAAAGTAAATGAGAATGGGGGAGGAGGAAGGGGCCTGAAATGTGAAATGTAATCAGGTGCACAGACCCATGTGGGGATGGGCTTTAGGCATTTTCTGATAGGCTGTGAACCCAGAAATTCCCAATGAATGGGAACAAGGGAGGGAAATGCGATTCAGGATAAGGTATAAAAGTTACATATTTGCCTTAAACAAATGTGCCTATGTGTAGGTTACCCACTCTTGCAAGAACATAATAAATGCCTTCCAGGGTTCAGTAATTAATATGTCCTATTCTTTTTGGGAGCACATTTCTCACTTTGAGGAGTCCCTGAACCCCTTGAAACCACATCAGCCCCCACCCTGAATCTGTTACTTAGTATGAGGTGACAAAGCTGCCAGATGGCATCTATTCCCATCATAGTGCCCAGGTATGGGTCTGGGACCCCTTCTCACCCTCTTGCACAACCTTTCCCTCACAGTCTCACTGTCCACAGAACTCCTTGTCTGAAGAGGCAGTTGGTGGTGCAATGGATATAGCTGTGCGCCTGGAGTCAGAAAGACTTCAGTTCATCTCTAGCCTCAGTCACTTCATTAGTTATGGGACTCTGGGCAACTTACTTAAACTCTGCTTCAGTTTTTACATCTGCAAACTGAGAGTAATAACAGTACATACATTACAGAGTTGTTATAAATACTAAATAGTAACTGTTTCTCTTTTGGCCAGGAACCTTGAGGGTCTTCCCCTCCCAGTTTGATTTTTTTTTTTGAGTTTTGATTAAAGGGGCCATCCCTTGATTAAGTTCTTAAAGTGGCCCATTCACTGAATGGGCATTACCTCAATCAAAATGAGAATCTGAAAAGACCTTAGCCTGAAAGGGACAGGGTCTCCTAATGCATCCTAGGCCATCTCCAGTCATCCTGGTGAATATTAGGCCACGGAAGCCAGATGGCTCTGGAGGAGAAAGTGAGGCTGGTGACTTTGCACAGCCCTCTCCCACTCAAATCAAAGTCAACTGCAAGTCATGTCATCATTTCCCTGATGTCATGGTCCTCTTTCAGAAGAAAGACAAATACAACAACCTGTTATAAGTATTAAATTATATATTTGTAAAGCAACACCACACCAATATGCTTGCTTCTCTCTTCTGATACTGCTACCCCCCTGGTACAGGCCCTGATCTCCTCATGCCTAGATTATAGCAATAGGTGAGTTTCATAGCCATAAATCCCTCTTCACCCCAGTCTATCTTCCATTCAGCCACCACAGTGATTTTCCTAAAAATCAGATTCAGCCATAGGACTCTCCTAAGCAATTAACTCCAGTTGCTCACTGTCACCTCCATGATCAAATATAAAATCATCTGTTTGGTGTTCAAAACCCTTTATAACCTAGCCCATGCCTACCACCTTTCTGGGCTTCTTATATCTTATATGTCCTTTATGTGGTTAGTGAATTAGTCAGTCAAAAAACATTAAAGCACCTATTATATTCACATACTCTTCTAAGTGTGGGGGACTTGAATACCAAAAGAAAGAAAAAAGACAGTCCCTGTCCTCAAGGGGTTTGCAATTTAATGAGTCAAGATAACACACAGTCAAGGAAGCAGAAAGGGAGGTTCTTGGCAAGGTGGTAAACTGGAAAAAATCCAAAGGAGTTCAGTGGAGTGGGAAAAGAAGAGATGGTCCACTTGCACACCCCTTCCCCAAATGGAGGCTTTGGGAGGAGTCTCAGTTCCAACCTCCAAGCAAAGCAGAAGAAGTTACTGATGAGGTAGGAACACCAGGTAAAACCAAACACCAGGATAAACCAAAGTAACATAGGTTAATGAGTCTCTCAATGATGAGGTTCCTGGTGGGGATGCTGGAGAGGTCTTCTTTGCTGTTGCTCAAACAACACCTCTTGGCTCTGGGCATTTTCATCGGTTGTCCCTCATGCTCAGAAAGCTCTCCCTCCTCATCTCGGCCTCCTGGGTTCCCTGGTTTAAGTCCCAGCTAAAATTCCATCTTCTTCAGGGAGCCCTTCCTAATCCTTCTGAATTCGAGAGCCTTCCATCTATTGAGGAGAGAATTATTTATTTATTTGTACTAGTTGTTCTGTTCATAGCTTGTTTGTTTAATGTTGCTTGCATTTTGTTTCTTCCTCGAGGGCAGGGACTTTCACCATTCTTTGTATCCCAAGTGCTTAGCACAGTGCCTGGCACATAGCTGGCACTTAATAAATGCTTACTGATTCACATGCCAATGCCCTAGAGATCCTCGAATCTAATGAATGAGAGAGACCACAGTACAATGGAAAGAGTACTATACTTGTTAGAGGACCTGAGTTTGAATCCCACCTCCTTGGGCAATCTATCAATCAACAAACATTGATTAAACATAATTATACATTAGGCACTGCGTCGGGTCTTAGAAATACAAAGACAAAAGTGAACCAGTCCCTGCTTTGTAGAAACTTTAATTCTATCAGGGAAGAGAACAAGTACATAGACAGCTACCTACAAAATAAATACAAGGTAACTGGAGTGAGGAGATGGCAAGGAGAGAGGTCATTAAAAGCTGAAGATAATGGTATTTCACCTGACTCCTGAAGGAAACTAGGAAACTTCTCAGAAGGCAGATCACTTAAACTTGCTAGGCCTTTGAGGTCCCTTTCCCCCAGGTCTATCATACTATGATCTAATGAGGGTCATTAAAAACAAAAAGCCATATACAATCAAAATGAATTTTTCATATTCAGATTTTAAAACTGTCAGAATTCTCCGAAGTTCCTTCTAAAACAAGAACCACCTTTACTCTGCTGTGCATGTCTCCTAAGAATAGATCTGTTATTTGTTGCTGCTCTTTTCAGTTTTCATGATACAAATGAGAGAATAGTGGGTAATACCAATAGTTCACTAATGAATATTCCAGGGTTAAATCACAATGGATAGGACTGTCACAGATGCTCTGGTAAGTATGACTTAAATGTGCCATAATCCCCTTAGCAGAAAATAGAGCAAGATTCTCCAGAAAACTGATAAAACTTGCTGAGTCACCCACATTTCCATTTCCCTGATTTCCAATGCTTTCTTTTCAAAGTTTTTTTTTTAAACAACTACTAATTAGCTATTATTTACAATATCCCTCTGGAGTAGATTGATACTATTCTCCTTAGTATACATCAGTGTCAGAAATCCTACAATTTTCCATCAACTCATTAATCCAATTATGTTTTTAGACCTGTATGGATGTCATATTTCAATACCACAACACTTAATTCAATGCTGCAGATAGATTAAAAAGACTTTGAACTGTCAGAAATTTCTACAAACTGGTAGCACAATCTCCAGCCCATCCTACAACATGGCAAGGATATATCTTATGGCAGATGCCTCAGGTTCAATATCAGTAGGAATATTCAACACCACTCATGGGGTTTAAAACACTTTAATTGGTCAATAAATCAATGATCACTGTCTAGTATACATGAATGTTAAAGGAGCATCCCTTGGACAAAGGAGTACTGTCAGTGTTCACTATATCCACAAAATCCTTTAATTCATAGTTAGAGACGTAGGTGACCTTACAGAAGAGTAAGCCAAGTCCCAGAATGGTTAAATGACTTGCCCTAGTTCAAACAGGTAGCTCATGGCAGAGCCAGGATCTAAATCAACTTTGTCTGACTCTAGAGCCAGCCTTCTTTCCACAACACAACACAACATCATCTCAGCTATTCAGTGAGTGCTTTGGCTGTCCTGAATCACTTCTGTGTAGGAAATAGAATGAAGGTGAAAGGAGATGGGAAGTAAATAATAGTAAAAATAATTATAATTCATTTATTAACAAGATACTTTTCAGTTTATAAGTGACTTACCTGATTAAAAAAAAACTCTATGGCAGGTAGGGTATGTATCATCATCCCCATTACATAAATGAGAAAACTCAGGCAAGAGAGTTCAGTGACCCTGGGCAAGGCACTAGTCCTCTTAATTTCCTCATTTGTAAAAAGAAGACTTTAGACTAGATGATTTCTAAAGTCATTTACATTAACAACATTTTAGGAGTCTGTGAAATTAAGTGAACTGCCAAAATTACTCAGTTAATTAACATCTAAGCCAGAACACAAACCTGAACTTTTTCTAAAACCAAGTATGGTAAATAGAAAGTACAGTAGAGACAAGGCTCAGGATCAGCTTTACTTCACCTCACCTTACCTTACTCTATGCTCACACAATATCCAAAGCTTATTCCTAGTTCTTTCAACTGCTCTCAGCACTTGAGAGAGGCAGGTAGCAAAAAGCCAGGCAAGTACCAGACATCTTGCGAGCATGTTTCCCCAAGTCCCATGTTTCTGGGCTTTTACCATCGTAGAATGTCAGGATCAGGAACCTTGAGGTAGTTGCTTAATAAAATGTATCTCCGTTGATATTATTCTAATATAAGGATTTCTAATTAAGGTATGATATTACAAATTGAAACTATATCCATATCACTAATCATTATGAATAGAGACTATTTAATGACACAGGTTCAGATGATAAGGAGAAACGAAGCAAAATTAAATCCAACAGGACTCTCCTTATGTCCACATGCAACCTACTCTAGGCTCCTTACTAGATTCTCCATGTTAGACTCCTTTAAAGCCTAGAAATTACACAAATGATAAAATTTGGTTTTACTTTTCTTCTTAAGTTTCTGGATTTCTTAGTTTAAAATTTACTCAAGACTTTCAACATCATGATCACAAAACAAATTATTTTTGTCAAACATCCTAACGCCAATAGCCCAGAAGATTTAGAGTCGAAACTTTTAATAGAAAAATCTTCCATTTAAAAGATTTAACTGAAATCTCCATTTAGAAAATAACAGGCTACAGGAAAATAGAATGGAAAGGGATAAGAGAAGGGGGGTGATAGAAGGGAGGGCAGATTGGGCGAAGGAGTAATCACAATGCACGCTGTCTTAGGATGGAAGGAGGGGGGAGATGGGGAGAAAATTTGGAACTTAATTTATGGAATCAAGCAAGCATTTCTATAACAGTACAATAAAAACATGATTGCACATTAAAAAAAGAAAATAACAGGGTGAATCCTTTTCTTTTAAGCCCTCTGATTCACTATAAAGGAATAGCACTTGTCCTAATGGTACTAGAAAAGCAACACTATTATAGTACACTAAAAAAACATACGAAGGCATTCCTTGATCAACTAGATAAGCTTACAGGTGGGCAAGCCTTTTGGGGACTTTTGATTCCTATGGAGGAAAGGGACATGCTCTCTGACATTTCATAAAAATGAATCTCAGTAATTGGAAATGAGTTAGCTAGTTCCCACTCTTACAGGAATGGCCTGCTGTGAAAGAAAACATATCTTTGTGATAGTCTGTGAAAGGGGAATATTCAATTGCAGCCTGGGACTTTTCCTTCTTCCCATTTAAGACTTATGAAATTTACTAACCCAACATTGTAGATCGTCAAGATATTTTTTGATCCAGATTCTTTCCAACAAGTTATTATTTGTATTTGTAATATACATATTTGTATTTGTAATATACATATTTGTAATATGTATAATATTATTATTATTTCCAACAAGTTATATTTGTCATTCGTTTATTGGATAGTCATGTCATTTATGCCTCTGTTGAAGTTATTGTTAAAATAGAATTGGACACTACAATAGAGACTGCTCCAAGCTGCTAACCAATTCTAAATTCACCTTAATGTATTTAGGCATAAATAGAAGATACTCATGAATTATCCAGAAAGTTATTCTAATTTTCTACTTTCCTTTGGTTGTAGAGACCTGTCTCTGAAACCGCATTAATCCTGCTACCACCATCAAAACTAATTAGAAGGTAGGAAAAGTAGCAACAGGAATACTGGAATGATATGGATAATTATAGAAAGGTTTCTCTAAGTTTCTATTGTTATTTAACTTCACCTAAGACTCAAGGTTTCTGTTGTTATTTAGCAACACCCAAGACTGACCAGACTTTAAAATGAAAACTAGTGCCTTCTGTTATTACTCACAAAATGACACAATAAGTAAGAAAATCATTAGATGTAAAACCAGGAATAAGAAACTTATATACCCCCGTGTAAGATGTTGTGGTTCAAGGTAATTCTTGGGTGATAACCACATATTTGGTAATTCTTTAGTTTTTGTTGAGTAATTTACATTTTTCAAAATCAGTAACACTATGTTTTCAAGAATAATGTCAGTTGGCCCCTGACTTGAGGTGAAAGAAAAGTAGGACTTAAGAAAATGGAGTAGGAGGACACTGGCTGGAAAAAATTAAGAAGTATTAACCTAAAGAGAAAGATTCAAAGATAAGGAGGAAGTGGGGCAAGAAAAAGAAAAGGAAGTTAGTAAGACAAGAGAAAGGAAGTTGGTTGTATCTGTCAGTGTGCTTAAGAGGTGAGAAGGTAGTAACAAGATGAGGACCATGACTACTGGATAGTTGTAACACTTTGCCATGGCATTTCTACATCAGAGTTGGACACGCAAGCTACAAGCAAGACTAAGAATGAGAATCTTGGCTGCCTCTCTGCTCAGGGGAGAGACAGCTTTGCGTTGGCCCAGTGTGGCCTGCCCCACGAGATGCTCCTCTCTCTTCCAGGGGCTTTCTACTACTTTCTGAGGGTATTTTTTGGGTGGGCAGCTGCTTTGTATGAATGAGGGGAAGGTTGCTCCTTCTGGGCTGCTCCTGAGGGGCTTACAAAGCTCTCCAAGGTTGGCATAAAAAGTCTGATTTTCCAAATCCAGATAGAAATGTTCAACCTGGGTGGCGCTGTCAGGCAGTCAAGGAGCAAAAGTGAGGAGAAGGAATACACACAGGTGAGCTTTGGGTTTTCTGTCTTTGACTCTCTGTTGTTACTATGGTGATTTGGGGGAAAGGTGCTTAGTCATCATCATCCTGTTAATTCTTTTCTTCCTTGAATCAAGGCAGGACAAAGTTCAGATGAGCTGTTTTTTAACTTTCTGGTATCAAAAGGCTAAGTATAAAGGAGCTTTTCATTGAATCCCAGACATGAGTTTCATTGGAAAACAAAACCAAATTGGCTAAACAGAACCATTCTCCAAGGACACAGTATCAGTACCAGCAGTCACTACCACCACCAGTACCTACAAATGGGCAGCAAGCTAACAGCCAGAATGAAGGTGTGACTATTGATTGATCTGAAGAATTTTTGGAACCAGGAAAGAAGATTCACCCAAGTGATTGCCTCTTTTGTGGGCAATTTCTTTCCTGACATCACTGAAGAGGAGATAAAGAAATTGTTAGAGCCAGATGGAAAAAGGAGGTGGTATCAACATACACAAAAGAGGATTCAGAGGAGTGTTAATGTGCCAGCTGGTGCTCCAAGTGCTCCAGGGCCTGGTCTAATGATGTTAAGTGGACTTATGGGAATGACTCCACCGCCCAGCGACTACTTTGGCCAGAGTAGTACAATAGAAAGACCTGGGGCAATAATGGGTGAAAATCTTCCCACCTACTCCAAGCAGAACTCCTGAGGGGGCTTTGACCTCAACAAATATTGAAGATAATAACAAAGTGTTCAGTTTCCTCTGTTCCTGCAGAGAAGGATCCTTTCTGCACTAGCCAGAATTCTACCTTAAAGAGGTTGCTCCTGACCACTTGTACGTCTGTAGGAGTACCAAAGGCAGAGAGGGGTTAGAAAGGGGTATTTAGTGAATCAATTCTAATAGTGCAATCCTAAAATTTCAGTATGAAGACTACGGAGAGACTGGAGGGAGGAGGCCATGGCATAAGCAGACCCAGTTATATCCCTATTCCCTTGACCGTTCTACTTTTCTCCCCTCACTGTTCACTCAGCAGCTTAAGACACAATTTGCTTAGCCCCATTTCCTCTCTGATTAGGACTTCAGATGAAGCCATGAAGTTCGGGCAACAATTCCAGTAGAAAACCCCTTCCCTCTTTCCAACCCAGTGTTCCTTTGTTTCTTGAGAAGTTTTGTTGTCCGTTTTTAGGTTTTCATTACCTGTGGGCTGTTTGCTTGTTCGTTTGTTTTAAACTTCTCTGTTTCATGGATGGGGGAGACACAGCCCAGAAATGAGGAGCTTTCTCTCCCTCTGGGAAGTGCTGGTATGTCAGTGTTCACAGCCTTTCTTATTGGTCTAAGTACAAGCCTGGGGGAAGTAAGGGGCAGTGTTTCCATGTGCTGATGCTCCCTTAACCTTACCTGTCTTCCTAGATGTGTGCTACACAACTTTTACTAGCGTATGTGATGTTTGGCTTTCTCACAGTCTGGAATTTATTTGAGAAATGAGACTGGAATGCAGTGGCCATATTATTATTATTATTATTATTATTATTAAAAACTGATTTTAAGCCTTTAAAAAAAAAGCTGAGAATCTTGCTTCCAGCAAGTATAGAGAAGAGTAAGATTTTGCTCTCACCTGCAAAGAATGCACGTCCTGTAACAGCAAAGTAACTGTTATCTGTTCAAATGGAAAGCTGTGTACCCTCCTCAAAGACAAAGTAAAGGACTTCCTGATCCTATGACTGGCCAGATGGCAGATTAGATACTATCTCTCCAGACTATTTTTAACTCTTTAAACCTCCAAAAAAAGAAATTATATACTAGATGTAGAGTGATCACAGCTCAAGCCACAGGACAAGGGAGAGAGAAGGTTAATGAGGTAAATCCATACAAATTAATGTCAGAGAGTTATAATCCTTAAAACACTCAGAGCTCCCACCTCATCACCCTCCCTACAAGCTCAGCCAGGATGCAAAGTGTATTAATATACTTGTACCTGCATCCCATCTTGATCTTTCTTTGCTACAGAAACTCTGACAGCATACTTCCTGTCTGCGTCATCCTCTCTACCCACAAATGGCAGATACTAACTGTACCTAAACATGTAAAGAGGAAGTAGGGGGTTAAAAATATTCTGGCTTGTATCTAGCGTCTAGCCAGAGATTAGGGACTCCCAAGTGTGCTGGGTGAAAGATGAAATGACTGAGGAAACAAAGGTTTGAGCTTCTGAGAATATTGACTTATGAAGTAATGCACGCCAATTGCATAAAATATCAGAACTTCACCTCCTCAGTTTTGGCACTGGATCCTGAATACAGGGGGAGACAGATTTTTATGCCTTAAAAACAATTAATCAAATAAGACCAATTAATTAAAAGAAAGCAATTAACCAGGATATAAAATTAGATATTCTGATTTCTAATTGGAGGGAAGATTAAAGGCTTTCCAAGTTGGAAGGGTGAGAGCAAATAGGTACAATTCCCTGAAATCACAAAAAGAGGTATACCGCTCCCTTCAAGTGCCTCTGTTCAAAGAAACATGGAAACAATAACTGGTTGACCAACACAAGGCCGATTTTCAAGTAAGACGTAAAGGTTTCTTGAGATGTATAATTGTGAGAAAACTCTTTGCATCAGTCTTCAGATCTGACTGGATTTCTGGTCAGCTTAACCTATGTCCTTAGGTAAGGGGCTCTAAGCAACAGGTAGAAGTAGTCCAGCTTCCTGGCCAAACTGGACTAGATTCAAATGACGCAATAGAGTTTTCTCACAGGACAGAATTTGGAGTAGACCCATAATTGACTAGAAAGGGAACTGAGCTAGATCCTGAATGGAGTCATGAGATGGAATCAACGAAGTTCGCATAGTTCCCACAATTCCCTCACGAGGATGCAAAGACTCTATCCCAACACTCTCTTTTTGCCTTTCTTTCTGTGTAAAAATCAGAAGATACTGATTCAGCCAAGCCATGAGAAGAAAGGAAGGAGAAACAAAAGAGGAACTGAGGTAGAGAATCTTCATGGAAAGATGCACCAGGCTTGAAAGAAAGAGGACTGAATCTCGTTGGGGGCAGTCCTGTCCCCAAGAGGCCGCTCAGAGCAGGGATCCAAGGTGGTGAACCCTAAACTTCTCGACCTATGAAGAGGCTAAAGCAGCTTTGTAGTCCAGAGTCAGGAGTATACCCGCTAGAAAAGGGGGAAGTATCAACAACTTACTAATAAAGGACTATAAAAAAAGAGGTTAAAATACCAAAAATTTCAAGAGGAAAAGAAGTCCTTCAAAAAAGTCTAGAGTACAAGCAGATAAATCGATAAATCAACAGAGAGAATCCTAACACATGAAGAAAGGATAAATACACAAAGAGATTTTAAAACTTTTTAAACAAATATTACAAGATAAAGAAAAAGGAACCATATCTGATGGAATATAGAATTCTGTGGACTCTCAAGAAATCATGGAGCAAAAACAAAAAACTCTGAAGTCATTCAAAAGAGAAATGAAATCCATAAAAGAAATTAGGAATTAGTATAGCTCAGAACTTAGTGTTCTCAATGCAGAATCTAAAAATTCAAATATCTGGGAGAAAATGGAATCCATAATGGAAAGTTTCTAAAGAAGTGAGATTCTAACAAAAATATTGACAGAGAAAGAAATATGACAGAAGATAATTAAAAGGCTGTTAAAAGAATACATAAAATTTAGATAAGCCAAAATGATTAAACTTGAAGACATGATGCATAGAAGCAAGTTAAGCGTCCTGGGTCTCCCAAAATAACATGACAAATGAAAAAAAAATTGAGGACCATACTTCAAGAAATAATAAAACTTTTATACACAGAACTTTTGAATACAGAAAACAAAGTATCATTCAAAAGAACTCATAGATCATCTCCAGAAAGAAAAATTGCTCCACTTTCCAAGATACACAGTGCTTATATTTAACAATTTCAGAGGTTTTGTTGTTGTTGTCGTTCAGTCATGTCCTCCTCTTCCTGATCCCATTTGGGGTTTTCTTGGCGAAGATACTGGAATGGTTTGCCATTTCCTTCTCCAGTTCATTTTACAGATGAGGAACCTGAGACAAACAGGGTTAAGTGACTTGCCCAGGGTCACACAGCCAGTAAGTGTCTGAGACCAGATTTGAACTCATGAATATGAATCTTCCTGATTCCAAGCCCAGTTATCTTTTCAAGGGGCCACCTAGCTACCTGAACAATTTCAGTGGCTCACAACAAATACTACAAGCGGCCAAAAGTAAAAAAAACAAACAAAAAAAAGAAAACCAAAACTTCAAATATAACAGAAAGGAAATCTGAAATATGCGGGAATATTCTGCAGAAACGAAAACTGGAAAGAAAGAATAGAATGATATATTCTGAAAAGTGAAGCAGTGCATGCTGCAAACCAAAATAGTATGTTTCCTGTAAGCCTGAAGCTAATGTTCACTGAAACCTAAGATCACAAATATGGATGTTCAACAAAAGAGACAAATGAAGCATTCAAACAACAACAAAAACATCTGAGCAAAATATTTAATTAGCAAACACCCTCGAAGAACAGAAACACAAGGCAAATTAGTACACTTACAAAAGATAAGTAAGGAAATAAATTACTACATGTTCAGAACTTATTTTTTTCCAAAAGAATAAGAGAGTAAAAGACTGAGCTACAGAGTTTATTTTTTTAAATAGTGAGAGAATCACACACACACACACACACACACACACACATGATCAAAGGATAAAAAAGCACACAATCAGCTAAAGATATAAGAAAGAAGAGAAATGAAGATGATAGAGAAGAACTGCATGACTTGTCTCTGCCCCCGCCCCCAAAAGGAACTGCAAAAGAGCTGAAGAGGTAGGAGAAAGTAGATATTTAATCTAGACATATAAAAGAGGGGAGCGAAATCTATTAGTGGGAGAGAGTGCCGCTAAAGAGTGAGGCTGTGGAAGAAGAGGTGTAATGCCTGGGGTGACAGATTGGGATCTGAAGAGAATTTGTGACTTGGGGCACCAACTTCACTGACATGTGAAGTCATTCAAAACAAGTTTCCATGGCAGACATGCGGCAATACATACATACATATATATGTATATAAAGAATCATATAGAAAGTGAAAAAAAGTGTGGTTTAATGTGCACTCAGATTTCACCACCTGGAGGTAGATGGAATTTTTTTTATCATGAGTCTTTTGGAATTATCTTGGATCATTGTATTGATCAGAGTAGCTAAGTCTTCCACAGTTGATCATTGTTATAATATTGCTATTACTGTGTTAAATGTTCTCCCGGTTTTAACTTTACTTTGCATCAGTTCCCATATGTCTTCCCACACTTTTTGAAATCATCCTGCTCATCATTTCTTATAGCACAATAATGGTCCATCGCAATCATATACCACAACTTGTTCAAGGGGCGGAGCCAAGATGGCCACATGAAAACAGCGTCTTACCGGAGCTCTCTCACAAGGTCTTCAGATTATTATAAAAAAGTGAATTTGAGCAGATTTGAGAGAGTTAGAAACCGCGAGCAGTCTGAGTAGGGCAAATTTCCAAGCTGGGAGAGTCTGAAAAGCCGAAGGCATGAATCTGTAGGCTTGGAAAGTGCTCGGCTTGTGCAGCTGCTCCAGACCAAAGTGGAAGCGGCTGGCCGGGAAACCCACGTGGGAGACAGGCTGGGAGAAAGCTGGGCACCCGAAACCGGCGGAGATTCCCAGGCCTCCCAACACAGGATGGCAGTCTGTGGAAGCGACAAGAGGCAGCGCAACACCACTGGCCATGAAACATCAACTCCTGAGGCTTGCAACCCAAAGGTATGAAACACTGCTTCTTGAACTTCCAGGGAGACATAATGGCCAGGTAAACAGCTCTAATCCCTCCCCTCCCCACCCAGAGAATTCCTCGTTCGAAAAAAAAACAAAACCAAAAAACAAAAAAACGCTGGAATAGAGGAGACAGAAGTGGGGCTTCAGTGGTCAAGTAGTGGGAGTATCTGAGTACCAGAGGGGCAGAGCCAGCAGGGGTCGACACCAGGAGCCCAGACATACTCTTGCTCCCCCAGGGGAAGTGCCAGACATCAGCTCAAACAACAAACAGCAGAGACCATTGCTGAAGAGCAACAGTGCTGGAGAGCAACCCCAAGGGAAGAGGAGATTTGGGGCAGCCAGACCCCCTTGCCCACACCTCAGGAAACTGAAGGCTATAATTCACAAAGCCAACAACTAGACTCACAATCCCCAGAATAAGAAAGCTGGGACAGAGAGCCCTAAGCCCCAAAGACAGAAATTTGTTGTAAAGCCAGGAAAAGGCTAACCAACATGAAGAAGAACACAAAAAAACCAAGGACCATTGATTCTTTTTATGGAGACAGGCATGATAAAAATACCAATTTGGAAGAGGACAGCAATGACACTATAGATACATCTGATACCTCAAAAGGTAATGTGAACTGGTCTCTAGCCCAAAAAGCATTGCTGGAAGAGCTAAAGGAGG
>CM053622.1:503067040-503080722 GCA_028646595.1 Phalanger gymnotis | reverse complement strand
AAACTGATCCGTGCTTAGAACTTTGTTTCTCAGAATTTCTCACAGCGTAGCCCTTTGGAGTCAGATTTTAAAAGAATAACCTTTTTATTAAAAGGATACTTCAGTACCAATTGTCTTTACTATACTATTCACAAACAGAATCATTAAAGGGGTGGGTAGATAAAAAAGAATCAAAAATGAAAAAGGAAGTAAATTTAGAGATTGCCAAGATTAGCAAGTAACTGCAGTAAAGTGGGAAAGAACACTAGCTTTCTAGTCAAAGGACTTGTGTCTGACCCTTACTTTGAAACTTATTCCCTGTGTGACCTTGGGCAAATCACCTAAACCTAATTTCTCTGGACCTCAGTCTCCTCTTATGTAAAATCAGGTTCAGCTAGAACCCCTGACCTCCTTCCAGCTCTGAAGCTATGGGTCTATGACCCAATGTTTTTCAAATTAAGAACTTGAGTCATAGATGGACTAACAAATTATTGAAACAAGATTAAGGATGTTAAAATCTCATTTGAAAGTATGTATCTGCCTGGCACATTTCTTCTCTTTGATTGCAGTGGTAACTGTGTTCAGAAAGGATACAAGGGAAATAGGGAGGAATGAAAATCAGCATCATCTTTATTATCCATATAGTTAAATTATTTAAAAAGTTAACACAATTATTCTACTTGAATGTGTGATGAGTAGAGAATGTGGAATCTCTCGTTCTTCTGAAAGATTAAAAAATAGAAGAGGTGACACTTTTTCTGGACCCAGTCATCTTATCATCTGTCCTGCTGCTATTGCACGCTTTAAATTGGGCATCCAGAAACCATGCCCCAGTGGAGGTAAGTCACATATCTTTGCAGCTTCTGACCTGGAGACACACTGTGCTTATTTCTGAGAGTCCACTGTATATAGCCAGTCCCAGATCCAGCCGTGCTTTATCCCAGCCTTCCCACAGGAAACCTGCTTTGTACCTCTTGCTCTGAGAGCTACAATTAAATTAAGATTACTGCTGCTATGAAAGAAGAGGTTATCTACCCTTAGAGAAACAGAGGACAAATAAGTATACTAGGGTCTTACATAGACACATATGAATGTATATGTCTATATATGAGTATGAGTATAGCTTTCCAAGTATACGTATGTGTATGTAAGTGTATGTATATATGAGTATATGTAGGTACGTATATATATGTATATATCTTTGTGTATATATCCATATATGTATGTCTGTATATATATGTGTGTGTGTGTGAATGTGTATGTGTGTGTTTATCTACACTTAATTGTAGCCTTGGAGGCAGGGTTGGAGAGTGGGGGCAAAAGAACAAAGTGAAAAGTATCCATTAGAAAACAAAAGAAAACTTAAAAGGAAGCAAAGAAAATACAGACAGCTCTCAACACAATGTGCCCTATTTATCATATAGGCTTTCTTGAAATGGAAATGTATTGCTGTATATTTTGAATTCTCTCTTATGTTCCACTGTGCACATGGCAATGCTTTTTTTTCTTTTCTTATTTTATATTTATGTCTCAATATTTAAGTTTCAAACATTTCTTTTTCTTTTCTTATTTTGCATTTAAGTTTAAAATACTTATTTTTTTTTTTAAAAAGGATTATCATTGCTTCTAGTATTGGAGCATCAATTGACCACATTATTGCTACAGTCACCAAATCTGAGACCAAGACACCCCTCCTAGGCCGTAGTTCTCTTATGTGTTGTCTTCTTCTAGTAAAATTCAAGCTTCTGAACCACAGGAGCTTTTGCATTTGACTCCCTAGCTTTTTACACAAACAAGGGCTTTTTAACTCAAATATTTTCATTCTGCCGAGTACTTTAAAAAGGCAGGGGGATAAATTATTTATGGTGTGACCTTTTATATTCAAGTTGCATATGCATTTTAAGCTTATTGTGGAATATTATATAAAATATTGCTCTCAACCTAATTTCTGCCAAGCTACTTTCCAATTTTCCCCATAAGTTCTTATCAAATGGAGAGTTCTTTTCCAAGTAATTTCTTTTCTGGAACACTGGGTTATTGAGTTTGATTGCCTCTGATTCTTCCCTTTCTAAACCGCTCATATTTTAATTCATGCTACAATAATCCTCTGAGTTCAGGAACTAACTGGTATTATTTTCTGCCTCTCAAAGAGGAGGAAACTGAAATATGAAAAATACAATAATAAGAAAATTGCCTATATTTTCTAATTTCTACATGCATACCCCACATGAAGGACTAATTAAGCTTTTTTACACTATGATCCACAAGCAAACTCTTGAATACACAAAAAAACAGGGAGACAGGGAAACAAAAGTACAGCTTTCTTTTTTTATTTGCTTGTTTTACAGGAGAGAGGCCAAAGAATTATATTGATGAAGTGATGACAGGAAAGAGAAGCAAGCATTTTAGAAGAGATGAGTAGCCGAGGAGGACAAACATGGCTAATATGGGGTGGGGGGGGGGTCGGTACAGTGGTACCACAAGCAAAGTATCATTTGGGATTCTGTATTTCCAGTCTTTAAGTGGTTTTAAATTCCTCTGCAACAAATTTGGAAAAAAACCTACTCTGATTGACAGTATTTTAATATTTTAGGCAAAGTGTAGGCAAAAAGTTTTCTAGAAACCAAAACAGAGAAAAGATGTACGCTATTCATTTGCTTATAAATGACTAATTTAGTCATTTGGCAATCATATATTAAGAACCTATTATATGCAAAATACTGAACTAGACACCTGGAGAGCTATAATATCTCTGATCTGATGGAATTTGTAATCTAATAAGGGCATCATTTCAATAATCCTAACTGGCTTACAATTGTCTTCTTTTTCCTCTCTACCCATTTTCATTTATCAAATCAACACCTAATATGCCATAGTGAACCACTGATTTATGTGGTTCACAAAGGATCAAATTTAATACCAAAATAAAATCAATCCTAAGTCAAATTTAATGTGATCTTTTTCAGAAAAATTTAAATGATATTAGTAAAAAATAAATAAGGATGCTTGTTATTTTTCTGTCCATTTGACACCAAGCCACTGAATAGGAGTGGTACGGCGGATAGAGATCTGGATTTAGAGTCAGAATTTCAGAAGCTTACTAGTCATATGACCTTGGAGTCATAACCTTGTATGACCTTGAGTAAGTCACTCAACTTCTATCTGTCTCATTTTCCCCATCTAGCAAACGAAGATAATCATAGCACCTACCTCTCAGGATTGTCTTAAGGAGAAGAGGAAATGTTATTTAGATTTAATTTAATTTTCAGATTTGCATTCTCTTCCTACCTCACTGAAAAAGGAAGATAAACAAAATCCATTATAAACATGGATTGTCAAAGAAATCCTAAAGTATTACATAAATGCTAACTATTATTATTAACAAAAAACTAATGTTATTTGCATTTCCTTGTCAAAATAAGAAATTCTATTTCAAAGTTCCTATAAGACAATAAACAAAGAGTATGTATGATTCCAATTTTTTCATTTCTTTCTGAGGCATGAAACTTCTAATATTTTTTGAAAAGAAAATATGTGCAGTGGTTAGGGTCATAACTACATTGAATGATACAGGGATTCAAATTCAATTAAATAAGCATTTATTAAGTGCCCAAGATAGACATTTTGCTAAGTGCTAGGATACAAAGAAAAAAATGAAACGGTCCCTGCTCTCAACATTCCTAACCAGTCTTCTTACACTTTATACCCTTTTAGAAAATTTAAGATAAAACAATATTGGCTACTTGGAATTCTTCAGACATGCCATCTCCTGCCTCTGTATTTATACTGCCTTTTCCCCATTCTTTTGGTTGATTCAATGCATATGTTCTCACTTGATGGCAGTATTAGAGAATAAAGCATCTTTTCAGGTACTTTAAGTGGGATGCTTGTGATTGACTGATTCAGTCTACCTCCACTATTACACAGTATATGCAAAATGGATATAAAGTTAATACGAGATAATTTCTGGCAAGAAGACAGAGGTTGGGGGCATAAGCTGGATGAGCATCTAGTGAAGGAGATAGAGGAGTTGTCAGGCAGGAGGAGAACCAGGAGAGACTGGTGTCCCAAAAACCTAAAGAAAAGAGAGTATCAAGGAGAAAATGAGCAAATGTCAAAAGCTGTAGAGAGGTCAAGGAGAATGAGGATTGAGAAAGGGCCTTTGGATTTGGCAACTAAGAGATCATTGGTAACTTTGGAGAAAGCAGTTTTGGTGGAATGATAAGGTCAGAAGCCAGGTTGTAACACGTTAGGAAGACAGTGGGAGGAGAGAAAATGGAGGCACCTGCTTTTTGAGGAGTTTAGCTACAAAGGGCAGAAGAGACATAGGACAATAATGAGTGGGGCTGGAAGGATTAAGTAAAGGTTTTTTTTTTTTTTTAGAATAGGCAAGAAGACATGAGCATGTTTGTAGGCAGTAGGAAATGAACCAATACGTAGGAAAAGATTGAAAATGAGTGAATGAGTGGAAATGACAGAGGAAATAAGATGAAATGGGAGTGTTTTAATGCGTAGAACGTTTTATCTTTAGTAAGGAGTAAGGCCACCTCATCAGGTGAGACAGATTGAAGGTGATAGGGGCAGAAGGCATCTGATTGATAAGAGGTAAGGAAGAGGGGGAGAAACAGGAACTTATGGCAATTTGTTTTCTGTAAATATGAAGCAAGGTTCTCAACTGAGAGGGTAGGAGAAGGCAGAGTCATGAGAGGTTTGAGGAGGGATAGAATGATTTGGAAGAGCTGTCATGGAGAGTCGAATAGTGAGTTGCTAATGGTGGTATAGAAAGATTGCCTAGCAGCAGTGAGGGCTCAATTGAGGTTGTATAACATGAATTTGTAGTGAAACTAATCAAAATGTTGCATGATTTTCTCTGTCTTTATTTAGTAGCCCATGTGTAGGAGTGAAGGTGGGAGTGATCCAATGCTGAAGCTTAGCCAGGTGTAATTGGCAATATAATGAGGAGGCTAGGGATTCAAGAGAGGAAGACAGTGTCGAGTTGAAATGATTCAACAAGGGATCAAGATGGGGAAAAGAGAAGAAATAGTGTGACGGAGTCCTAACAGAGCTGCCCCCAGCCCCAATATTCTAACTTCATTACAGGCCCACTGTACCTACCCAGACCCCCCCCCCACAATGTCCTAACTTATGCCTCACTTCTCACTAGAAAAACAGGTGTGTTCCTAAACTCTTAGTCCCCACAGAAACAGAAACCCAGCACTGTGCCATAGACCCTTTCCCATGAAACAGGTGTGCGATCACAATCACATCATCCATCCTGGCCAGACAGGACCACAATAGCTAGCCAATCAGAAGATACCACCACTAGGATATAGAACAGGATGCCTGACCACCTAACCATAGAAGGGGCTCACCCTACGATAGTGCCTGAGCAGTTCTACTGAGGCTGGGACCCTTCCTCCATTACCTAATCCTTTTACAAACTCCTCCTCCCTTTTTAATATTAATCATATTCCTACATTCTATATAAATTTTGATTGTGTGATCAGCATCATATTCTCTATAAAATTGTATGTCTTGCTTTACTAAAGTTACTAGTTCCACTAGAGGACTTAGCCACTCGCCAGACTGTGAAACTTCTAAACTATAATAAATCTTTCCAACTGGCCTGGAGTTGACCTGAGTCTTTTTAATTCTTTAGAGATGTCCCACCACAACTCTATCTGAACTCATCAAGTGCAAGGGAGAAAACTGAGGGGTCAAGGGATTGAGGGCATTGTGCAGGTCAAGAGTAGGGTTTTATAAGGGAGAGGTAAAAAGCCAATAGTTTATGATCAGATAAAGAGATTTCAGAATCTTTGAACACAGGAGGTACACTTGTGGGTCAAAGATATGACCATCTTTACGTGTATTTGAGATGGAGTGGATGAGTAGCTCATGAGAGATGAATAGCTAGAAGTGAGTGCTTGGGGTGTTTTAGGAAGAATCAATATATATGATGAATCCCCTAGTATTAAGGCAGGAGTTGGTAGGAAGGAGAGGAAAATGGTAAACCAAGTATTGAAGTCATTGAGGAAAGAAGGGGAGTGACCTGGGGTTCTGTAGATAGCATCTACCAGGATTTTGATTGGGTGGTAGAGATGAAGAACATGAACCTCAAAGGAGGTGAGGTCCTGAGTAACAGAAGTAGGGGGAGAATATGGAAATGGCAATGGGGCACAAAATGTATTCCCAACTTCCTGGCTTCAACCAGTAAGCCAGGAAGAATGAATGAAGTTCTAGCCAGTACCGGAAAGAGTGGCCAGGGAGGCTGTGTCATCTGATGGGGAGCCAGATTTCAGTAATAGCTAGTAGATGGAAAGGTTGAGAGAGGAAAAGACTTAGCATGAAGGGAAGTTGTGGCCTATGGAACAGACATTCCAGAGACAATAGTGGAAGGGCTGGGTGATATTTTGTTGAAACTTTGGGGTGGGATCACTGAGAGGAATGAAAATAAGGAATCAGGTGGTAGGGGTATGGAATGGGGTTTGGATGTTTATAGGGGTTCAGAATCACAGGGATGTGAAGTTTATCATTGAAATGAGGGTGCCAGTCTTCACAGAGGTTGGAGATCAGTTTAGAGGCTAGTGTAGTATGAGATGGTAAACATTAGGTCAGATAGAATGCCCTGTTTCACGTCTCTTCCTTCCAAAGGGAGGAGATTAGAAGGAAAAGGGCACAGCAGGAGATGGAAGACTAACTGGCATAGCAGAACTTTCCATCTCTTCTCTCATAGGACAATTGCAACTGGAGATGGAAGGCCTGAGACCAAAGGTTGTTCCTCTTTGCACAAAAGGCTCACCACACCCCATTTGGGAACTAGGCTGGTGTCAGGAAGTTGATGCTGGCACAGATGAAGTTATTGCTTTGGGGCAGATGGAAGATACCTGGCCCAGCCGTCCCTCAGGGGACATATTACACCCAGCAGGAGAGAGAAGGCATAAAGCTGGAAAAAAGGAACATTGGGCTCCTCTTCTCACCTGGAGAAGCTGTTGATAAGGTGGTAAGAGGAAGTGGCAGACTCCCTACACAGGTCTCACATAGAAAGTGACCTTTGACCTGAGCTTTGAAGGAAACCAGGGATTTTAAGAAATAGAGCTGAGGAGCTATGAAGCAAAGTGAACTGCTCTCCCCATCCTCCCCCCCCCACTCCCCTAAAAAGATTTGGTGAAAAGATTGGTTTCAAATTCTTAATATGAACTTGTCAAGTATTCTAAATGATACTTAATTTTCACAAAGCTTCTGAAAATGCGGTTCTGTGTTTCATTTAGAATTTCAGTCTCAGAAACAGCAATACTGTAATGATGATCAGCTGTGACTTAGCTGCTCTAATCAAGACAATGAGCCAAGATAATTCTAATGGACCCATGATGAAAAATGTTATTCATCTCCAGAGAGAGAACTGATAAACTGAGTGCAGATTGAAGCATACTTTTTCACTTTATTTTTCTTGCGTTTTATTTTTTTGCTTGTGTATTTCTTTTGCAACATGGATAATATGGAAATATATTTTGCATCATTTCATATGTATAATTGAAATCCTATTGCTTGTCTTCTTAAGAGGTGGGGGATGGCGGGGCAGGCAGAAGAGAATTTGGAACTCAAAATTTTAAAAAAGAATGTTAATTTTTGAAAATGAAATTGGGAAATATTTAATGAAGTAAAAAATTTTAAATGAACTTCAGTGTCAGAAGATGTTATAAAAATGCAATTAGAGAATTATTAGGTAGAGCCTATGTTACGTAGGGTGAGGACAATATTAAAAGAAATATTGAGGAAGAATAATAGGCAAATTTGGAAATATAGTGGATGCTATGTATTCTTTAAAGCAGAAGAGGGGGAAAATTAACATACAAAGTGGAAATGAGGAAATTTTGGTCAGATGCAAAATAAAGTCATTAGCAGAACTTAGAATTATAGGTATCCTATATAACAGAGACACCTACTGGCCATTTAATTTCACTCATCTTACTTAAAATCTTTTGAATATAGAATTCTACCACTCATCAATTAAGCATTCACATCATGAATATGATACATGATTTATGCCAGCAATTTAGTGAAGTGCATTTTGTTCTTTGAGTCTAGAAAGAAAACTGTGCTACCATGTCAACTTTGCTACAGTCATTTTAATAGATTTTTAAATTAAACTTGGTGCCTAATCTGCTATTAAAGTATTACTTTAAAACTCACTGAACAAGTCTACTTAATAGAAACAATGAATTATTCCCTGCTTTTAAAGTACAAAATAATGCTGACCAAAACAGAAAGACGAGTTATTCAAGAACAGTCATTCCTCAACCAAATGATAAGCTACTTGGCATCAGGGATCATGTCTTATGCTATCTCTGCATTCCCTGAAGTATCCAATATAGTACTGAACAAAGCAAGTACTAAATAAATACTTCCATGATTGGCTTACTGATTATGGTAAATGTATGACATGCATAATTCATTTATATTTTATATACCTGAAAATCCAAATTTTTCAATAGTATTTCATTTTAATTTGAAGGACTAGTTTTTAAGTTTTAAGTAAAAATGCATGTTGTGATTGTCAACATCTTACATGCACATATAAGTATATTTATAAAATTTAAAACAGAGAATATATTATCACTATTTTTTCATTTCCTTGGGGGAGGGTTCAGCAAATAGTTAATTAGAACTAATTGGTCAATTTTCAAATTGGATCTCATCAATCTCACTGCTGGCAAACACTATTCCATGCTTTCCCTCTCCATTTTGACAAACTGAAAGGCATATGACTACAGATCTAGTTAGTTCACCTTTTCAAAGTTAATTAACATTAAGTTAATTTTCAACATTTGCCCATTTAACTTTGACAACTTCAAGCATTCATGTGACTTTATTACTAACTTCATTTTCACTTTCTCATTTTATGACTATGCATAGCAGAGAAAAAAAATGTAAACAAGTTTGTGGAGCAGAAGGTATTTTACAAGGTGCTTCACTGGTCTTGTTCATCCTACCATTATAAAGAGCAACCCAAGCATTCCTTGCACATTTTTATTGTCTACCTTTAAACTCAAATTTGGTGTTGAAGTTAGGGCCCCTAAGTATAATGCAAATCCTTTGGGCTCTAAGCCCAAGCGTGTAGTTAGTGATGCGGCTTAGTGATAAAATAAAGATAAATCATGCCAAATGTCTACAGTCACTGTTGGCTGCAAAAGATTAGTTTTTGGTGGTCATAGGAACCTAAACCCCTATTTCCCACAAATTTAATGTATCAACATACACATTTTTTACTTTCATGTCATTTTCTAGCAACCTTGCCCCTGCAATTGACTATATATCAAAATTAACATTACATTCCTTTTCTAAGATAAAAAGCCTTTTAATGTACTAGCATGACTATCTGTTTGGAGAGCTTCTCCATCTTGGCATTTTATCATTAGCTTCATGTTCTAGCTTTTAATTAAATAACCCTTTAATTATATATTCCAGATTTTTTCTAGGAATTGAAGTCAAGCCTCCTAGACTTTAGTTGGCAGGTCTATTACCTTTTTTGAGAATTCAAACATTGGTCCTCTATTCCTACAATGCTGCTATTTTTTTCTAAGCTCGTTCAGACATCACTGACAGCGATTCAGTAATCATGCTTGCAGTTCTTTCCATACCGAAGGATGTAATTTACCTGGTTAAAGCGACCTGCTTCATCAAGGGCAAGGAAGTGCTTTCTATCGCCTTACTTAATCTTGTGTATCAACTCCCTGTTAGCCACTTTTGTTCAGTTATTTCCAGATCAAGGAAAATAAAAATTAAGTCTCTGCTGTCTCTCTGTTGTTAGTACCATGTAGTGCTGTAGTAAGAGATGTATACAAGGGAGCTACTTATCTCTGCCAAGGCATGTGAGCTCTAGAATACCATCCCCTACCCCCCAAAGAGATTGGCTTCCAACAGAGAGACTGCAAACTGAGAGTGTCAGAAGAGAACTGTTACCATCTGTTGGAGAACCACAGGCAAAGTGATGCTTCACAAGACAGAAGAGGTTCAATGATAGCAAACTGATGGGGAGCGATGATCCCACCATCTGCTAGGAATGAGAGAGAATAGAAGTAGAGTAATGAGTTGTACTTTGCCAGAGGAACTATGGAGCCTCAGTAGAAAAATATATGAGATGCCACATAATACACAGAACCAATCTGGAAATATATTTGTTCATTCTTTGAGACTTTTGAATTGTGTGTGCAAGGAGAGTTGATAAAAACAACATGGCCAGTGTCAGACAGCAATGTTCTCAAATTCTCTTAGAGGGTACAAGGAATCACAAAACTGAAAAAATCCTCCAAAACATAGCCAGTTCTATCAGAAAATCCTAGATTCAGGCACCAAAGATACTGCAAAGCTTCTGACAGAAGGGCTATGCTTGTGATTATTATGGTCAGTTAATTGTGGGGTAGAGGGAGGAGTTGGCTAGGACACCCAATGGCAATTAATTCTCCCACCCACCCCTAGTCCAGTTCACAGAAATGAAAGATAATATAGACAAGGTGATAATATGTTCATCAAAATGCAAAGAAAGTGTGAAGAACTTCTCTGACGGAATTAAAGAACAGCTAGCAATTGCTTGGCCAATCTTGTCCCAGCCATTCTACATCTAGTAGACTCAAAAGAAAGTCTTTTTTTAACTAAAAACATATTTCAATATTGTCAGGTAGAAGAGTTTTTTAAGATTAAGAAGATTGAAATAGATAAAAAAAACTGCTGGCAAGGAAGTTCCCTGGAGTCTCAGGAAATTCCTGCAAAAGTCCTAAATCTGGTATTATACTCTTCTTTCACAAAGGGCCCATAGCTGTATCCCAAAGAAACCCACCTGGGGACAAAGTTAACACAGACTACTCCAGATCTGCACCACAATTTCCTTGCTTACAACAGCCCAAATGGTATTGAGGAAATATCAGAGGCTAACTCATACCTTCCTAGTATTCCCAGTACTCCCCACATAAAATGTAGGTCATCCTCTTTGGAAGCCTTTAAAACGAAAGACACAAACATACACACTCAGTTGACTATAGAAATCTATCTTATCATACAGGAAAGAAGGATAAGAGAAGGGAGGGGAGAGGACTGATAGAAGGCAAGACAGAATGGGGGGAGGTAAAAATCAGAAGCAAAACACTTTTGAAAAGAACAGGGTAAAAGGAGAGAAAGTAGGATAAATGGGGGAAATAGGATGGAGGGAAATACATAATTGGAAAACATTACTGTGAAAAACGATTTTTATAGTGAGTTTCTCTGACAAAGACTTTATTTCTCAAACATACAGAAAACTGAGTCAAATTTATAGAAATAAGAAACATTCCTCAACTGATAAATGGTCGAAGGATATGAACAGGCAGTTTTCAGACAAAGTAATTGGAGCTATCTGTGGTCATATGAGGAGGTGTTCTGAAGCAGTATTGATTGGGAAGGTGCAAATTAAAACAGCTCTGAGCTACCACCACACACCTAGCAGATTGGCCAACATGACAGAAAAGAAAATGTGGGAGGGGATATAGGAAAATGAAAACACTAATGCACTGTTGGTGAAGTTGTATACTGATTTAACCATTCTGGAGAGCCCAAAGGGCTATAAAACCATGTACACCTTTGAACCAAGCAGTATCACTACTAGGTCTGTATCTCAAAGAGATAAAAAAAGAAAAGAAAAGGACCTTTCTGTACAAAAATATTTTTAGTAGCTCTTTCAGTGTTGACAAAGAATTGAGGGGATGTCCATCAATTGGGGAATGGCTGAACAAGTTTTTGTATATGATTATGATGGAATACTATTGTGGTTTAAGAAATGATGAGCAGGATGCTTTTAAAAAACCTGGAAAGACTTACATGAATTGATGCAAAGTGAAATGAGGAGAACCAGGAGAACATTGTACACAGTAACAGCAATATTGTACGATGATCTACTGTGAATAGCTTAGCTATTCTCAGCAATGCAATGATCAAAGACAATTCTGAAGAACTTGTAATAATAAAAGGCACCATCAGAGAGAGAACTGGTAGAGCATGAATGCAGATCAAAGATACTTTTTCTTTATTTTTCTTGGTTTTTTGTCTGTTTTCTTTCACAGTATGACTTACATGGAAATGTGTTTTGCATGATTATACATGTAAAATCTATGTCAAATTGCTTGTCTACTCAAGGGGTAGGGAAAGAGAGGGAGAGAATTTAGAACTCAAAACTTGATTTCTCATAAAGTCATTAGTTTTCATTTCCTCCATTCTAATTTTTAATAAATTATTTTCTTCAGTGAGCTTTTGGACTTCCTTTTCCATTTGGCCAATTCTGCTTTTTAAGGCATTCTTCTCATTGGCTTTTTGGACCACTTTTACCATTTGGCTTAGTTTGTTATTTAAGATGTTATTTATTCAGTATTTTTGTGTGTCTTTTAGCAAGCTGTTGACTCTTTTTTCATGATTT
The DNA here is from genome assembly GCA_028646595.1 of Phalanger gymnotis. Lineage (NCBI taxonomy): Eukaryota > Metazoa > Chordata > Mammalia > Diprotodontia > Phalangeridae > Phalanger > Phalanger gymnotis. Next base: position 503,068,304 of record CM053622.1, on the reverse strand, counting down.
TCTTGCATTACTCTCATTTCTCTTCCCAATTTTTCCTCTACTTCTCTTATTTGATTTTCAAAATTCTTTTTGAATTCTTCCATGGCTGGAGAACAATTCATATTTTTTCTTGGAGGCTTTTGATGTAGGGGCTTTGACTTTGTTGTCTTCTTCTCAGTGTGTGTCACCATAGTAACTTTCCACAGGCAGAGTTTTTTCCTGTTATTTGCTTATTTTCCCAGTCTATTGGCTGACTTTTAACTCTTTGTTAAAGGAGGTCTCTGGTTCTAGGGTGAAGCACTGTCTCAAGCTTCAGGGGTTTTGTGCAGCAGTTTCAAGAGATACTTCTAGGGACCTATGAGATTTCAGTTATTCTAAGGTGGTATGATCTAAGGAGAGGTATTTACTCCTCTCCAGGCCTGTGCTCTGATCTGTGAGTGACCACAAGCTCTCTTTTCTGCCCTGAAACTGTGAGGAGGGTCCCCCCTCCACTGTGGCCACAAGCTCTGCTATGCTAGTGCTTCTCCTTGCCCTGGGACTATAATCCAGACCTGAGTATGGGCCAAGCAACAGAGTCCTGCCTCAGTGCTAGCAAAGGGCTCCCTGTAATCTCCTTTTGACCACTCATTCAACCCCACTGCCCTCTGTGGACTGAGAGGTCTGAAAACCACCACAGCTGCCAGTGATTCAGTCACCCAGAGGACTGCTCCAGGTTTGTTGGGGCCAGGTCTCTCCTGGCAAGGCCTGCACAGGACTGTGCTCCTCTCTCACCCTGGTGCAACAGATCTTTATGCAGACCTTCCGATTCATATTGGGCTGGAAATCTGTTTCACTTCGTCTTTTCGTGGGTTCTGCTGCTCTAGAATTTGTTAAGGTCATTTTTTAAAGGTATGTGGAGGAACTTAGGGAAGAGCTCAGGCGAGTCCCTGCCTTTACCCAGCCATCTTGGCTCTGCCTCCTCGGAACTCAAAATTTGAAAAAAAGAATGTGAAAATTATTTTTACATATATTTGGGAAAAAATAAAAAAATTAAATGAAATTGAGGACACAGGAGCACCTAGGTGGTACAGTGGATAGAGCACCAGCCCTGGAGTCAGGAAGACCTGAGTTCAAATCTGGCCTTAGACACTTGACCCTGGGCAAATTATTTAATCCAGACTGCCTTGTTCCCCAAAAAATGAAGGACATACTTTCTAAAAAGGTAACAAGGGAGGAAAATCCAAGGATTTTCTGCCGACAAAGAAGAAACTTAGACCTGACAGCCAGGAATCAATCTGTTTAGAGG
>CM053622.1:502997596-503066940 GCA_028646595.1 Phalanger gymnotis | reverse complement strand
GAAGCTGCTTCTTGAGGACCTAGCCAGTTCTCAAAATCAAAATTATTGACAAGATCTTCACTTCCCAAGGGGAGTGGCTACCCTCTCTGGTGGGGAACATCTTGGGCAGTGTGTTGGTAAGCAAAATGGGTTCTTAGCACTTAGTTCAACCAAGTGCCCTTGAAGAGTTTGGCTCTTGTTTCCTTTGAGTAATTCAGTGTATTTCATTGAGTCTTACTAGGTGCTAAGCTTATGTGGGTGTGAAGCTCCTAGTGTCCTAAGGAAAGGGGCTAAAACCAGAGGAAATCACGGGAGCCTAAGTTCTGGTCATTCAGATGACATTTGATGTCATCGGAAATGCTTTAAGAAGACAGAGCCATTGCGCAGGGCTCTAACTCACCGTGGTGCTGATGCGGGGACTGCAGGCAGCTGTAGCTAAGAGCCCTCCAGCTTGTAACTCGGATGCTGGGACTCTGTTAAACTCTGGTAACTATGTTTTGGGATTTGAATCAGACAAGGTCTGTCTGTCGATGTTTGTACTTTGTTTGTATTTTGCTCTGAAGTTCAGGGTGCTGGTTTTTTCCCCTGAACTAAGTGAATGATATTTGTATGCTGGATTAAAGTAAGCTTGTCAACCCCTTAACGTTGCTTTCCTTACTAAAGCAGATCAAAAGAACCTGTGCTTTTGCAGCGTGCTGGTAGCATTCTTGTTGTTGGGCTTGTGTTGGTCTTTCACCCCCACAACAGCTGCTAGCCAGATTGTTGGAACAGGCAGTTAGCAGGGAGTCTCCCCTCTCTGGCAGGAAAAAACTTTCTTGTTCAGCATCATATAAAAGTCACCACATGGGACAGGCTCATTGGGATCTCACCCATGGCAAGGACGCTTTGCCTGGGATCATTTTCCCTCTCTCCTGGGATCATTTTCACTCTCAGGCCTTGATGGAGCTATGTAAACCAGGATCCCCTCAGCTTTGAGAGGATCAAGTGCTGGAGTTTCTCCGAGAGGTGATGAATCTATGTCGTCTGTGTCTTTGTCTTTGTTGTGTTAACTGTTTGTTAGAGTATTTCCTCTGTCTTTCAATAAAACTTGGTTCTGTTGGGAGCGTGCCTTATTGCCAGTGTGAACCCGAATCCGAACCTAACTTAGCTTAACCAAACATATGGAAAGAAAAAAATAAGAGTTAAAAGAAGGACTTGGAGCAAAGTCTATTATGCCTCTGGCAAAAACCAAACCAAACCAAAAAAAGCATGGTTAGCAATTATGATTTCAGACAAGGCAACAGCAAAAAGACTTAATTTTCATAGATAAATATGGAAACGACATTGCTTAAAGGTAACATGGATAAAATGAATTCATTTCAACATATAACATATATGCACCAGGTAGCATGGTTTCTAAATTCTCGAAGGAAAACCAAATTAAGTATAAGGAGAAATAGACAGTAAAAGTATAATAATAGGAGATCTTATCTACCCCTTTTAGCCCTAAATAAATCTAAGAGAAAAATAAACAAGAAAAATATTAAAGACTTGAATAGAATTATAGAAAAATTAATTATTGATATACCTCTATTATTGAATAGAATTAGAAATAAGTATTCAATTCAATTAAAAAAACATTCATTAAGCACCTACTACATATTGAACACTGTACTGAAGTGCTGAGAAGAAAAAAGCAAAAAACCAGACCCTGCCTTCAAGGAGCTTACAGTCTAATAGAGGAGACAACATCATACACACACGCACGCGCACACACACACATGCATACATATACGTATGTATATATACACACATACGTGTGTGTGTATATATATACATATACATACATATACACACAAATCAAGGATATAAAGGATAAATAAGAAATAACTAAGAGGGAATGTACTGGAATTTAGGGCTAGGGAATCCAAAAGGTGGGATTTTATTTGGGACTTAAAGGAAGCCAGAGTAGCACTTAACGTATCACAGCAGAGAAAGGAGAGAGTTCCAGGGATGGGGGAAAGAGAAAAGGCCCAGGGCCAAGAGATGAGTATCTTGTTTGCAGAACAGCCAGGCCAGAGCCACAGTATTGAAGGGTAAGTGTTGGGGAGTAAGATGTAAGAAGACTAGAAAAATAAGTAGGCACTAGGTTCTAAAGGGTTTTGAATGCCAAAAAGAGCATTTTGTATTTTTTCCTGGAGGTAATAGGAAGCCACTACAGTTTATTGAGTGGGGGGATGACATAATCCAACCTACATTTTAGGAAAATCACTTGAGGTGCTGAGTAGAAAACGGATTAGAGGGAGAAAGAGACTTGCGGCTAGTTATTTTGCAGATAGGTTGATAGGTTATCTCATCATTCTCTTTAATAAAAATTACTTGTCACTTCAAAGACTTGTTCTTTCACCTTCTCATTCTTCAAGATTAGGTTATTTGGTTTCCAATTAGTTTTTAATGTTTCCATGGTCCTTCATTTAATGTAATTTTTATTGCATTATGATCTGAAAAAGATGAATTTAATGTCTGCTTTTCTGCATTTAACTATAAAGCTTTTAGGGCCTAATATGTGGTTAATTTTTGTAGAGATTCCATTACTGCTGAGATCTCCAAATGTCTATCATATCTAGCTAATCTAAGATTCTATCCACCTCCTTGACTTCTTTCTTATTTATTTTTTGGTTATGGTTCTGAGAGGGAGAGGTTGAAATCCCCCGCTGTTATAGCTTGGATATCTATTTCTACCTGTAATTCATTTTTTTCTTTAAAAATTCAGATGCTGGAAATGGGCAGACACAAGTGCCTGGTTCCCCCCATATAACCCAGCATGGCCAAGCAAACAGGTCAACATCAGTGCCTGGACCCACTACTTGCTTCAGTATAGCCCTGGACAAACAGGCTGGGACCTGCCATGGGCCTCAGCACAGAGACCCCAGATTAGGGAAGCTGCCAGACCCCTTCAGCCTCCAGCTGTGCTAGCCACTCACCACCTCAAGCCCCTCAGCACAGCACCGGACACAAGACTATCTCGTGGGCCTCAGGGCAATACCAGTCCTGCACCAGGTAAAGAACCAGGTTCTGTAGTCCCTAGAACAAGAAGCTTGGGACAGTGTTCCTTTCACTCCAGGAGAAGAGCTCAAATTTAAAACTAAGGGAAAAGGCTGGAACAGATGAGCAAAATAACAACAAAAAGAATCTGGCCACAGTAACTGGAAAGATCAAGACACAAACTCAGAAAAGGACAATGTCAAAACACCTGTGGGCAAAATCCCAAAGGAAAATGAAAATTGTCCTCAAGCCCAGAAATAACTCATGGAAGAGCTCAAAAAAGAAGCTTAAAACTCAAATAAGAGGCAAAAGAAAAATTGGGAAAAGAAATGAGGGTGATACAAGAGAATAATTTTTTAAAAAGAGTCGACATTTTAGAAAAAGAAAACAATTTTGAAAGTAGAATTAGCTAAATGGAAAAGGTACAAAAATCCACTGAAGAAAACAACTCCTTAAAAAAGCAGAACAGGCCAAATGGGAAAGGAGGTACAAAAAACTGAGGAAAATAATTCCTTAAAAATGAGAATTGGGCAAGTGGAAGCTAATTAATCTACGAGACCTCAAGAATCAATCAAACTCAAAAGAATGAAAAAAAATAGAAGAAAATGTAAAATACCTCACTGAAAAAACTGACCTAGAAAATCCAGAAGAGATGATGTCAGAATCACTGGACCACATGAAAACCATAATAAAAAGGAGGACCTGGACAGCATGTTTCAAGAAAACTGCCCTTATATCCTGGAACCAGGGGGCAAAATAAATATTCAAAGAATTCATTGATCACCTCCAAAAAGTGATACCAAAAAGAAAATTCCAGGGAACATTGTAGCCAAATTGCAGAACTATCAGGACAGGGAAAAATTACTGCAAGCAGATGGAAAGAAACAATTCAAAAATTGGGGAGCCAGTCAGGATCACACAGGACTTAGTAGCTGCAACATTAAAGGATCCTCATGAGGTCATGGAACTTGATATTCTGGAACGCAGCGGAGCTAGGACTACAACCAAGAATCACCTACCAACAAAGTTAAGCATAATATTTCAAGAGAAAAAAATAGTCATTCAATGAAATAGAAGGATTTCAAGCTTTTACATGGGGGATACCAGAGCTGAACAAAAAATTTGGTCTCTAATATTTGCAACTCAAGAGAATCATAAAAAGGTAAAAAAGGAAAAAGAAAACATAAGGGATTTACTAAGGCTAAACTATTCACATCCCTACATGGGAAGATGATACTTGTAATTCTTAAGAATTGTACCACTAATAGCAAAAAAAAGTTCATCAGCATTATATATCAATTTCATGGAAGCATGTTTGCCTGGGTTCTGGATAATGAATAATACTCTCAGCAGTGGAGTGAAACAAGGCTGTGTGCACGTTCCCATGCTTTTTAGCATGATGTCTGCAGACATGTCAAATGCTTTCATTGAGGATGAACATGGCAGCAAGGTCAGCTACTGCACTGATGGTAAATTCTTCATTTTGAAAAGGCTACAAGCCAAGACCAAAGTAGAAGGAGCTTTGTTGCATGATTTTCTGTTCGCAAATGATTGTGCACTCGATGCAGCCTCTGAAGCTGAGATGCAACAAAGTATGGGTCTATTTCTCTGCTGCTTGTGCTAATTTTGGCCTAACAATTAACCACTAATAGCACAGCTAGAAGGAATATACATAGAGAGAGGGTACAGGTATAAAGTGAATTGCTCATTCCAGTCAAACTAGACTACTAGCTATTCTCTGAACTTAACATTCTATCTCACACTCTTGATTCCCTAACTATAATTCACTTTCCTCTGAAGCAGCTTAAGTAGCCATGAGGTAAGAAACACAAAGAGGTCTCATTATAGATCAGAAACAGAAGATTAGGATAAGTGATCATTGCACACTATGGAAATAACTTATGAAAGCAACTACAGCAAGTCATTATGAATTCATAAAAATCAAGAGAAAAGATTAGATGCTTTTTTCTTTAAATGGTATTGCATATTGTTAATGTAATAAAACAGTGAATGTGGTTTCTTGGATGAATCTCCATCTGTATAAAGATTGGCTGAATACACTATTACCAAACAGGAGAGATATAAAAGTTCCATGTGGCAGCTCTAGATCATTTCAAACACAGGTGATTCAAAAAGTTGGAGGTGAATATAGATAAAAACAACATCTGCTACAATGGCATGGAAAAAGTCCACACTGATTTTGGTTCAGAGTAAGTCAAGGAAAATAAACCCAACTTCTCTTTGATGTAAATGGACACTAAGGAGTCATACTCTACAAGGGATATAGCTTTAGCTTTTTAATAAGTATGACTAAATGACAAAGGAGAGGGGAGGAGGGAGATGAAGGAATAGAAAACAGGAAGAGAAAACATCAGCAAATACGAAAGAGGGAGTAAGAAGACAGAAAGAGGGGTATAGGAAGGCAGAAATAAGATAAAAGCAAATAAGACTATTGAAAGAGAATAAGGGAATTGAGAGAGTGGTGAGTGAAGAAGCCAGACAACGAAAACCTTGAATAGTATAAGCCCAGAGGATCCATTTCAAATTCCAAGCTGTGGTCCAAGAAAATGATTCAACTATATGTGTGCATGTATGTTTATCTATCTATCTATCTATCTATCTATCTATCTATCTATCTATCTATCTATCTATCTATCTATCTATACATATGTACACATGTATGTATGCATATGTATGTATATGTGTTTATATACATACACATACATAAATGATCCAACACTATATGTAGCTGTGTATATTTGTATATGTATATATGCTATATAGTATATTATTTTGTGATTCAGTTAACTGAGAGCTTAAAAGCTGTTTTTTGTCGTTATGAAATCAACCCTAATATTCAGTGTCCCAAAAGTCTTAGTGCAGTTTTAAGCTTTGGTAAGCTTAAAGCTTGAGCACTAAACTTTTGGGAAAAGCTGTTTTGTTAGCTCCAGGTTTCTATGACTCTGCATATCAAAAAAACAAATGCCACCACAGTCTAATTTTCAAGCTACTTGGCGTTGCAAATTCTAAAATTTAGGTTGTTGGGTACTAGATTGTATCAGAATGTGCTAGAATGGAACCAGAAGATCAGATTCTAGTTTTTTGCTGCTCTGCCACTAAAACATCATTTAACCGCTCTGAACTTCGCTCTTTTTTCGTCCATAAAACAAGGGAGTTGGACTAGTCGGTCTCTAAGACCTGATCAAACCGTAACATTCTAAGATTACATCATTTTAGGATGGGGGGGCGGGGCAAGATGCTGGAATCCTGGAGCTAAAAAAAGGAACATCAACTAGCGCAGAGGCTCTTAAAACCGTTGTTTCAATATTATTTTATTTTATGCATTTATGCATTTAAAAGATATTCTGAGGAGTCCACGACACACACACAAACACAAAGGAACCATCACCACCCATATACGTTTTTTTTAAACAACTGTACAATCGAGTGTTTTAAAAGTTAGCGGGGTCAGGAAAACCAGGTCTCCAGGCTGCCGGGTAAAAGTTCTTCCAAATTACCATAAGGATGAATTCAAGACCCGGTGCTTTCATCCGACCTTCCCTACGGGGCGGCACAGTCTTTCCCTAAACTGGGGCCCCGCACTCCCTCTTTCTCGGTCCACAGCCCAGGCTCGGGGATGCAGATGAGTGAGTGTGGGGGAGGGGAGGGAAAGGGAAAGGAGGGAAGAGAGGAGAATGGCAAAGAAGAGTAAAAAAGAACAAACAAAAAAACACTCCCGCGCCTGTGGACAAGGCGGCATCCTTGCGTGGGCTGTGGCCGTGCCAAGCGCCGTGGCCGTACCACGAACCCTCGAAGGCCAGGAGTGGCTCAATCGCGCGGGCGAAACTGGGCAAGAGGGCCCGGGGAAATACATCTCCCAGAAGGCCCAGCGGCGGAAGGGGTTCCGATTTTTTATTCCCGATAAAAAACAAATACAAGGACAAAAAAAAACCAAACCCCCCGCCCTTAACTGCTGACTCCTTTCGGCTCAAAGACCACGCGTATAATGTTTTCGGACTCATTGGTCCCAGGTGAAGCTGTAGTCCCGGGTCCTTCCGCTTCGCCTTACGAAGGGCGTTGTAGGGAGTTGTAGTTCCCACCTTCAGGGCGCCTCCTCCCTGGACGTAGCTGCGTGCGGGGAGTGAGCGGGGGAGGGGCAATAAGTGCCTACATTTCCCAGAGAGAACCACGTTGCCGGCGGCCGGGCCATCCTTTGGTGACGTGACGGTTTGTGCTAAGATACAGTCAGCGTTCGGCAGCCCTGGGAGCAGCATCACCATGGCGGGGGAGATGACAATTCTGGGTGAGTGAGCCCGTCCTAGGTGCCCGTTTTCTGGAGGAGTAGAAGCGATCCGGTTTTGTCAGGACGGTGGTGGATGTCGCTGAGCGTCCCTTCACGTCGCTGGGACGGATTGATAGAGGGCTGATAGAGAAGAGGGGAGGGCTCGCTACCTGCCCTCCTGGAGGGAAGGAGACACTTGTGGCGCTGAAAGGGAGGGAAGGGGGCGTCGTCTGCCCAGTCACCAGCCGCGGCTGATGATGGTGTGAGAGCTGCAGGTATCTCTCTAGGCTTTTCCCGGGCTCAGGGAGGGATGGGCAGACTCTATTTTAGCATTCTCTGTGAACGGAGTACCTTGTCTGTGCTGCTAGGGCAGATGCCGGAGGTAGGCAGCAACTAGTCTGTGTCCTGCGGGAGCCCGCGCAGGCTTGATTGGAGATGACCAACGCTGAGGTGACCGCCCCACTGTTAGGAGCGGAAGAAGTTACGAAACAAAGCGCCCTGTGAGCTCCGAGGTTTCCTTCCCCAGGAGCATCAGGAAAGGCTCCTCTGTTGAGATGACCTTGAAAGAATGGCGAGGGGAAGGTGGTACCTCCTCTTTATTTTTTTTGGTGGGAGGAAAGCAAGGCAATTGGAGTTAAGTGACTTCCCCAAGACTAGTCGAGTGTCTGAGGCTGGATTTGAACTCAGGTCCTCCCGACACCAGGGCTGATACTCCTCTCACTGAGCCACCTAGCTGCCCTGAGTGACCTGGCTTCTGAATCAGAAAGAGCTGGTGTTAAATCAGCCTGCCTCTGACTTGTGTCAAGCCCTGAGATTTGTGTCTCACTGTGGCTCAGGGAAAGTCACTCAATCTCTTGGTGGCCTAAGGGAAATAATGGGGACTGTAAGTCTCAGAGCAAGTGGGATCTGCGTTGGTTCAGGTAGTCTCTATACTGGGACTTCCCTATGCCAACAGAATTGTAGGTCTGTTTAAAAGAGGTGGAGGTGTTGCCATCGGGGATTAAACAGAAGCTGGGTCCTATAGAAACCCCTTTTTAATTACCCTGAGTTGGTAGCTGTGAACATTCAGATTTGAAAGGAGTTGTAGTTTGTGAAAAGAGGAAACATCACGTTTCATGTTTGGGGTTTCATGGGTGTTGAATTACTGTAAGTAATCCTGAAAAGATTTGTAAAGTAGCTTCTGTATTAAGGCATTGTAGACTTAATGAAGACTGAATAAATGTTCTCCAGGATCCAATGAATGGTATTTCTTGGAATTAATATTGACAGCTTCAAAGGGGATGAAATGTGTTTGAAAATTTACCCAAAGGAGGGAGGGAAAAAGAGATTGGCAAGTGACATACTGTATATGAGTCAGTTGTAGAACAAGTTGTTAATTACTTGATCATTGATTGGAGTAGAGTGTAAACTGAGCACTTGTAGGTTACTACTGATGGAATCCTAATAAAGCCAGCCCCACCTAGCCCCAGTATTCTAACTTCCTTATAGGCCCCACTGAAGAGCAGGCCCACTACCTAGCCACTCACCCCTCCCCCACCACACACTTAACATTTTAACTTCTTCATATATGCCTCACAGCTCACTTAGAACAGGTGTGTCCATGAACTCATTTTTCCCACAGAAACAGCAGGTGTGTCCATGCACTCAACCACAACCATATCCATCTAGTCTCAGACAAGACCACAATACTCAGCCAGTCAGAAAGTAGTACCACCAGGATGCCCAAGCAGGATATGAACCCTGAAACAATAGAAGGGAATTTCCCTAAGTAGGCACCTGTGCAGTAATAGTAAAGAACTAACCTAGAGTGAACTTATGATGTAGAGGCTTGTTATAATGTCATTATTTTATATACAGATCCCATCCCCAGTGGGTTTTCCTGTATGCATTGTGGGCAATCACATTGGAAGTTCTACTGTGGCTAGGACTCCTCCTCCCTATTACCTAATCTTTTAACAAACCTCTCCTGGCTTTTTAATATTTATAACTTCTGTTACGTAATTGCATCTTTACCCTATAAAAATGCCCCTTGCTTTCTCTGAAGTTGCTGGTTCCTCTTGGAACTTAGCCTGCTTCTTGAGAGGTGTCAGTCTCAACAAATGACTGTACTTAGATTAGAGGTGATCTGACTCTGAATTCTTTGAGAAGGATCCACCACAACACATCATGAAACCACAACAGTTTTTGGCATCCCCAGTTGGGCAGAGTCAAAACCGCAACACTACTATTTACAAAACCATATGCTGGGAGAACCAGAGGCACAGAATTTTAGAGTTGGAAGAAATTTCATTGGTTATCCATTTTAACTCATAATTGAAAAAAAAAAACACTATTGCAAGTGTGGTCGTTTAGAACTATGGGCAAAGACCTCAAGTGACCTTCCAATATTGCTTCTAGTTAAACATTATAGGATTTTTCTTCTACGAAGCATCCTTTTAAAAACTTGACTTTTAAAAACTTATCCCTACTAAGTCTTGCTTTCTTCTGGCTAAACATCCCCAGTTCTTTCAACCCATCCTTCCATGGCATTATCTTAGCCTTGACCATTTTAGTTACTTGCTTCTGGACATTTTCATGCTTATCATTGTCATTCATAACTTGAGCCCAGAATGGAATAGATCATCCCAAAGGTAGTCTGATCAGTGAATTTATGCTATCACCTCCTTATTTTAGAAGGATGCCTCTCAGTGCAACACAAGATGACCTTAGGTTGTTTTAGTTGTTGATAGCACATAAAATAGCTTCTTCAGTATTTAAATGGACTGTTTGTACTACATTCTCACATAGTTCCTCATATGTTGCTTTGAAACTGTCAGTCTTAGGTGCATGAATCACCTTAACACCCTAGATTATGAATTATTTTGGGGTAGGGATTGTGACCCCCTTTTTCTTTTAACCTTGCTATCACTCCAGTCAAACTTACTGCAGGCTTTTGTTGTTCAGTTGTATCTGACTCTTTGTGACTCCCATTTTGGGGTTTTCTTGGCAAAGATACTGGAGTGGTTTGCCATTTCATTTTATAGATAAGGAACTGAGGCAAACAGGGTTAAGTGATAAATGTCGACAAGGTTGGATCTGAACTCATGAAGTCTTCCTGATTCCAAGCCTAGTGCCCTATGTGCTGTGCCACCTAGCTGCCCTATTAGTTCCAGAAGTAGATATTTAATAAGTGTTTATTGAATAAATGAAATAAGTAGGTGTGCAAGAAGACAAGTGTTGAGAGTTTGTGATTTTAACATTGACCCAGATCCAGTGAAGTTCAAACAGGTTTGTTCTAAATGGTCTTTATTTTAGGAACTTAAGATGTTGGTGAACTTGAGTACATTATATTGATGTATTATGATATGATTAAGTTACATATTCTGATTTGATTATATTTCAGGTTCAGCTGTCCTAACTCTTCTTTTGGCCGGCTATTGGGCACAGCAGTATTTGCCTCCGCCTATTCCTAAAGTGATAGGCATTGACCTTGGTACCACCTACTGTTCAGTTGGGGCATTTCTTCCTGGCACAGGAAAAGTGAAGGTCATTCCAGACAAAAGTGGTCGTAATAGCATACCTAGCATGGTATCTTTTACTGAAACTGATGTTCATGTAGGATATGATGGATTGGAGTTGGCAGATTCGAATCCACAGAACACAATATATGATGCCAAACGATTCATAGGAAAGATTTTCACCCAGGAAGAGCTGGAGACAGAAAGCAGTAGATATCCATTTAAGGTAAGAGATTATCCAATAAGTCTGATATCTCCATTACCTCTCTTGACTCAGAGATAAAGAACTTGTGTGATTATAAATTTTGTGTGTGCGTGTGTGTGTGTGTGTGTGTGTGTGTGTGTGTATCTCACTGGTTCCTATATTATAATTGATCTAGGGACAACCATTTATTAAGCATGTACTCCAGGCACTATGCTAGGTTGTGAGGAGCATGAACATATATATTCATATAATAAATTGTACATAAGTGTGGATGAGAAGGGAGCACAACCTAGATGTTAGGAACAATTATTTCAAAGGCAGGGAAATAGTACAAGGGGTGTTGTGTATGTAAGTGGTAAGAACACCAACTTGACTGAGATATAGGGTGTGTAAAAGGGAGTAATGTGTAGTAAGATGGGAAAGGTTGGTTGAGAAGGAATAACAAAAAAGAGGAGTTTGTATTTGATTTTTAAGCAGTGGAGAGCCAGTGGAGTTTATTGAATAGGGGGTCGACAAGCAGAGGAAAGACCTTAAACTTTAGGGAAATCACTTTATCATCTGCATGGTAGATGGATTGGAGTGGGGAGAGATTTAAGGCAGGGAGATCAATGAGGAAGCCATTAGAGTAGTTCAGGTGAGAAATGATAGAGTGTTGTGGCTGTGTGAGTATAGAGAAGGAGATGAATGCAAGAGATGTTGTGAAGGTAGAAACAAAAAAGTTTTGTAAGTAAGTAGATCTGTGGGGTGAGTGAAAGTGAAGAGTCAAGGATCACACTGAAGATGTGAACCTGGGTAACTGGTAGGGCCTTCAGTAGAAAGAGAGACAGAAGGCAAATGGTTCTTTAGGAGAAAGGTAATGAATTCAGTTTTGTAAGTTTTTGAATTTTAGGGGGCTACAGGACATTCAGTTAGAAATTTCCGGTAGGCAATTTGTGATGTAGGACAGAAGCTCAGGAGAGATTAGGGATAGATTCATATATCTGGGATTCACTGGGGATACAAGACAAAAATGAAACAGTCCCTATACCCGAAGAACACACATGTGCATATATGATTATATACATAAAAGAATACAAGGTGTATCAGGAAAGGCTTCATGTGGAAGGTGGTGCTTGAACTGAGTTTTGATGTAAACCAAAGATTCCAAGTGATGGAGATGAGGAGAGAAAGCATTCCAGGAATGGGGGAAAGCCATGGCAGATAGGCAGCATGACTGAACTGCAGAGTGTATAAGGGAGTAATGTATAAAAACACAGGAAGGGGTCACTTAAAGAATTGCTTAAAATGCCAGACAGGACTTCGTATTTGATCCTAGAAGCAATAAGGAGGCTTTCGTGTTTATCGGAGGTTGACACGGTCAGACTCGAGATTTAGGAAAACCACTGACATCTAGATAGGGTAGATTGGAGCAGAAAGAATCATCAAGTAGAGAAACTAAATGGGAGGCTCCGGGTGCAAATCAAGTTAACAAGCATTTATTAATCACCTGCTGAGTTCCATGAACTGGAAATACAAAGAAATGCAATAACAGTCTATACTCTCTAGTACCTTAGCAGGAAGGAAGAAATTCCAGCCATGTGGGACAACCAGTTAAAATGCACTGAGTTGAAAGATTGAATGTCTTACGTGAGGAACAGCAGGAAGGCCACTAAAAACATGCAAGGGAGTAAGAATGGGAAGATAGGAAAGGAATAAGTTATGAAGGGCTTTAAAAGTCAAACGGAGACACTTCCAGTGTCAGGGTGCCAGAGTGAGGAGAGAATTCCCAAATTCTCCAAACACCTTGAAAAATGCCTCAGGACCAATTTAGGAGCTGGGAAGCAACTTGCCAGCCCAGCAGAAAAGGTCTTTTTCACTGAGGTGGCTAGCAGCAGTGTCAGGCTGAACCACAGGGGTCTCACAGCAAGGCCTAGAGCCCCAGAGCAATCCACCAGTGAAGCCTTGCCCTCTTGAAAGTCAGCAACTCTGGAGGCCAGCTAGCAGTCCTAGACCAACAGTACAGGCCACCAGCATGGCCCCAGCCCCATTGCTGACCAGGAGCGAGTCTCCACCCCTGGGGCCAGCCATCAGCGAAGCCCTGCCCCCAATACAAGCCAGCAGGGAGGCCTTGAGGCCCAGCACAAAAAGCTTGAGACAGTGCAGGAGGAGAACCGAATTCTTACATAAAAGCACAGTCACAAAATATGCAGGAAAAAATAAGCAAAAAAGAACAACAAAAAAGAACAAGACTTTAGAAAGTTATTATTGTAGTGGTAGGGAGGATCAAGGCACAAAATTAGAAGAAGATAACAGAGCTTAAAAAGGATTTTAAAAAGCAAATTAGAGAAGTAGAAGAAAAATTGGGAAAAGAAATGAGAGTAATGCAAGGAAATCATGAAAAAAGAGTTAACAGCATGGTAAAAGAAACACAAAAAATATAAAAAGATACTTTAAAAAATTCACCAAAGTAAGTAACTCCTTAAAAAGTAGAATTGGCCAAATGGAAAAGGAGGTACCAAAACTCAATGAAGAAAATAATTCCTTAAAAATTAGAATTGGGCAAGTAGAAGCTAATTGACTCCATGAGATTTCAAGAAACAATAAAATCAAAAGAATAAAAACAATAGAAGAAAATGTGAAATTTCTCATTGAAAAAACAACTGACATTGTGGGAGAGCCTGTTGAGGTAGAAATGACTCATCAGATATGAGGGCGTGTTGAGATATCTATAGGGACATTCATTTGAAACTATCAATAAGTAGTGTATGATGTGGAACTGAAGTTAAAGAGCCCTGGGCTCGAACTGTAGATCTGTGAATCAGTAGTAGAGTTCATTATTAAACCTGTGTGAGCTGATGACGTCACTAGCAGAGACAAAGAGCATATAGAACAGAGCTTTGGGGAACACGTACCATTTGGAAACGAGAGATGAATGATGATCCATCAAGAAAGTGAAAGGTAAAAGGAGAGAGAAGTGAAAGGAAACCCAGAGAAAAGGGTAGATCAAGAAAGAAAGTGTGGTCCAGTGCTGTGAAGAAGTCAAGAAGGATGAAGATTGAGAACAAGCCATTGGATCTGATAAGTAAAAACTCTGGAGTCAGAAAACATGGGTTTGTGGTCTGGTTTCAGCAGTTTTACAATGATGGACACCAGCTGAGAGAGAGCTGTTGTTTATTGAAAAGAGCAACAGATTTTGAAAGAGAAGACCTGAGTTTGAAGCTGGACTCTGCTTCTTCCTGAGCGGCTTTGGGCAATCTGTTCTTTTTTAAAATTCATTTTCATCCATTGTAAAATGGGAAAAAATAATACCTGTTTGCCTGCATCACAGGTTGTTGTGTGAGAATTAAATAAGAAGTGCTATAAATAGCAGCAGCTGCCAAGGGTGGTGGCACAATGAGGCCATCCTCTGCTTAGCAGACATGTTCACTCTTTATTTCTCATAGCTATGCAGTTGGGGAATTTAGGTAGAATTTCAAGTATTTGGAAACTGGTCACATTTATATAGTTCATAAATCTAGTGTGCTCTGTCGTGAATGGAGGGGAGGTGTGCTTTAGTGAGATCAGAAGTGAAGAGGCGAAAGAGGTCTCAAACAGAGGACCCAGTCTAGAAAACTGAGAAGAGTGGTTTGGGATGAAACCTTGTGATATTGCTGCCTACAAGAAGTGAGGACATCGAGAGACTGACCACCAGAAGGGAGGGACAGTGTTATTCAGTTCAAGGAGAAGGGCACTGTCTCTTGAAAGACATGGGAAACTCGGGATAGTGACACTGGCTATCTGAGAAAACCTTAGATTTCCTTTTTCTTCAGCATAAACAGATCAAATTGGCCCTTTCTTGTTTCCAACATGGAAAACATCTTTTTACATTGACATAGACTGTGATTAATATATAGAATATAAAGAAGTAAGATAAATGAGAAAGTAGATTGGGCACATCTTTTTCCACTACGGAAGTCAGTTAATCACTTGGAGCTTGAGTTTTCTGTAAAATACTGTAAATAACCTTATACCATTCTCACAGAGTTGTTATAAGGAAAGTGCTTTGTAAACCTTAAAGTGTTAAATGGATGTGCATTCTTATTCTATGAGCCAACAGAAGACATGAATTTTGCCTGTGAAGTTGTCATTTAAGAGGATTAGGAGCAGGATTAAAGTGGAGTGGTAATTCTGATTGTCCAAAGACTTGCCCTCAGTGCTCAAAAATGAAGGATATACAGAACCTTGCTTGTTTATATTGTCCACCCTGGGGAGTGAAAGAATATAAGTTAATTTATTTGGTATTTGGAGAGTGAAAGAATGTAAGTTAATTAACTTAGCATTTTGAAGAAATGCTAAGAAATGAAGAGACAGAAGGGGTTAGGGAAGGAGAGGATGGAGATTGCTATGTGCCAGACTCCACATTACTTAAATTTGTAAGATTTTTTCCCTTAGTTTTTTTTTAAGCCATATTGTTTTAGATAATGATCTTGCCAATTTTTGCCTTGTATCACCAGTGTCTAATGCAGATTATCTAGGCTCTGGTACATACTAAATAAATGTTTGTCAATTGATTATATTGTGAAAAGTGAATGAAGCAGAGATAAGAGGAAATGTGTATTCCAGTAGAAGAGTTTAGTTTCTTTTTTTTCTTTTTGGCCTTGTACAAAGTATCTTTTATATTTAATTTTTGATGGCTTTTGTTTTTATATTACATTTATTTCTGAATATATCTCTTCCTTTTCCCCTACCCACTAATCCACACCTTTTGACAAAGAATAAAGCAAGAAGCAAGGAAAAAAAGGCAGTGAAGCAAAAGAAACCAACACATCAACCAAATGTGACACAATAGACGATGTTATACCCTGTTAGTCATTCATCTCTGTAAGGAAAGAAAGGAGGGGTGTTTTCTCATCTCTTCTTTGGGGCCAAGCTTGGTCATTATGTTTACAGTGTTTGGTTTCAGGATGTTTGTTGTTCTTTCTGTTTACATTGTTATAGTTACTGGGGTCTTTTTTTAAAATTCCTTTTTTTCATCATGTTTGAAAGAATTCATATACTAGGTTTGAAGCCATGGCATTTGAGTCCTAATGACTCTACATTGTGAGCCTCTTTCTTTGCCACCTTATTGTAGAAACACAAATAACATTCACAAAATTCTTTCTTCCTTACTTTACACAAAATGGTACCATTATCAAAAAATTAAAATATATTAAAGAGAACATCTGATTTTTTGGAACTATCTTGGTATTAGCTCCTTTTACCCATTAACCTGTTTCACTGTTAGATATTTCCTTAGCTATAAACTTGGCAAGAGAAATAAAAGAATATTAAATTCAACCAGTAAGTTTTCATCTTACTAACAATTTTAGAAGATGAGCTTTAAAATTGCTAGCTTAATAAAATTTGGGAATTACCTCTGAATTAGTTACTTTGCTATTAGTATATACCACAGCAAATAATAGATAGTTGACTCCGTTTTTCAAAATATATTTA
This sequence comes from Phalanger gymnotis, assembly GCA_028646595.1. NCBI lineage: Eukaryota > Metazoa > Chordata > Mammalia > Diprotodontia > Phalangeridae > Phalanger > Phalanger gymnotis. Next base: position 503,050,502 of record CM053622.1, on the reverse strand, counting down.
ATACTAGCACCTGGACATTCTAGACAATGGTGATTCATAATAGTGGTCAAAAAATCTTTGTATTACTTCCCTAACTTTTAAAAATTGTGTGTTACATTATGAAGACTGAACAGAATTAACAAAGTCCTTGGACTGCCTTATGTTGCTTGGGGCATGTCACTGACATTTCCACATAAAATAGTTTTGTATAAACATAGATATAAGCCTGTTTCTAGGTTATGGCCCATCTTGGTTGAACTGATTTATGAAGGATAGTAATGTCATGCCTAATCACACAGTACAATATACATAGAGGGCCAGCCTTGGAGTCAGGAAGACCTGTCTAGCCTCTGATACAGACTGGCTTAACTCTAATGGCCTAGTCACTTAATCATTCTCTCAGTGCCTCAGGCAACTTCCTGACCTTCTAAATTATGGATGAGTTGCTAAGCTTCATTAATAAAAGTAATTTCTACCCATGGGAGTTCTTTACCCAGATGAAATTACAGATTTGGATCAAATTTGGATTTTCATGTTTAAAAGACCACTGCTTTTGGTAATTTCATAGATCTGAATCCTTTTATATAAAGAAAACATTCTTGAATAGGACAGTCATTGTGATGGACTTTACTATGAAGTGTTAGGAATTGTTGTTTACTTAATGCCAGTTGTGATTGGAAAAGCAAAACCTGCTATCTCCAGAATATTTGTTCTCTGGTGAAACTGCCACATTATTGATCCAGATATTCAGATTTCAGAATCTGTGTACCCCATGATAGCAGCAGTCAGGGACTAATATAAAATCTTTTCTGATAAACCACGGTGGCAGCAATTAAATGGTGTTTGCTACTTACGTGAGAACACAGTGAGGCGAGAAAATATTTCTGTAAATATACAGTAATGTTCTTTCAGTATGTGTTCATTTTGATGTATATATAAAACAGCAAATGAAAACATGACCAGCTTACTACCCACAGTCTACTGTTTATACTTAGTATTTATTTTGTTTGTGTCTGATTTTGCCAGAGAACAAAAGATGTTCATCTTAGCAGATCTGAAAAAATAAGCTTGTTATTGGTTAATTTAATGGCTATTTAGGCAGCCAGGTAGGACAGTAGATTCAGTGCTGGACTTTGAATCAGGAAGATGTGAGTTCCAGTCCTTCTGCAGGTACTCTCTGTCCCCATTTCCTTGTCTGTAAAATGAGGGGATTGGATTTGATGGCTTATGAGGCCCCTTCCAGTTCAAAATCTCTGATCCTCTGATCATGAATTTATGAAGTGAGCACATGACATAAAGTTAAACAGTTTTGCACAGTTTCTTTTTTGTTTTATAAGGCCTCAGTTTCTTCTTGGTGGCTTATGGTATGTATTCACAGGTGTTAAATAAGAATGGAACAGCAGAATTTTCTGTGACAAGCAATGGGACTGTCACTGTTTCTCCAGAATATATTGGCACCCAGCTGCTGTTGAAGCTGAAGAAGATGGCAGAGGACTACTTCGGGATGCCAGTGTCCAACGCTGTTATTTCTGTGCCAGCAGAATTTGATCTAAGGCAGAGAAATTGTACTGTTCAGGCTGCTAATCTCGCAGGTAGTACTTTAGTTATATTTCTCTTTATGGTTTTGGTTGCTTGTCAAGTACAATTATATTCCTTACAGTTATGCCAAGACCCTACTTCTTACCTAGAGGCCTAAAAAAGGTCATTTATACCCAGGTCTTTCAATTTTTACATATATTTAAATTAATTCATAGAAAATTCAGGAATTGTTTTGTTTTGAGGAGGGGGACATATTTTTCTTTGTTGATATTGTTCAGCATTGCAGGGATAGTGCATGGCCTAATAAATATTAAGATAATTAACTTTTCACAGCAAATTTTATTTCCACAGACAATCCTCACTAACAGTGTTTGGAAACAAGATGTGTTTTTGTTTCTAAATCAGCAGACCTGATCTTCCTTATTCTTGAGATCTCTAATGCACTCACAACTTTAGAAGTTTGTTGATACAGCCTTGATAGCTAGAATCCTTTCACATAAAGCAAAGACTCAGCTTTGCAAGGAGCTCAGAGACCATCTAGTCCAATCTGTACCTAACTGAGAGTCCTTTTTACAGCATGATTTACAAGTGAAGATGTAGTCACTATCCTCTCATGTTAGATTGATACAATCGTTGGAAATTTTTCATTACAACCAACCTAAATCTTATTTTCAGCTTCTTTCCATGATTTTTAGCTCTGTTCTCTGGGGCCAAACAGAACCAGCCTAATCTTTTAGATAGCATTTGTTTAATTAACACTTTAAGGTTTGCAGAGTTCTATGCGGGTTTTCTCATTTATTTTCCATATGACAGTCTTTCAAATACTTGAGGATAGTTATCATGTCATATCTCTGTCCACCAGGTTTTCTCTTTTCCAGGTTAAATAATTCCATTTTCTTCAAGTACTCCTTAAATGTTATGATATCCAGGCTTTATCCTCCTAGTTACTTGCTTACAGTCAATGCCCATCCCAAAATATTTTGCATTGAAATGAACACAGTCCTCCAGATGCTATTTGACCACAGGATTTTCATTACCTCCTTTGTTCAAAAGAATATTTCCTTTCATTCAGTTTAGGATCAAATTATCCTTTTGGACATCCCAGTGTGTGTATCCCAGGCTCTGACTTCCTGCTTATCAGTTTTTAGCTTCCTTCAAGATATGGGTCAGATGTCTTATTTGATTCTTGTAATTGTTAATGTTCTCTTGCTCCACATATTATCACACATTCATTCATTTATATACTGAAATCCCTTAATAAAATGTAATTTTATTAAGAGCAGGGACAGTTTTTGCTTCAATCTTTCTGTCCTTAGCCTTATATGTAGTAAGTTATCCATAGTGCCTTAATAAGTGTTTATTGAATTGAACATAGCACTGTTGCTTCACATTGGGCTTGCAGTCTACTAAAAACCCCATATTCATATAGGAAAAAATGCTATAGAGCCACCGTTCCCCCATCATGCACTTGTAAATTTTTTTTTTAACAAAGGCATATGACTTTATATTTATGTCTTTTAAATTTCATCATGTTTTATGAAGCCTAACATTCTAGCTTGTGGAGATCTTTTTTGAATGCCTGGCTCTGTCATCTGTCATATTAACTATTTCCAACAGTATTATATCTCTTGCAAATTCGATATACATTATAGTTTTGCTTTTATCCAGGTGTCCCAATCTGAAATTATAACTGAAATTCCCAAAGTTTCCACAGAAAAGGAAGACCAGTGATGATAAAAAAAAAAGTAGACCTTTATTATAAGCACATTTAAACTCACAAGAGAAAGTATAAAGCTTAACTTGAGACACTCAGATGCATTGGGAGAAGTGTTTCTGCTGTGTGCATGGTGTGATGTATTCACTGGCTACACAAAGACCAAATCAAAAATGGTACTGTTCCTCAGGGAGATTAACATTTTAATGTGAAGATACACATACACAGAGAAGTAGATGTAAAGTCTATGTAGAAAATAATATAGCACTTTCCATGTAGAAAGTAATAAAACAGGAGGAAGAGAGTATATCAACTGAAGGGATCAGGAAAGGTTTAATGTAGGTGAATCCTGGGTGAAGTTTTGAAGGATTCTAGGTACTTAGAGTCAGAGGTGGTTGGGGGACTACTTTGCAAAAGCATAGTGGTAGGGGATATAATGTTCTATTGGGGAATGGCAGTCCACCCAGTTTAGTGGAGAAATTGTGTGAAGGATACTTTTGAAATAAGATTAGAAAGGTAGATGGGAGTCATAATGTAAAGAACTTTAAAGGAAGGGCAGGTTAAAGATTTTTCATTACATCCTAGGAACCCTTATAGGTTTATAACTCAGCAAGTGACACAACCAGAGCCCATATTTTAATATTAGGCAGATGGGAGGTACTTAGTTTTCATTTTTTGTTGTTTGCTCTTCTGGCTAACTTTTGGCTGCATTTCACTGTTGTGTCTGGTTGTGGCAGCCTTCCACCTTTTCCTGAAGACATGAGAGTAGTTTGTACACCTGCCTGCTTTTGACAATTAGAAGCTTACTGCCAAAGAGCCAGTGCAAACAGCAGCAGAGCACAGGGGATGGGTGCCAGGGGAAATATAACGGGAGTTACCAGCTACTTTCTACCTTTCCTCCTCACCTAGGTCAGCATTTTGAAAGTTCTAGGAGCCTCTTCTTGTCTTTGATTTCTCTGCAGTCTGTTTTCACACACTCTTACATAGGGTTATTGGGAAGAAAGTGTTTTGCAAACCATGAAGTGCTATTTAAATGAGTTATGAATTCTTTGGTCTTGGCAACACATTTCTAAAAATGCAACATGCTCCCCTTCTTCAGTGACAGTGGCAGAGTGGGGTAAGAGGAGGCAGAAGGTACTAAAATATCTTGTAGCCTATCTATTAATACTAACTTAGCTGTTAGTAAAATCCATATCCTATTGGAGGAACCCCTACCCCCTCTCAGTAGAATTCATAGGAGTTAAACAGGGTTGGAGGAGAGTGGTGTATATAGACATCTGACTCTTTGGAGGGAGTACTCACATGATCTCACATAAGCATCATTATCAAATCCTTTACCTTGTCTTTCAGTTGTGTCCCCTTTTAGGGTTTTCTTGGCAAACCAAAGTGGTTTGCCATTTCCTACTCCAGCTCATTTTATGGATGAAGAAACTGAGGCAAACAGGGTTAAGTGACATGTCCAAGATCACACAGCTAGTAAGTGTCTGAAGCTGGATTTGAATTCAGATCTTCCTTCCAGGCCCAGCACTCTATCTACTGCTCCACCTAGCTGCCCTTAACATTAGGGGCCCTAAATTACAGATAGGCCCAAGGATGAAAGAGGAACAGTGGGAAATTCTAGTACCTTACTGATACCCAATAAATTCTTAAATGACAAGGTATTTGATGTTCTTAGTATGATTGTTTTCATATTACTTTAAAGGATGACTTTCGGATAAATGACTTATAATAGTCACTTTTAAATTTCCACTTATTGGCTTATTGGCTTATTGGCATTTCCTAATATTTTCATTAAAAATGTTATTTTATTTTTAAAAATTTATTTCTGTCTACTTGAACCTATAATTTTTACCCAAACTTCCCTCTTTTTTTAGCCTTGCCTTTTTTTTCCCTGATCTGTCTGTATCTCTTTGTCTCTGTCTTGTTCTTGTTCCTCCCTTCCCCCCCAACTTCTCTCCACCCCCAATCTGCCTCTATCCCCCTAGTACAGTGGTATCTAACTCAAATTGAATTGAATTCCTGCAGGCTGCATATTGACTTAGAAAAACATATACGAATGTTATCTGTGTTAGCTAGTATTTATATTTCTTTTGTTAAACATTTCCCAATTACATTTTAGTCTTGTTTGGGCCTAGATTAGATGCCTTGTCCCTAGTATATGGAGCTCAATAATGTTGAAAACTGAATAATTCATTTTACCCTAGAATCTCCTTCCTGTCCTTAATGTCTGTCAATGGCATTTCCTTACGCTTAATCTTTGTGCCATCTTATACTCTAGAAATCTAGTTCCCAAGTAGGCCACCTTAGGAGGGAGTAGATTTTCTTTTACTAGAGTTCCTAAAGTAGAGGCTGGCCATTTTGGAAAGGTACATGTTATGTGAGTCTAACTCTGAGATTCTGTCCTTCAAGTTCTGCCTCTGCAGTCTCCCTAGTATCACTCCCCTCCTTATCCTTCCCACTGCCCCAGCGCTAGTTAGGCCTTCAGTAACGTCTTCTGGATGTCGAAGGTGCTTTGCAGTAAGTTTCCCTGCATGTAGTCTTGTCCTTGCCTAATCTGTCCTGCACACCTCACCTCTGTCATATTGTCCCACTGCCATGTGATCGTGTGTATCATTCCAGTTCTCAAACATTTTAAAGTAACTCTCCAACTCCAGCTAGTTAGTGCAGGGGACAGGGTGCTGGGCCTAGAGTCAGGAAGACTTGAGTTCAGTTCCTTCCTCAGATAATTATTAGCTGTGTGACTCTGGGCAAGTCCCTTAATTTCTGCCTTCCTGTAAAATAGGGATTCTAACAGCACCTACCTCACAGGATTGTTGTGATTAATTAATTAATTGGTAAACATTTATTAATGTGCCAGGCACTGTGCTAAGAGCTGGAGATACAAAAAGAGGCAAAACATAGTCCGTGCCCTCAAGAAGCTTACAGTCCAACGGGGGAGACAACATGCAAACAAATGTGTGCAAAACAAGTTATATACAGGATAAATAGGAAATAATTAACAGAGGGAAGGCACTGGAATTAAGAGGGGGTGGGGAAGGCTTCCTGTAGAAGGTAAGATTTTAGTTGGGATTTAAAGGAAGTCAGGGAAGTCTGTAGTCAGAGTAAAGGGAGGAGAGCATACTAGGCATGGGGGACAGGCAGTGAGAATGCCAAGAGCCTAGAGATGGCGTGTCTTATTTGTCAAATAGCCAGGAGCCCAGTATCACTGGGTCAAAGAGTAGAGACTGAAGAGTGTCAAGAAACATAATATAAGAAAACTAGAAAGATAGGTGATATCCAGGTTATGAAAGGCTTTGAATTCCAAATAGAGCATTTCGTATTTGCTCCAGGAGGCAATAGAAAGCCACTGGAATTTATTGAGTTGGGGAAGGAGGGGCAATATGATTGGACCTGTGTTTTAGGAAAATCACCTTAATGACAAAATGGAGTGGGGAGAAGCTTGAGGCAGGCAAACCCTCTAGCAGGCTGTTAATAGCAATCCAGGTGGGAAGCAATGAGGGCCTTCACTAAAGTGAAGGCACTTTCAAAGCAGAGAAGGGGATGTAGTCAAGAGATGTTGCAAAGGTGAAGTCAACAGGCCTTGGTAGCAGCTTGGATATGGGGGCTCAGAGATAGTAAATAGAGAATTCAGGATGACTCATAGCTTGCATGCCTGAGGGACTGTGAGGATGGTATTACCTTCAATAGTAATTGGGAAGGTGAGAGCATGGGGGCTTTTGGAGGAAAGAATGAGTTCTCTTTTGGACATGCAGAGTTTAAGATGTCTCTTGGACATCTAGTTGGAGATGTCTGAAAAGCAGCTGGAGATATGAGATTGAAGGTCAGCAGAGAGACTGAGACAGGATAGATAGATTGAAAATTGTTAGCATAGAAATGGCAGTAAAATCCATGAGGGTTGATGAGGTCACCAAGTTTAAGTAGTTACAGAAGGAGAAGGGAAGAGGATCCAAGACAGAATTCTGAGGGACACCTGCTGTTAGAGGGCATGATCTGGAGGAGGATCCAACAAAGGGGAAAGAGGAGTAGTTAAATGGGTAGGAGGAGAACCAGGAGAAAGTAGTGTTCTGAAAACCTAGAGAAAAGAGAGTATAGAGGAGGAGAATGCGATCAGCAGTTTCAGAGGTTACAGCAAGTTCAAGGAGAATGAGAATTGAGAAAAGATCATTGGATGTGGCAACTTAGAGATCATTATCAACTTTGGAGAGAGCAGTCGGTGGAATGGTAAGACCAGAATCCAGTGGGATTAAGAACGGAGTGAGAAGAGAGAAAGTAGACACATCCGTTGTAGACAGCCTTTTGGAGGAGTTTAGCTAAAAGTGTAGGAGAGATATAGGTGATAGCAGAAATGGAAAGATCAAGTGAAGGGTTTTTTTCAGAATAGGGGAGACATAGGCATGTTTGTAGGCAGTAGGACATGAGCCTAAACAGGAAGACATTGAAAATAAGTGAAAGAGTGGGGAGGACAGAGGGAGCAACCTGCTGGAGAAGATGGGACGGAATGGAATTGAACAAGTAGAGGGGTTAACTTTGGGAAGGAGTGAGGCTACTTCATCATGTGAGACAGGGGTGAAGGAGGAGAAAGTGGCAGAAGGTATCTGAGTGATGGGAGAAGAAAATCACAGTGAATGGCCTCATTTTTTTTTCTATAAAATATAAACCAAGGCTCTCAGCTGAGGTGAGGGGGAGGAAGAGCCTGGGAGGTTTGAAGAGGAAGGAAAAGGTTTGGAGGAGTCCCTGTGGAGAGTGGGATAGTGAGTTGATAAGGGAGGCATAATAGGATTGCCCAGCAGTAGTTAGGACCCAGTTGAGGTTATGTAACATTAATTTGTAGTGGACTCAGTCAGAATGGTTGCTCGATTTTCTTCACCTTCATTCTGTGGCTCCTGTGTAGGAATGAAGATGACCAGTGGTGGGAGTGATTCAAGGCTTGGCTGGGTATGATCAATAATATGATGAGGGAGAAGGACAGTACAGAGTTTAATTGGTTCACCATGAAGTCAAGATGGGGGAAGAGGAAAGAGTGGCTAGTGCAGGCTGGGTGGCCTGAGAGAGAATCGAGTGGTCAAGGGATTGGAGGTCACAGTGTGGATGAAGAGTAGGGTTATGTAAGGGAAGACAGAGGGAGAGGTGAAAAACCAATGGATTATGGTCAGATAATGGGATTATGGGTTACAGCAAGATGGAAGATATGGCCATCTTTGTGTGTACCTGAGCCATGGGCTGGAAGAGCAGTTTATGGGAGGTGAGTAGTTTGAGGAACTGAGCTTTGTCAAACTCTTTGAGGAGAGAAGAAGAGTCACCTGGAGGCCTGTAAACAACAGCTACCAGGATTTTGATGGGGTGGTAGATATGAATAGCATGAACCTCAAAAGAAGAGAGGTTACTGAGTAATGGAAGAAGGGGGAAAACCTTGGTATTCTAACTCTTCCACCTCGAGCAAAATGAGTGAAAATCTAGCCAGTTCTGGAGAAAGTGGCTAGCAAGGCTGGCTCATCTGGTGGGGAGGCAGAAAGCACTTAGTACCTGGCACAAAGTAGGTACTTAATAATTGCTTGTTCCTTGACTTCCTTTCCTACCTTGCAAACCAAATGCATTACTGGAATTCAGGGCCCTCTACATCTGACTTCACTTCAACTTTCCAGTCTTCTTGCACAGTATTGTACCCTATTGTAGTTTCTAACCAAATAAATTACTGACTGTTCCAACCCCACCCCTCCCCAACAGTTCCCATACTGTCTTACTTCTTTGTTCATTCAAACGTAAGCTTCTTATGAGTAGGTATTACTTGATTCTTTCTATTCCCAGCACCTGGTAAGTAGTAGATACTTAATAAATTACTGTTATTGATTTATTGTCCATCTTGTTCCCTCTCTGCCATAGCTCTCTTTCCTTGTTTATCTCATGACAGTCCTTCAAGGTTCAGCCCTGCCGCGACCTCTTCTGTGAGGTCTTCCTTCGTTCTCTCATCTGTAAATGATTGCTCTTTCATTACCACTTTCCTTTTCATCTTATAGGACTAAAAATCTTAAGAGTAATTAATGAACCCACAGCTGCAGCTATGGCTTATGGACTTCACAAGGCGGATGTTTTTAATGTCCTGGTGGTAGATTTGGGTGGAGGAACACTAGATGTTTCCTTACTCAACAAACAAGGAGGAATGTTTTTAACCCGAGCCATGGCAGGTAAGAAGATTTTGTGGAAGTTCAAGTCATAATGGCTGTCTAGTGAACAGACCAATTGTTTTGCATTCTTTGTCTTTATTTTGGGTAATATGCATAATTTATACCATCACATGGAGGCTTGTAAAGTATATCAATAAAAGTTCAGAGTTGCTTTTTGAAACCTTGTCTACTCTGACACAATCCAGTGTATGATATAAATATATAGGGTATATTGTCAATTGTAGTACTTTGATATAGTTAAATTGTTTTTGTATGTAAAGAAATATATGAAAGGGGGTGAACTCTTTAAAAATTAATAGAATCGACTTCTTAATTTTAATAAACCGACTGAACATTTTGTACTGTCCCCTACTCTTGAATCTCTTGCCCTCTTGTTTTATTGCTTACTCCCAAGCCTCAGCCCTGGATTACTCTCATCATCTGCTTCCTTCATTCCTATGCACATGTTGCTGAATGGAGCTGGAGGAAATCATGGAGACTGTTGATTGGGTTTACTATGCATTTATGGTATTTAATTTCAACTGAGTCTTCACCGAAGCACAGCAAACATTTTATTCCTACTTAAATCTGTTCACTGTCCCATTCCATAACAGCTGTTCTAGACCTTCTCATCTTTGCACAGGCCTTCTCCACTGAAAGAAGTCCAAGCTATTCAACAAAAGCTTCCTCTTTCCCCTCCTCATTTTATGTCACTTAGACATCTTTCCCAACTGTTTTCCCTTTCTTTTGAGTCTCAGATGAAGAAATAGCCCTTCTCTTTGCGAAAGCCAGTTCTTCTATGTGCATTCTTAATACCATCCCCTCCAGACTTCTCCATCAAGTTACCTACACCATTATTTCTACTCTCTAATCTTCAGTCTCTCCATAGATACTGGCTTCTTCCCTGCTGCCTACAAGTGCTCCCATTCCTCCCCTATCTTTAATAAACTTTCTGTTGATACTATTATGCTTATCAGCTGTTGTTTTATATCTCTTCTTGCTTCAGCTAAACTCTTTGAAAAAGCTAATTAGTGCCTCTCCTTCCTTTCCTCCTAGTTTCTTATAAACTTTTGGCATTCTGGCTTTTGACCACATCGTTCATTGAAACTGCCTTTTCCAAAGTTACCAATGATCTCTTAACTGGCAGATTAAATGGTCTTCATTTTTCTTGACTGCTGCGGTGTTTGATACTGCTAACTACTCTCTCTTCCTAGATACTTTCTCTTCATGACATTATTCTCTCCTGGTTCTCCTGTCTCTCTGCACCTTCTCAGTTTCCACTAGCTGTAATTGTCCCAGGCTGTGTTCTGGCCTCTCTTCTGTTTTTGTTCACTGCTATATCATGTGGCAATCTTATCATCGCCCATGGATTGGATAAGGGGGAGCAAGGATCAGGTCTCTATGTAAGTGATTCTCAGAACTATGCATTTAGCCCTAGCCATGTTTCCTGAGCTGTGGTGATGCATTACTAGTTGCCTTTTAGGCATCTCTTAACTTGGTGTCATATACGCATCTCAAACTCTACCTGTCCAAAACAGAACCGTTTGTCTTTTCCCTGCCTCCCAAACTCTCACATTTTTTGCACAGATTCTCATTTACTGTCAAAGGCACCATTCATCCTTGTCACCTCAGCTCAAAGTCTTGGTATCATCCTCCACGGCTTCCATCCCTAATCATCACTTTTCATGTGTAGTCTCATGTTAAATCTTGCCAGTGTTATCTTCAGAACATCTCTTCCATAGGTTTCCTCCTCTTTACTCACATAGCCACAATCCTAATTCAAGCCCTTATCACTTCTCACCAGACTGTTTCGATAGCCATGTATCCCAATTCTCTGTCTCAAGTATCACCTTATATCGATCCATCCTTCACTCAGCCATCAAGGTGAGTTTTCTAAAGCATAGGTGTGACCATGTCATCCCCTACCCCTGCACAATGAGTTCTGATGGCTCTCCGATATCTCTCAGATTAAATATAAAGTCACCTTTTTGACATTTAAAGCCCTTCCTAACTTGGTCCCCTCCATCTTTCCAGTCTTATACTTAACTCACCTCCACACAGTCTGTGATCCATTTAAAAAAATCATTTTCTTTTAAAGTAGACCTTGGGAAAAATCTATTAGTTTAAACAAAAGTGTATTGGTGCCGAAGATAATCTGAATTCTCATATTCTTTTTTTGTAACTTAGGAAACAATAAACTTGGAGGTCAGGACTTCAATCAGAGATTGCTTCAGTACTTGTATAAGCAGATCTATCAAACTTATGGGTCCTTGCCTTCCAGAAAAGAGGAGATCCATCGATTAAGACAGGCTGTGGAAATGGTCAAGTTGAATCTGACTCTTCATCATTCTGCCAAGATTTCGGTGTCACTTACCATAGGGGACACAGAGGACTTCCAGGATGCTGCAGAAAATAAGGAACATGAGAGTAAACCTTCAGAGGACAAACTGTTCCCAGAAAATGCCCATCATAAGAATGTTATGTTCAGAGTTAACTCTTCTGAAAGAGATGGAAAACTAAGTCAGGTTCTTTTTGAAACAGAAGTCTCAAGGAAACTATTTGATACGTTGAATGAAGATCTCTTTCAGAAAATCCTTGTACCAATTGAGCAGGTGCTGAAAGAAGGGAATCTGCAAAAGACTGAGATTGATGAAGTGGTTTTGGTAGGGGGTTCTACTCGTATTCCCCGAATACGCCAGCTAATTCAAGAGTTCTTCGGAAAGAGTCCCAACACATCTGTAGACCCCGACCTAGCTGTTGTGATGGGAGTGGCTATTCAAGCAGGCATTGATGGTGGATCTTGGCCTCTTCAAGTCAGTGCTATCGAAATTCCCAACAGACATTTAAGAAAGACCAATTTCAATTGAATTAATCCTTCTCACCTAGTGACATTTTCTCTTTATTATACCTCTTTAACACAACAAAGGGTAAAAGCAAAGCTAAGATGCTCTAATGAAGATAACTCTCAAACTTACCTGGAAAGAGCAACCTCTAGACATTGGCAAATTTTGCAAAGCACTTAATTTATTCAGATTAGCTGTATCCCCAGGCTCCTTCCTCTCCTCTATACTCATTCTTGCTTGCTTTTGAATGGATCCTTTTCCAAAGGAAAGAACTGCTCAAAAGTGATGTAATTTAACTGAATTCTCATATGGGGGTCGTCTAGCTTATAGGCTCTATAGGTCAGAAAGGATCATATGCGTTATTTATAATTGTGTTTTGTAAAAATGAATAGTGCTATTTGTTAAGATGCTCAGTTTTCTACAAAATTTTATTAGTGGAAGTTGTCAGATTGTTTACTTAGTGAACTAGTAACTTACTGTTACTAGTACTTTGAAATATCTGTCCTGGAAGTGTTGCCATAACACCTGGCTCCAGCCCCAGGTATTTACAGTGAATAGATGATAAAGCATAGCAGTATTAATACAGGTAGCATCTACAATGCTTACCATCACTTTACCCAAACTGTTCTTGTTAAATTTGATGAAAAATCGACCATCAAAAATCACAGTGTCTTATAAATACTTGTTGATATGTTTTATTTTAAAGAACTAATGGAAAAATGCCAAAGATGAATTAGATTATGGGAGAAATTGTACTTTCTTGTACTTTTGAAACTGTAAACTTTTAGGTTTTGGAACTTCAAGTACTTTTTTTCAAGGTGCTTAAAAAGTTTCCTAATGCTCAAATCTCAGTACTGTTTAGATTTTTAACCCAAAAGTAAGTAAGTCAAAATTGTCCAAAATATTTAGGTTAGTTTTAATAAAACATTTAAAAATTTTAAACATACAAAAACTGATTTTTCCCATAATTTGAAAATATCTTAGAAAAAGAAAATAGCAGCATGAGGCCTAGGCAATGACTTTGCATCCTTCATTACATTTGAACCTTTAAATAAAATGAAATCTAAACACACACGCACATGCACACACACACACGCACACACACACATACACATATCCTTGTTAATGAGTAAGGAATGTAATTTAATTTTTTAAACTCTAAAAGTATTTATTTAGATCTACAATGAAAGTATGACCAGTAGAAATAATATTCTTCACATTTCTCAAATTAATATCCATTCTTCCATTTTCTACCTCTCAATGTAGACTAGGAAGGGAATGTGCCCTGCAAGTGTCCCCATGTAAATTGGGGAAACAGAACAAAGTTTTGGAGGCACTGAGCACTGGCTATTCATAGCTATCTCAGTTGTTAAGTGTGGTTTATATGAGAAAAACAGGACGCACATCTTGTATGGGATAATTTATATGTAAATGTTTTACCCCTTTTAAGAATATAATACGTTTTGGATGTGTATATGTAGCTAGTGATTTCTAGTATACGATATTTTTTTAGCCACATCCTTACATAGTTACAGAAAGTGAATGAATTATTTATTTTTTATCAGAGGGAAGTCTCAGTACTGTATTTTGGCTTAGACCACTGAATAAGCAACAGATTTTGAGTTTAACAAATTGTATATAACAGATAATGCAGATTTTTTTACATGTACAAATGATTCTATATCTCAGTGAAGTAAATCTTTCAGTTTTTTTTTAATTGTGCACTTTATTTTCAATTTTGTACCATTCAGCTATACCACTATTTGGCAATCTGGTGCAGATTTTGTGGAATACATAGAAGATGGGAATAGTAGCTTTTGAGAATGAATCTGAAGTAACACATGTAGCCATTGCTAAAACCAGAGTGTCAGTTTCCAGTATGTAAAATTCTAATAAGCCTTAGTGCTTATCCTCAAGCCTTTCTTCCCATTCTCAAAACTACAGCATTGAGATTATCACAATCTGGATAAACAGCAAATGACCTCAAAATATAAAAATGTTGCCAATAACCAAACTAGGCAATTCCTGTTTATATATTATATTCCAAAAATAATGTAGTACTAAAAAGTGGAGCAAGAGTGAAAACTTTTAATTTCTTAATAAAAATACTATATTGATATTTGGAACAATTCAGGTAAATTGTAATTTTTAAAAATTTTATTAACATACCCTTTTAAAAATGAGCACTTTTCAATAAAAATTACAAATTATTTTCTATAATACAATTTGTTTCTGAGTGCCTCTGTTTTGTTCTTAGTGGATTTGCTAACCTTTCAAATTAGGAATACTTGTGGCTTTAGGGATACCACAATCTAAATAAGAGTTTGTAACTTTGAGTTTCCGCTCATTTAACCTTATTCAGTATAATGACGCATTGTGTTCTCTGTTACCCATCTCCATGTTTATGATGAGGGTCTTTCTAAACCACCTTGGAAAGGGCCACCTAGCAATTACTGGTTTTTAAATAAAATAATTTATATCATTGGGTTGTTTTTTTTTTTTAAATATCACTGGATCTCTATCAACATTTCTCTCCCTGCCACCTGCCAAAGAACCATCCTATACAAATAGAGATTTTAAAAAAAAAAGCAGAAAGAAGAACGTCATCAAAACAGATCAGTATTTTGAAAAAAGTGAAAAATATATTCAGTGCATCATACCCATAGACCTCCCACCTCTGTAGAGGATTTGAGTGGAGGGTCCGTAGAGCTCTTCTTTGGAGCCATGCTTGTTCTTTTTAATTCCGCAGCATTCACTTCTGACTGTTTTCAAATTGTTCCTTCCATCCACATTTCTGTAGCCATTTTTTTTGTTTCCTTGGTTCTGCTTTCTTTATGCTGCTTCAGGTCATATAAATAATTTCTTTTAGTACACTGATATTCCTTGATAGTCTTGTCACAAAGTCTGTTTAGACATTTTCCAGTTAGTGGGCATCGACTTGGCTTCCATTTCTTTGCTACCACAAAAAGTGCTGCTACCAATAGTTTGGTATGTAGAGGGGGCTTTCTTCTTATCAGTGATCTCTGGGTTATAACATAAATATTTAGCAACTGATTCTCTGGGGGAAAAATGTACACACAATACACTTCTAAGTTCAATCTTCATTATTATTTTCTTAATTTCTGACAATCAACAAAACAATAAATAAACCCGTGATTTGTAGTGTTTGCTGATTTCTGAGGTCTAAATGCTCACCTTGAAAATTTAAGTCAGTTCTCATGAGACAGTTCAAGCTGGCTTCTGTCTTTGGGTCATATAGGTACATTGTGTACATTTTATTTTGTATAATTCCAAGTTCCTTGCAAATGGTTGTACTGATTCATAACTGTACCGGCAATGTGTGTTCCATCTTTGCCAATTTGCTATATTTTAGGTAAAATTTCAGGATTGTGTTGATTTACATTTCTCTTGCTGATTTGAAGCATTTTTATATGGTCGTTAAGAATTTGCAATTCTTTTGAAAACTGTTGGTTTATGCAATAACTTTCAGATATGTAAGTATGTGTATGTTTGAGATATATTTATATATATATATGTATGTCATGTGTGTATGTTTTATCTTGAATAACAAACTGTTACCTGAGAAATATGAAACTAGGTTTTTTATTTCCCATTTGCCCTACTTCCTTTCCTATTCTGAGGAATTAAATTTCTGCAGAAGCTTTTCAGTTTTGTGTAATCAAAGGTATCTGTTTTATCCTTTGTAATTGCCTCTATCATTTGTTTGGTTAAGAAAATCTTTCTTATCCATTCTTGGAAAAATTATATTATCTTCCAGTTGTTTTATGGTATGACTTTTAGTATTAAGGTCACATCCATTTATAATTTATTATAGAATATGGTATAAGGTATTAATCTAAATTTAATTTCTGTCAATCTTTTCCAGTTTTCTCTGCAATTTTTATCAAAGAGGAAATTTTTTTTTAGTAATTTCTGTCTTCAGCTTTATTAAACATGAGGTTATTGATTTCCATCGTTTCTGATTCTCCCTTCTCTAGTTGGTTCCATTGAGCACATGGTTTTGATGACTGCTGCTTTATAATAAATTTCAAGGTCTTGAAGTGCTATTCTCCCTTTATTCCTACCTTCTTTCATAATTTCCCTTGATATATTCATCATCTTTATCTCTCCAGGTTAATTTTTGTCATTTTATGGAGTTTTACAAAGATAGTTTGATTATTAGATCATTAAAATTGTAAGCAACTTTGGTATTATTGTCATTTTTTATAGTCAAGATCTAGCCGTGAACACTGAATATTCCTCTAACTACATAGGGTTGTTTTGGTTTTTTTTTAATCTCTTTAAGGAGCACATTGTAGTTCAATGTAAGTATTTTTGTGAACCTTGGTAGATCAATCCCTAAACATTTTGTAGTTGTTTAGCATATTATTTAAATTTTGTTAATACCTCTTGAAATTTTTATAGAATATATAGAGAAATGCCATTTTTTTTTGTGATTTATTTTGTGACCTGCAGCTTTGTTGAAGTTATCGTATCACTGTATTTGCTGATTCTTTACGATTTTCTAAATGAACCCTCATGCTATCAATCAATCAGTCAGTCAGTCAGTAAACATTTATTAATACCAAATGTACAAATACAAGCAGAAAGAAAGTCTCTAACTTACATTCTGAAGAGGGGAGACAGTATATAAAAGGAGTTGAGGGAGTTGTAGGTAGTTGATAGGGAGCCATGGTGGGGAAAGACGAGTGCAGCATTGAGAGGAATAATGAAATGTCTGGCCTGAGTACTCTTCTTAAAAGGAGGTTCAGGAAGCAACAATCCAGTCGAAGAGAAAAGCCAGAGACATGGAGGGTCTTTCCAGTGTGAATTCTGGGATTGGAATGAGCTGCCAGAATGGAGAGGATTTGGGGTCACGGTAGACAAAGTCCCAGATTCAGCCTGGATAGGAATTAAGTAAGTAGGGATAGCTTTATCTTTCTTTTTTCTTATTACTACTGCTAGCATTTCTAGGACTACACATCAAATTATACAGGAGGAGTGAGCATGCTTGCTTGTATTTATTGGGAAAGTTTTTAGTATGGCCCTATCACATATGATGCTTTGTGGTCTAGATGGATATAATTTTATGATTTTTTTTAAAGGACCCTCTGTAACTTGTGGGATTTTACTATAAGTGAGTATCGTACGTTGTTGAAGGCTTTTTCTGCATCTGTTGCAATAAGCATGTGGTTTTGAATGTTTTAGTTTTTGATATAACTAATTGTGCTTATTATTTTCCTAATATATCACCCTTGCATCTCTAGTATAACTCCAAGTTGATCAAATCAATGAATGATTTCTTTGCTGTAGCCTGCAAAACAAGATTTTTTTAAAAGTATGAATTGATAATTATTAAAGATAGTTGTTCTTTGCTTCATCTTTTCCTATTTTAGGTACTAGAACTGTATTTATCTCAGCACTAGAATCCATTAGAGTGTTTTCTCAAGTTTTGGAAATTGTTATTTTATAAAATTGGTACTAATTATTATTTAAAAGTTAGATGAAATTCTCAGAATTAATCCTTCAGGACCAGGAAAGTTCTCTATACCCCTTTTGCTACTTAGTTTACTAGTTCCATAGTTTCTCTGAGATTGAATTAAGATTTCTGTATGGTCTTCTGTCAGTTTGAGTATTTCATGTTTTTGAAGGTGGCTTTCTATCTTTTCTGTTCTCAGTTTTCTTAGCATGTAACTGCAGAGTAGGTTCTGATAATTCTTTTTATTTCTTCTGATTTTTCTTGTAGTTTTACTTTGTTCCTTTGCTATTCTTTTGATTTGATTTTCTGCTCTTTTTAATCAGATTGGCTACAGGTTTTTAATCAAGCTGTCTAAACAAATTACTTGTTTTCAGGGAACCAGATTTTAAATTTATTCATTATCTCTATATTCTTTTTGGTTTTCAGAATATCTACTGTAATTTTCAATATTTAGTCTTGTGCTTATTTTGGGTTTATTTGTTGGTTTTCTAATTTTTTGAAGTGCATAATTAACTATTTACTCCTTTTCTTTTCCATTTTGTTAATGTATGTTTTTAGGGTTTTTTTTTTTATCTGAGGACTGCTTTTGCTGAATCTTAGAATGTTGCATGTCATTTCATGATCACTTTCACAATCATTAATTGTTTTATGATTTGTTTTTTGACCCACTCATCATTTAGGATTTCATTAAATCCGTATTTGAGTCTGTCTTTTGTTTGTGCTCCCGTAACTATTTTTATTACATTATGATCTGTAAAGGATATACTGTCTATTTCCATTTTACTTATATTTTCAAGATATTTAAAATATTTCACCTATATTTTCCTTTTTTTAATAAATTTTTATTTATTTAAAAATATTTCCCAGTTACACGTAAAAAAGATTTTTCACATCCATTTGTTAAAATTTTGAGTTCCAAATTCTCCCTCCCTCCTTGAGAAGGCAAGCAAATTGATGTTGATTGTATATGTTAAAGGCAGCTAGCTAAATGGTGCAGTAGATAGAGTACATCTTTCTGAGTTCAAATCTGGCCTCAGATACTCACTAGCTTTGTGGCTTTGGGCAAGTCACTTAACGCTATTTGTCCCAGTTCCTCATCTGTAAAATTAGCTGGAGAAGGAAATGGCAAGCCATTCTAGTATCTTTGCCAAGAAATCTCCAAATGGGATCACAAAGAGTTAGACACAGCTGAAAAATTACTTTACGACAATGAATATGTTGTGAAGTCATGCCGTACAAATTTCTATATTAGCCACGTTGCAAAAGAAAACACAGACAAAAAGGAAAAAGTGAAAAAAATGTGCTTCAATTGGCATTCAGAGTTCATCAGTTCTCTTTCTGGAGGAGAATAGCATTTTTTTTGTGCTGAGTCCTTCGGAATTGCCTTGGATCACCGTCTTGATCAAAGTAGCTAAGTCTTTCACAGTTGATCATCCTTACAGTATTGCTGTTGCTGTGCACTTCTCCTGGTTCTGTTCACTTCCTAAGTCTTCCCAGATTTTTCTGAAAACATCCTACTTATCCTTTCTTATAGCACAATAATATTCCATCATAATCATATACCACAGCTTGTTCAGCCATTTGCCTATTGATGGGCATCTCCTCAGTTTCCAGTTCTTTGCCACCACACACACAAGAAAAGCTGTCACGAATATTTTTGTACAAATAGGTCCTTTTCCCCTTTCTTTGGTTTCTTTGGGATGTAGACCTACCACTGGTATTGCTAGGTCAAAAAAGGTTATGCACAATTTTACAGCCTTTGGGCGTAGTTCCAAATTGTTCTCCAGAATGGTTGGACTAGTTAATAATTCCACCAACAGTACATTTGTGTCCCATTTTTTTTTCCACATTCCCTCAAATATTTGTCATTTTCCTTTTTTGTCACGTTATCTGGTCTGATAGGTATGAGGTAGTATCTCAGAGTTGATTTAATTTGCAGTTCTACTGAGCATTTTTCATATGACTTTAAATAGCTTTAATTTCTTCTTTCGAAAACTTCCTGTTGATGATTTCTTTTTACCATTTATCAATTGGGGAATGGCTCTTATTTTTAAAAATTTGTCTCAGTTCCCTATATATTTGAGAAATGAGGTGTTTATCAGAGAATCTTGCTGTACATTTTTTTCCCTGTTTGCTGTTTTCCTTCGCATTTTGTCTGCGTGTGTGTGTGCAAAAGCTTTTTAATTTCATGTAATCAAAATTATCTATTTTACTTCCCATGATCCTCTCTAGCTCTTGTTTGGCCATAGACTCTTCTCTTATCCAAATATCTTTTCCATGCTTCCCTGTTGTTGTTCGTCCTTTGTCTTTGAAGAGCACCAGTGACATCATGATGTTAGGGTAAAATAGTGGATGATGAGTGATGTCTAGATTTGCTCATGAATTGTAATGAATTTAAGTGAGGCAGAGTGGCACAAAGTCATCAGCCTCACTCTTCCTTAGTCATTAAAGTCCAGTGGCCAGACAAGAGTCAAGACAACTGGCAATGACCCAGGATGCAGTAGATGGCCTTGGTGTCTTCATCGTCTAACCAAGCTCTAAGGGCTGCACAGCACCTGCTTCAGCCTCCTTCATGGCTACTGGAACAAATTGTTCTCATCTGCTCATTCCCTCAGGGTACATTTTCAGATGCTTGGGGTAGACATCTCAATAACTCACCAGTGGCTTTGAGGCTTGTTGGTTACCCTCAACCTGGATTAGCCATCTGCTGAGACAGTTTTGCTGGGGAATGGCTATTGCACATGCTACAGTCTCTTATAGCCACAGGTCAGAGTTGGGTAAGGTGGACACCAAAGGTGGATTAGCAGCCCTGAAAAGGGCTCAGCAAATTCTCACACCGAAGGTATTAGTTCTCCCTGAACATCCCATATACCTAATGTTCCCCCAATTTACTTATGCTATCACCCTTTATGTCTAAATCATTTATCCATTTTGACCTTGTTTTGGTATAGGGTATGAGATGCTAGTCTGTATTTACCTACGTTTTTAATATTTTGTGCCCTAATGCATGGTCAGCTTTAGTACAAAGTTTCATGTGGTACTGAGAAATTCTTTAGCAGTTTCATTTATAAGACTCCATTTATCTCTAGTTTCTTCAGCAATTTGTTTAATTCTAATTCCCTCATCCCCTTTTAAATCGCTTATATTTAATGGAGAGGGCATTAAAGTCTCCTACTATTATTGAACTACCATACCACATACTATTTTCCTATATGAATTTAGTTGCTAAGAAATTTGAAGCATATAAATTTAATATTTATAGTGGTCTGTGGTTTCTTTCAACATAACGATCCTCCTGGTCTTAATTTGTTGTTGTTTTTAACCCTATTCATATCTTTCTATTTTTCAATCTTTTTTTCCTAGAGTAACTTATTTCATTACTTGGTTGCTATATTAGTTTTCTTCTCCTGTGTTTGTGCTGTCTAGAATGTTTGCAAAGCAAATACCTTGGTAATTTTTTAATAGGAATGCTTCAAATGCCTCTCATTTAAAATCTATCTTTTTCATTTATGTTTAGGCTCAAATTTGTAGGATCTTTCACCCTTGGTTGTGTCTTGAGCTCCTTTGCTAATTAGGACACATTATTCAATTCCCTTCTGTGGTTTCATAATATTCAAATATCTTTTATTTTATAGTTGAAGGTCCTTCTCTTGGTGACTGAATTCATCATTTGTCCTGGTTTAAATTTAATAAATAATTTAATTTAATAAATTTAACCACTATGTGTCTCGGAATTTGCAACATAGTTTTTCTGGAGGCTACCTCTGGATTCTTTAAGTTGACACTTTGTTATCTGGGTTCAGAAGTTCTGGGATGGTGTGTTTTTTATTGTATTATATTTTCCTCTATAAATCTCTAAATGCTAAAGCATTTAGAACATACAAGTTTAATATTTATAGTGGTTTGTTGTCTCTTGTTCCTTTCAGCATAGCAAGTTCAGGTTTTTTGATCAGTCCTTTTCTTCTGGGTGACCCATGATCCTTGAAATCAGTGTGTTTTACTTACAAAGAGAAAATTTTATACTGTTCTTATTACTCTTCTTACAGATTTTCCTTCACTTGTCTTTGCATTTCAAATCAATTGTTCTTTCCTTTGTTTTTTGGTTGATGTTCGCCACCCTGGATTTTGGTTTTTCTATTTTGCTGATTATTTCTGCTATGGAGGCATAAAATCTGCTTTCATGATTCTTATTTCTCTCCTGAATGACTTAGAAACACTTTGCTGTCGTTTCTTGCTGTCCTGGGAATCACACTTTCTGTGGTCCTCTACCTAATCAAGGGCTCTGCTTTGTTTGCCAGCAGCCACTATTCTGTTAGTTGAAAAGGCATGTGATTTGGTTTTAGGGGCCCCAGTTGGAGTACAGCGCCCGGTAGTAGCAATTTAGATTTGAAGATCTTTGCCACCCATTAATAGGCCATGTGACCTGCTTACATCACAGGAAGCCTAAAAGAAAGTTATGTCACAGGAAATGCTGAGAGAGACAGAGGCAGAGACAGAGAGAGAGAGCAAGCTGTTATGGCTGCTAATGGCCACTGCGATTGTTAGAACTGAACAGGCTGACTTAGCTGTACTGTGAGTTTGTTTTGGGAAAAACCCCAGCAGGGGGTCAGAGACGGTTTGAGATGACCAGTCTCCACGTTGTTACATTGTGTATGGAATGTTTTACTGCTGTGATAGACTGGATAAACGGCCTGTGGGATATGGTTCTCTGGTGTCTGAATAAATGGCTTACTTCTTCTACCTTCTATGTGGAGAGTCTCTCATACTTTGTGATACAGAACTACATAGGCATTTTGACAATTATCATCTACGTTGTGTTTATTGCCTTACTGTTTCATGCTCCCATGAAGTTGGAACTCTCTTGGACATCACACTCAAGCTTTCACTGATCAAAGACTTTCTAGATATGAAGTCACTTTATTGGTCAAAGAAAATATGACTCTAAAGCATTATTTGGTTCTTAACCCAGCTATGTTACTCTCTGCTATATGTACCTCAGAGGAGCCTCTCCATGACTGTTCTTTTGTTATTGATATGGCCTAGGCTCTACAATGACCTTTCTAACACCACCTTGCAGAACCCTGTCCACATCCCATGTGCGAATGATTCCTCTTCCATGAGAGATGGCATCCACTCCACATGCATTGCCATAGTTTCTGATCATGGCACTGGGTAGCCTCTCTGCCACCTAACCTCAGCGCTCAAGCTGCAGAATTGATTGCACTTACACGAGTTTGACATTTGGCTGAGTGACAAAGTGCAACCATCTATACTGACTTCCATTATGCCTCTGGAGTTTGTCATGCTATTGGGATGCCATGGTTGCAAACATGGTTTACTACACCATGGATGTTCCTTGGCTTCTTCTGGTAAGGTCATTGCCAACACACAATGCATCAGTGAACTTCCATCTGGCATACAATTCCCTAGTGCTCTATTATCTATTGTCTTGCCCACATTAATGGTATTGATCTTATTTCAAGAGATAAAAATCATGGTGCTTGTTGCCCTTGAGGACCTCACATATGTGTTTCATCTTTCTGCTTCTGATAATGTTGACCTCTCTCTATCTTATGACATTGAAATTGCAAAGTAGAAATAGCCTTTTTGTGTCAAGCAGATGTCTAGGGTCTGGGAGACTATGGATGGCACACCATTCTTCCCTTGGAGTTTCTGTCGACAGGTGTGTCTGTCTGTTCATAACAGGGGCCATTTTGGCACACAAGGGATTATTGATATGGTAAGAAGGGCATGGGTTGCCTTTCAGAGTATTACCCCTGCTGCTGTGTATATTTGTCCCCTATGTCCTACTACATTTAATCAACATGAATTCTGTGCCATAGCTTTCTGTGGCTGCCCCATAGCTTACACTCCTTTTGAGCAATTACAAATTGGTTTAATATGTATGCCTAAGATG
This sequence comes from Phalanger gymnotis, assembly GCA_028646595.1. NCBI lineage: Eukaryota > Metazoa > Chordata > Mammalia > Diprotodontia > Phalangeridae > Phalanger > Phalanger gymnotis. The sequence continues at coordinate 503,026,870 of CM053622.1, read as the reverse complement.
GCCACTGCAGGATCTGCGGCATTATCATTGATCAGCTCTCTCTTGAGTCGAGGCGTTTCCTACTTCTAAGGCCACAGCGAGTCTCATGGCTGAAATTATTCTCAAAGAAATTCTGCACTGGTTTGGCTTTCTGCTTGCACTGATTCAGACACAGTCTCATTTCACTGGCAGAATCCTACACCACATTTATACTTGTCTCAGGGTGACTCCTAGGTTTCATATCCTTTGTCACCCACAAAGTTTTGTTCAAGGTGAATGTATGAACAAAGCACATAAGACAAACTGCACTGAGACTCACCTTAAATGGCCTGAACTACTCCGTCTTGATTTATTTCATCTGCAAAGTAGACCAAGGGAGGAATTACATCTTTCTTCTTTTGAAATGCTTTTTGGTCATCTTCCTATAAAGGCAAAATGTTTTTCCCAGTATCTAAATTATTATACAGAAGAGATATGTCTGTTGTTTCTTATAAACAGGAACTACAAAATAGAGTAAGGGAACTTCATGACATTGGTGCTACAGTACATATAGGGCCCTTGGAGTTTTCACTGTATGATTTTTCACTCTGGGAATTAAGTCCACATCAAGAATTTCCAGACCATCAGAACTCAACCTTCCTGTCAAGACCCATTCGAAGTATTGCTGAGCACCGTAACCTCAATCAAGATTGGAGAAAAAAGACTCTAGGATACACTCTACCCACATAAAACATATTCCTTACTGTCTTGAGGGATAGCAGTATATCAAAAAATCTTTTTGTTTTGCTTACTCTTAACATTTTCACCCATTGATCTTCAGTTGACTCTTCTCTGAAGGACTGGAGAACAGGGGATCCCAAAAGTAGTCCACCCATCTTTAGGGAAAATTCACCAAATTTATGAGATTAAATTCTTTTAAAACAGATCCTTTTCACTATACTATTTGCTTTATGCCTATGTATCCTAATTATCCTAATTTGCAAATTTGGCTTTCCTTATTGTTGCTTAATTTTGTCCTCCCAGGAGGATTGGAAGACTGTATTAAGTAATACTAATAGCATTATATTGGTAAATTTCATAGTGATACCTACATCGTTTTATCATCTTAAAGCAACTGGGCCCCACGGATCCTGGATTTGTCATCATATCCACCAGAGTGAAGAGGCAGAGCCAAGATGGTGGAGAAAAAGCAGGGATATTCTTGAGCTCTCCCCCAATTCCCTCTAAATACTTTTAAATAATGCCTCAACACACTTTCTAGAGCAGTGAAACAATTTTCTAGCCCAAGCCAACTTAGAAGATGGGCAAGAAGGATCTGTTTCACCACAGGAAGAGGGGAGCGTAGGCCATGCCAGCACAGACTGGACCCCAGAAAACCAGGACCAGGCCTCAGTGGTGACTGAATCAGTGACATCAGTGGCAATTTCCAGACCTCTCATCCATCTGACAGATGGTAAAGAGGTCAAACAAATGGTCAGAAGGAGATTACAGAGGTACCTTTGCTGACACACAGCATTGCCCAAACTTAGATCTGGGTCTTAGTCCCAGGGCAAGAAGGAACACTAACACACCAGAACTTGTGGCCACAGCGGACTAGGGACACTGGTCATAGTCCCAGGGTGGAAAAGAGTGCTTATGATCACTCAGAGACCAGTGCACAGTATAGTATTTACTACACCTCTTCCTTGATCATACCACTTTGGAAGAGACAAAAATATATAAGTCCCCAGAATTACCTCTGAAAACAATTGCACTAAAACCCTGAAGCTTGAAACAGTGTCCCTCCAGCCCAGAAACAGAACCCCACTTTAGCAAAGAGTTAAAAGTCAAGAGATAGGCTGGACAATGAGCAAACAGAAAAAGAGCCTGACTATAAAATTACTATGGTGACAGAGAAGATTAAAACACAAATTCAGACGATAACAAAATCAAAACTCCTACGGGCTTTGGATGAAAAATATGAATTGATCCCAGGCCATGGAAGAGCTCAAAAAAGGTTTTTAAAAAATCATGTAAGAGAGGTAGAGGAAAATTTGAGAAGAGAAATAAGAGTGATACAAGAAAATCACAAAAAGAGAGTCAACACCTTAGTAAAAGAGGCAGGAAAAAAAATGCTAAAGAAAACAAAACCTTAAAAAACAGGATAGGCCAAATGGTAAAAGACACACAAAAATCCAATGAAGAGGAGAATGCCTTGAAAAGCAGAATTGGCCAAACAGGAAAAGACACACAAAAATTCACTGACTAGAAGGACTCTTCAAAAATAGAATTGGCCAGATGGAAAAGGAGGTATAAACACTCACTGAAGAAAATAATTCCTCAAAAATTAGAATTGAGCAAATGGAAACTAATGGCTTTGTGAGACACAATAAAACAAAATCAAAAGAATGAAAAATAGAAGAAAATGTGAAATATCTCACTGGAAAAATAACTGAGCTGGAAAGTAGATCCAGGAAAGATAATTTAAAAATTATTGGACTACTTGAAAGCTATGATCAAAAAAAAGAGCTTAGACATCAACTTTCAAGAAATTATTAAGGAAAACTGCCCTGATAGTCTAGAATTAGAGGGTAAAATAGAAATTGAAAAACTTCACCCCCTGAAAGAGATCCCAAAATAAAAACTACCAGGAATATTATAGCCAAATTCCAAGGTCTCAAGTCAAGCAGAAAATACTGCAAGCCACTAGAATGAAACAATTCAAATATCATGGAGCCACAGCCAGTATTTGATTTAGCAATTTCTACATTAAAGGCTTTGTGGGATTGGAATATGATATTTTGGAAAGTAAAGGAATTAGAATCACAGCCAAAAATCACCTACCCAGCAAAACTGAGTATAATCCTTCGGGGGAGAATGAAACATAGGACTTTCAAGCATCCCTGTTGAAAATATCAGAGGTGAACAGAAAATTTGATTTTCAAATATAAGAATCATAAAGAGTTAAACAGGAAAGAGAAATCAATGAGGATGGGAAAATAATACTTCTGTTTTCTAAAAAGTATTATTAGAGCAGTTAGAAGGAGTATACATAGACAGAGGGTACAAGTGTGAGTTGAATATGATATGATTATCTAAAAACTAAAATTTAAGGGTGAGAAAGAAGAATGTATTGGGAAAAGGGGAAAGGGAGAGGTAGAATGGGGTAAGTTATCTGACATAAAAGAGGCCCAAAGAAGATTTTACAGTGGAGGGGATGGTGGAGGCTAGGGGAGGGGAGTGCATGAACCTTTATTGTGTCTTAAGAAATCACAAGCAGGATGCTGTCAGAAAAATCTGGGAAGACTTACATGAACTGATAGCAAAGTGAAATGACCAGAACCAGGAGAACATTGTACACAGTAACAGGAATATTGTATGATGATCCACTGTGAATAACTTAGTTATTCTCAGCAATAGAATAATCAAAGACAATTCTGAAATACTTATGATGAAAAGTATTGTCTGTCTCCAGAGAAAAAAAACTGGTGGATCATGAATGAAGATCAAAGATACTTTTTCTTTGCTTTCTTTATTTTCTTCTTTTTTTAAATCAATGTTTTCTTTTACAGCATGACTTACATGGAAAAGTGTTTTGCATGACAGCATATGTATAACCTGTCCAATTGCTTGCCTTCTCAGTAGGGGAAAGTGGAAGGGAGGAAAGGAATCTGAGATTCAAAATTTGAAAAAAGAATGTTAAAATTGTCTTTACATGTAATTGGGAGAAATAAAATATTAAATCATATCCACTAGAGCAACCCTGATCAATAGGTAGTATTCATTATTACCAAAAACGAAATTCTCCCACAGCCGGCAGAATCCATTGACTCTGGGTATCCTAAAACATCACTTTTGAAAGGAGCTTTTACATGCTTTGCTTTAAGTAACTCATATTTATGCTCCTAGAAAGAAAATAGAAGATAATAACCAAAACTACTATCATTGACCCAACTTTATAACAACCAAGCTATTTTCAAATTTAAGGGACCCTTGATGCCATCAAATTTAGGACTGTATTGTTTAAGGTTGCTACTCCCCTTTTGAGTTTTCATTTGTGTTACCAAGAAGAAAGGTCCTAATGATAATGTAGATAATATAGAGTTAGGAGATTTAAAGATGTGTAGATTAATTTTCACTTTTACCAAAAGACACCTTTTTATTTGGGCTTCTTTAAAGGGATTAGAGACAAGAAATCTCAATCTATTTCTTTGGCCAACCTTACTATAACAGCTCTAGTTGGACCAAGTTTCATGCCAACCTTTAGAACAAATTTGGGAGAATTAAATATCCTCCTTCAGAAGTTCCTTGGAGACTAGTTACTTCAGGATAATTTTTCGTTTGTGGCAGCAAAGCTCTTCTTCCTCTAAACTGGTTCGGATAGTGTATGGGGTTGCCTATTTGACCCCACCAATAAGTCTTTAATCATATTATAAGACTAGTGGGAAAGAAAGCTACCAGAAATTTGGGAGCATGGTGATTTAAACACCAAAAAAGAGACATGGTTACAATCCAAAATCCCATGAAGAATAAGGGAAAGAGATAAAGATCTTCTGGACCCTATTTCCATTTGTAGGGCTTATAGCACTAGAGCAGGCTGATAGGAACCTCTCACTTGAAACTGAAAAACTTGCCCAAGCCACAAGTGAGTCCATTTTTTTCCTCCAAATTGAGGTAGATTACTTGGCACAAATGGTCTTAGAAAATCGTCTTAGACCTTATTACAGTTCCACAAGGAGGAACCTCTGTTATGATCAATCTTGTTATTCCAACATTCAACAATTGAGGATGAGGATGGAAAAGGGGGGGAGGTTGTGATAAGCCTTCCAGAAATCCAAAGGGTTATAGCAGAAATGCGATTGCTTAAACCAAGTGACCCTGATGGTTCACTTGGATGCAGAGAATGGCATATTAGCCACTATAGGTAAATGGGGTCTCTTTGCTTTATGCTTTATTGTTATTCTTACACAATATTAGCTGCTGTTCTAAACTATTCAAAAGTGTCCTTTCCAGTAGTCTTTTCTTGGTCCATGATGCTGATGAGCATATAAAAAACCTTATAAATCTGACTTATTAATAATGACCCATGGTGGGAGGGGACAATCCCCCACTCCCACCCCCACCCCCAAAGGATGAAAGGGGAGAATTGTGAGAACCAAACTGACTTCATCTTGTGAACACTGACTGAACCTCCATTTTGTTGTTTTCCTGTAAATCATCTGATTTGGGAGAATTCCTCTCACTCTCCAATCTCTCAACTTGGAAAGTCCCTGATTTTTCCTCCAATAAGAAATCAGATGACCTAATCCTAAATCCTCTTCTGTATCCTGTTTATTTTCTTCTAATGTATAAAAATGTGTGCAAAATCTGTATTCAGGCTCCTTGTGTCTGCTTAGGGGCCTTGGATTAGATTTTTTCTGCATCTGCATGCCCTGCAAATAAATCACATAGCTCAGACTTTATTTCTTCAGTTATTATAAATTCACTCATGCCACCTGGTATACATAGATGTTCTACTGTGAGAGCAAAGTGTGCCTCAGAGGCTCTTCCATGATGGATTTATTGCTTTCATTCCTAACCCTTGTTATTGACTAATAAATAGAATGCAACGGAGAGCCAGCTGAATAGGGTCATACAGTCAGGGGCAAACCATGTCTTGGTGACATTCAAATGCTGTAACCAACTGAACTTACTAATCAAAGGAATATATCAGTTTCATGAAAAGAATAACATCTAAGTCTGTTCATTTATTTAGGTTTTGAAAATAGTAAAGTAACAAGGAGACTCACTTTTGTACTCCCAAATCATTTATTATTTATGAGATACATCTTTTCAAGTCTCTAATAAATGATGCCACCAAGATCAGAAGCAAATTAGAAGGCTGGGAAACAGTTTTTACTCCCAATGCTTCTGATAAAGTCCTCATTTCTAAAATATATGGAAAATTGAGTCAAATTTATAAGAATACAAGTCATCCCCCAATTGATAAATGGTCAAGGATAGGAAAGCAGTTTTCAGATGAACAATTTAAAGCTATCTATAGTCATATGAAATCACTATTGATTAGAGAAATGCAAATTAAAACAACTCTGAGTTACCACCTCACACCTATTAGATTGGCTAACATGACAGAAAAGGAAAAGGATAAATGTTGGAGAAGATGTGGGAAAATTGGGACGTTAATCCTTGTTGGTGGAGTCGTGAACTGATCCAACCACTTTGGAGAGCAATTTGGAACTATGCCCAAAGGGCTATAGAACTGTTCATACCCTCTGATCCAGTAATGCCATTACAAGGTGTGTAACTCAAAGAGATCATAAAAAATGGAAAAGGACCCACATGTACAAAAATATTTATAGCAGCTCTTTTTGTGGTGGCCAAGAATTGGAAATTGAGGGGATGCCCATCAACTGGGGAATGGCTAAACAAATGGTGGTATATGAATGTAATAGAATACTGTTGTGCTCTAAGAAATGAGGCAGATTTCAGATAAACTTGGAAAGACTTACATCAACTGATGCTGAATGAAGTAAGCAGAACCAGGGGAACATATACAGTAACAGCAACATTGTGCTTTGATGGACTTGGCTCTTTTCAGCAATGCAATGATCCAAGACAATTCAAAAGACTCATGAAGGAAAATGCTATCCACATCCAAAGAAAGAACTATGGAGTTCGAATGCAGATCAAAGCACACTATTTTCACCTTTTTTTTTCTTTCTCCTAGTTTTCCCCTTTTGTTCTGATTCTTCTTTCATAACATGACTAATGTGGAAATGTGTTTAATATGATTGTACATATACAACCTATGTCAGACTACTTGCTGTCTTGGGGAGGGGGAAGGGAAAGGATGGAGGGAAAAAATTTGGAACTCAAAATCTTATAAAAGTGAATGTTGAAAAAATAATAATAATAATTCCCCACAAAAGTGTGTGTACAGAAATGATTTGCAATCTTCAAAGTGCTACGTAAATGCCTATTGCCATTGTTAGGACAACATTGGTCATCAGCTGAGATAGGGCCCAGTTAATTGAGAGGAGAAGAGGAAAGAATTCCATCATTTGTCTATTTGGATGTTATAAACATGGTATCACTGTAGAATGTATTGGTAAACACCAAACATACCATGAACCTGTAGTCTGATTTGCCCTATACAAGTAGGTAGATATCAACTTTAGAAAAGGAGCAGCCTGCAACCCACTGGTTAAAGTCATAAATCCTGACTTCTGTTATATGGTTCTAATATTATATTGGCTAATTGGATTACTGACTGGTCTTCTTAAAAAATGACAGTTAGACTTGCAGTACATTGAATGTGTCTGTGATGAACATCATGAGCTGTCTGCATTCCATTCCTGTTTTCCTTGTTCATTTGTTGTTCCTCACCCCTCACTTTCAAAAAGGACTGATGATATCATGGCTGTATCCTGATTTGCTCAAGAATTGAATTTCATTGAGGCAGAGTTACACAAAGTCATCAAACTTACTCTCTTTTCCTGAGTCACTGAAGTCCAGTGGCAAGACAAAAGTCAGGACAACTGGTGATGGCGAAGACCTTGGTGTCTTCCTTGTCTGACCAAGCTCCAAGTACTCCACAGTGCCTTCTTCAGCCACTTTCATGGCTGTTGGAATAAATTGTTCTCATCTGTCCATTCTACCTGGAGAAGTCTTTACATGCTTAAGGTAGACATTTTCCTAACTCAGACATGAGTTTGAGATCTGCTATTTACTCTCGACTTGGTTTAGCTTATCTGCTGAGACAGTTTTCCTGGGGTGTGGCTGCTACACATGCTACAGCTTCTTCGAGCCACAGATGAGAGTTTAGTGCCAGGTGGATGCCAAAGGTGGATGAGAAGCTCTCAAAAGGGCACAGCAACCCCTCACACCAGCAGTGCTAGTCCTCCCTGAACATCCCATATACCCCACTATTTGCCTCAGTTTCCTTAACTGTAAAATGGACATAGTAGTAGTAGCAGCCTTCCAGGATTGTGAGGATTAAATAAGATAATAATTATAAAGGGCTTAGTATAGTGTCTCACACATAGTAATCATTATAAAAATGTTAGCTGCTATTAACCGAGGAATCCCCCTTGTTGATACAGCTTTAAATCAGTGAACTTCATCATTGATCTAGTTTCAGTTTAGAAGCATCTAGGATTCTAATGGTGCAGTGAATCAGGAAGATTCATCTTCCTGAGTTCAAATCTGGCTTCAAACGCTTACTAGCCATGTGACCCTGGGCAAGTCTCTTAACTCTGTTTGCCTCAGTTCCTCTCTTTGAGCAAGGACCACATCTCCTGTTTCCCATCTCCTGACCTCAACCATTTGGATTTTCTCTGCACATCATAGGTACTTACGGATACTACAAACTAAAAAAGACAGGAATTAGACCTGTGATCTCATTAATAGAGGGAACTCCTAAATAAAGAAAACTCCTAACAGTGCAGATTATCACTTTCTCTGCGATTTATCATCTTATAGAATTGCCTAGAACACTGAGAGGTCAACTGACTTATTACTCCTGGTCAGACTGCCTATAGGGACTTAAACCCAAATCTCCTTAGTGCTTAGTCCAGCTATGCAACAGAACTCACTGTTCTTCATATTGACTAACAAAGCTGAAGAATTTCTATTTACATGGGAAAAGGAGTTACAGGATTCTTGTTATTTGGTTCTATAAATTTTGTCAAACAGAAAATGTGCAGCCTTTAGCTCTTGGAGTTTGTCCAGGGTACAAATATTCCTACCCTGTGCCACAAACTCCTGGACATTTAGAATCAATTTTTTAAAAATCCCCTCTCTTTCACACACACTATCCTAAACAAAAAAATAAGCTCATTTGCAAATTTCTGTGCTTACAGGAGCCTAAAACTTCTTTTCGACACAAGGCAAGAGAAAAGGGACCTAACAGGTACTGAATTTGAAAAAAAAAAGCTACAAAATTGGCAGATTTGCTCACCCTTGTAAATAAAACTATTAGCTTTAATCCCTCTCTTCCTCTCCCCCTCACCTCCACGTAATAACTAGAACGAAATATGGGTGAATTAGGACTATAAGATTTCACTGAATTCCTACCCCAATGTCTACCTGAGTTCTCAAAAGCTATGCTAGGAGAACACAAAGTCTCACCGACAGCAAGAGCTTTGGGTATATTCACAGCTACAGATTACGTCTTGCCCAAGGACCAGCCTCCCCCAGGTGTTTCAATATGTACTTAAAGTTTGGCTGCTGGGTAATGATATTGTTTCTGGTTCTGAATCTTGAAGATCCAAGGAACATAGGAGTCATAGAGATGAAAGGGACCACAGGAACCATAAAGTCCAATCTCATTTAACAGGAAACTGAGACACAGGGAGTTTAAATGATTTGCCCAAGGTCACACAGGTAGTTAGTGTAAGAGGCAGGACAAAGGAGTTAGAATTTGAATCAGTTGGATTACTCACACTCATAAAACCACAAATTTCTTGGAGGAGAGTGAAATCCAAAAGGGTTTTTTACAAGAAAATTTGGCAGTCATAAAGCAATCTGTCATATGATGTTTCTACATTTGAACAATGTTGAATTTTCTATTTATTAACAAACTCATTTCGCATCAACATCTACTTTTTAAAGAAAAAACCAGGGGATATGCTGGAACCAGCTGTAATGGGCCTGTGCCTAAATTTTCAGTGTGAGTGAACATTTATACCTCAGAAATCATCCGTTGCTACAAATCAGACCTTGATTTTATTGTTTTGTTGATTGTTGTGATAGGACCAGAGTCTTCCTGACACAGATTCCTTGACTTCCTGCCTCCCTGTAAACTGATTGGCCCCAGGTTCTCTGACACAGCTTCTGGCCCTGGGGGCATAAAAGGTTCTAACTACATTGGTGCCTCAAAGATTTGGTGGGTGCCCAAGACCATGCCAGTTGCCATACTCTGATGACATACTGACCAGAGCTCACAGGGTTATCCAAAGAAGCTAACTGTGGTATCTTTGCTGGATACTCTAGCTTTGTTGAACAAAATAAATCTCCTTTGTTCATTGACTTATTGAGTGCCTCATTTTATCTCAAGGAACCTGAACTAAGAGGATGCTGGGATTTAGAGCCACACCCAGACCAGTGGTGTCAAATTCAAATAGAAATGGGGCCACTATTCCATATACCATATAGAGGCATCTATATACTATATATAAGGATCCCATAGGCTGCATATTAACTTAGAAAACCACACATTTGTATATTTCTTTATTAATACATCAACACACTAAAATCAAATAGAAATGACATTTTAATCTGGTTTGGGCAGTACAGGAGTGACACTTCTGGTCTGGATTTTAGAAACTGTTTATCATGTAGATTAAACTGAAAAGTATAAATGCATACATTTTTCCCCCAAAGCCTTATAATTTGCCAGCACACTATATATGTGTGTGATCCAATTAACATATCATTATGTAACACACATATACAGCCAGGCTTCCAACTAACATGGCATTATATTTATGTGTGTGTGTCTATGAAATGTATAATGGTTTATTAGTTGGAACTTTATTGCATTTCTCTGTAATTTACTATTCAACAGTGAGTAAACAATATGGTTTACAAACAAAACAAATTTTTCATAAGAACCAATCAATGAATCCAAATTATTTATGTGTTATATCTATATCTTATATAATTCCAGCTTCTTTTACCATTTCAGAAAAAAGCCCTTTCTGACGAATCAAATTCTGAGGTGATTCAAATTCTATAATTCTTCCAGAATCTAGCACAAGTATTCTGCAACAAGAAGAAACAACAATGAGTAAGGATAAATATTTCACCTCTGCTTTTCAGCCTTATGAATATAAGGATATTTATTTGAAGTAAATATATCGTTTAATTGTCTCAGTTCAAAAATCTAAAGTCACTACTAATTAAATTCAGTAAGTTATAATGACTTTAAAGAAAATGAAACATACCTTTCTGAATCCATGACAGTATGCAACCTATGGGCTATAGTCAGTACAGTGCAGTCAGCAAATTCCTTCTGGATGGTGGACTGCACCAGGTTATCGGTCTCATAATCCACAGAGGCTGTTGGTTCATCTAGGACAAGAATTTTTGTTTTCCGAAGCAATGCACGAGCAAGACATACAAGCTGCCTTTGTCCAGCACTGTGACAATAAATTTAGTTATCATTTTGATGCTTTGGTAGATATCCTATCTCTTGGCAATCCCTTTTATCTTCAAAAGTTTATAATCTGACTACTTTTTGAAAATTTCCTTCCTTTTCTTTGAGAATGATATAAAAGATATACCTACTTTCCTTCTCATATGAAGAAAGTTCCTTTCATCCTGATACTAAATGCAATCTGGCTTATTGCCTTTGATGCCACTAGTACTATGCATCCTTAGATGCTGACAGCTTTAAGAAGAGATAAAGAGACAGAAATGGAGAAAACATAAGCTACAGTAAATGTTTATCTATCCACATTGCTCAGGCTGGGACTGCTACTTTGCATCTTGGGCTTCTTTCTTACAGGGGGCTCAGGAAAGGAGTGCCGTTAGCTCATGTGGATTTGTGGCAGCTAGAGTAGTGATGGAAATTTCGTTCCTACCTGAGGTTCTCACCACCTTCTGAAATCTCGTGCAGCAGCCTCTTGGGAAGAGATTGCACAAAGTCCTTTAAGTGACATAGTTCTAGCGCCTCCCAAAGCTCATTATCTGAATACTTGTCAAGTGGATCCAGGTTCATTTGGAGTGTGCCAGAAAACAAGACAGGGTCCTGTGGAATAATGCAGCCCATAGCAATATAACTGTTACCAGAATAAGGAAATTTGAACAGTAAAGTTAGCTGAGAAAAAGAATAATAGAAATCTAAAATAAAGAAAGCTAACAATTTTCAAGCTTGTGCTATATGGAACACAAAACAGTGGAAGAATTAGGATAAATTTTAAAGTACACATGTAAATTAAACTTATCACACATCCATTTTGTGTCTTGAACAAACTAACACTACAGGATGTAAAACTATATAAACTACATATACGGTTAAAGGATTTGTTATGGAAAATTGCAATTTGGCCTATTTAGAAAATCTGTTCTCTGCAAAATATTCCTTCCCTTTGAGAGTTACAAGAGTGAATCAAATTAGTTTGGAAGAAAATTCATAGGCACAGAGATATAAACCTATTGACACAATGACAGGCGATATACTTAAAATTATAGACATGCCTCAAACGTTCAGAGAATCAGTATTATCCAGGCAACTTCCTCTAGTGCTATGAGTAATTTGTTTGACTTTGTAGTCATTTCTCATACTTGTTAATGATCAACTTCCTTTGACTCTACAGACAACCAATTAAAGACTGAGAAAATCAAATATTGATTTTGTATTTTCTATTTGATTCCATTCTGTAATTGATTCTTTTCTGTAGCTGCCTGAGAAGTTCATGAGTCCAGAAGTTCAGTTTTCCTTTCTAAGTTTAAAATCCGTTTCCCCATAAATCATTTCAGTAGAAAGAAAATGATTATTTCTATAGAGTCTTGCATACCCACGAACAATTAAAGGAGATCTGTTATCTTACTAACAAGTAGGTGGGCCTCAAGAACTCTGTTATTTCTGTTCAACTAATGAGCAGATGTACTCTATTAATCAAATCAACCCTTCCTGACAGCAGGAGGGAAGGAGGGGTTATTACCAGCCCCAAATGTCCAGCCAATCATATTGCTTTTGCCACCTATGACACTTCAGACTTTGTAACCGATAATATTGTTTTCCATCTGTGATGCTTCCTCTTATTTGTTCTCTTGTATTTCCCAAAATGAGATGAAGCTTAGTAAGCTCTATCTTGTGATTTTTTGACTGACTGAGGAGTCAAGGGACCACTTTTATTGATAATTGCTAGCTTTATTTGGAACTTTGTGCCTCAGTTTATCTTAATTTTCAAACACAACAGGACCTTGAAGAATTCAGAAATGAATTATTGTAATTAAGAGCTATCTTAATACCATACCCACTTAGAGTACCAAATATAATTGAAGTTAAAATGTATTCCTATTTTTTATTGTCTCTACTTCTGAATTTCTAAAGTCAAAGGGTTTCGTATAAACTCCAATGATCAAGCATTTTAAATACCAAAGGGACATATGTGTTTACAAGCATATGTACATATGTATGTATATACACACACATATATATATTTGATCAAAAGTAATATATACATTATGCATATATGTGTACATACTATTTTGATCAAGTCTTTTTATCTGTACTTCAAAGACAGAAGGCTCTTAAATTTATACTTAATTCTGTGTTTTCCTTAGAGATGCCTCCTAACATATATATATATATATATACACACACATGTACACATCTACAAATATGTATACACACATATGAATATATGCACACATACATACAAATATATAATAAATACAAATAGTTATGTACACATAAAAATGAATTGTTAAACTGGTAATTAGGGGGTATTACTCGTGTTACAATTGAATTCTATACAAAACAATTCTATTTGTTCCTCAGGCAATACATTGTTTTCTTTATGTATTTGTAGGGTTTTATGAAACAGCAAAGTGAAAAAGTTGGCTTGAAGCTTAACATAAAAAAAAAAACCACAAGATCTTGGCAACTGGTCCCATCACTTCCTGACAAGTAGAGGAAGAAGAAATGGAAGTAGTGTCAGATTATATATTCTTGGGATCACTGTAGTCATGAAAATAAAAGATGCTTGCTTCTTGGAAGGAAAGCTATGGTAAATCTGGACAGCATACTAAAAAGTATTGCCAACAAAGGTCTGTATAGTCAAAGCTATGTTTTTTGTTTGTTTCCAGTAGCAATATATGGCTGTGAGAGCTGGACGATAAGGAAAGTTGAGACTTTCCAGAATTGACACGTTTTAATTGTGGTGCTAGAGAAGACTTTTGAGAGTTCCTTGGGCAGCAAGGAGATCAAATCAGTCAATACTTAAAGGAATTAATTTAGGCTATTCATTGGAAAGTCAAATACTGAAGCTGAAGCTTAAAATCTTTGACCCCATAATGAAAAGATAGGACTTATTGGAAAAGACCCTGACGTTGGGAAAGACTGGAGGCAAAAGGAGAGGGAGATGGCAGAGGATGAGATAGATAGATAGTGTCATGGACACAATGAACATGAATTTGGACAGACTTCAAGAAATAGTAGAGGATAAAAGGGCCTGGTGTGCTATAGTCCGTAGGGTCATGAAGAGTCAGACACAAAACCTGAACAACGAGGGGGTTTTTTTAGCAATAAAAGTTTGAATGCTTTGTGAAAAGTACACAAACACATGATTTAGACAGGTCATTGATATTCTCAATTTTTGGTAATAAATATGTGATGACTTCTGTTAAGAAAAGTGGAATCATGGTGAAAGCTGGTAAAGTGACTTGCTGGTAATTCATACTTCACTGTGAAGCATTTGAGACAACAGTTATGGGATTCTATAACTCTGAGGTCAGCCTTCTATGCACAACCACATACTATCTCTTCTTTAAAATATTCAGTTCACAAAATTATCTTTATACATTTATTACACAAAGTTTGGAATTCTTATAATAATAAAGAGAGGCTATTAGCATAAGCGCTTTCACAGTCCTGAGTTCTTATGCTTAGAAATACACCCCATAGTAAACACATTTTATTTTACTAGATATTTTACCTGTGGAATAATGTTAAGTTTGCCACGTAGATCATGAAGTCCAATAGTTGATATGTCAATTCCATCGATAATAATTTTGCCACCTGATTTCTCTACAATTCTAAATAAGCAATTTGTCAATGTTGATTTACCAGCTCCAGTTCTTCCTACAATTCCAATCTGTAATGAAATAGATTATTATGAATAGCTCATATGTTTTTGTTTTTAGAAAGACGATTCTTCTAATTAAAAATGAATCACAACAGCTCTCAGGTCGCTAGAATCCAATTCTTGTACATTGTAATTGTAATCTACTAAATATGAGACCCCAATGGTATGATATAGATAACATTCTTCCCCAAATGACCATCCTGTAACCACATAATAATTTATTTATCTGAGAGGTTATGACTATGGCCTCCTAATTATTTTCCCTGTTTCTGGTCTCTCCCCTCTTGAAACTCCTCCAGTTTTCTCTAGGGACTTCTGATTGTTATGCAAAACATCTTACCTAATAGATTCCTAAGGCTGTTCCCTGCTTGTTGAAATATATTTAACCCTGCCCACCTCTGCCCTCCTTGGACACTCTAGTACATTAGTGCTGCGTAGTGACTCGAATTGTAATTCTTTGTCTCGATTAAAGATGCGAATTTTTGTTACTTTGGTAGTCTTCTTTATTTCAAGTTGACGTAACTCTACCCTTTGCCTCTCAAGCAGGCATGCAATATCCAGTAAATCCTTTTCCAACAAAGGGGAGAGTCTTCAAAATGTGTTTGAGACCTCAGTTACACTCTAGTTGTGACAAGACTCATATCTACCAGGAGATCACTCTTCCTCCTCCTTCCTTCCACTATGGGTTAAGAAAAGATAATAAAATCAAAACTTTATTCCAGATAGTAGGAAAAGCCTCAAGCCATACCTCCCTTGACTTAGCTTCCCAAAGATTTCTAACTATGCTGACAAGACTTTCTGGTTACCTATGGTCATAAAAAGCCTACTCATGTAACGTCAGGGCACTTTCAACATGGCGGATGTTTAAAAACCACTCATCATACCCTGGCCTCCTGAACAAACTGTATGGAAATGACAGGGACCCTGTTACTGTATCCTTTCATATCCTTGCTAAGTAAACCTGTTTGTTAACTGTTCAGATGTCTTACAAGTGCCTCATTTCTTCCCAACACTTGAATATGAATAAGAGGTGCCAGGCCTACCCAGTACTTCAAAGAGTAATTTAATTTAAAAGGATCTGAGTTCCATAAAGAAGGAAAAATAGATTTGGTTGGTAATTTTCTGAAGGATGAACAATCAAGATATTTACTTTATAAATGTATTTCCACGATATAAAAATCAGAGGAAGAAAATAATTTCGCATTTAAAACCATTTTCTATTTGGGTCATTGCAGACATGGTGATTCAAGAAAGAATTGTAAACATTATACCTTTTCTTCACTGTGAGTTTGGAAAGTAACATCTTGCAAGGCAAGACCAAGATTTGGGTGATAACGAGCTTCATAATTAACAAATTCTACTACTCCTTTATTGGGCCATTGTGGTGGAGGCCTGTTAGACTTTATCCATGGTGCCTAAAAACAAAGAAAAATAAATGTATTTCAGTGACAATTTTAAAATAACCTACTCTTCCCAAATGACTTTTTTTTACACTTTAGTAAATTTTGAAACCTGATAGCTCTCATTACTGTGTTTTGCTGCAAATTTAGCATTCAATCTGGATATATGCATTGCTGCCCACGTAAGTCTGGACAGATCCTGCAAACTGATGTTTAACAAGTATCAACTTCTCCCACTTCCTACGAACTATCAAGGAAATATTTTCTACAGTAATAGAATGGAATAAGCTCTCCTAATATTAAGATTGAGGTTAATACTGCATACTCTATTCCACCAATGTTTGTAAATCATTGGCACACTCTGGAATCCTTTCAGATTGTTCCCATTCAGTTGGGTACTTTGGTATTTTCTTGAGCTAATTTGGTAATAGGAATATTAAGCATTATTCATCTGCCCATTTGGGGATTTGACAAAATATATATTAAGTCATGTGTTATTTTGTTCATAATCAATTAATGAAGAATTTAAAATAGTTCAATAATTTTATTTCATTGACCTCAGTAGGAATGACAGTTTTACAAAAGTAAAGTTTTGGTCTGGTATAATATTAATATCTTAATGCAGAGAGAGGAGGGAAGGAAGGTACCACCACTTCTGCTGGCATTTTTTTCTTTTGTATGATATAATGATTTTATTCAATTGGTACAATAATAAATTCCTTTTTCTGCATTTTGAAACCTTGCATTTCAAAGAAGAGATCAATTTGTTTTCAAAATGGATTTTTTTCAGTTAATTCTTTTTATTGATGGCTTTTGAGGGTTTTTTTGTTGTTGCTTATAAGTTGCTTCTCAGTATAATATCGCCCCACCACCACCACTTCCCTTGTAACACAGAAAAACAATTAAGTAAAATCAGCCAGCAAAGTAGTCACACCTAACCGTACATGTAGCATTCTGCACCCATAGTTCTCTAAGTCTGTAATTAGAGGAGGTGTGTCTTTTATTTTTTCCTCTTCAAGACCAACATTGCTCATTGCATGTAATCTGAGTTTGGCTACTTTTTAGTTGTTTTCAGTTGTATTATTAGAGTGACTATTTATATTCTTTTGCTTCTGTTTTCTTTGATGTGCACCACTTCATATGTTTTCTTATGTTTCCTTGAATGACTCATATTTATAATTTCTTACAATATAGTAATATCCTTTCAAATTCCTATAGCAATATTTGTTCAGTCACAGTCACTACCTCCAGTCAATGATTGTCCACTCTGTTTTTAGCTTTTTGCTATTACACAACATTGCTATGAATATTTTGTTATTTGTGGGATCTTTCTTTCATTGATCTCATTGGGGTTTATGCCCAGGAGTGCGATTTCTAGGTCAAATAATTTAGTTATTATTCTTTTAAAATTCCAAATTATTTCACATCTGATTAGCGCTGGGCTTGATACTTAGCAGGTGTTTAATAAATTCTTGTTGATTCATTGACTATGTAATGATATAGTATTATTTGAGACTCTCTACTGACACAGGAAGATTTAATTAACAAAACAATCATTTTTAAAGTGTTGAAAGAATGCTATAAGAAAAATAGAAAAGCTATATGACAAGAAAAGATTGACAGGTAAGAATATTCTATTTATTTAATTCAAATACACCTAATATGGCCAAAAATGGCTACACAAAGAAAGATGAAGGAATTTTTATACAAAATTGCCTTTAATTCTTTGGAGATAACTTATCAGAAGTTATCATACCTTGGAGATTTTTGTTAGAGAACCTGGAATGGGGTGACTTCAAAATAAACAAAACCATAGAGACTCATAATTCCTAGTGAACTCCTAAGCATTATTAAATCTGATCCACTTTGACATGAAATCTAAAAGCAAACCAGTGTATTACTTAAATCTTGTTTTTCTATTCCCATTTTTTTCTATTCCCTCTTGGGAACTACATCTGGTTGATATATAAAGCCACCCATTGCTCCTGGAGCATAGAGAGTGGGATTTTCTGCCAAATGTCTCTCTCCCTACCAAAGCATTGACTTGTTCTCATATACTCTCATATTCTCTCCAAAGGCTTTATAAATATCACATATAACTGTCATAGACCACTTCATGATATGAGGAGCCATTGAAATATGAATCCCTATATGTAAGATTAAGGGCTGAAAAATCAACCAATAACCATTTATTAATCTTCTCTGTGCCAGCTGCTATACCAGATACTAGGGATGAAAAGATAGAAAATGAAAGTCTCTGCCCTCAAAGAGAGTCACTCTCAATGCAATTTTGTTTCAAGGTTTTAATTCTCACTTTCATAATGTACTTTGTAGAATCTTTTTTCTTTGTTCTAAATTCTCATCTCATCTATCTTCTTGAGTTGTATGATATCCCCGATTTCCATCATTATTTTCTTCGCTATGTCTTTTATTTATTTATTTATTTATCTATCTATCTATCCATTTATTTGGGCCTGGAAGCTTGTGATCAAAGTGTCAAAATGGGGAGGCTGGTTCATGAATCTGTTTCTGTGGAGCCTAAATAAATGTTTTATTGAGTTCTACTTAGAGAATCTCTCATACCTTGCGATTTCGAACCATTCAAACATATACATATTATATTTGAGATTATAAATTTGGCCTTCCTACTTCAGGAAGGTGTATCATGTTAGTTGTTTATAGTACCTTCCCCCTTTTTTTAGGGATTTTAAACTTGATTTTTCACTTTTGCTAATTGTGGTGGTTCCTTTTCTTGACTGTATGTTATCATTCTCTCTGCCAGTTTTTCTGTGAAACTGATCTTGTTATATATTTTCCCATTCCTCCCTCTTTTTTGGTGTTTTTGCTATTTTGAGATGCTCAGGGTTGGGGAAGAGGCTAGATTTGTCTATGATTTGCTGTTCATACATCTCGTCCACAGACTTCCTCTTTTCCTCCCAATTTCTGTTGCTATATTTGTCCTTAGTTGTTTCAGGAGGCTTAGGGCAGAACTTATGCTCATTATTTTGATCTTGCTGGAAGCCTGTTAAAAGATAGTATTGATTCTGGCTTTCTACTACTGGGCCCTTCCTCCACCCAAGGCCAACTTTCTCTGCTGTCTAGATCAACAAAGCTGGGTGGATGACTACCTCCTGACTCCTAAAGGACAGGTGAATGCTTCCCACAGATTTTCTACTCAAGAGGTTTCAAACAGTAATAGAGCCACCATGTGGTATCAAGTGTGGGGCAGATGGCAGCAGGCAAAGCTCAGTGCAGCTAAAAGTAGTGATAAGGTTATATGACTTTCTGTTCTTTAGGAATTGCCTTGCTTCTTCTCTTTTTGTCTTTTTACTGCTGTTTGACTGACACATTTCTTGCCGTGGCCAGAGTTGGGACTGAGATCTCATTTTGTCATTTTGCAGGAAGTTATACTTCTACTTATTACTCCTTCAGAAAAGCTCCAGAAAAAAATCTAACACTTATTAGAAATTTCCAGAACTAAGAAATAATTTTATGGAAATTTCTGCTTAGATATTTGTACATTTTTGGCTGTGGTTAATGTAAACAATTGTTATTCTCTACTTCAGAGCAACAGAAATGAATGAAATCAAATTATTATGAAATGAGAGAAACTGATAACTGAAAAGATCATTTTGAACAATTGATTCATACTTTCTACTTACAAAATCTTAAAGAATTACTAAAAGGAATTAAATAAGCTGATATGAGTCTCCTGTCTTTTCTCTGCCTAAGGCCAGAACAGGAAAGAGGAGGGCTCTGATTTTTCTTGGACTTGCTTCAGTCTCCTCAGTTTGTTTAGTCTCTTTGGGTACTTCTGGCTTCCAGCTTGGAGAGAGAAGATAGATGGTACCAATCCCACTCCAGGTTGCTGACGTGAGAAGAGCTAGCAGTCTCCATCACATCCCTATCACCAGCTTGCTATGCTAGACACGAGGGAATCTCCCCTTGTGTGAGATCTAGGACTATCTCTCTCTTTTTCTTTTTCAGCAGCAGTAGGTAACAATCTGTTACCTTTTCTTTATTCACTGACACAGTCATCAGAAAGTTACCAAAACTTCAAGGGTGAAAGAGCTCTGTACAACTGAAGCCATTAGTTTGTGTATGTTTAAAATAGCTCTACTTCCTTCACCAAGTCAGTGCATAAGCTATAATTAAAACAGGAAAATCTACATAACAAAAATAAGAACAATGTTGTAAAAAATGTTTAAAAATACATGAAAATACAAAAATTACACCTTTCCTGGCATCTTCCCATTCTTCTCTTCTGTATAATTACACATTGTTTCCTCAAATAACTGTATTCCCATACTTATTCTCTAGTTGTCCGTTTACACATTCTTCTGTTTGTTCCAGAGTTATATTCATGTAGCCATCCAGGCAAGCCAGGACATCTCAGTAATCAACTCCGGACTTTCACTTTACTACAACCAGTCTTCCTATGAGCTGCTTTATGGAATCTTTGGGAGTTTGCTTCCATATAGATTCATTTCAGTAAGTCTCTAAGCTCCTTGGGCCAATGCTAGCCTCCTCTAGGACTCTCTCTTGCTTGAACTTAGTAATGAAAGAGATCTTTCACTCCATATCATCTGATAGATATTCTCCTATACACACTTTCTCTGATTTCTATCTTGCTAGGGCCTTGGATAAATGGTTTCCTACGTATATTTATTGTGAACTGATATTTGGAAGGGAGGAGGTCAAGCCTTGGTGCTGCTTACCCCCATTAATGAAACAATAATCAAAGCTGAAAACCACAACGCCTAGACTAACAATATTTAAGGGAGCAGATAGATATAATTACAGCCCAGTACAACTCTCTCTGAGGACAGCAGAGCGTCCAGCTTCTGGCTCTAACCTCCTACTTCCCCTGAGGCACACAATGACACAATGACACTCTCATACAAACGGTACCCTAGGGGTTAAGAAGAATATTAAGGGTTGCTTTTTCAGCGTTTTGTGAGTCCCCTTCTGGGGTGAGGGAGGCTCATTCTGTAGCTCATCCTGAGTGTCCTAAAGTGCTTTGCCCTTTATCCTGAAATACTATAAAACCCCTTAACTTGTACTAAAAGAATTGCTTTTGTCTCCCTTATCCTGTGTCCCCTTGTCCTTGATCTTTAACCTGAGTCCCTCCTGTTCTATCCTTAGTCCTTAACCTGTGTTCCCCTCACCCCATACCACAAAATTCATTGTCTCCCTCATCCTGTGTCATAAATTTTTCTGTTTCCGCTATTTTGTTCTTAATCTTTAATCACCATAAAACCCTAAAAATACATCACCATCCTAAACAGGCTGTATAGCTTCTGTCTATATAAGCCTAGTCCTGCCCCACCCTCCATGCCCCTCCCCGCCAAATATCAGTACTTTTTACTCATCCCTGTGGCTCCAGTAAAAAGTCTGTGTGCTTTTATGTAATAAAGCTCTCAGTGGGTACAGAGAATGTCTAAGTGAATTCTTTCACAGTCAGACCACTCTCCTGAATCTAACCTCAATGCTATATGTAGGGGACAAACTTTGCTTCATTTTAATAAATTACTTTTACAAAAATGACTTCCAATTCAAATGAAGCGTATCTGTCTTCTTGCTATACTAATTGATAAAGTGTTTGGAAAGCTCACCTCTTTCTTGATGTTTGTATATTCAAAAACTCTTTCAATGGAAATTGCGTTGGTTTCAATTTCACATGCTTTTCGAACCCAAAAGTTCAAAGACTGAGTAATCTGAAAAAAAATTAAATTTATTTTCTGGTTTGTTTGACATGTATACATAAATTCTGTCTTTAAACATTAGATGATATAAATAATGGAATTCAGAGAAAAAAAGAATAAAAGTTCATTCATTACACAACAACATTAAGAGCTGGCATCATATAGCATTTTGTAGCATATAAAATATTTTACAGCTTTCTTTTAAAAAATAGGTAGCACAGACATTGTTACCAACACATACTGAGTTGCTGGTTCCCCTTAATAGCCAGAAGACTCAGTTATTTAGCAAAGGCAAATTTTCAAATGCCATATCAAGACCAGTAGTTGCAAGGCATTGTCTTCCCTAAACCTTGGGTATACACACCCATTTGTGGGGACAAACTTGAATACCATGGTAGTGAAGTATATATATAAGAAACACACAAAATCAAGGCAGCTTAGAACTCCAGAACTGTATGACCTGATGTATGAAAGACAAAAGTCTTTCTTTTTTTAGAGAGTCCTCATAGTTTGTTGCAAAGCATGGCAAGTGCGATGGATAAATGGTCCTAGTGTTCACTTGGGCTAGCTTTTTACAGGGCACAGTGTCTACTCTGGAGGTGTCCATTCATGGTAAAATATCGTATCTTGTCTAAAAGAGTCAATACACTGCTGGACTTGGTCAATCAGGTCGCTTGACTACAAACAGCTCTTCCTCAGGCCATGCTGCTTCTAGACTAGTCTAGACT
This sequence comes from Phalanger gymnotis, assembly GCA_028646595.1. Taxonomy (NCBI): domain Eukaryota; kingdom Metazoa; phylum Chordata; class Mammalia; order Diprotodontia; family Phalangeridae; genus Phalanger; species Phalanger gymnotis. Next base: position 503,004,263 of record CM053622.1, on the reverse strand, counting down.
GCTCAGCCTCTGGGTATGGCTGCTTCTGGGTTGGGTTGAACAAACTGCCTATCCACTTGGTATAGCTGGATTGGCTACCCAGCCACCAAGCAGCTGCTGCCATACTGGGCAGGCTAACTAAGTATGGGGTTGGCTACTGGGCTGGGACACATTGCTCAATCACTAGGCTATTTTCTGGGCCATAGTCTTTTCTAGATAGCCAAATCTATTGAACTCCCTGGACCAGAGTGGGAAAATTGTGGCCTCGAGGTCACATGTGGCCCTCTAGGTCCTCGAGTATGGCCTTTTGACTGAATCCAAACTTCAGAGGACAAATCCCCTTAATAAAAGGATTTTTTTCTATAAAACTTGGACTCAGTTAAAAGGCCACATTCATGGACATAGAAGGCCACATGGGGCCTTGAGGCTACAGGTTCCCCACACCTGCCCTGGACTTTTTGATGGATTCTTTCCATCTTTCATCACCTTCAGTCCCTAGCTTGACTGGGTGGGACTGCTTTCTTCAGCTGTCATGTAAATGTGCTCCTTCATCTAGGGCAGTCATCCTTAGCCTAGGTCTGAAAGAGGCATTTTATCTTAGGTTTCCTCAGTCCGAATTGAGTTTTATTGCCTGTATGCAAGAAATGGGAGAGATCTAACCTTTCACGTTTGACAGTCGTTCTTGGTTCAGAGTCAGTTCCCTCAGCAAGAGTTTTCCATGTTTACTCATGGTGGTCAGACCCAATTCAGTCAGTTATATTTCCCCACCCCTTGCTGAGATGGGTGAGTGGCTAGTGGTGCAGATATGACTGAAGTCTGTGGCCTAGAGGCAAACTCATTGCTTCTATTGGCTTTTCCCTATGCAGTTGGACAACGGTAATGCCCTTTCAAAGATACAGAGAGCTTTATTTCCACTAGAAAAGTCTTTGCCTTTAGATTTCAATTTCTCTATTTTTTTTTGCCCCTTACAACTTCCAACTTTGCTGAATTTGAAGGGGGTGCAATCTTATTTATAGAAAGAAGTAATGGGAGATAATCTATGGAAAGATAATCTGTGGCCAAATTTTGGTGGACTTAGAATGTCAGGCTATGGAACTTGGATTTTATATATAAAATATTGGTAAGTAACAGAAAAAAACTTTGAATATAGGCTAATATTAGTAGAGATGTGCCTTTGGAAGATTAATCCAGCTGACATTTGACCAGGAATTGGGGTCATACTGGGAGATTACAAACAAAGAGAATAGTTAGGGGGCTATTTCATTAGTACAGAAGAGAGGTAATTAGAGCAACAATAAATGGAAAGGAAGGGATGAATACACATGACACTGTCTCCATGAATCTCTTTTGTTGAAACTTTAGGAATGGAATTCAGTCTTTCACTTTATAAAAGCTGAATATAAACAGTAATATCAAAATGAAGTCCTGTTACTCAGTTGTAGTAACAATGTAGGAATAGTAGGTTTATTTAAACTACATTTATACAAAGAAATTACAGAATTAGAACTATTCTTTGACAAAATCATCTCAAAATAAGCACAGAACTTGATACCAAATTTACACAGAATTGCCTAGGATTTTTGATTTTTTGGATTATACTTAATCGTACCTAATATTTGATTTGAATTGCTTGTGCTAATTGGATAAAGGAAAATTCAAAAGAAACCATGTTTTAGTCGATCATCCTTTACTCTCTGGAAAACTCCAACAATGTCAAAAAACCATGATCTTTACTCACATTTAATGCATAAGATATGATTAAACCAACTGTTGCAGAGTCCATTGCATCTCCTGCCAGCACAGCAAGTAATGCAGCAAAGAAAACCAGTAAATTGCCAAGGAATTCAAGTCTGACAGAGAGCCACCTGCAATGAAAATGATAGTCATCAGTGGCAATGAAGTTTGAAGAGTATAAAAAAGTCAGCCACTACACCTGGTACGACATCTGACATTTGAAGGAGCAGGAAACAATAACTTTGCAGAATTTCACTTTTGGCCCAACTCATTAAAAAAGAAAGAAAACTAAAACCTATTCTTGTTTAGATTTTCTTTATTATGAATTTAATCAACATCAATAAACATAGATGCTTCAATATAAAGCAAAAAACAAAAATAGCATTCTATATGAAACAAGTTCTGTTATGTGTAATTTGGGTTATTTTCTTCTATGCAGTTTTTCTTACAATTAAAGTTTTGAAATGAAATTTTTTAAAATTCAAATCGAAGTTGACCAAAACAATTCCAACACTGCCTGGCTTACCTATGTGCCCTTCTGAAGTCCTTTCTGCTCTATTTATTTTTTAAATAATTCATTGACTGTTCATTTTCACTCCTCTCCTTTTTTCTTTTCCTCTCTTCTCCTCTTCTCGCTTCTTTCTCTTCTCCTTTTCTGTCCTCTCCTTTGTTCTCTTTTCTGTCTCGTTATCATAATTTGCACACTCCTTTCACTTCTCTCCCTTTCTCTCCCTGCCCTCAACCATCTTCAAAAAAGAATAATAAAAGTTTTCTCTTATGAACAGATAAATATAATCATACAAAATTAATTCACGCATTGGCCATGTCTGGAAACGTGTCTCATTTTGCGTGTCTATTTCATAACTTCTCTGCTAAGAAATGGAAAGCATTATTCATCATCTGTCTTTTGGAGTTGTAACTGGTCACTGATTTGATCATAATTCTTAAGTATTTCAGAGTTTTTCTTTGTAATATTATAGTCATTGTATAAAATGTACTCCTAATTCTATTCACTTCACTATATATTGGTTCCTAAAAATCCTCAGATTTTTTTCCGATCCTGTCTCTTGTGCCATTTTTAATAGCAAATAATATTCCAATGCATCCACATACCATGGTTTGTTCAGCCATTACCCACTTTGTTTCCTATTCTTTGCTATGACAAAAAAGTGATGCTATAAATACTTTTGTACATATAGGTTCTTTCCAATGGTGCGCTGCAACCAGTTCATACCAACTTGTGAGATCTAATTGTCAAATTTTCAATGTAAGCATTTACACCATGGAAATCAGTAAATGGTTCAGAATAAGTTGGAGAAAATGTTAAAAATACAGATTAAATGTAAAAGTGTGTCATGTATATATTTTCATCCTAGAGGGCTATTTATTAAACATTCACATCAGGACTGGTCCTTTCCCTCTTTCTTTGTCTCTTTGAGGTGTAATATTAGTAGTTGTATCACTGGGTCAAACTCACAGTTTTTTGACTCTGATGATGATGATAGGTAGGGGAGAGGGGAGCATAATTCCAATTGCTTTCCAGCAGAGTCAAACTATTTTATTACTCTATCAACAATGCATTTGTGTTCATGTTCTTCAATGGTCCTTCTAAAAATTGTCATTTTCTTTTTTTTGTCATCTTTACCAAATTGTTTTAATTTAGATTTCGCTTATTATTAATGATTTACCCTTTTTTGTCTTTATGTTTGTTAGTTATCTTTTTTTTGAGAACGGAGAGTTCATATCCTTTGACGATGCATTGGGACATGCTTTTGTTCTTATGTTTCTATCATTTCCTTATATAGCTTTGATATCAGACATTTATTTGAGAAATTTGTTATAAAGATTTATTCCCAGTTAACTGCTTCCCATCTTATTCTAATTGTGATAGTTTTGTTTGTGCAGAAACCTTTCAATTTTATGTAATCAAAACTTTTTATTTTCTCTCCTATGAGCCTTTTTATACTTTGATCAAGAAGTCTTCTTCCTTATGCATAGTTAGAAAAGGTATATCCTTCTCTGCTTTGTTTATAATATTTTTTTTATATCTAACTCTTGCATTCACCTGGAGTTTATTATGATAAATGGTGTGAGATGTTTTTTTAAACTTAATTTGTGACAGACTATTGGCAATTTTGTCAAATAGTGAGTTTTTATCCCAGAAGTTGCAGTCCAGTCTTTGCTTAAAAAAATGATGTAAACACTGTCTTTGATTACTTCTAGGTCTTGTGTATCTAATCCAGGGATTCTTAATTTTTTTAAGTACCCATTTGGCAGTTTGGAAAAATCTATACATACCTTTTCAGAATGTTCGTTGCCTACATTCGTAACTGTAATAAATGCTAAATTTCAGTTAGAGTTTATTGAAAATAAAGTATTTTTCCCTCATCTAACTCCACATATAACCCTAAAATCTATTTATAGACTTCTGATCTAGTCTATTCCACTGCACCAAATATTTTTGATTATTTGCTACTTTCTTTTGTTTTGTGATCTACTATTATTAGCCTCTCTTACTTCTCATACTTTTTAAATTATTTCCTCTGACATTCTTGCTCTTTAATTCTTATACTTTGGAATTGTGGTAATTGAGTGAAGCATACTGACTCCATCTTGTGACTCAATTCTGTATCTGGCTCAGTTCCTTTTCTATTCAAATATGGATCCAGTGACAAGGTGAGGAGGCCTGTTCCTAATTTGTTGTGGAATTGGCATGCATTGCTCAATAAACCCATATGCTCAGAAGCTGCAACCTTTGTTTCCTCAGTTATTTCAGATTTTACCCATCACAATATGTCACTGAACATATATACATATACATATACATACATATATTAATTTCTTCTTCCTGAGATTATTTTTCTCTTACTAATAGATTTTGTTGATAATACAAAGAAATACTGATGATTTGTGGACTTACTTTATATTGTATGATTTCCTAATTTTTATTTCCTCTATTTCTTTTTCTTGCCTTTTAATCTTTTCAAGCAAAAGGGTGCTGTATTTTATTAAAAACTTTTTCTTTATCTATTGATATGATTATGAGTTTTAGATTATTTTTGTTGATGTTGAATCAACCTTGTATTCCTACCATAAATCAACCCTAGTCATAGAGTATAATCTATTTAAATTTTATTTTAATCTTTTAGCTAATATTTTTGGATCCATGTTCATTGCGGATAAGGAACTATATCTATCCTATCTTAGAAGACAGAGATGTAATTTTAGAACTAATTATACTTTACATGTTTGGTAGAATTCAATTGCACATCAATCTCCTTGCATCTCCCTCTTTTTAAAGAAATTCTGTTATCCATTCCTCCCCACAGAGATTGGGTTATTCTCTGGTTTTTGTTTGGTTAATTCAGGCATTTTATATCTTTGTAAATATTTATCCATTTTGTATCATTTTTATTGGCATATAAGTGGGCTAAATAATTTCTAGTAATATCCTTTGTATTCTCTTTAATTGGTGTGAATTATCTATTTTCATTATTAATACTCACAACTTGGTTTTCCTCTCTTTTTAAAACACCAAATTTTTTAAAATCTATGTGATAGACTTTTTAACTAGCCAATAGGTTCATGTATCTATTAGATAGACTTTTGTTTTCAATTTTACCTCTTTATTTATTTTTTACTTTTTGATCTCTTTTGTTACTTTTCTAGAGTTTTTTTTTGGGGGGAGGGTTGCATGCTTGGTTTATTGATCTGCTCTTTCTTTTGTTGATGACAGTTAAGAGATTAAAAATTTTCCCTAAGTATTGATTTGGCTATATCCCCAAAGTTTTAATATATTGTCTCATTGTTGTGCTTTTCTTTAATGAAGTTATTTTGTTTCCATGTTTTTTTTTCTTTGACTGATCAGTTCTGTACAATTAAATCATTTAATCTCCATTTAGGTTTGAATCCATTCTTCAAGAGCCCTTCAGTGACTGTAATTTTTATTGTGTTGTGATCAATAAAGGATGTTTTTTTTTTTACTATTTATTCTTTTTGTGCTTGTTTATGAGGTTTTTAAACCCTAGTATGTAGTTAATTTTTGTAAAAATGGTGATCAAAACTGAGAAAAATGTATACTTCTTTTAGTTTCCATTCAATAATTATCAGCAATCTATCCTATAGAACTTCTCCTAAATTCTATTCAAGTCCTTAACTTCTTTCTATTTTCTTATTTCTTCCATTTCCATTATTTCTATTTTTATTAGATTTTTCTGAAAAGTCTAAAAGGGACAGTTTGGGACTCCCAATTATTACTATTTTATTATCTATTTTCTCTTGTGATATAGTTAGATTTTCTTTAAAGTACTTAGATACTACGCTATTCAATGTAGATATTTATCAAATATTGATATTATTTCAGGACCTAAAATGTCCAATCATCATATAATTTTCCTGCTTATGTCTTTTTAAGTATGCACATTTTGATATTACTTTGTCATAGATCATGAAAAAAGTAGGGTAATAACCCCTACATTTTCTTTATTCATCTGAATCCAGGGTCAGCAAACCAGGGCAGAGTGCTAAATCCAGTTTTTGAGCTAAGGATGTTGTTTTTACATTTTTAAATACAGATGCATTCCCAATAAGATCAGGGGTGAAACAAGGATGTCCATTATCACCCCTACTATTCAATTTGGTGCTAGAAACGTTAGCTGTAACAACAAGAGAAGAAAAAGAAATTGAAGGAATTAGAATAGGCAAAGAAGAAGCTAAATTATCACTTTTTGCAGATGATATGATGATTTATTTAGAGAACACTAGAGAATCAAGTAAAAAACTACTTGAAATAATAAACAACTTTAGCAAAGTTGCAGAATATAAAATAAACCCACATAAATCCTCAGCATTCCTATACATTACTAACAAAGCCCAACAGCAAGAGATAGAAAGAGAAATTCCATTCAGAGTTACTGTAGGCAGTGTAAAATATTTGGGAGTGTATCTGCCAAGA
>CM053622.1:502976631-502988062 GCA_028646595.1 Phalanger gymnotis | reverse complement strand
TTTTTGGGTCCCCTTTAGCAAGTCACTGACTTGTTTTTCATGGTTTTCCTGCATCACTGTCATTTCTCTTCCCAATTTTTCCTCTACTTCTCTAACTTGCTTTTCCAAATTCTTTTTGAGGTGTTCCATGGCCTGAGATCAGTTCATGTTTTTCTTGGAGGATTTTGATGTAGGCTCTTTGACTTTATTGACTTCTTCCGGCTGTATATTTTGGTCTTCTTTTTCACCAAAGAAAGATTCCAAAGTCTGAGACTGAATATGAGTGTGTTTTCACTGCCTGGCCATGTTCCCAGCCAACTACTTGATTCTTGAGTTTTTCAGCGGGGTATGACTGCTTGTAGAGTATAGAGTACTTTGTCCCAAGGTTGAGGAGCTGCGCTGTTGTTTTCAGAGCTTTTTCTACACAGCAATGTCTGCCACACCAGCACTCCTCCTCCCCCAGGAACCGCCATCCCAGATCGCCACTCAGATCTGAGCAGGCTCTGCACTCCTACTTGGATCCGCCACTTAATTCCTCCCACCAGGTGGGCCAAGGGCCTGAAGCAACTGCAGCTATAGTTCTGTAGCTGCACCACCTCCGCTGCTCCAGGGGTGTTGGCCGAACTGCGAACTCCTTTCACTCTGTCCCCTCAGTTTTTTCTCACTAACCTTCTCTGTTGTCTTTGGTGCTTGTGGGTTGAGAAGTCTGGTAACTGCCACAGCTCACTGATTCAGGGTGCTAGGGCCTGTTCTGTCAGGCGCCTGGTCTGGTTGGTCCTGGCACAGCCCACAGTGGGCTCTCCTCTGCTCCACTCCCAGCTCCATGTGCCATAGACTTTACCCAGCAGCCATCCAGGCTGTCCTGGGCTGGAGCCCTGCTTCCCTCTGCTATTTCATGAGTCCTGCAGTTCTAGAATTTGTTCAGAGCCATTTTTTTATAGGTGTTTGGAGGGTTCTGGGAGAGAGCTAGAGAAGTCTGTGCTTTCTAGCACCATCTTGGCTCTGCCCCCAGTAGCTTGTATTTTTAAAGCATGTTATATAACATGATAGTTTTAACAATCATAATCTAACTACCTCCACAAAATAGTTTAGGGAAATTCCCACAATGATGATTCAATGCTTAGAGCAGGGGTGACCTTGAGGCCACATGTAGAAATCACATTAAAGAAGAAGCATTATCAACTGCTTTGTTGCTGTACCCTAAGGATGATGGGCATTTTCCTTCTGACTTACAGCTGAATCTGCTTGCTATGCATATTGTCTTCCCTATTAGGATGTGAGTTTCTTGAGAACAGAAACTGTTTTACTTTTTAACTTGTACTGCCACAGGGTTTTACACATACTAAGTGCTTAATAAATGCTTTATTAATTCATCGAAGTGTTGGAGTCTAGACCATAAAGAACCTAGGGGTGTTACTATGTTAATATATTAAGTGTTACTATGCTAAATCTGTATATTCTCATCAAATTATGAAATCTTTATTTGGGTGCCTACTTTTAGAACTTTGTAATAGGGAAACCACCTATTAGAGGAGGAACTAAATAGTCATAATTCACTTACACAATATACATGGAGACAAGTTAGAGATCTTTCCCAAGTAGATTGGGGGAAAAAACTAAACAAATTATAGTACATGGATAAATGGAATATTATTATAATATAAGAAATGAAGAATACAGAGAAGAATGAGATTTATGTGAACCATTGCATAGGTTAAATTAAAGTTAAATTAAATAAAGTCAGGTAAACAATATACATAATGGATACAACAGTATAAATAGAAATACCAACAAAATCAAAACCGAATGCTATGCAAATGTGTACAATGAATAACCTAGCTACCTAAGAATAGATATGGGAATGCATTTCTTTCATTTCTTTGCAGAGATGGAGGAGGTTATGGGTATAGAATACAACATATAATTTCCAACCTGGTTGATAAATTCATTAGTTTTTCTGAATGTTTTCTTCCTTTTTTATTTTTGGTTAGAAAAGATGGCCCTCAAGGAGAGGGGAAAGAAATATATTAGGAAATGAAGGTGACATAAAAACAAAAGTTATTAATAAAAATAAATTTGATATACTTATTGAGCAGACAAAGTATTTTGCTAGACCAGGGATATGGATAAAAATTTATCATTCTCTTTTCCTTAGGACTAACATTCTACTAGCAATCTATAATAAATTCTCTTAGAGATCTAACATTTTGAGATCTTTTATTTTTTGTAAAATTGTCTATTCTATATTACCATGCATGTTTCTTTTTTATAATATTATTTTATTTGTTTAATTTTATTTTAACATTCATTTAAAAAAATTCTCTCCCTTCCTCCAGACCCTCCCCCTCCTATTGAGAAGGCAAGCAATATAACAGGTATATTTTAAAAAGAAGTGTCACAAAAATGTCCTCAGTTTAATATAAACAAAAGTCTTCCTATGTTGCCTTATCTTTGTTTGAAGGTGAGCCTGAGTTTGTAAAACCATATTAAAAGAGTATGAGGTCTGATGGCTTCCACGAAGCTAGCATGACTTCAAGCATGGTTGCAGTAACAGACCAAATCTGCTTAACCAGCTTAGTGGAGTACTTAAGTATGTAGCATCGGTAGGATGACCACTAGGTAAGGAATTCATTGGCCATGGCAGCTCATGAAAGAAATTGAAATACAAAATGGTCCTCATTCCTATGTGGCCCCCTCTTACTTGTCAGCATGGTGGGAAAGGGATGGAGGATGTTAAGAATCATACACTTTTGAGACTACTTTTAAAATTTAATTTAACTTTTGGTGCTATTAATCTGTCTGTCAACTGAGTCATTTTCTTTCAGCAGCTACAAGATCCAGAACTTGGAATATCATTGTTCTCTAGTGTTTGTTAACAGAGACTTTCCAATGGATCAACTTCAGATAAACTAGCTTTTCCTATAAGAAGAGCTTTGCAATTTCACTTATTTACCTTAGTAAATCGGTTGATGATCTGGCCAATGGGATTGGTTTCAAAGAACTGGAATGGAAGATGCATCACACTGTCCAGCATCTGATCATGTAATGTTTTAGAAGCAGCAAAGGCTCCATTGGTTAGTGTATAAGCTCCAAAACAGACCAGAAAACCTGTAAAATAATTTGTTAGAGAAAATCTCTTCATCTGTCAAAGAAATATCATATATCTACATTTTCATAAGAGTAATTTTGTGTTCAGAGTTCAAAGAAACTTTTGTGGTGGACAGGTTTTTTTAGGCTGGGTCATTTGCTTAAGGTGTGTACATTTGGGTGGAACAAAATATAAAAGCGATTGGCAAATGACATGTTATAAATAAAGTCCTTTTTATGTAATTTATAGTTTTTTTATTTATTTAGTATTTTGTTTTTCCCCAATTACCTGAAAAAATTTAACATTTGTTTTAAAGTTTTTGAGTTCCAAATTCTCTCCATTCCTCCCTCCCCACCCCTCTTATTGAGAAGGCAAGAAATTTGATATAGGTTATACATGTCTAGCCATGCAAAACATTTCCATATTAGTAATACTGTCAAAGAAAACATAACACCCCCCCCCAAAAAAAAACCTCAAGGAAAATTAAAAAGTAGAAAAAGTATACTTCCATCTACATTCAGACATCATCAGTTCTTTCTCTGGGTATGGATGGTATTTCTTATTGTATGCCCTTCAGAGTTGTCTTGGATCATTGTGTTGCTGAGAATAGCTAAGTCATTCATGCATTATATAATATTGCTGTTACTGTGTACGCTGTTCTCCTGGTTCTGTTCATTTCAATTTGTATCAGTTTATGTAATTCTTTCTGGGCTTTTCTTGGAGCATCTTGGTCATCACTTCTTATAACACAATAGTATTCCATCACAATCATATGCTACAATTTGTTCAGTCATTTCCAATTGATGGGCATCCCTGGAATTTCCAATTATTTGCAACCAGAAAAGAGCTGCTATAAATATTTCTGGATATGTAGGTCCTTTTCTTTTTTGTTTTTTATCACCTTTGGGGTACAGACCCAGTAGTGGTATTTCTAAGTCAAAGGGTATGCATGGTTTAATAACACTTTGGGCATAGTTCCAAATTGCTCTACAGAATGGTTGAATCATTTCACAGCTCCATCAAGTATATTAATGTCTCAGTTTTCCCACATCCCTTCCAACATTTGCCGTTTTTCTTTTCTGTCCTATTAGCCAGTCTAATAGAATTGTTTTTATTTGCATTTCTCCAGTCAATAGTGATTTAGAGCATTTTAAAAAATATGGCTATAGATAGCTTTGCTTACTTCATCTGAAAACTGACTGTTCATATCTTTTGATCATATATCAATTGGGGAATGGCTCTTATTTTTATAAATTTGACTGGGTTCTCTATATATTTGAGAAATGAGGCCTTTATCAGAGAAATTTACTTCAAAATTTTTTTTTTACAGTTGTGATTGGTAATTGTATTTCTTTCCATCCTATTCCCCTTCCTTTGTTTATTCTATTCTCTCTTTGCTTCCACCCTATCCCTCCTCAAAAGTGTTTTGCTTCTGACTACCACCTCCCCCAATCTGCCCTCCCTTCTATCACCCCTGCCCTTCTCTCATCCCCTTCCTTTCCTACTTTACTGTAGGGTAAGATAGATTTCTATACCTAATTGAGTGTGTATGTTATTCCCTCTTTGAACTAATTTTAATGGGAGTTAGGTTCACAGCCTCCTCCCTACACATCCCCCATCTTCCCCTCCATTGCAAAAGTTTTTTCTTGACTCTTTTATGTGAGACAATTTACTCCAGCATTCATCTTTCTTGCCCCTTAATTTGATTTTTTTAGATATTATTCCTTTATATTCAACTTACATCTGTGCTCGCTGTCTATATATACTCATTCTGACTGCCCTAAAAATGAGAAAATTCTTATGTTATAAGCATCATCTTCCCATGTAGGAATGCAAACAGTTTAATATTATTAAGTCCCTTATGATGTCCCTTTCTTGATTACCTTTTTATGCTTCCCTTGAGTCTTGTATTTGGAAGTAAAATTTTCTAATCAGCTCTGGTCTTTTCATCAAGAATGCTTGAAAGTCTTCTGTTTCATTGAATGTCCATTTTTCCCCTGAAGGATGATACTTAGTTTTGCTGGGTAGGTGATTCTTGGTTGTAATCCTAGCTACTTCACCCTCCAAATTACTTTGTTCCAAGTTTTCCAATGCTTTAATGTAGAAACAGTTAAATCTTGTGTTATCCTGACTATGGATTCATGGTATTTGAATTGTTTCTTTCTGGATGCTTGCAATATTTTCTCCTTCACTTGGCAGCTTTGGAATTTAGCTACAATATTCCTGGGAGTTTTCATTTTGGAATCTCTTTCAGGAGGTGATTGCTGGATTCTTTTCATTTCTATTTTACCTTCTGGTTCTAGAATATCAGGAGAGTTTTCCTTGATAATTTCTTGAAAGATGATGTCTAGGGTCTTTTTTTGATCATGGCCTTTAGGTAATCCAATAATTTTAAAATATCTCTCCTGCATCTATTTTTCAGATCAGTTGTTTTTACAATGAGATATTTCACATTTTCTTCTATTCTTTCATTCTTTTTATTTTGTATTATTGTTTTTTGATGTCTCATAAAGTCATTAGCTTCCACCTGTGCAATTCTAATTTTTAAGGAATTATTTTCTTCAGTTAGCTTTTTTACCTCCTTTTCCATTTGGCTAATTCTGCTTTTTAAGGAGTTTTTTTTTTCTTCAGTGAATTTTTGTGCCTCTTTTTCCATTTTGTCAATTTTACTTTTTAAGGACTTCTCTTCAGTGAACTTTTGTATATTTTTTTTTTCCTTTTGGCCAATTTTGCTTTTCAAAGCATTCTTCTCCTCATTGGATTTTTCTACTTTTACCATTTTGCCTACTCTATTTTTTGAGGTGTTATTTTTTTCAGCATTTTTTGGTGCCTCCATTACCAAGCTGTTGACTCTTTTTTCATTATTTTCTTGTATCACTATTGTTTCTCTTCCCAATTTTTCATCTACCTCTCTGATTTTCAAAATCCTTTTTGCATTATTCAATGGCCTAAGACAAATTCATATTGTTTGCAGAGACTTTGGATGTAAAAGTTTTGACTTTGTTATCTTCTTGTGAGTTTGTTATTTGATCTTCCTTATCATCATAGTAACTTTCTGTGGTCAAAAGTTTTCGCTCATTTTCAAGTCTATTTCTGGACTTTAACTCTTCGCTAAAGTGAAGTTCTGCTTCCAGGGTGGAGGATGCACTGTTCCAAGCTCCAAAGATTCTGTGCAGCTATTTTAAGAAATATATCTAGGGACAAGTACATTTTGAGTTTTTCTAAGTTGGTATGATGGAAGGAGAGGTGTGTTCACTACTCTCCTGGCCTGTGTTCTGTTCTGTAAGTGACCACAAGCACTCTTTTCTGCTCTGGAACTGTGACAAGGGTTCCCATTCCACTGATGATACAAGCTCTGGTATGACAGGGCTCCTCTTCACCCTGGTCTGCAATCCAGATCTGAGTATGGGCAAAGCAACAGAGTTCTGCCCCCAGTGCCCACAAAGGGTTCCCTGTAATCTCTTTCTGACCAGTTGTTTGATCCCCCCTACCTTCTGTGGGCTGAGAGCTCTGGAAGCAGCTGTTGCTGCTGCAGCTAAGTGGCTCCCAAGGCCTGTTTCTTGGCTTGCTAGAGCTAGGGCTGGGGCTGGGGCTGTGCTGGTGCAGCCTACACTGGACTGTGCTCCATTCCCACCCAGGTGTGTCAAACCTTTCCTGCCAACCCAAGTTGTCTTGGCTAGAAAATTATTTCAGTCTGTTCCTTTCTTGGTTCTGCCACTCAATAATTTGTTTTAGGGCATTATTTAAAAAGCGTTCAGGGAGGTTTTGAGGAGAGCTTAGGTGAATCCCTAACTTTTCTCCACCATCTTGGCTCCACCTCTTTCAACACAGTCCATTTCTGTCAGGTTTTTATCATCACATAAGATTTTAACAACTCCACCAGGCCTTGGTTGCCAACACATAAAGATGAATGGCTAAAATCATATCTCAGGACCACAGGACTTGGAACTAGATGGTGTTTAGACATAATGCACTTCAACCTCTTAATTTTATGGATGAAGAGGCAAACCCAGGAAAATAGTGTGTAGTAGAGTTAGGATTTAAACATCGTTCATAGGATCATAGATTTAGAGACATAAGGGACCTTCAAAGCCTCTGTATTCCCCTCCCTTATTTTATAGATAAGGAAATGAGGGAAGAGAGGTTAAGCAACCCAGGGTGACACAGTTGATAAATAGCATCTAAGGTGGGATTTGTGCCCAGGTTTTCTTGACTCCAAGTCCAGCCCTCTGAATCCAAATAAAATACTGCCTTTTATATTATACCTGTAATTGCCTTATAGAACATGTATCACTCTTTCTAGTTCCTGGAACTTACTCTGCCTACCCTGAATTATGACTGAACAGATTTTTCTGACTATTGTCTCTTGGCTAACCATCAAGAATCCTTACTCAGTTCTATCCCTTCATTTTGGCAGTTCAAAACCTCTGGGTTTCTTCTGTCTTGCTCTCATACTTGAAAAACGTCATTTGAACTTCTCTCAGGACTATACACAAAGTGGCTGATCTCACTGACTGTCCTCTGCATGTTCCATCCTTGGTATAGTAATTAGGTCTTGGCCCAGCCACCTGATTATGGTAGATCTTCCCAACACTTAAGATCATGATTTATAATCTTTCCAGACTCTGCAAATTTCATTAGATGCCCAAACTATTAATCATATTATCAAATATAATCATCTCGAGTCTTCATGATAATGTAGGATAATGTTAGACGGAGGAGCTGACAAGTAATATTGTCTAAGAGGAAGGCAAAATGAGAGGAGAGAAAAAAGATCAATATGCATTCTTTTCATCTTTTAAATTACATAGTCTCTATTATATAGAAGAGATGCATATAAATGTCAGAAAATACATGAAAGTTACTGGATTTCATTGAGATAGTATAGCAGGAAATCCTTATACCTCAAACAGGAAGAAGAATAAGTGACAAGGAAACCATTCCCACATTTTCCTACCTTGTATCAATCCTAGTAACCCATAGATATTAAGTTTATGATTTCTTAATTGTTTCCATTCCATGATATCTTTAACTTGCTTGGCTTCTTTAGTCCAGGTGCTTAGCCATAGATTTTGTCCTATGCTTGCTAAATTCTGACCTAGGTAAGTAGCAACACATAGCCACATCCAGAGCCAGCCAAAAGCCCGTAGGTATTTCACAATGCTGGAAAATTTTACCTAAATGCAAAGTGGCCACAAGAGAGTAGTTATTAAAAGGAGACTTCAGGTTAGTGGGCTACTAAGTTCTGGAATAGTATCAATAAGAAATTTTTTTAATAGTATGTAATTCTTCCAAACTGCTACTAAAAGACTTACAAATTCAATATTAATTGATTTAATTTGAATGATCAAATTGTAATTGAAATAGTACTAGAGGTTTATGAGAACTCTATGAAGGTTTTAATAAAATGCATAATCTTATAAATGGGTAACTTAAAAAAATATAGCAATACTTACACCACCAGTTGGGATTTTTTCTTTCTTCATAGAGAAACGTTTTTCTTGATCCAAAGCAAGGCTGAAAAAGAAAGAAAGGTGGGTTTGGATTTTAGTTTTTATATCTGCATATTATGTCACATGTGATATTTCATATCGCAGGTCACCAAGAAGGTGCTCTTCTGTGTTTCAATACCAGTCTTAAGTCAGTAACCAATGAAACAGTAGACTGAACAATAGAGACAAAAGCAATAATCTGAAACATAAACTTATTTTAAAGTCTGTACAAAAACTTATGTTAGATATTTCATTGTGTAATAGAAATAATTCTGGGTTCTTGAAGATTATGCCAGTGGAACACATATGCAACAGCTTCAAATTTGACCTTTGTGACATATTCTACCTGTTGTCTGAGAACTAGTAGAGCTAAGTTTGAAAATAATTATTACTCGAAAATTGACTGTAAGGTGATAAATTTTACCGGCCATAGAACACAGGAAACACTCACACCCACACCCAAACCCACACCCGCACCACAATTATGTTAAGAATTACATAGGTTTTAGGATATCTACAAGCACTAATTTAATTGTTGATAGTCTCAATCTGCTAACTTTTTCCAATGACTAACTAGGTGACATGCTACTAAAGCATCTTAATTTTGTATATTGACATTTTCCATAGAAAAAGAGCCAGAAGAAACAAAAAGTCAAAGCTAAATGAGAGATGGCTGTCAACTTTTCAAAGAATGAAGAGCCAGTAGAGTTGGTTTTATTGTACAGAAAGAGGCAACAAAAAACAGTAGACTATAAGCTGTTTGAAAGCAGGGACTTTGTTATATTTTTATCCATGAAAAATATTAGGAAAATATCAGTAACTATTGATCTATATGTCTATTTTCTCACCTTTATAAAAATAATTTACACATGTATCAAAGGTAGTATTGTTTAGTGGATAGAGTGCTGGGCTTTGAGTCAAGAAGATCTGAGTTCAGATGTTACCTTTGATACTTTTTCTGTTTAGAGAGTCACAACTTCAATGTGCCTCAGGCAACTCTCTGGACTTCTCTAGTAAGTCATAGCAAGGTTGTGATAGCCATTGAAAAGTGAATGAATGAATAAAAAGCATTTATTAAGCACTTCCTATGTGCCATCACAAACAAAAACATAAATTTTCTGTTCTTGAGGAGCTCAGATTCCAATAAGAGAAGATAATATAGTCAACTACAGGGTGGATGGCAAGCTCTGGTGGTCCTTAGCATTTAGGGTCAGGGTAGAAGGAATTAGAGATCTCAGACTGAGAGTTTCCCCATGCTGACAAAACCATGGATCCTTCAGAGGTTTGCATATGATGGGCAGTCCTGGTGAAGTTAAGTGAAGAAAGTAGGTAGATTTTCACACTTTTCTATAGCAGACCTTAATGGTCACTCAGTTGACTGAAAGCTACCGAGCATGGAAGATCTCCCTCTCCTTATTGTCTTATTATTTGGTGACTCTAATGAAAGCATTTCAATAGACATGACCATGTTAGACAATTTTAAGATGATTTTTATCTTGAGGCATAATATGAGTCCATGGAATGGTGCTACCATTCCATTGAAAAATAAGTGACAGAGGCAGCCAGGTGGAATAATGAGTAGAGTACTGGCCCTGGAGTTAGGAGGACTTGGGTTCAAATTTGGCCTCAGACACTTGACATAAACTACCTGTGTGACCTTGGGCAAGTCACTTAACCCCAATTGCCCAGCCTTCCCCCTTCAAAAAAAAGGGGGGCAGAGCCAAGATGGCCACATGAAAACAGCGTCTTACCATAGCTCTCTCACAAGGTCTGTCAGATTCCTATAAAAAAGTGAATTTGAGCAGATTTGAGAGAGTTAGAAAGCACGAGCAGTCTGAGTGGGGCAAATTTCCAAGCTGGGAGAGTCTGAAAGGCTGAAGGCATGAGTCTGTAGGCTTGGAGAGTGCTCGGCATGCGGAGCTGCTCCAGACCAAAGTGGAAGTGGCCGGCCGGGAAACCCACGTGGGAGACAGGCTGGGAGAAAGCTGGGTGCCCGAAACCGGCGGAGATCCCCAGGCCTCTCAACATAGGACGGCAGTCAGTGGAAGTGACAACAGGCAGCTCAAAGCCACTGGCCATGAAACATCAACTCCTGAGGCTTGCAGCCCAAAGGTATGAAACGCGGCTTCTTGAACTTCCAGGGAGACATAATGGCCAGGTAAACAGCTCTAATCCCTCCACTCCCCACCCAGAGAATTCCTCGGAAAAAAAAAAGAATGCTGGAACAGAAGAGATAGAAGTGGGGCTTCAGTGGCCAAACAGTAGAAGTTCATTAGTCCCAGAGGGGCAGAGCCAGCAAGGGTCAACACCAGGAGCCCAGACATAATCTTGCTCCCATAGGGGAAGTACCCACACCAGCTCAAACAATAAAGAGCTGAGACCATTGCTGAAGAGCAACAGTGCTGGAGAGCACCCCTAGGGAAAGAGACATCAGGGAGCCAGACCCCTCCCCCACACCTCAGGAAACTGAAGGCTATAATTCACAAAGACAACAACTAGACTTACAATCCCCAGAATAGGAAAGCTGGGGCAGAGAGTCCCAAGCCCCAAAGGCAGAAATTTGTTGTAAAGCTAGGAAAAAGCTAACCAACATGAAGAAGAACACACAAAAAAAAACGAGGACCATTGATTCTTTTTATGGAGACAGGCATGATCAAAATACCAATTTGGAAGAGGACAGCAATGGCACTATAGATACACCTGATACCTCAAAAGGTAATGTGAACTGGTCTCCAGCCCAAAAAGCATTGCTGGAAGAGCTAAAGGAGGATTTTAAAAAACAAATTAGAGAGCTAAAAAAAAATGGAAAAAAATCCACTGATGAAATCAAGTCCCTAAAAAACAAGATTGGGAAAATGGCTATGGAGATTCA
>CM053622.1:502957567-502976131 GCA_028646595.1 Phalanger gymnotis | reverse complement strand
TCACAGAAGTGGGAAAAAGACCCATATGTACAAAAATATTTGTAGCAGCTCTTTTTGTAGTAGCAAAGAATTGGAAATCAAGGGGATGCCCATCAATTGGGGAATGGCTGAACAAGTTGTGGTATATGAGGGTAATGGAATTCTACTGTGCTATAAGAAATGGAGATGATATGGACTTCATAATAACCTGGAAAAACCTACATGATATAATGCTGAGTGAGGGGAGCAGAACCAGGAGAACATCATACACAAACACAGATATATGGATTCTGTGATGACTAACCCTGATAGACTTCACTTTTCTCAATAATACAAGGTGCAAAGACAACTCCAAAGCACTTATGATGGAGAGGGCTATCTACATCCAGAGAAAAAACTATGGAATCTGAATGCGCGTTGAGGCACATTTTATGCTCACCTTTCCCCCCTTTTTTTTCTCTTTTGTTTTTGTCTTTGTTTTTTTTTCTTTTTGGTTATGTTTCTTCTTTCTCCTGATTCATTCCATTGATCATAATTCTTCTTTACAACTTGACTATTGTGTAAATAAGTTCAATGTGAAGTTATATGTAGAAGATATATCAGATTCCATGCCATCTTGGGGAAGGAGGGAGGCAAAGGGGGAAAGAAAATCTGGAACTTGATGTTATGTGGAAATGAGTGTTGTAAACTAAAAATAAAAAATCTTAATTATAAAAAAATAAAGTGTTTCTAAGAAAATCAATGAGTAAAAAAATACCATATACCACAACTTGTTTAGCCATTCTCCAACTGATGGTCATCCCCTCAAATTCCAATTCTGTGCCACCACAAAAAGCTACTTTAAATATTTTTGTATATATAGGACATTTTACTTTAATATTACCCTTTTGAATTAGGTATATATTCTCTGGATTTTAGTGAACATTTGACTTAATCTTGCTTTTTTCTTCATTTCTCTTATAGGGTGTGAATATAAGTGGAGGTCAGAAACAGCGTGTAAGCCTGGCCAGGGCTGTTTACAGTGGGGCTGATATCTATCTCCTTGATGATCCCTTGTCTGCAGTCGATGTCCATGTTGGGAAGCACCTTTTTGAAAAAGTGATAGGATCCTCAGGACTTTTGAAAAACAAGGTATACATGGCAGAAACATATCTTGTTTCTCTTGCCCTCTGAGAGACCTTATAAAGTAACTCAACATCATTCTAGGTAGCAGGTTTTCCAAGATGAAGACAAAACAATTCAATTTGCTTTCAAAGAGTTTATTTTGCTGAGGGTAGGTATGTTAAAAATACGCACAAAATTTTTAAAAGTAACTTGAAAAATTAGAGAAAATTAAAATTTAGAAGTGGTACCTTGACTAAACTTTGAAAGAAATTAATTCTAAGAAGTAGAGATAAGTAGGTGCAGTCTAAGGGTGGGAGAAAGCTCTAAAAAAAAAGTGGGCAATAGATTGCCAAGCTGGAGGAACAGTTAGTTCTGCAGTGTGTTGGAAATTTTAATTTATAAATAGGAATTATGTGAAATGTTTGAAAAAAAATAGTAGCCATATTGTGAAGAACTTTAAGTGCCAGGTTGAATTTATATTTTATTGTTGTATAGGCAACAGGTAGCCAGTGAAGATTTTTGACATGTTTAGAAGGTGAAAGGTGTAAGTAAATTTGGTAGAAAGGTACTGGGGGGCAGGGTGAACATGGGCAGGGTGGGGTTAGAGGGGTGCGAATCAATAAAAGGCCTCATATAGGAGGGCAGCATTTCAGCTGTCGAGAAAATACAGAGACAGAGTATTTGACAAGCTGCCCCCTCCAAAAGGCATTGGCAACTAGAAAATTGTTATCTTAACTTTCTCAGAGACTAGAGATAGTAGAAGATAATGTACAGGGTTTTTGAGGTAAAGAGTAGGTGAACTTGGTGGTTACACAGGTCTTGTTTTGCAGACAAATATGAGTATGTCTAAAACAGAGTACGTTTAAATTCTGTAGCTAAGAACCTACGGCTATATGCCTGGCCCCCACCTCTCGGGGTGGAGTGATTCACAGTATTAGCACTAAAGCATTCTTTTCTTAGGCAGATTGGGTGACAGCACAGAAATGCTAGTGCTCCTACATGTCATTAGGTTCCAAGGAAGGATGTTGGTCTCCAGTATGAGGACTCCAGTCAGAAGGAATGGGGATGGGTTTTCTGCTTTAAGTAGTGTAGTAATAGTGTCCTTGCTCACCCATCTTGCTCAGCAAATTTATTTTATTATAGCAAATGTACTTTTTGTGGCTTGAAGTTTCATAAAAAAAAATAAAGGAGGAAGAGTGATCTTCTAATGGCAACTTTTAATAAATAATTTGGCAAGTTTCATTTAGTTCACCATAATGGTAATTTCTCTGTGGGGGGACATTTGGAGACCAGTTTCTATGGCAGAAATAAGGTCTTCAGTGCCTATGTGTGTAATTTTCTGGAATCAGAGAGGCTGTCACTGAACTGAGAAAGTCTGATTTTTTTCTCATCCTGAAGAGTGGGGTGGTGGGGTGGTGGTGATTTGAATTGAACTCAGGTGGGGCAGTGTGGAGAGTTCCCATTAGTGTCTCCCTTTAGATTTGAAGATTTGAGCAAAGGGGGGAAAAAAAAAACTAGGTTATTTGAGTGATTATGGGTTGAGAGTCTGTAATAGGAACTACATAGGAATGAATCTTAGAGGTTACAACCAGGCTTCCTAGGGAGCTACCTCCTCTGGCTGATGTTCTGGGGCTGAAATGCCTGATCATGGCCAGCAGAGACAATGAAACATTTGACTGTCTGCCATCTCTCTCTGTCCCAGAAGGCAAAAGTTGATTGTAAAGTTTCTTGTTCTTTAAAGTTCATTTGATTTTTTTGGTTTTAATTAGTACCATGGCTGGCTTAGATAACTATTCTATCAATTTTAATTTCATTTGTTTGCTTTTGTGAACAGTTGCTAAAGAGTAACTGGCATGTTAGAGAGAGAGACCATCAGAATTGGCGGTGTGGAAGAAGTTGAGGATTGAGGAGCTGTATGAGAGACAATCTTATTGACAGTGATTCTCTTTTTCTATAAACACCTCATAATGGAGCAAGAATGAATCTGGGTCTTTTCTGCAAACAGCAGTGGCTATCTTGTGGTGTCTTGTGGTGAAGCTGTGCCATTTCATCAGATCCTACTAGTTTATCCATTGAGTTTTCAAAGTAACAGTAGATACTCTGCATTATGTGTGTAAAGTACTAAGAATGTAAAATACATATATTTTAGTGTTAAGGTAGCTTCAAATCCAATGACCAAATGGCAATTGGCAATAAGGTATTCACTTACTCACTGATTCAACTTATTCTTACTTTAATACATGGTTAACTTCATCTTGAAATATAGGTTTTATCTCAGACACCACAACTGAGGAGGACACACGGAAACACTGATTAATTGAATCTTTAATAAAATTTATTATTCATGCAAATTATAGTCATTTACTAAGAAGTGAAACATTTTGTATTTCAGACTCGTGTTTTAGTGACACACAACCTTACAATTCTGCCTCACACAGACCTTATACTTGTAATGGAAAGTGGCAAGGTAGCACAATTGGGAACGTATCAAGAATTGCTGTCTAAAACAAAGGATTTCACCAATTTTCTTCATATCTCCAGTGTTCAAGAGAAAGGTAAAATCATAATGAAAAGTTATCATATAGTTCCTTCAATTTGTTTGTTTTTTTTCAATCAATAAATCAAAAATTTTGTGTGCATGTGAATGAATGTGTTTTCTCTTACTCTTTTAATCCTAAATTAGAACATTGGCTAAAGTGGGGGTGAGGTGGGAATTGAAGATTATACAATAAAAATTGATTTAGGTTGTGTCTATGATTTTTAAAATGTCAGTTTTAGAAAATGAGAAATATTAAATGGGACCCAGCTAGAGCTGAATTAAATAATATCTAAGGCCCCTTCCAGCTCTAACATTCAATGAGTAGATATATTCTACTTAGTTGTGTTTTTTTAAATTAACCATAGGAAACATGGAACTCTATTACATAAATATGGTAAATAATAGATTTTTACATTACTTCAATACAATATTACAGAGAGTTAAGAGTTAGAAGGGAAAGGCAGGAAATGAATGCAGAACAATAATTATAGCCAAAATTTATATTACATGTTGTACCCTGAATTTGTATATAGGGAAGTTCCAGGTGAAGAAACTTCCATTATGAATTCAGGTCAACACTTTATCTGCATCCTAAAGTCTTAGTCTTGTTTGGAGCACTGAGAGGTTACATGACTGTCTAGCATCACATAACTAGTATAGGTTAGATGTAGAACTTTAACAGAAAACTTCCTGGTCTCAAGGTTGCCATTCTATCTACCACACTATACCATCTTTCTTTAAAATTTGAATAAATTAAAATTATCAAAATAAATTAATATCTCATTTAATCTCTACAACAATTCTATAAGATAGGTACTACCGATATCATTCCCATTTTACGCATGAGGAAACCAAGGCAAAGATCAGTTAAATTATTTGCCAATGATTCTACATCAGTCAATTTTTAAAAGTTATTTTAATGTTCTCATTAGTAAACAATTTTATTTCCTTCTGCCTTCCTTGAAAAAAGAAAAACAAAATCCTTGCAACAAATATACACAGTCAAGCAAAATAAATTCTCACATTGGCTATGTCCAAAAATGTATGTCCTATTCTATGGTATAAAAATATTCTGGGGTTTGCTGATAGGTATTTCTGCCAGTCAGACTTATCACCATGCAGAGACATTTAAACAACTGGTTTATCATATGTTTAGTGCATAATCCCATGGCAAACAAAGACCAATGGGCCACAAATGGCATTTTCACCAATCTTTTATAGGACAAGGCAGGGTGGAGGGCAAAGGAGTATGTAAAGAATTATGTTTCAAAGAATAGATAATAGAAGAGGAAGATTTATTTAATAAAAACTTGTAAACTGATCAGTTAATACTAGAGGCTCTTCTCTGGAATTTATAACAGGCCAGGAAATACTCATCCTGAGTAAATAAAGCTAAGCCAGAAATTTTTTATCATTAACCAATTAATCACCTTGGTTAAATTTTTGGAGGTCCATAAAAAGAAAAAGTATCAACTGAATATGTGACTTTCTCTAAAAATAAAATGTGTATACTGGAGCTAATAGAAAATAAATTAAAAATTACTCCTGGACCTTGTGTCCACCACTTCTCATCATCATCAGGCCCCTGGAATTGTAGTTGGTCATTCCATTAATTAGAGTTCTTAAGTCAATTCAAATTTTGTTCTTATAGTGTTGTTATTGTGTGTGTTCTCATTATTCTACATCAGTTCATTGAAGTCTTTCTAGATTTTTCTGAAACTGGTCCTCTTATCATTTCCTGTAGAAACACTGTATTCTATTGCATTCATCTACCATAATTTGTTCAGCCATTACAAAATTTCTGTGTATCCCACTAGTTTCTTTATGACTACTCAATGAACTTCGTTAAATATATTTATGTATTTGGGTCCTTCTCTCTTTAATTTCTTTGGGGTATAGATCTAATAGTGGTATTGAAGAGTCAAGGAATATGCATGAATTAGGAACTTTTTGAGCATAGTTCCAAATTGCTGACAGCTAACAAATATTAGAGTTGGATATCAAACATAAGCTTTTCCTAACTCCAAGTCCAGAACTCTAAAATATTCTACTCTCTTGATAATTGTCAGTGTCTTAAGAGAAAAAAAGATTTAATTCAGTTACTGATACCACTCTTTTGGTAAAAATAAATATATGTGTATATATGTAAATACTTAAATCTTTATATCATTAATGTGGCCATTCCCTCTAATGGCACCTGTCCATCTTCTCTAAATTCTTCTCTATGTTATCCCATAAATACTACATAGTAGCTATTTCTATTGTGAAGACTAATTTAGTTGGACAGGACCATGTCAAAGAGAGTATGTAAGATAATGTTAAACAAGTAGAGTGGTAACAGATTATAGGGAACCTTGAGTGCCAAGCAAAGAAATTTAAATTTTAATCAGCATGCAATGGAAAGCTACTGGAAATTTCTGAGCAGAGGCTAACATTAATGTAAAGAATTAATTTCACAGATCTGGAGTTAGAAGGCTTCTTAGAGGCTATTTGTTCTACCTTTCTTGTTTCACAAGGTAAGCAGCTATTATGTAGTTATTAAAATCCTCCAGGAAGGGCCTATAGTAAAATAGTGGCAGTGAGAATAGAAAATATAAGGGAGATGCTAGGAATTTTGTGGAGGAGTATTCACTCTCCAGCTGAAAGTGCCCAAGACCCTCAGGGCTTGACCTTACTTTGTTGTTGTTTGTCCTTTGGTTCTCAAAGAGGGCCAATGACATCAGGAAGATGATGTATTGACTTGCAAGTGAGTTGGATTTAAGTGAGGCGGGGCTGTGCAAAGTCATCAGCCTCACTTTCTCATCCAGAGTCATCTGGGTCCAGTGGCAAGATATAGACTAGGATGACTGAAGATGACCCTGGATGTAGCAGGAGATCTTGGCCTTTTTAAGCTAAGGTCTTTCCAGGTCTCAGTTTGTTTGAGGCAATGCCCATTCAGTAATTTAGGGCTAGGTAAGAAATGAGGTAAAAAATGGGGTTAAAAATAATCAATCTTGGAGGGGAAGACTCTCAGAGTTTCTGGCCAAAGCAGAAACTATTGCTATTTACACTCGCTCTGAGCCATCAAAACCCAAATAATAACCAAGTGAGGTTTGAGCTGGGACCTGTTGTTGGCCAATCACTGAGAGCCAGAGTGATTTGGGTTTAAGGCAAGGTCGAGTAGCAGAATTTGAATCCCAATGGGCTTTATCAAAGCCTGGTTTTCCAGTGCTGTATTTCACAAATCATAAATGAAAGTATATGGGACAAAAGAGTTAATTGTCTCAGTTTTTTTTAATGATAGAATAAAAAAGTAGGGAAGAGAAAAAAGGAAATATAGCCTGTAAACCACAAGATATCTTGCAAGGTTTCAGTGATCTAAATTTATATTCCTTTGGGCAGAGTACCCACAGGTAAAGGTATGATGTGGACAGAGGAAGAAAAGGGAGAAGAGGGAAGGAAGGAAAGAGGGAAGGAGGGAAGGAAGGAGGAAAGGAAGGAAGGAAGGAAGGAAGGAAGGAAGGAAGGAAGGAAGGAAGGAAGGAAGGAAGG
The DNA here is from genome assembly GCA_028646595.1 of Phalanger gymnotis. NCBI lineage: Eukaryota > Metazoa > Chordata > Mammalia > Diprotodontia > Phalangeridae > Phalanger > Phalanger gymnotis. The sequence continues at coordinate 502,968,978 of CM053622.1, read as the reverse complement.
AAGGAAGGAAGGAAGGAAGGAAGGAAGGAAGGAAGGAAAGGAAGGAGCAAGAAGCAGCACTTCCCAACTGGAACTGGCCAGTTTGTTCCTCAGTGGGTCATCTAGTACTACTCACAGATTGTTGTTTATTCTTCATTCTCAAAGAGGACTAATGACATCAGGAAAGTGATGTCTTGACTTGCAAGTGAATTGGATTTAAGTGAGGCAGGTCTGTGCAAAATCACCAGCCTTGCTCTCTCCTCTGAATCATCTGGGTCCAGTGGCAAGATATAGATCAGGACAACTAGACATGGTGCCAGATGCATGGGCCTATTATTTTTAGATAATGAGCCAATATGATACCAATCAAAATTGTCCTGTTATCTATAGGATCGGTAAAACTAAGGAATTCTCTAAATTAACAAGGAGATTGAAAAGCAGAGCAGGGAGGTAGGAATGAAGAAGAGGTCAGTAGAAGTGTTAATCCTAATGGTTCCATTCTAGCAAGGGGCTGAAATGGTGGGGAGTAAAGGAGAGAAGACTGAGCCCACACCAGTCAAACTATCTTTCACTGGCTAACAGATATCATCCATTTTCTCTTGTTTTATGAACATAGTTTATTTGAATAGATCAGGCAGAAGCGATTGTAATTTCATTTAGTATCATCTTTTTGCCATTGACCTTTCTTGATATTTGATGTTTCTTTGGGCCTTTATTTTAAGCAACTGGAAGTTGTGTAAGGTACTAGAGAAAAGACTGTTGAATTTTGAGTTCAGAAGATATAGATTCAAATCTCACTTAACATATGCCACCTAGGACAAGTCACTTAAACAGTCTGGGCCTCGTTTTCCTCATAAATAATAAAATGAGAGGTTTAGACAGTCACCTCTAAAGCCCCTTCCACCTCTAACTTCTATAATCCTTAGTAGAGGAGAGGTAGATTCTGATATACCTTTTTTGACTTATGGCCCAAAGAGCAAGTTTTATGTCTTTTAAAAAGAAAGGAAAGGCTTTTATACATCTAGGCATCAGAATAAGGCAAAGCCATGGATTTTTTTCTCTATATGGAAAGGGCTAGCTAAGTTTCCAGGTTTCCTACAGGCATTTGTTTTATCTTTTGAACTCCTTGCTCTTGGGATTGAAAAAACCCTTTGACTTAGGGTTAGAAATTCTTTCCAATTCCATTTAGCTTCATATGGGGATCCTTCATTCTCAATCATCTTTTGAGGTGGGGTGAGGGCCTACCAAAGAAAATCATCTGGGTTCTGTGGGTCTCAGATCCCATTTTATTTTTCCATTAGGCCACAAGGTTGTCTAGGCCTCCCATGCAAATGAATGGGAAAGCATGAATAAAAAGAGCCAGCTGGGGATGCTGTAAGGCTATTTTTGTTAATCTTAAGTGTTTGTTCCCAATTTTATGTATACACAGCTGTCAACAAGTCTATTAGAACTTTGATCTGCCCTATATAAGACCTACCAACAGTTTGACTAATGTTAACCATCCATGGATATTCCAGAAAGTTTGATTAGTATTTGACCTGAAGCAAAATAGAGCCCTTCTTCATTCTACTCTTTTTGGAGAACTTCCTTACCCATAACTTAACATTTCAAAAGCAATTTATATAGGAAATTAGGGTAGAATGTCAGCAATAAATAAAATGATCCAAGGACATCTGTAGATTTAGAACATTCAAATTTAGCAATTAGGACCTCATATTCTTGATATCCTTTGGCCTTATTTTTCTCTTAACCTTATGGAATTCAATAGCATTATTTCCACTACTTTTATCCCATGCAAAGTTTACCTTCTACTTTTTATCTTAATCTGGGAATCTGGTACAATTTCAATTAATGACTTCATGTTATTTTATCATTACAATTGAGATAATTAAAATATTTACCATCTGTCTCAACAGTTCCCCCTTCAAAAGAAGTCAGTCAAAGCAATTTAAGAACCATACCAAAAGACAAAATAATGGAGCAGAAGGACAGGTAAGCATTGGAATAATCCAACACTCAGAAAAAAATTACTTGAATTCTCAATTATTTAATGTGTGTAGCTTTCTAGAAAGGGGAAAAATTATGTATTATCAAAAGAGTCAAGATTCTGGATTGTTTCTAGTTATAGAATCATAGAGTTGAAAACTTCCCAAACAAAGCAGAAATCTCCACACTATCTCTGACACCTCATCCAACTTCTTCATAAACATTCATAGTAGTGATAAAGGAATGACTGCACAAAACATCTCATTTCTCTTTTGCGCTATTCTAATTTCCAGAAATCTCTTTCCTTAAAATTTCCACTCTTTGGCCCTAGTTCGAATTTCTGTAACTACATAGACAAACTCTAACCTTTTTAGCATGACAGTTCTTCAAATATTTGAAAACTGCTGCTATATTCCCTTCTAAGTCTTCTCTTAACAAGCAAAACAACAACCCGCTTCAACAGGGTTTTCACACTTTGCTACAATCATCATCATCCTCTGGATGGGTTCATCAATGATTCTTTTAAAATGTGAGCCCAGAAGATACAAGACTACCTTACTCTCTTATTCCTGAAAGGCATTCTTTCTTAACACTATCATATCTTAATGGATACTGTGTTTAAATAAGTGCAGCCTAATAACATTTTTTCATAGTTGTGTCACACTGTTGACCACATTCACAATGATCCATCAGTCAAGTCAGTTTTCTTACCCTTCATTCATGTAGCTTATCTTTTTGAACCCATGTATAAAACTTTGAATTTATCTCTATTAAATTTCTTTTTTGTTTCAACCCATTGGTCCACCCAAGATATTTTTAAATCTTTATTTTGTCTACTAGTATATTAATTATGCCTTCTATTTCTCTGTCAATCACAATTTTGATAAGCATGATTTCTTAGGTCTTCATCTAAGTTACTGATAAACATACTGAAAATTTTAATGTTAAAGATACAGCCTCCAACATAACAGTAGAGATGCTTGTAGTCACTGAACCACTCTGAGGAAGCTTATTCAAATAGCTAGAAATTTATCTTAACATGTAGTCTACTTTTCTCCGTCTTGAATGAAAAGATTTAGATTCTGGTTTTGATGCCTTTCTGTGGGGCAACCTTGACTAGGAATGGAGTTATTTAAAAGTACATCAAGGAAGGACTGAATGATTCCAAAGATGGACTAGAGAAGTGATAGTCCTGCTAGATTCTGCTCTGGTAAGACTCCTTATGTTGTGTCAGGTCTGAATGCCACATTTTAAGACGGGCATAAACTGGAGAGTGTCCAGAGGATTTTGGTGAGAGACTTGAGATAATACCATATAAAGCTTGACTCATGGAACTGTGATAATTACCCTGGAGAAGTGAAAACTGGTGGTGGGGGGATAGGGGGATTTTAGTCATCTATTTAAAGAGATGCTACATGGAAGAGGGTTAAGATTCATTCTGCTTTACTTGAGCTGGGAAAAACTGGGAACAATTAGGCAGGAGCCACAAAGAGGCAAATTTAGGCTAGTTCCAAGGGGAACAAAAAACTTCCTAACGAATAGAGCTATCCCAAAATAGAATAAACTGTCTCAGTAGGTAACGGGTTGTACTTCACTGATAGTCTTCAAGGCAGCAGAGATGGGATGACCGCTAGTTGAGCATATTGCTGAGGGCAATTGTGCAGGAATTACATTCATTATACTTTCCAGGTCTCAGACTCTGTGATACAAGTGAGCCGAATAATCTGGTGGAAAAACAGGTTGAAATTATATGTAAAAACTAGACTTATATGTTAAAATTAATCCAGACAGATTCAATTTCTAATTTAAATGCCTGGTTTTATCCTGAAGGTCTTCACACTGTAGTAGATTAGTAGTCTAAATGTATATCTGAGTGTAGGATTTGTTGAGAATCTAAACATAAGACCTAATTTAGGAGTGAAGTATGGAAGAAAAATGTCCTTTAATTCCTCGAGTTGTGTTACTAGGAATAACCTGATACAAATGAAGACTAAATTCTGGTAGGAGGTCCTAAGCAGTTTTTTCAAAACTTGGTGCTTGAACCTTTTCCTGTTCCTCCCACATGGGAACATCACACAAATTGGATTATTAAATTATTATTGGATTATGGAATATGGATTCCATGTGAATGTATATGTAGGTATACATATATACCAGCTTCATGGCACTTCCCTTCACTGCAGCCACTCTAGAAGAACACATATCCAGCTCCTACTTTGGTAAGCTGGCCTTCATTTGCCAGCCTTGTTTCACACAGGCCTGCTATTTGGATGCAATACCTGATGAATTTTCTTGCAACAAGAGTTGTTCATCTTTCAGAACTACTAGATTTTGTTTTGTCCATAAGTGTGTGCACATTTCATATACTAATGGTGAGTGGAATCATCTCTGCAAAAGTTTTTGTACTATTTTTGTATTTTGATTGCAGAGTGGGATCCCCACCAGCCACAGTAAGCAGGCCAGGATGGGGTGAAGCAGACAATTTTAGGGTACCTTTTCTGGCCCCTTCCTCACACCAGGAGATGAGGAGTGAGATCCTTTAAAAAGTCTGTTTAGATATGCAGGGTCCTGCCAAATACCATGTTAGTGCAGTAAGAAGACACCTCTATGGCCTGGGCGCCTTGTATGCAGAGTCGTGACTAAGGTTCCCAGTGTATTTGTACCTGCTGCTTCATCACTTGCCTTTTGCCACAGCACTTTGGGATAGGTAAAAATTGTAATATAAAATGGGTGATGTATTTTGATACATGCATAAATTGGATTTAAGTGAGTCAGGGTTCTGAGAAGTCGTTGGCCTCACACTCTGTTCCAGAACCATCAAAGTCCAATGGCAAGATAAGTCAAGACTAGTGATGGCTCAGGATGCAGTGGATGACCTTGGTGTCTCCAATGTCTGACCAAGCTGTAAGTGCTCCACAGCACCTGCTTCACCTGTCTGAAGCCATTGGAACAGATCGTTCTCATCTGCCCATTCCATCAGGGGAAATCTTCACATGCTTGATATAGACACCCTCTAACTCATTGAAGGATTTGAGATCCCTTGGTTACTTTCAACCTCATTTAGCCTGTCTGCCAACACAGTTTACTGGGATATGGCTGCTGCAATGCTACAGCTTCTTGGAGCCACAGGCGAGAGTTGGGTAAATAAGATGGACACCAAAGGTGGAGAGTAGCCTTGAAAAGGGCTTGGCAGCCCTCACACCAGAAATACTTGTCTTACCTGAACACACACCATACCCCAGAATCCTAATAGGAGAAACAAGTGTCCCTTGAGAAACTTAAGGTCTTCAGAGAGCATTGAAGGAGATAGTTTAAGAAAAATAGTACCTGGGGAGTGGATTGGTTCTGTTCTCAGGGTTTTAAGGAAAGAAAACAAAGGAAGTACAAAAGGAATTTACTAGTGTGGAACAGAGGAAAAATGAAGAGGAACTTGCTGTTTCTCATAATTGGAATTTGTGAGAGGAAGAGCAAACAAACATAGAGGAAGAGTGTTGTGAAACAGACAAATGATGGTTGGATACACACACACACACACGAAATGTGCTGTAGAAATATCTCAAACTCAACAGGAAAATAGGTGAGGATAGGGAGAGAAACATGAAAAAGGGAAGATAATACCAGGGAAGGAATTGTTTCAAGCAAAATAAATTGCTCAATTCCAAAGCAGGTGAGGGGGACAGAGAAGAATAGAATAGAAAAGTAATGAGAAAAATAATTTTATTTCCTTTATCTTTTTTTCTTTTCTTTATTTTCAAGTGATTTTTAAAATTTTTATTTCATTCTGAATTTAAGAAATAAAACAAGCATAACATAGTAGAATAGAAAAAAATATGATTGCACATGAAACTGCAACTTAATTATGTACAACTTACTATTTATTTTAAATATATAATAAGACTTTCATGTAAGTTTCTTTTTTTTTCTTCCCTCCTCTGCCCCTGCTCAGAGATGGCTACCACTTGACACAAATATGTAGGTGAGTGTGTGTGTATACACACACACACAAAAACAATTACTCTCTATATCTACTTCTATTTATCAGTTCTTTTTTTCTGAATGCAGATAGCATCTTTCTTCTGAGGTCCTTTGTAGTCAATTTTGGTATAGTCAAAATAGTCAAAATGACTTAGTCACTCAAAGTTGTTCTTAAAACAGCATTGCTGTTACTGTATACAACATTCTCTTGGTCCTGCTCATTTTGCTCTTTATTATTTCATGCAAGTCTATCCATGTTTTTCTAAGATCATCGAGCTCATTATTTCTTATAACACAGCAGTATTTCATTACAATAACATACCAAAACTTGTTCAGCCATTCCTTAACTAATGGGAACCGTACAATTTTTGATTCTTTGCTGCCACAAAGACAGCTGCTATAAATACTTTAGAACACATAGTTCTTTTCCTTTTTCCCTGATCATCTTTCAAAACTATCTAGGTAGTGGTGTTGCTAGGTCAAAAGTATAGGCAGTTTAATAACTCTTTGGGTATAATTCCAGATTGCTCTCCCAAAAGGTTGGTTCAGCTCACAGATCCAACAATAATGAATTAAGGTCCCATTTTTTTTCCATTTCCCCTCCAACATTTGTTACTTTCTCCTTCAATTACTTTTAGTCAATTTGATAAGTAAAACATGATATTTCAAAGTTGTTGTAATTTGTATTTCTCTTATCAATAATGATTTAAAGCATTTTTTTCATATGACTATAAATTGTTTTGGTTTCTTCTTTTGTAAACTGCCTGTTAATATCTTCTGACCATTTATCAATTGGGGAATGATTGATTCTTATAGATTTGACAAAGTTCTTTGTATATTTGAGAAATGAGACCTTTATCTGAGAAACCGTCTATAAAAATTTCCCCTAATTTTCTGCTTGCCTTCTGATCTGGGTTACATTTGTTTGGGTTACATTTGATATTTTTACAAATGCTTTTTAATATAATCAAAATTATTCTTTTTACACCCCCATTGTTCTCTATTTCTTGTTTATTCATAAATTGTTCACTTATCCATAAGTCTGATGGGTGATATATCCCATGTTCCTTCAAATTTTCTTGTAATGTTTTTATATCTAGGTAATTTATCCATTTTGACCTTATTTTGGTAAATGGTGTAAGATATTGGTCTATACCCAGTTTCTGCCAGACTGCTTTTCCAGCTTAGTCAATAAACTTTACCAAATAATGAATTCTTATCCTCAAAACTTAAGTCATTATACATGTCAAACACAAGGTTACTATAGTCATTTGCTGCTATATATTGTAACATTTTAGTTGAGTCTTTGGGATTTTCCAAGTATATCATGTCATCTACAAAAAGAGATATCTTTATTACCTCCTTTCCTATTATGATTCTTTCTGTTTCTTTTTCTTCTTTTATTGCTATTGCTAGCATTTCCAAAACAATATTGAATAATATTGGTGACAGTAGGCATCTTTGTTTCACACCTGATCTTACTGGGAAGGCTTCTAGGTTATCCCCATTACAAATAATGCTTGCTGATGGTTTTAGATAAATGCTTTTTTATCAATTTGAGGAAAAATCCATTTATACCTATATTTTCAAATGTTTTTGACAAAAATGAGTGTTGTACTTCATCAAATGCTTTCTTCCTGCATTTGTTGCTATAATCATATGATTTTTCTTATTTTTATTATAGATATAAACAATTATGTTAATAGTTTTCCTTATGTTAAACCATCCCCAAATTCCTGGTATAAAGCCCACTTGGTCATAATGTATAATTTTTGTAACCTATCGCTGTAATCTTTTTGCTAGTATTTTATTTAGAATTTTTGCATCAATATTCATTAATGAAATTGGTCTATTTTTACTATTCCTGGTTTAGGCATCAGCACCATATTTGTTTCATAGAAGGAGTTTGGTAGAATTCTTTATTTGCCTATTTTTCTAAATAATTTATTTAATATTGAAATTAGATGGTCTTTGAGTGTTTGACAAAATTCACTTTTAAATCCATCTGGTCCTGGTGCTTTTTTCTTCCGAAGCTCATTTATGTCCTGTTCAATTTCTTTTTCTAAAATACGTCTTTTTATATATTCTGTTCCCTCTTCTGCCAATTCAAGCAGTTTATATTTTGTAAATATTCTTCCATTTCACTTAAATTGTTAAATTTATTGGCATGTAATTTGGTGAAATAACTGTATAATTGATTGCTTTGATTTTGTCTTTGTTAGTGGTATATTCACCCTTTTCATTTTTAATACTAATGATATGGTTTTCTCTTTTTCCCTTTTTAAATCATGTTACCAATACTTTATCTATTTTATTATTTCTTGTAAAATCAACATCTAGTTTCAATGGGTTTTTACACTCAATTTTATTAATCTTCCCTTTAATATTTAGGATTTCCAATTTATGCTTAATTGGGGATTTTTAGTTTGTTCTTTTTCTAGTTTCTTTTTAATTGCATACCCAATTCACTGGTCTGCTCTTTCTCTATTTTATTGATGTAAGCATTTAGAGATGTAACTTTTCCTCTGCTTTTGCTGTATCCCATAGATTTTGATATGGTGTTTCCTTACTGTCATTTTCTTTAATGAAATTACTGATTGTTTCTAAATTTTTTCTTTAAACCACTCATTCTTTAAGATTAGGTTGTTTAGTCTTCAATTAGTTTTTCTTTTGAGTAAAATTGTTTTTTATTGCATAATCAACTTTCCATCTATTTCATTTGAATTCAAACCTGGCAGTTAAACAAGCAGTTTTATCTATTTTTTCCTTCTAAATGACAACACGTGAAATCTATGTATGACAATGATGAACAGAAAGAAAAGAATGATGCTGAGTAAGTACAGCAGTGACTAGCCAGGGATAAGATATTCCTTTTTTTCCTCTTGTATTTTTAATAGTGTTTTTTTCAATTACATATAAAGAGTTTCCAACATTCATTTTTATATGATTTTGAGTTCTATATTTTCCTCCTTTCTTCCCTTTCTCCTCCCCCAAGATAGCAAAAAATCTGACATGAGTTATATGTGTACAATCATGTTAAACTTATTTCCATATTAGTCATGCTATAAAAGGAGATATAGAAAAAAGGGGAAAACTATGAAAAAGTGAAAACAGTATGCTTTGATCTGGATTTGGACTCCATAGTTCTTTATCTGTATGTGAATACCATTTCTCATCATAAAGTCTTTTGGAATTGTCTTAGATTACTATATTGCTGAGAAGAGCTAAGTCCATATAGTTGATCATTGTACAACATTGCTGTTACTATGTACAATGTTCTCCTGGTTCTTCTCATCTCACTCAGAATCAGTTCATATAAGTCTTTCCAGGTTTTTCTGAAATCTGCCTGCTCATCATTTCTTATGGAGCAATAGTATTCCATTACATTCATATAACACAATTTGTTCAGACATTCCTCAATTGATGGGCATCCTCTCAATTTCCAAATCTTTGCCACCACAAAAAGATCTGCTATAAATATTTGTACATGTGAGTCTTTTTCCCTTTTTTATGATCTCTTTAGGATACATACCTAGTAGTGGTATTACTGGATCAAAGGTATGCACATTCTGATTGCCTTTTGGGCATAGTTCCAGATTGTTTTACAGACTGGTTAGATCAGTTCATAACTCCACCAAAAATGCATTAGTGTCCCAATTTTCCCACATCTTCTCCAACATTTATCAATTTCCTTTTCTGTCATATTAGCCAAACTGAAAGGTGTGAAGTGGTATCTGAGAGTTGTTTTAATTTGCATTTCTCTAATCAATAGTGATTTAGAGCTTTTTTTAAAATATGACTATCAGTGACTTTAATTTCTTCATCTGAAACCTACCTGTTCATATCCTTTCATCATTTATCAGTTAGGCATCCAATTACTTTTTAATCTGTATCCATGGTCCTTAATTCAATACAATTTTAATTGCATCATGATATTATTTATATTCCACCTTTTGTATTTACTCATAAATTACTAGAGATTTTGACAAAAGAATAAGAGAAACACTATATGGCAATCACACATCATAATTTGCTAGGGGCAGTATTGATCTCTAGAAAGAAAATGTACTTTTAAAGAGACTTGGAACAGGAATACTCTTTATTATATATGTCCTGATTATTCAAAAATATGTTCGATGTAACAATATGGTCACTGAATTAGAAATGCTTGTTGACTAATTACTTAAAACTCAGCTCATGATTTAATAAAGGTCCTACAAATATGATTTTAAATGTTAAGACAGTAAAACAGTATCAGCATGATGTAACTAGTACATTAAAATTCCTAGCAAAGCAATTAATTTATTATTCATAATAAAATAGTTAACTACTATGCTGTAACTAGAATTATCACTTCTTTTTTTTTGTTCTCAATGTTTTTTATTCCACAAACCCCTTTCAATGACAACAAACTGTGTTGTGAACCTTAAGTATAATTTAATATACTACTTTTTAATATTCTTTTATAATTATTTACTGCATTAAAGTATTTGACCATTTTAGTAAATTCCCAACCCCCAAAGAGTTCAAGTACAGCTAAATGTGAGTCACTGTCCTAACAAAGTTTTTTTACTCTTTTTTAAATTTTTCTTTTATTTTTAGTTTACAACACTGAGTTCTACATAATTCTGAGTTCCAGATTTTCTTCTCTCCCTCCCCCACTCCCTCCCCAAGACGGCATGGAAGCCCATATAGCTTCCATGTATAACTTCACATTGAATTAATTTACACAGTAGTCAAGTTATGGAGAAGAACTGTGATCAATGAAATGAATCATGCTAAAGAAGAAACAGGACCAAAAAAAAACCCCAAAAACAAAAGATAGAAAAAAAAGGGGTGGGGGAAAGGCTAGCATGAAGTGTGCCTCAATCTGCATTCATGCTTCATAGTTCTTTCTCTGGATGTAGATAGTCCTCTCCATCCTAAGTCCTTTGGAGTTGTCTTTGCACCTTGTATTACTGAGAAAAGTGAAGTTAGCCATCACAGAATCCATATATCTGTGTTTGTGTATGATGTTCTCCTGGTTCTGCTCCCCTCACTCAGCATTATATCGTGTAGGTTTTTCCAGGTTATTATGAAGTCCGTATTATCCCCATTTCTTATAGCACAGTAGTATTCCATTACCTTCATATACCACAGCTTGTTCAGCCATTCCCCAATTGATGGGCATCCCTTTGATTTCCAATTCTTAGCTACCACAAAAAGAGCCACTATAAATATTTTTGTACGCATGGGTACTTTTCTCACTTGTGTGATCTCTTTGGGATACAACCCTAGAGGCTGCATTGCTGGGTCAAAGGGTATGAACATTTTTATAGCCCTTTGGGCCTAGTTCCAAATTGCTCTCCAAAATGGCTGTATCAGCTCACAACTCCACCAGCAATGTAAGAATGTTCCAATTTTCCCACATCCTCTCCAGCATTTATCATTTTCCTGTTTTGTCATTTTAGCCAATCTGACAGGAGAGATGT
>CM053622.1:502925630-502957067 GCA_028646595.1 Phalanger gymnotis | reverse complement strand
GTTTCCTCATCTGTAAAATGAACTGGAAAAGGAAATAGCAAGCCACTAAAGTATCTTTGTCCAGAAAACTCCAAATGAGGTCATGAAGAGTTTGACATAGCTCTACACCACCACCAACACTGCACAAATTATTCATTTTTTTACATACCATTTTTTTTCTAGAACATAAATCTTTATCTCTATAAATTAGAAGTTACTTATTATTTTCTTCTGTACCTCTGAAACCACCCTTGTGGTTTCTTGAGATAATTCATTTAACAACCATGTTGGAAAAATTCCAGGAAACTTAAGTTACTTCCTGACTGTCATACAATCTCTCTCTCTCTCTCTCTCTCTCTCTCTCTCTCTCTCTCTCTCTCTCTCTCTCTGTATATATAAATTTTATTATTATGGTATGTCTCTTTATACCAGACCTTTAAAACATCATAATTAAAGCTATACCAGGCTTAAGAAATACTATATTTGTAGAAGTCCAGCTGCATAGCATACCTGGATAGATAGGCATGCATTAAAAAGGCTCCAATGGATACTATGCAAACAACCCAAATTTATATTATGAAGAAAGGAAAGCAAAACCAGGATCAGGGAGAAGGATTGAGAAAACAAGGAGAGATGTGGAGATTCGAATTAAAGATAAGAGAAAAGAGAAAAAATGGATTTCTGTAAAAAGTTTGATTAGAAATAAGGTCTTATATGCTGGTTATAAAGGTGATTAAATGCAGAAACAGATTACTAAAGGACATTGGGTAATTCTCATTCACAAAGACCTCTTCAAAAGTACACATCATAATTTACAGATTCATCTACATATAGTCATGTGGTTGGGTCATATCCTACAAGTCAGCAGTTACAAAATCACTTCATAAAGAAATAACCACAATTATTTAAGGAATCTTGGAATAGATGATTATTAGAAATCTAATAAAATTAAATTCCTATGTTTATTAGTTTTACTATAGGTACACATAAATCAGTTAAGCATCGTAAATGATTACTAATGATATGATGCAAGTGTTTTTTCAAAGCACCCCATTGACAGAATGATATTGCAAGTCTACTCATGGTTAATCATTTTTTTTAAAAAAAATGGCAATATGTAAAATGTGTGAACCTTTAATGAAGAAACCCAGAAAGAATAAATAATTTACTTTACTTTTCTTTGGACTGTTCCTTTAAGTTTCTCCATTTCTCCCAGAATGGCAGAGAGCACAGATGATTTTCCTGACCCAACTTGTCCTATAATTGCCACTAATGCTCCTTCTGGAATCTTTATGTTCAAACTGAAAAAAAGTGAGGAACAACATATGAAAGTCAATATTTATTATTTCTTTATACTTCCAGACCTGTTAGGATTTCCAGAGGTGAAAATCATTATTGTGATTGTAACTGTTCACCCAATATTTCTCAAAGTTCAGTCTTCCCAAACAAAGAAAACAGAACAATATTCTAGAATGGACATAGAGGATAAAAGAAGCTGGAAATAAGAGAGCATAAGAAGAAAGAATATGAAAGATAAAAAAGAATAATAGAAATAGAAGAGATGCTTTGCATCACTTAAATAAATTTAGATCTCTTTTAAGAACTCAGATCCTCTTTAATTAACATAGTCTCCCAGATTTGCTACAAAGGTACAAATTACCAAATACCATATCTAAGGAATCAGAATACAAAGCTATCCAAAAGGAAATGACATGCAAATAGTAGATATAAGTAGCCTGTAGCACATTATAAATGATAACCAATGCGTGAGAGGATATTATTGAGGATACAAATCATAGTAAAAAGAGGCAGCAAGAATGAGAGACAACAAATGGATATCATAAATGGCACACTGATAATACTAAGATATCAAAAACAACAACAACAACAACAACACACACACACACACCAGAAAAAGACTTCTATCATGTTCTATGGGTCTTCTCTCAAGGCCTGAGAGAAAAAACACAGATAAACACAGTCCAAAATGAGAAGACAAGAAAGAGATGCAAACTGAAATTGTGAAGGGACTACACCCACTAATGAAACCACAAATCCACCCAAGTTAGTACTCTTAAATATATATAGTCTTACAAAATGTTATGCCAAGGATAATGACTTACTTGTTTAAGGTTGGAGGCTGACTCTTTTCCCAGGTGAAGGATGCATCAACAAACTCTATAGCATAATCTAGAAGCAATAACAAAAATAAAAACGATGAGAAATTATAGAAACAATTAAATTCAACCCTAGAGTAATACCAATTTTATAGAACAAAAAGAATGACTTACTTCCAGGATAGTAACTTTCAATGTTTTCAGGATTGAGCTCTTCGGCATGAAGAAAATCTTGCAAACGACCCAGAGATATTTTTGTCTGTTGATATAAATATATTTGTTTCACTTATTTTTTGCTGAAGTAAAATAGACTTCCTTAATAAGCAAAGTATATTTCAATTTATGGGGTAACTCATGCAACACTTAGAGATATCTATACTGCTGCTTTATTTCTTATTTCTTTTATTATGAACCTAATCAACACCAACAAACATGAACATTTCAATATGCACAAAAAAACCCAAAAAGTATATATGTATGAAATTATGAACTTTGTTTGTATTTTCTCCTGACTACTAAATGTGCTAGAAATACACATTGTCAAAATTTCCGTATTTAAAAGTTAACTTAATTCTATAAAAAAAAGACTAGAAAGATATAGATAGTTCCTGCACAACTGGTAGTTTTTACTATAGCACAATAATCTAGTGAAACTGATGTGGAAACATTGAAAAAAAAGCATAAAAGCTTAATGTAAAAAGTTTTTAGAATGCAAAATATTTTTAAAATCCCGACAGAAACAATACAGACATAAACAGCAGCTATGCAACAGTACCTGGACTACAGCAGACATCACCATTGGTAAATCAAACAAAGGGAGCCTCAAAATATTAAACAATGACATAGATGTAAAAACTTTATTGGCTGTTAAAATATTCCCTTCATCCAGAAGAAAATATACTCCAAAAGTTGCCAGGGACACCTAAAAAAATAAATACTTTATTTGATTTAAATACTTTTCATTTTTCCTCACTGTATTTTTTTTAGGAAGAGCCAACAAGAAGTTTGGCCAATGACATTACAAGATCTTATATATACACATATGCACACACATATAAAACATATATGTGTGTGTTTATACATATACACGTATATGTATATTGGTCAACTTGGACTTAGTATTATAGCCAATTAATGAACAGAAGAACATAAAAGATATATTCAGATCATGTTACTCTTCTACTCAAATCCTTACAACAGCCTTTTGGTACTGAGTAACCTTCAAGTGTCTTAACTTTAGCGGGATTTCACAATATTACAATAAATTCTATCTAATTTTTAACCTTATCTTATATCACAAATTTTCATGTACTGTATGCTAAAGCCAAATTGAATATCTTATTGTCCCCCCATACACGCTCCTTCTGTGCTTTATAACATACTGTTCTCTATGTCTTTATTACGCTAATCATTTTTCCTCTCAATTATAGAGTTCCTACTCATCTACTAAAGCACAACCCAAATGTCACCTTCTTTCAGAAGCATTAGGTAAATTCCCATATCAGTAAGAGTCTTATTCTCCTTGAATTTCACATAGCATTTTGCTGATACATCTCTCATGCAGTTAGGATTATTGCAGCAATCCATCTTTTTCAATGGCAGGTTAGATCTACAAGGCAGTAGCTCTCACTGCTTTCAGGATTCTAGAGATAGCCCCACATATGTCCATCCTCCTAAGAATGGCTCATGAATCCTCATCATTGTGTTTTTCCTTAACAATTGGCCAGGAGACTTAGTTCTTTCTCAAAAACATTTACGCAAGTGGTATACCAAGAACAATGTTTACCAAGCAATTTTCCTTCTCTACTAAAAAAACTTGGAGAGCACTATGCCACAAATAAACACAGATGTTTGCTTGCCTAGATAGGCCAGCACTGGTATATAAGTAAGATGTTACCAAATCTTTCAAAGCTTATTTGTTTCCAAATGGCTTTCATGCGTTTAAGTCACAATGATGTCTGCTTTTGTTTTATTTTTGTGACTATATGTCCTTTAGTGAGATCATTGAGGAATTTATCAATAGCAAGTTAGTTATTCACAAATTTCCAATGGCAGACAATGAAACCGAGAAAAAAAATCCTTAATTCGTACAAATTCTTTAGATGTGGCCAATTGAGGAGTGCTTCTACCTTCTCTCAATCTGTGTTCACTCCTTGCTGTGAACTATGTTGCCCACATATTTGACCAAGGTATTTTTTTGTCAGCTGACAAGATCAGAACAATTTCCTTTGGGTATTACTTTAACTGTTTTTTCCTTGTCTTTTTGTGAAAGAGCTCTTAACCTTTTTTGTGTGTCATAGAATCCTTTGATTGTTTAATGATGCCTATGGACCCCTTCTCAGAATAATATTTTAAATGTATAAAATAAAATACAAATTATTACAAAGGAAACTAATTATATTGGAATACAATTATCAACATATATTTTAGAAACAAATTAACTAAGAACCCCTACTTTAGCGTCTTTCCAAAGCCAATGAGATCAACCAGGTATACCAACCCTGTTCATGTTATCAATTACCTTGTCCATATGATACTGAAAAGTGGTAGGTGCCCCTGAGATGCCTTGAGGTATACACATTCACTCATTCCATTAAATTGAGGGCTTTTGTTTCAACTTAGCCTCTTTGCTTAAAATCACTCCTGCTTATCCTTGACCTGATATGGGAATATTACAAAGTGTGTCCAATATATTCCTTATCATCCCCATGATGTGGTATACTCATATACTTTAATTCTCTTACTCAAATTTTGGTAGATCTCAATCCAGATCTTTCTAGGCTTCTTTTGTGTCACTACAAAAGGTGATCATATGAGCTGCCTGACTCAGTAATAAAACTGTTACTGAGTAGTTCTGTCAGATGGTTTCCAAGATCTTCCAACACAGATAAGGGAATCTTGTTACCTCTCTTGAAAAGGTCTGTAGTAGTTAATATGGATCCTATGAGTTGCTCTTCGGTTTTTTTCCCCACATTCTACTCATAGCAAGAACACCTTTGTCCTCTCATTAATCAGCTTCCTCATTGAGTCTTTCCATTTTTGAGCTCTAGCGATTCACTAGTCATATTTTTCTAGATCTATCCCTGAGTAAGAAAAATCAGTGTTCTGATAGCATTCTATTCCACCATTTGTTTCTATTTTCCTAGATGTTTCTGCACAGGCTGTGTAGACAGTGAAAAAATAAGGTACCCACTCCCAGCTTTCTGCTTAAGATATGTTGCTAATAGCTTGAATAAGCTAAAGTTGGTCCCAAGGAACATAGAGAGATGTCCTTTGGGTATGAAATGCCAAAGAAAAAATATCCACTTCCCTGTTAACACCAATGACTTTTTTTTTTTAGCAAACTTTAGGTTCATTCACATGCAGCTCAAGTAGATATAGTCCTTGCCGCTTAGTTGACAGTCTTAAAAATTTCATAGACTGCAATGGAATTTTCCTCAATAGTCTCCCATAGAAATACTAGAATACAATTTTCACCTGGTATAAGGGGTACAATGGAGCCATCTTGTACTGACTCATGAGAGCCAACTGTTAAATTTTTGCTTGACCATTTATAGTTCAGAAATGGTCAAATGCTACAAATATTGGCTTGATTGCTTATTTTGTCGATTATATAGGCTAATGAAATCAGTGGAGAAAGTGTCAATGCAGAGTAACCTTAAAAGTGTGCCATGCATGTATTTTTTCCCCTGGAGAGTCAGTTGTTAAACATTTAGCAGCACACCACTTCATGGTATCCACTGTCCAGTATAACATCGCATTGCACATTTCTAGTCTTTAATGTCACTTTGATGCAGGCTCCCATGAGTATAAGTGGAAGGGACCCTCACACAACTGGTATTGCTATAAAGCTTAGCATTACTGGATCCTGGGAAGACCTCCATTTTCCTGATGCTGGTTCTTGGAATTTTGGCCAACTCTACATTCCTCTCCTGAGCGCACATATCACTGTTTTATTCATGCAGGCCACAGTTGAAGCCAAAGGTAGCTCTGCCACTTTGCTTACTTTTATAAGTGGTATCTTTGCATTTGATGATCATAACTCTTCATTCTGTCTGTTGTTCTCTCTCTTGCAGGAGATTTTCTGTTGGCACTTGCCCTTGAGTCTGGGTGACTATCGATGGTCTCTCTCCAGGTTTCTGGTATGCTGGACCTTGGCTGATCCACCTTTTCTTGGGATAGATTAGTTTCTGCAGCTTGGAAATTACGTAAAGAGTTGTTTACTTTGTCCAGGAATTGATCAAAATGTGTCCACTTTCATTGTCCTGAAAGTCTTGGGGGCATACTATATGCCAGGATACTAACTCCAGGTTAACCGCCTTTGCTTCCTCAGATGTTTTGCTCCTCTATCACTCTCTGCAGTTGACTTTGTAAGTTACAAACTCACAGGGCTTTCCCTTTTTTGCTGAATGGTAAAGTGATCTTGGCATATGCTGCTTGTAACCACTCCCATAATGCTTTTCTAGCCTCTGCAAGTATCTTTGGCATTAGACTTCATGTTTTGAATTCTTCAGACTCTGGGCAGTTCCAAAAACTGTGCCTTTAAAACTTTTCATTGTTCCACCCCCCCCCACACACCACCCCTTCCCCACTCCTCACTCCCCACCATTTTACAACTCCTTCAATTCTGTAGTGATTCAGTTATACTTCTGAAGGTTACATCACATGTTTCCAGACAAAAGTCTGAACCTGGGATTGAATTTCCACTTTGGTGTTATAGTATACACAGCCAAGTAGCATCTATAACTGCTCCTGGTATCTCAGATGGCTTTCCTTTTTAATTTTTTTCCAAACATTTTACCCCCAGGCATTCTCTCAGTTATTATTATTATTAGCTAGCATTTATATAACATCAACTATGTGCTAGATATTGTGCTAAGAACTTTACAAATATTATCTCATTTTTTCCCTTAAAACAATCTTGGGAAGTTCTATTATTATCATTTCCATTTCACAGCTAAGGAATATGAGACGAAACCTGCCCAACATCACACAGTAAGCATCTGAGGCTGGATTTGAACTCAGGTTTTTCTGACTTGAGGCCTAGTGCTCAATCCATTGTGCCAACTGGAGTCCTCATTCTGGTAGATAAGAGATCTGAAGGACTATGGACAGAGGTTAGTAATTTTGTAGAGGAGGCAACAAGAAACATCCCAAAGAAAAGCAAGAAAGCAAAATAGCTCCCTGATGAGGCTTTTCAAATAGTTGGGGAAAGAATAGAAGAGTAAAAGTAAAAGAGAAAGGGAAAGATATATCCAACTTAATCCTGAATTCTAGAGAATAAGCAAGGAGAGATAAGATCAGCAATGCAAAGAAATGGAAGAAAACAATTAGGGAAGATATGAAATCTCTTCCAGAAATTTAGAGGTACCAAGAGAACATTTCATGAAAAAAATGGGCACAATAAAAGAAAAAATGGTAGGGACTTAACAGAAATAGAAGAGATTAAGAAGTGGTAAGAATACACAGAAATTAATATTTTGAAAAATACTCTTCATACTTTTTTCTAAAATACTGTGGCACTCCCAGGAGTCCTTTGGGTGGCTTTAGTCACATTTGTAGTTACTATTGCACTAAGAAGTCAACATCCATATTGCTCATATCAGCTATTTTACTTTCAATATGTGCAGCTCTAAAACAGTTAATAGTACTTAAACATTCAACTATGCATAAATTGTCTCAAAGGAATTGGTCAGACTTGTAAAAGAAATACAATGGGAAATTGACTAGTTATAATCTAGAACAAACCAGGGGAAGAGAACTAATTTTTCTTTAGGGGAACTCTATAAAACCAGGATATCTAAACATAAAAATAGCCACTATAGAAAAATAATGTATATATTCTTTTACTTTTCTTTCCTTAGGACTTCAACACCTAAAGTGTTATATGACAACTCTTTAATTAAAAAAAACGCATTGTAGATACTCCATTCCAGGTAAATCGGAGTGGATACCATTTAGTCAGATTTTAAAAAATGAAATAGAAAACATTATATAAACTCACCAAGAAAGGAATGCAAGTCAGTGTGAGCATAGAGAATACTGTAAGATATCCAGCTGATTTCTGAATCTCTAATTCATTTTTTCGAATTTCAGTGATCTTTTTCTGATAGGAAGGTTCCCATGCATAAAGTTTGAGAATCTATATGACAGTTAATTTGGGGAAAAATAGTACACACATCATTCCTAGAAATTAATAGCTTTATATTCCAGAATAAATTGAAAGTTCAATTTTCTTTTGCAATTTAACTGTCAATATTTCAACTTTCACAAATATGTAATACGTATTTTTCTCCATAACGCTTCACTATTAGCTAGTTTATTCCTTCTGGTAAAAAGGCAATAAACTATTACCTTTGAGGTTTATAATTTAGCCCATTCCTTTGAAGTATAAACCATTTTAAGTTATCTCATTGGGATTTCTTATCATTGAAAAGTAACTTCAGAGAATATCTAATCTATTTCCTACTCTTAATCTATGAATGTTTTTTACTTGTGAAACAGATCATTATCTTATACTCAAATGTTTTAAATCCAACAACTTCTCTAAGTATCTCATAGAAATGTTTCATAATTTTGTTTGTTAAGTCTATATATGACAGTTCATCAGAGAATTTATTGATTTTCAAGTAAACCTGTGAATTTTCTAATTAACTCATCAGATCACCTGTTTCCTGGGAGAAGAGATATTTTTTCATTGCAGTAGTACTGCTAAAGGAAACAGTATTCATACTTTGCTAATTTTATAGATAAATTTCCTCATGAAAATATGGTGAGGCAAAATTTTCTCAGAAATTTTCTGACATAGGATGCAATTGTGATAGGGTATGGACTTTTCTTTTTAACTGCGTACAAAATTATATCCCCATTTGGGGAGTGACTTTTCTGGAATGAAATCCATTGCTAAGAGAGAATCCCCTTTGGATGATAATGGTCATCAAATGAGAATTTCTCCCACACTAATTTTACAAGTGTCTTCACTGATCACATAGATAGGAATAAGGATGTTTTCACTGATATGGAGAAATGCTGATAAAGGAGCTCCCTCTACCAATTCAGATCTGGACTTTCTATAGAGCTTATACTTTTAAAGAGAACCTAGAGCACAGAGAAGTAACTTGTCCAAGGTTACAAAGCCAATATATATCAGAGTTGGGACTTGGGCCTAGGTTTCCTGAATTTAACAGCAGCTCTTTATCTATCATACTGCTTCTTTTAGAAAAAGGAAGAAAGAAAAGAAAGCTATACCATCCTAATCCCAAAGCATATTTCTTTACCTCTAATTATTTTTCTTACTATTGTGCTAAGTTGCCAAAGAAAAACTAGATAGCAATTGGTCATTAGCCTCGATATAATTTCTTTTTATCCACTACTAAGAATGATAATATTCCTCTTTTTGCTTAGTCTACCTTGAGCTGAATACTTAAAATAGTCTTCAGTCATAATATTTAGTCTCTTACTTTTAAGAAATGGATAAAGTAATATGATTCTTCCTGTATTAGAATATATACACTTTTTATTATTTCATTCTAAAAAATACTGGCAGCATATTATGTTTTATTTTACCTTGATTCCCTGTAAGACTTCATTGAGTAGTTTTATCTGTTGATCTTTGTTCTTCGTTTGACTTTTCTATTTAATGGGTATAAAATTCCAAAAGCATGTTAAAATATTTGATAGGAGTTAAAATACTTTATTGCATTGCTAATATCAACTTCAATAAACTGAAATGGTATGATGTTTCACATATATTCTTTTACAACTCATAGTAGTTTGATCACATCTTTTATACTATAGCTTTCAGGTGAGAAAACTGTCCTAAATGTAAAAAAGTAGCTCGTGCTCTCTCTCTCTCTCTCTCTCTCTCTCTCTCTCTCTCTCTCTCTCTCTCTCTTTCTCTCTCGTTCTCTCTCTCTCTCTCTCTAAGTTGCAAAAAGCCTCTAAACAGAGAAGTCCAAAAAATGAGGTTTGGCTGAATAAGTTGTGGCATATGAATAAGATAAAGTACTATCATGCTCTAAGAAATGAGCAAATAGATTATTTCAAAAATACATGCAAAGACTTCTATGAATTTATGCAGAGTGAATTAAAAAGAACAAAACCAATTTATATTGTAATATCAATATTATGAACAATTTTGAGGACTTTTACAAACAGATTAATGAAAAAATGAGCAGAATGAGGAGATCAATATATACAATAACAGCATCACCATAAAATAATTTAAAAATAGAAAAATGGTGAGGGGGTGCTATCTGTGACAAGTTGCATGTACTTTCAAATGAGGTCATGACATTTTTATTTAGTTTTCCTTAACAGTTTTCTTTGTTATAAGAGCCCCTTCATGAAGGGAGAATAATCTGCAAATAGTTGTAATATAAAAAGCAAACATCAATAAAACTTTTAAAAATAGTTTACAACAAAATACCCTCCCTTGATAATTTTCTTTTGCTTGACATTTTTAATTGATAAAATTTCCAAAACTGTTTTAGAGGAAGCGTATTCAAAATGGCCAAAAGTCAACATGCAAGTGGGCCAGGAATTAATACCAAGAAAATACTTTCAAGTATTCCTTTTCCTTTTTGGGGACACATATTTTAAGATCTTCTTGGAAAACACCAAGTCTTCTTTCATTCACTGGAAAGAGATTTCTAAGATTTTAAAGAACTTTACTTCTTAATTAAATCTCGATCAAATCATTGAAACTAATTCATTTGTGTCTATAAGAAAGGGAAGTGAAAAACTGAAATTATCCAGAGAACTTCATTCCTAAAAGTTCCACTTGGATAAAAGCATAAGGTTTAACATAAAGTAATCCCAGATTTCACATCTCTACTCAGTCTTCTGCTTTTGTCATTTGTGTAGACATGTCATAGAATGCCCTACCTTTAACAATTTTATTCTGTTAGCAACTAACGCATTTATAGGTATCACCAGCAGAAGTACAGCAACACCTGCAAACACAGCTGGGCCCAGCTCTTGCCAAAGCAGTAAAATTGCCATCAGGATCTGCAGAGGTGCAGACCAGAGTATATGGAGATTTACAGTCATGTCCATGAGTTGTTGGGCATCTACTGAAAACAAGTTAATAATTTCACCAGTTGAAAATTTTTTTCGGGAAGAATTAGATAAATTTAAAGCCTAGAAAAAAAAGAGAAATAAAAGATTAAGTGTTATTTTGTATGCATGACTTCTTGCTCTTCCTAACAAAGGAAATAACACATAAGTGCTATCTTTATTGAAACTTCCACTGAAACTACGAATAAAAAGAATTGAGACTGACTTCCTCACCACAACCTTATGAAACAGGTAGAATAATACTGTTATCCTTATTTTACAGATGAGGAAAGAGTAGCAATAACATGCTCAGTCACCCAATTAGTAAGTCTTAGGGCCAGGGCTTGAACCAGGCCCAACTAATTCTGCTGTACCACACTATTTCAAATATATACAAATGTTTATTATTGTTGTTATTTTACATTATCATTCTTTTCAAGACTACAAAGTCTTCTTCATATGATTTCTCCTATCTGATGATCCCTCCCCTTAAATTCTAAACCTTTTCCCTAGCTTGTGTCTCATTTCTTCTAGTACCTACGGGGTAACAAAGGTATTAGCTGATAAGAACACAAAATATGATTTGGGGTATCTAACTGTAAAAAAGAGACTGCTGAAGTCTGTTGCTCTGTTCCCTTTTTGGAAGTAACTTAATTTCTATATTACTATTATAAGATCACATGGCCATAATTTGAGCATTGAAAGAATTCTTAGAGATTAGAAATGAACTGTAGAGAAATGTGTCTATGAATAAGGTTGGATAAACTTTGTATTTGGTAAATTCTTGAAAATAAAAGTTCAATTTTCAGAATATTTCTAAACCTTTTTTCAAAGCAATGCTAACTCTTTTTCTCTATGTAATAGTTATACTAAGGAAAATAGACTAAGTTAATATTATATGGGAATTTGGGATTTCATATTTAATCTAATTTTATGAAACCCTTTAGAACTTCCAGTGCTACTACAAGTGAGGAAGGAACCCTCTAAAGGCCTCCCACCCCCACCCACCCACCCCAAAAACTAGAAAACTTCCTCAGAATTGATCTAGGTGCAGGGAAAAAGCTTATCAGCCCAGCAAGAAAATTCTGTCTCACTCGGATGTGAGGGAAGCAAGGTACAAGAGCAGCAGGAGCAGCAGCCAGCCTCACAGCAGCAGGCCTCCAGCAAAGTTCCAAGCTTGGGGCAATCCACCATGGAGGCTCAGACCTCCTGGGCAAGTAAGCAATCTGTGCAGAGCAACCTCACCCCCAGCATAAGCCACTAGTGAGGTTTTGACCAGAAGTGACCCCCTTCCCTGGAGCTGGTCAAAGACCCTGCCCTTGGGATCAATCAGCAGAGAGACCCTGTTGCCATATTCCCAGCAGCAGGGCCCCACCCCTGGCACAGACCAGCAACAAGATCCCTCCTCCAAGCCTAGCCGCTAGAAAGACTCTGCTACCATAGCAATCCAGCAGCAAGGCCCCACTCCTGGAGCAGGTCAGGAGCTCAACCCCACACCCAGAGGAGGCCAACAGAGAGGCCCCACCCTCCCATTATAAGCCAGAAGGGATGTGTTTATCTTCCTGAGAAAGCAAACAGCTAAGCCTTGAAGTCCAATGACGGCCAACAGTAAGACCCTGAGCCCCAGCACAAAAAGCTTTGGATAGAGCAGGACCAGAGCAAAACGTTTACATAAAAACCCCAAGTCCCAAAAGAGGCAGGAAAAAATGAGCAAAAAAAAAAATTTGACTATAGAAAGATACTATGGCGATAGGGAGGATCAAGGCATAAACTTAGAAGAGGACAATAGTGTCAACACGGCTACATGTGAAGCCTCAAAAAAATGTAATTTGATCTCAGGCACAAGAAGAATTCCAGGAAGAGCTTTAAAAGGACTTTAAAAAGTAAATTAGAGATGTAGAAGAAAAAAATGGGAAAATAAATGAGAATAATGCAAGAAAATCATAAAAAAGGAGTCAATAGCATGAGGAAAGATATACAAAAATTTACTGAGGAAAATAGCTCCCTAAAAATAGAATTCGCCAAATGGAAAAGGAAATACAAAAACTCATTGAAGAAAGTAATTCCTTAAAAATGAGAATTGAATAAGTGGAAATTAATGACTTCATGAGACATTGAGATATGATAAAACAAAATTTAAGAAGTAAAACAAATAAAAAAGTGAAATTTCTCATTGGAAAAATAGCTGGCCTAGAAATCCTGGAGAGATAATATAAGCATCATTGGACTACCTGAAAGCCATGATTAAAAAAAAAGGCATGGACACCTTTTTTCGAGAAATTATCAAAGAAATCTACCTTGATATATTAGAACCAGAGGAGAAAATAGAAATTAAAAAGTATCCACTGATCACCACCTGAAAGACAACCCAAAATGAAAACTCCCACGAACATCACGACCAAATTCTAGAGCTCAGAGCTCAAGGAGAAAATATTACAAGCAGCCTAAAAGAAGCAATTCAAATATCATGGAGCTATGGTCAAGATTACACAGGATTTGGTACCTTCCACATTAAAGAAAAGGAGACCTTGCAATATGATATACTGGAAGGCAAAGGAGTTAGGATTACAACAAAAAATTACCTACCCAGCCAAACTGAATATAATCTTTCTGGAAAAGAAATGGATATTTAATGAAACAGAAGACTTTCAAGCATTTCTAATTAAAAGACCAGAGCCAAATAAAAATTTTGACCCCCAAATACAAGACCCAAGGGAAATATAAAAAGGTAAAAAAGTAAGAAGAAAGAGAAAATATAAGAAATTCAACAAGGTTAAACTGTTTATATTTCTATGCAGCAATACAATATTTGTAATTCTTAACAACTTTATTATGATAAAGGAATTACAAAGAGTATATGTAGACAGAAGGTATGGATATAAGGTGACTTTGATGAGATGATACTCAAAAACAAACAAAAAAGGATTGAGAAAGAAAATTCCACTGGAAGAAGAAGGAGCAGGGAGATTGAATGGGATAAATTATCTCACATAAAAGAGACTAGAAAGAGCTATTATAATGGAAGGGAAGATGTGGGGGGGGGGTAGTGGTGGGCAAAAGTTAATCCTTACTCTCATCAAAAATGGCCCAAAGAGGGAATAACATACACACTCAGTTGGTTATAGAAGTCTATCTTACCTGATAAGGAAATAGAAAGGGATGGAAATAAAAAAAGGGAAAGGGGAACTTATAAAAGGGAGGGTATATTGTAGAGGATGGTGATCACTTGTGGGGAAGGAAAAGATGAGGTGTGAGAGAGAGGAGAATAAAAAAGTGAAAAAATAGCATGGAGGGAAATATAGTTAGTTACCATAACTATAAATGTGAATGGGATGAACTTACCCATAAAATGGAAGTGGATAGTAGGATGGATGAAAAACCAGAGTCCCACAATGTGCTGTTTACAAGAAACACATTTGAAGCAGAGGGATACACAAAGAGTAAAGGTAAGGGGCTGGAGCAGAATATACTATGCTGCAGCTAAAGCAAAGAAAGCAGGGGGTAACCTGCTCATAACCTCAGACAATGGAAAAGCAAAAATAGATTGAATTAAAAGAGATATAGACAGAAGTATATCCTGCTGAAAGGTACCATAGATGATGGAGTCATACCAATACTAAAAAATATATGTACCAAATGGTATAGCATCTAAATCTTTGAAGGAGAAGTTGAATGAGATAGATAAAATTATACTAGTGGGAGACCTCAACTTTTTCTTCTAAGAACTCGATAAGACTAACCAAAACTAAACAAGAAAGAAGTTAAAATTCTGGAAAAGTTATACATCATAGACCTCTGGAGAAAACTGAATGAGAATAGAAATGAATATACCTTTTTCTTAGCAGTACATGGCACCTACACAAAAATTGACCATGTATTAAGTTATAAAAACCTCACAACCAAACGCAGAAAAACAGAAATAGCAAACACATCCTTTTCATATCATAATGCAACAAAAATTATTAAATAATGGACAATAGAAAAAGAGATTAAAATTAATTTGAAATTAAATTTCTAATTTTAAAAAACAAGTGAGTCAAAGAACAAATCATAGAAACAATTGATAATTTCAATAAGGAAAATGACAACAATGAGACAACATACCAAAATTTATGGGATGCAGCCAGAGTAATATTTAGGGGAAAATGTATATATCTAATTGCTAACATCAATTTAAAAAAAAAAAGAAAAAAAGCAGGTCACTGAATTAAACATGCAACTAAAAGAACTAGAAAAAGAACAAATTAAAAATCCTCAATTAAACAATGAATTGGAAATCCTGAAAATCAAAGAAGAGATTAATAAAACTGAAAGTAAGAAAATCAAAGAACAATAAAACTAGAAGCTGGTTTTATGAAAAAAAATAACATAGATAAACTATTGGTTAATTTGATTTTTAAAAGGAAAGAAGAAAATCAAATTACTAGTATAAAAATGAAAGGGGTGAATTTACCACTAATGAAGAGGAAATTAAAACAACTATTAAGAGCTATTTGCCCAATTATGTCAATAAATTTGACAATCTTAATGAAATAGATAAGTCTACAAAAATATAAATTACCCAGATTAAAAGAGAAAGAAATAAAATACTTAAATAACCTAATCTTAGAAAAAGAAATTGAATAAGCCATTGATGAACTTCCTAAGACAAAAGCCCCACAACCAGATGGATTCACAAGCAAATTCCACCAAACATTTAAAGAATAATTAAGCCCAATACTATTGAAACTATTTGGAAAAATATGTGAAGAAGGAGCCCTAGCAAATTCATTTTATGACACAAATGTGGTGCTGATACTCAAAACCAGGAAGAGCCAAAACAGAGAAAGAAAATTATGAATCAATTTCTCTAAAGAATATTAATGCAAAAAAATTTTTAAATAAAATACCAGCAAAGAGATTACAGCAATATATCACAAGAATCATACACTATGACCAGGTGGAATTTATACCAGGAATGCAGGGCTGGTTCAATATTAGGAAAATTTTCAACATAATTGACCATATCAATATAATAAAATTAAAAGAAAATATATGATTATTTCAAGAGATGCAGAAAAATCCTTTGAAAAATACAGCACTCATTCCTATTCAAAACACTAGAGAGCTTAAGAATAAATGGAGCTTACCTCAAAATGATAAGTAATATTAATCTAAAATCATCAGTAAGGATGATCAGTAATGGAGATAAGCTAGAAGCCTTCCCAATACGATCATGGGTAAAGCAAGGATGCTCATTATCACCTCTGTTATTTAATATTGTACTATAAATGTTAGCTATAGCAATAAAAGAAGAAAAAGAAATGAATAGGGAATGAGGAAACGGTCACCCTTTGCAGATGATATGATGATATACTTAGAGAATATTAGAGAATTAACTAAAAAACTACTTGAAATTATTACTATCTTTAGCAAAGTTTCAGGATACATAAATCATCAGCATTTCTATATATTACTAATAAAGTCCGGCAGTGAAAAAGATAAAGAGAAACTCCATTTAAAATAATTGTAGACAACATAAAATATTTGGGAGGCTACCTGCCAAGACCAACCCAGAAACTATATGAACACAACTACAAAATATTTTCATACAATCAAGTCAGATCTAAATGATTGGAAACTATTAATTGCTCATGAGTAGGCTGAGCCAATATATTAAAATAACAATTTTATCTAAATTAATCTATTTATTCAGTGTCATACAAACAAAACTATCAAAAATTAATTTATAGAGCTAGAAAATATAATAACAAAATTCATCTGGAAGAACCAATGCTCAAGGATATCAAGGGAATAATTTTTTAAAAAAATATGAAAGAAGGCAGTTTAGCTGTACAAGACCTCAAACTGCATTATAAAATGATAATTATCAAAACAACCTGGTGCTAGCTAAGAAATAGAGTAGTAGATCAGCAAAATAGATTAGGCACAAATTTCATTATAGTGAATGACCATAGTAATTTAGTATATGATGAACCTAAAGATCCAAGCTTTTGGAACAAACATTCATTACTTGACAAAAACTGCTGGGAAAACTGGAAAACAGTGAGGCAGAAATGAGTTATAGACTAATATCTCATACCATATTCCAAGATAAGGTCAAAATGGGTACATGATGTACACATAAAGGGTGATACCATAAGCAAATTAAGAGAGTATGGGAGACTTTATCTATCAGATTTGTGGATAAGTGAAGCATTTAGGACCAAAAAAGATATAGAGAGCTTTACAAAATGTAAAATTGATAATTTTGATTATATAAAATTTAAAAGTTTTGGCATAGACTAAATCCAATGCAACCAAAAATATGAGGAAATCAGAAAATTAGGGAAAATTTTTGCAACAAGAATCTTTGACAAAGGCCTCATTTCTAGAATATATAGAGAACTGAGTCAAATTTAAAAAAAATGCAAGTCATTCCCCAAATGATAAACAGTCAAAGTACATGAACAGGTAATTTTCATACAAATAAATCAAAGCTATCTTTAGTCATATAAAATGCTCTAAATCACTATTGATCAGAGAAATGCAAAGTAAAACAACTCTGAGGTACCACATCACACCTATCAGATTGGCTAATATGACAAAAAGGAAAATGATAAGTGTTGGAGGGGATGAGGGTAACCTGGAGCATAATGCACAGTTGGTGGAGTTATGAACTGATCTAACCATTCTGGAGTACAATTTGGAATTATGCCCAAAGGGCTCTGACCCAGCAATACCACTACTAGGTCTATATCCTAAAAACATCCCCCAAAAAGGAAAAGGACCTACTTGTACAAAAAAAATTTATAGCAGATCTTTTTGTGGTGGCAAAGAATTGGAAATCAAAGAGATGCCCATCAGTTGGGGAATGGCTAAACAAGTTGTGGTATATGATTGTAATGGAATATTATTGTGCTATAAGAAATGACAAGCAGGATGATTTCAGAAAAACCTGGAAAGACTTACATGAACTGATGCATAGTGAACAGAACCCTGAGAAGATTGTACATAGTAACAGCAATATTGTTCAATAAAGAACTGTTAATGACTTAGCTATTCTCCACAATATAATGATTCAAGACAAAACCAAAGGACTAATGCTGATGCATACTATCTGCCTCCAGAGAAAGAACAGACATTGATTGAATATAGACTGAGGCATGTGACTGTTCACATTCATTCATTTTTTCTTTTATTCAAGTTGTCTTGTACAAAATGACTAATATGGAAATGTTTTTACATAATTGCACATGTATAACCAATATCTGATTGCTTAGTATCTGAGGGAGGGCAAGTATAGAGAGAGGGAAGAGAGGGATAGAATTTGAAATAAAAATTAATTTATAATCAGATCATATCCCACTAAATGGGACATCAACCAAAGGAAAAAAATGACCAAACTTTATATTAAAAGAATACTTTAATACACACACACACATACACACACACACACCTTCGTGTGGTGTACATGGTATGTGTGTATTCATTTTGCCTATACGATTATGTGCATACATATATGTATGAGTATATGTAAGTGCATATGTTTATACATAACCACACATATAAATTTATCTTGGTGAAGTTGACCAAAAATGAAAATGGCAAATATTGGTGTTGTTGTGGAAAAACAGTTGCAATGATGAAGCTGTGAACTGGTATGGCCATTCTAGACAACAATATAGAACCACGCCCCCATATAAAACTGCATAGCATTTGACCCAGAAATACCATGACTAGGCTTATGTCCCAAAGAGATCTGAGACAGAGAAGGAAAGGGATGCTTACATGCAAAAATACTCATAGCAGTTCTTTTTGTGATAGTAAAAAACTAGAAACAAGTGGAGTGTCCATCAATTAGAAAATGGTTGACCAATTTGTGGCTTATGAATATAATGGAATACTACTGTTCCACAAAGTAATGCTCTAGTGACTTTTTTTTTAGCACATTAATGAATCTTTCAAAAGAGATACTTCCTTCCATCATTACCTTTTTGTAGAGCAGTCCAATTACAGCTGTTTTAATTTTTGCTGAGTTGAGCATATTAAAACGTTGATAGAGCTGAAGAACCAAAGTTTGCAAAATGGCCACAATAAAAAGGGCAACTGCATACCCATAGCCATTCCAACCCAAATCGTGGTGGTTTTCACAGAAAAGGATCATCTGTCTGAATCGGTAAACAGAGGGGAAAGGGTGAGTGTTAGACATTGGCAGCAGTTAAGTCACAAGAGTTAGATACTTATGCTTTGCAGTTTAATTGACAAATACACAAAGAATCGATTCTACTCTACCTACCCAAAATAGCATTGGCTGGGCATAAAGGAAATAGTGGGTAACGTTGAAGTACTTTTTTGTCATTTCACTCCAAAAACTAATTAGAACTGAGAACTCATACTGCTTAATATCTAGTGTTAACAATACTAGTCGACCTCATTATCCCTCAACTGCATCAGTGGAGACATAAATGATAAAAACACACTTTATAAAACCACACAGACAAATAGGTGCCCTTTCTTACTAAGATACTATGAATCGATACACCATTTATTTTAGAGGTTCATTTCCTGGGGTGTGTAAAATAATTCACAAGTTATTTTACAAAAGAAAAGTTCAGTGCTTCATGTTTTATGTATTTTCTTATTTCTTTTTGGTGTTAAAAATGTGCTTTGTCATTCTGGTTTTTGAAAATGGTCTTTAGTTGTGTGGCCCTCTTTTCATGCAAGCAATTTCTTTTTAAATAATAAGAAAAATACTTTTGAAATGGTTAGCTAATGACTGGATTCTGAAAAGCAGGATATATAAATTCCCAATTGTTTGACAAGACATCCTGCTCAAGAGGCTAACCACATCAGAACCACATGCTAAAGAATAAAACTGTAGCTCCTCTTTTTTGAGACTGCGTCTCTCTATCTCACTGAGGCTTGAAAGTGCAATGGCTACTCACAGGTCTTGTCCCCCTTGCTCACTAGAAAAGATGCTATGTGTTATATCTGCTCCCTTCCTGACCTAGGCTTAACCTTAAAACTGGTGCTGGACTTGGTAAAGATACCTGATTGGCTTAGATCACTGCATTTGGGAACTCTCAGACTCATGTGATTCCTCAACCTCCCCTAGTAACAGTGATTATAGACCTGCACCACCATACCCAGGTTGTTTTTCCTAAATTATATGTACCATCTGGATGGAAACAAATACTGCCCAGAAAATATTTATTTATTGCTGAGCTGGTTTTGTAAATGAAATGTTTTGAAAGGGAAGAATCCTTATTCACATTTTATAGAACTTTGTTAAAATAAGCTTTTGCTTTTCCTGTGATTTTTGAAACAAAATCAATCTGTTAACAGTAAATTCTGACTGCTAATGTACTCAGTGACAAAAAGAGTAAGCAATTACTACTAAATATCATAGCCCTTTTAAGAATGTGGTATGCATTCATATTTTGATTGACAGTATTTTAAGTACATAAAAACAGAATAATTAGTGAAAATAATAAAAACCATTTGGAAATAAGTTCATGAAAGCATTGTTTTTGCTTCCTGAGTTTTATACATGTTAATACACAAGTAATTATTTGTAATAACTCTTGAAGTTTATAATTTCTATTAATTTATAAATCCTTCTTTGCACAAATAAAGCCTTAAAAATTGATTTCTATAAAGTCCAAGGTCTTGTGATCTCTTTGACAGATCACAGCATGTGCTTGATTGGAAAAATGTTTCTATTTTCATAAAAGATCCTCAATTATTTCAGTCATATTGGATCAATGATCTTTAGGAGAAGTATAAATCTGCTTAGCCCATATCTTGGAAGGTCACAGCACTTTTTTTTCTATTGACTAACACTAGGATAAGCATAGAAAGACAGACCCTAGGATAACAGGCATTCAGAGGACTATAAAGTAGGAGGGGCCAGTTCCTAGTTTATTATGCACTGTTTTTGTTCAGTTGTTTCAGTCTTGTCAGATTTGCAGACTCTTTGTGACCCCATTTGGGGTTTTCTTGGCAAAGATATTGGAGTAGTTTGCCATTTCCTTCTTATTTACATTTGAAGAAACTGACAGGGTTAAGTGACTTGCCCAGGGTCACACAGCTAGTAAGTGTCTGAAGCCAGATTTGAACTCAGGAAGATGAGTCTTCCTAACTCTAGGTCTGGCATGCTAGCTACTACACCACCTAACTGTCCTCATTATTCACTATAATGGAGGAAAACATTGAGAGAAATAAGCAATAATATTTTGCCTGCTGATAGTTATTAATCCTCAATGGGACAAATGTCTTTGTTAACGTGGGTCTTATCTGAGGCACAATTAACATAGAATTTTAAATTAACCTTTAATTAAATGGCTGTTTGAAACATAACTTGAAAATTAATTTTTTAGGGATAGTAAATTATTTTTGAAGGGTATTGTTTTAGAATCAAAGGGAGGAAAAGCAGGCTTTGTTTCAATTCAAAAATTTTTCATGATTTCTTTGACAGATTATGGTATGAGTCAAATTTTCTGGAGAATGGAGACAAATTGTAGAGATCAGAATTTTATTACTATTGGTAAAAGATCTATACAGGAAGTTAGCACTGGAACGTAGCCACTCTCCTCACAGACAGTCTTACAACGTTTGCAGTTGAACATCAACATTAATACAACATAAATATAAATTATTTGTCTAAGTTTTGTTTTAAATATTTTCCAAAACACACGTTTATCTTATACAATGTTCAGACATTTGATAAAATATCCGTCTTATAGAAATAATAATAAAGAGATTTTTCAGCTAAGATTTTATCATAGAATACTTATACTTTAATTATCAAATGTTTGGGTGAAGAAACTTTGCAACTTACTTCATTATGAGTGGGCTTGTAAAGGATAAAATGTCAGCAAACACTTTGAACAAAGCAACCTGAATCAGTGAAATGTTAAAGGTGTTCCACAATGCATGAAGTAAAGACGGTTTCTTGGCCTTTGCTTCTTTGTGAAAGGAAAACTAAATGATCACAGAAAGGAAAAAATAAAAAAACAAACAAATATCAAATCCTAATTAATTCAAAGTTAAAAAATAAATAAATAAAGGAAAGCCTGTACAAAAAGACTAACCCAGGTAGAATGGACCCAAAGGAGGTCAAGAAATAGACAATAGAAAATTCTGATAAAATTTTAAAATATAACCCTTAACATTAGTATGGTTAGAACACTGTTCACTTCTGTTAGAAATTATTTATAACTGATACCATCACGAACTGATACCCAATGTAGTGGGCTAATAGAATGACTCAGGTTTTCATTCCTTCTGCTACCCCACACATGTGAGTAATGACATGATGGTCATGTTTTCAAATCAGTATTTCTTTTCATGGTGGGAGGAAGAGAAGGAAGGGAGGTCCAGTGAGGTTGTATGTATACTTATATCTTTCTAGATGGAATTTCTACATGCAAATTACAAATGTGCAGTTAGGGCAGGAAATAACCTCCTAATCTTTGCCAGGGATTACAAACCTCTGAATGGTAGAGACTACTTTGTAAAATAATCCATTACTCTGGCTGAAAATATTCACCATAATATTGATACCTCATATTTGTAAAGCATTTTATTCTTTGTAAGAAAATGCTTCTCCTAGTTTTTTTTTTCCATATTATCTCAACAAGTTAGTAAGGTAGGTAGGAGAGATTTTACGTCCATTTCAAAGACAGAGAAATTGTGGTTTAGAGAGGTTGTGATTTGTTCAAGGTGACGTAGTTTTTATTGGGGCAAGGCATGCTTATTATTAGTCCAACAGCAAGCCTTGTTTTGATTTCTTAGAATAAAATAAATGACGTTGCTGCTAC
The DNA here is from genome assembly GCA_028646595.1 of Phalanger gymnotis. NCBI lineage: Eukaryota > Metazoa > Chordata > Mammalia > Diprotodontia > Phalangeridae > Phalanger > Phalanger gymnotis. The sequence continues at coordinate 502,934,110 of CM053622.1, read as the reverse complement.
AGTCAGTAAACAATCTCTTAGGTTTTAGTAATCAGTTTCACCTTTTCCTTCTTTTTATTTGTTAAGATGTCCTTTCTCCATTGCTTTTCAAAGATTGGACACACATTGTACGAAGAGTCACTATCGTTTAATTCAAAAAGATCCTCTCTTTCCAATGGTCTTTTGTAGCCAAGAATTATTATGCTAGAAAGAAAAAAAACTGAGGTAAGCACAACACCACAAAACCAATAATTTTGTTGGGTTTCATTTTTAAACATACATTTATAAATCAAAAAATAATAAAACATGCTTTTCCATATGGCACATAGGTTCTATGGGAATAGAAATTATTAAGAAAAAGAAAGACCTTAGATGTCTACTAAAGCCATGGATCTAGGTCTTTAGTGGTATGTCCTTCTTCTTGACCCCATGCTGTTTAACATTTTTAAATCAATGACTTGGATAAAAGCATAGCAGAAATGCTTATAATATTTGTAGATGACACCAACACTGAGAGTGAAAGCTAACATACTGGATGGCAGTCATTATCCAAAAAGCCTATGGCAGTCTATGAAGTGGAACTCAATCCAAGATGAAATTTAATATTATGTCAATCTTATATGTTATGTTAAATCCTTCTATGTTAAATCCTTCTATTTCATTCCATTAAATACTTATTCCTTTTCAAAATAAAAGTGCATTGACTTTCACAAAGATATTTTAAATAACATTTACTGTCTCAGCATTTATTTAGAACTGTGCAAAATTCATCAGTTTTAGTTCACATATATAAGTGATTCCTTGCTTTCATGCTGTGTCTCCAAATAATCTAGCACCTAAAAATACATCTAAGTTCTTTTGGTTGATTCCCACAGCCTAATGGTTCCTCTCTTCCTAAGAGTGTATTCTGTCCTTCGTTCTTTTCTAGTGATTCATCCTTATCACACTAATTGTTTCCACAGATTATTCCAATCTTAGGAGGAAATATAGCACTTTATCTCACACCAGCCTATGCTGTCAATCTTTCTTAAATCACTTTTTAATCTAAGTCCACAATTTTTTTATTAATAGCTCATTTTACCAGTCATTCTTAATCAATGCATAAATTTCTGCTATTGCTTGCAGGCTGCTACAAGAGGGTAATGACAACAGCAATTAGTGATAATGATAGTAGAAACTTGTCTTTCAATTACAGTGCTTTGTATTTTTGAGTGATTTAATATGCATTCATCTCATTTTATTCTCACAACCAATTATCATTTTATTTCTCACAAGCAATGCAGGAAACAGAGGTAAAATTACATAATAGATGGAGGGTTGACTTCAAGGTTTGGACAGCCTTGGTTGAAGTCTCCAACACATACTGCCAGTCCTGCCACAACCCCCCCACCCCAGCAAATTTCTTAGTAGAGATCTCAATTTATTAACTGAAGAACAATTGGAACTTGCTTATGTAGATGTTTCCTCACTTCAAATTCTCATTTCAATTTAGTAGGCATTTACTCAGTGCCTACCTCAATGTATGGTCCTGTTCTAGTTACTATGATTGCAAAGAAAAAAACTAAACAGACCCTGTCTCCAAGGAGCTTACATTCTACTGAGGTGTTCGAACATATACAAAGTAATTTCTGAGGGCAGAGACACCTGGGGTTGGCTTCCTTTAAACCATGAAACAATAGATCAAGAACATTTACCTTCCTAATGAAATAAACAGACATATTAGTGTCAATTTATAGATGATGCTAAGATAAAAAAGTTCTACATTCATGCTAAGTTTTAGGAAAAAGTAAAAAAAGGAACAAGATGTGGCTTCAGGACAGTTCTGAGTTCCATTGTGGGACTGTGGAAGTGAAATAGGCTTAGGAGCAGGGGATATGCGTATCTTTGTGACTTTTGACTAGATCTTAGATATAAAAGAGGGAAGGTAAATAAAATCATATCCATCTGATTCCAGAACTCATGAGTTTAATAGCAGCTTACAAAAATAAATATCATGTATATCCTACAGGGAAAGAACCCTCTAAAATAAATGGAGAAGAAAATATATTTCTGCCACTTCTTTCTCCTTTTTTATTTTGTTACATCAGAGGGAGAACTCTGAATGTGTTTAGTGGAAGATGTTTGTGAGCTTGAGACTGTTTTATTTGTGATACATCTTAAGATATTAAGAGTGTCAACCATTACTAAGTTTATTCTTAGATAGACACACAAAATTAGGCTGAATATGAATGTTTATTTCTCTCAAAGCTTAAAGAACATGCATATAGAGATAGGCACGGGAGCTTATTGTGAGACAATGATGTCAAGGATGGACAGATAAAGCATACCTTGTATCTTCAGTTCAATTCCCTCTCTCCTCTCCCTCCCTTCCTGGCTCAGGATGCCTACATCAGCCAAAGTTATGGTTAACCATGATATGAGAAAGGAATTTCTTAAATGAATAGGTTGTAAATACAATAAAATAGAGAAATGTTAAAGTGTCAATTGAAATTATAGATCCAGGATATCGGTGTTTCCTTTACCATTAACATCACATAATATAGTGTATGCCCATAAAATACTTAAGATAAAAACATCCTATTATTCAAGATAGTGTCTGGCTCAAGGCATTTTGTCATTGGTAGAAGAATGCTCCTGGCCAGCTTCATCTGACCTGGTAGTGTTGACACAGGAAGGGATATTTTAAGTTCACTCAGAGAGCAAGTAAAGAATGTCTGTTATGCCAGAGCGCACAAAGCAAAGTTCAGAGTGGGCCACAAGGCCTGTCCTGATTGGCCAGTCCAGGTTTTAGGCCTTTCTTAGGTCTTGGGGTTCAAAACGGTTTGGGGAGGGGTCTACAGAAGACATCTCAAAATTAGGGCTGGATATCACTATTTTGTTTGGGGTGAAATATGTTTGCACAGAAATTGTCTTTAAAGACTGAATCATCAAAATTAACTCTCTGCAGAGCCCACATACAAAAATAATTTCAATTTTACCTGTTTGTTTTGAATTATATACAATCATGTGGAACACTGGAAAGGACTCTAGGGCTGTGGTCGGGAAGATCTGAGTGCAAATTTGGCTTCAGATGCTTATTAACTGTGTGACCCTGCAAAAGTCACTTAACCTCTACATGCCTCAGTTTCCTGAACTGGAATAATAATAGTACCTACCTCACAAGGTTGTTGTAAGGATATAATATTTCTAAAGTGCCACTGCCTGGCACATAGTAGGCAGCTAATAAATGCTTGTTCCCTTTTCTTTTCCCCTAAAACTATTAATGACCTTGTCTACTAGACATAATTCCTTGAAGGCAAGAATTGTTTTGCCTTTGTTGTTTTATCTCTAACACCTAGAACAGTGTTTGTTGAATTGAATTAAGCTAAGTAATCCTTGCATCCCTAGAATTCAAGTTGCCCTAAACTATCTTGTTCTTTCTTTAGCTTTTTTTTTCAAAATTTGTTCCACAAACTCTTATTAAAGTGCCAGGAAGATATAAAGGCGAAAAAAGGCATAGCCCCTGCCCTTAAGGAACTTCTATTAGTTTACAATACATAGAAGCAAGATACATTTACATGAAGACATTCCTAATTATGAGGATTTAAGAATGCATTTCCAAAAGAAGCTGTCGGATCTTTCTATCATTATCTAAGTCAGTTCTTCCTAGGTTGGATAATTTCTAAACCTGTTGAACCTTATGGCTAAATGATTCTACCACATCTAGACATAGATTCTACTTACAAAAGAAATAATTATTTGGAATAATTATGATTTCTTGTAATAACTGATATATCACCAATAGGTGAGCAACTAACACAACTCAAAGATAATTCAGAGAGAAAAATATGCATCCTCCTGTCTATGAGGATTGTGAACATACTGACAACCCTGACCTTCTTTATAATAAATAATATTAAAATGTTACTTTATCAAAAAATACTTAGCTTGATATTTTTGGAGCTGGGAAAACAAGGCAATTGGGGTTAAGTAACTTGCCCAAGGTCACACAGCTGGTAAATGTGTCAAGTGTCTGAAGGTGAATTTGAACTCAGGTCCTCCTGATTCTAGGGCCAGTGCTCTACTCACTGTGCCACCTAGTTGCCCCACTTAGCTTGATGTTTTAAGAATGATCTTTACATTAGATTGTGTCAGAGCATGCCCAAATCACCTAGAAGCACCCTATTTCTGGCAAAGATGTACTACATTCCTCTGCCATGTTGTTTATGGAGTTGATTGCTGTCTGTCATTTTTGAAGAGGACCAAATGACATCCCTATGTTGGAGTCACAGTGTACTGTATCTGACTGCGGCTGATCAGACCAGTATTATCTCGGAAAGCTCTAACATGGGTTGGGCACAAATAGTCCATATGAACATTTGGAGTGGAGAGGTCTTAAATTTGCACATCTCATGGTTCTTTTTGGCTACTGCAATTCTGCTTCACTCATAGAGCACAGAGCCTTCTTTGATGGTGTGTGCAGTCAAAATAGGCTATGCCTTTAAAAACCTTCACTCATAGCACACATGCCATGAACTGAACAAGTAAGGAGGAAAGTTTCTGTTCTTTTAGGCCCTGTGGCCCCAAGAAACAGTCCTTGGGTTTCTGTTTCTTTTGTTTCTTTTATCTTTCTCAGTTTCAGATGCAGGAGACAGAATCCCCATTGAAGTTGGAATCAGTGAGCCATGACAACCTCAGGACCAGTAATGTTACAGGCGGCCAAGCCTTAAGAAATCAAGGTACCTAGGACTCGAGCCCAAGGTGCCTTTGGACTTGGAACTTGGGACTGTGCTATACAGTAACCGAGCTAAGCTGTGAATCTAACCTCCTTTCTCTCCACAGTGTATGAGGTGGAGGAGGAAATAATATCTCATGTACTGGGGAATATATTTGTACATTTGTTTTTATATTTTAAAGTAATTATTCCTTTGTCAAAGCTAACCTATTAAGTAGTTAAATGGAATCGGGGTCCAGGAGAACCTCTACAATTGAAAGAACATCCCGGGAACAGGGTGGAACCAGTGGCAGAGAACCTAGATACCCTTAAATTCCGTTGAGGGTCAAAAGTAACACAACACACCTGGCCTCCAGGACGTGGGGCCCAGAGTAATCACTGCTAGACTCACAATGCCTCTTTTGATAAGTGTTTTGATCATTACATTGTGTGAGATGGAATGTCCTTGCTTTTAATTATTTTTATAATACTTCACTAGTTTAGATTGCAACAAACAGATTCATCAAGTTCCTACCTGTTAAACCAGGAATATGTCATCTTACTGATGAATGAAGCATGTTTTTCTGGACTGCATTTCTAAAAAGAAAAATAAATTACACATGATGCAAGATGAAGTTAAAGCATAGAACTTATATTTCAAATACCTTCTGTGTGTTCTGTAAAAGCAAAAACATAATTATTCTATCAAAAATTACTGAAGTGGTTGGTTAAGCTGATCTATGGCATATTTATGACATGTTTATATATTATGTATTATATATTATATATATTGTTGTATAACATATACTTATGACATAACATATTTATGATTTCAATTTGTAGAGTATTCTAAAAGTCTTAGTACATCAGAACACCCTGTACTATATGGCAGCAGAAGGATTGTGGATTTAATGAATGAATATGACAATATATAACTTCTTTAGCTTATTCTCAAAGTTTGTGTACATAGCAAATATATTCCCCCCCCAAATCCAGGAAGTACTAACAACATTTCTATGGCAAATTATATTTTATTTTAAAACGAACTTTTATTGATGTCTTATGTCTTCTATATTATCAGTATTTCTCCCCAGTACCCCTCACCCTTCTCCCTTCCATCTTCTGGAGAGCAATCCCATTTTGCATATAATATTTTTAAAGTGAAGAGAAAAAACCCAGCAAAACCATTCAATAAATTGAAAAAGTTGAAAACACATGCAATGTACCACATCCTGGACCTTCCACCTGTGCAAAGGAATAGGAAAGGGTATTTTCTCATTTAACTTCTTTGAGGTCATGCTGATCTTTGTAATTTTGGAACGATTACTTTTTATTGTTTTGTTGTTATTCTTTCAATGTATATTGTTATACTTATTATGTATATTGCTTTCTTGGATCTGCTTACTTGATTCTGCATCAGAAAATCTTTGCAAACTTCTTTTGGTTAAGATTTGTTATTTCTTACAATACAGTAATATTTTATTACGTTCATGTACCACAGTTTATTTATTCCTCAGTCAACAAGCATCTACTTTGTTGCCATTACTTTGCTGCCCAAAAAAGTGCTGCTATAAATATTTTAGTGTATATGGGTCTTTGCTTTTATCAATAACCTCGGAGTTATATAAACCTGGTAGTGGAATCTGTGGGTCAAAGGATATGAATATTTTAGTCATTTTATTTGTATAATTTAAATCTCTTTCAAAATGGTTTTACTGATTCATATAGCTACCTAAAATGTACCAGTATGTCCATTCTCACAACTGCTCCAACGTTGACTATTCCCAATTTTTGTCACCTTTGTTGATTTGAAGGCTAAGAGGTAAAACCTCAGGGTTTTGAATTGTGTTTCTCTTAGTGATTTGGAGAATTTGTATGGCTGTTAAGGACTTGCAATTCTTTGAAAGCTAAAATAAAAATTATCCAATTTGTCTTTTGTAATTCCTCCCTTATTTTTTGAGTACTCCTACTAATGACTGTAAAATGTATAGAAACTGCTTCTCTTCTAATTTCTTACATAGTCATCTTTAGTGCTAAGGTTACATAAACATTTTGAATTTATTGTAGAATATGTCCCGAAATGTCAGTCAAAGCTTAATTCCTGCCAATTTACTTTCCAGTTTTCATAGCAGTTTTTATGTGAGGTCTTTGTAGGTAATTTATGTTCTTATGGTTGAAGAACACTGGACTACCTACCACATAACGTTGTTTCCAGTCCTTCCTTGTCTACCGTATTCAATTCATCTGCTTCTGTATTTTTAAAGTCGGTAGCAAGTAGCTTTGTTTACTGCAGTTTGCTAATACGATCTGAGTAGTGGAAGTACTATTTCCTCTACATCTATCTTTTTTATTATTTCCCTTGTTATTCTGGAAATCTTGTTTCTCCAGATGAATTTGTTATTATATTTTGAGTTGTACAAAGTATCTCTCAGGTGAGTTCTTTTTGATAGTGTTGAAACTATAAATTAATTTTGGTAGTATAAGTGGTTTTTTTGTAGTATTGTAATTTTTATTATATTGGTTTCATAATAACTTTATTATGTTTTGAAAAGGAATAGCAAGTTAACATAATAGATTTGCAGTTTCATGTGCAATCATCTTTTTTTCTACTTTGCTATTATGGAAATGCTTGTTTTATTTCTTAAGTTCAGAAAAAATAAATTTAAAAAAATATTGGCAAAGCTTGGATATGAGAACTGAATATTCCTTCTACTATTTAAAGTGTTCTTTTTTTCCTAAAGGTATAGTTTTGTAATTGAACATATAAAAATATTCTGTGTACTCTGATAGAGTTATCCCAAAATATTTTCTATATTTTGCAGTTGTTTGTAAAAAAAAGAAGACAAAATTTTCTATTATTACATCTTGGATTCTGTTGTTATTATATAGAAATTTTATTGATTTTTTGTATTTAATTGATTTTTGTGGGATTATTTTGTAGCCTACAATTCTGCTGAAGCTATTACCTCTTTTCATTAGTGGCTTCGATAATTTTCTAAAATGTTTTAGGTAAACTATCATGTCATCAGAAAGTAGGAATACTTTTTTCTGATTCTTGCCTAGCATTGGGCCTTTACTTTTATCTTGTCTTGTTGATATTGTTAGCACTTCTAGAGCTATAGAACTAAATAGTAGGAAACATAAGCATCATTGCTTTACTCCTATATTTAATGAGAAAGCTTTTAATGTGTCCATATTTCATAAGAACTTTGCTTTTACTGACCAAATATATACATTTTATGACTTTATAAAGGTTTCTCTTTGCCTATGCTTTGCAGGAATTTTAGCAGAAATAAACACTGTAATTCACCAAAGGCTTTTTCTGAATCAAATAGATAATCATTTGGTTTTAAATATTTTTGCTTTTTTAATATGATTAATTTTTATGATTGATTTCTGAATATTGAACCATCCTTGCGTCTTTGGTATCAATACAACTTGGTCAAGATGAATGATTTCTTGGATGAATTGCTATAATCTGAGAGTATTTCATTCAAAAATTTTAGATTGCTATCCAGTAATGATAGTGGCCTATAATTAGCCTATGCTTTATCTTTCCTTGCTTTAGGTATTGGGACTATATTAGTTACATAAAAGAAGTCTGATAGAGGGCCTTATTTCTCAATTTATATAATTTGTGCAGTGTTGTTACATTTTTCTTTAAACATTTGATAAAATTCTCTGGTGAATTTATCAGGACAAGATTTTTAAATCAGATAGTTCTTTTTTTTAAATTTATTTTTAATATGTTTAGTTTTCAGCATTGATTTTCACATGCGTTTGAATTACAGATTTTCTCCCCATTTCC
>CM053622.1:502906737-502925130 GCA_028646595.1 Phalanger gymnotis | reverse complement strand
AAATTGCCTAGGTCAACAGAAAAGGAAGTAAAATTTCTAAATAACCCCATCTCAGAAAAAGAAATTGAGCAAGCCATCAATGAACTCCCTAGGAAAAAATCTCCAGGGTCAGATAGTTTTACATGTGAATTCTATCAAACATTTAAAGAACAACTAATTCCTATACTTTGTAGACTATCTGGGAAAAAAGGTGAAGAAGGAGTCCTACCAAATTCATTTTATGACACAAATATGGTACTAATACCCAAACCAGGTAGAGTCAAAACAGAGAAAGAAAATTATAGACCAATTTCCCTAATGAATACTGATGCAAAAATTTTAAATAAAATATTAGCCAAAAGATTGCAGCAACTTATCGTGAGAATAATACACTATGACCAGGTAGGATTTATTCCAGGAATGCAAGGCTGGTTCAATATTAGAAAAACTATCAGTATAATTGAGCATATCATCAACAAAACTAGCAGAAAACATATGATCATCTCAATAGACACAGAAAAAGCATTTGACAAAATACAACACTCATTCCTATTAAAAACACTAGAAATCATAGGAATAAATGGAGCCTTCTTTAAAATTATAAACAGCATCTACCTAAAATCATCAACAAGCATTATTTGTAATGGGGATAAGCTAGATGTATTGCCAATAAGATCGGGGTGAAACATCCTTGTTTCACAAAGATGTCCATTATCACCCCAACTATTCAATTTGGTACTAGAAACATTAGCTGTAGCATAAGAGAAGAAAAAGAAATTGAGGGAATTAGAATAGGCAAAGAAGAAGCTAAATTATCACTTTTTTGCAGATGATATGATGATTTACTTAGAGAATCCTGGAGAATAAAGTAAAAAAATACTTGAAATAATAAACAACTTTAGCAAACTGCAGAATATAAAATAAACCCACATAAATCCTCGGCATTCCTATACATTACTAACAAGGCCCAACAGCAAGAGATAGAAAGAGAAATTCCATTCAAAGTTACTGTAGACACTATAAAATATTTGGGAGTCTATCTGCCAAGACAAACCCAGGGCCTATATGAACATAATTATGAAACACTTTTCATGCGAATAAAGTCAGATCTAAATAAATGGAAAAAATATCAGTTGCTCATGGTTAGACCAAGCTAATATAATAAAAATGACAATTTTACCTAAATTAATCTATCTATTCAGTGCCATACCAATTGAACTACCAAAAATTATTTTACAGAGCTGAACAAAATAATAACAAAATTCATCTGGAAGAACAAGAGGTCTAGAATATCTAAGGTATTGACAAAAAGAAATGCTAGAGAAGGTGGCCTAGCCATACCAGGTATTAAACTGTAGTACAAAGCAGCAGTCATCAAAACTACCTGGTACTGGCTAAGAAACAGAGCTGTGGATCAGTGGAATAGGATAGGAACGCAAGATGGAGAAGTCAACAACTATAGCAATCTACTCTTTGATAAACCCAAAGAATCCAGCTTCTGGGCTAATAATTCACTATTTCACAAAAACTGTTGGGAAAATTGGAAAATGGTAGGGCATAAACTGGGCATAGACCAATATCTCATACTATATACCAAAATAAAGTCAAAATGCGTTCATGATTTAGGAGTAAAGGTTGATAATATAAGTAATTTGGGAGAGCAAGGAATAGTTTACTTATGAGGTTTATGGAAAAGAAAAGAATTCATGACCCAACGAGAGATAGAGAGCATTACAAAATGCAAAATAGATAATTTTGATTATGTTAAATTGAAATGTTTTGTACAAAAAAAGCCAATGCAAAAAAGATTAGGAGGGAAGCAGAAAATTGGGAGAAAATCTTTACAACTAGTGTCTCTGATAAAGGCCTCAAATTCTAAAATATACAGGGAACTGAGCCAAATATATAGGAATATGAGTCATTCCCCAATTGAGAAATGGTCAAAAGATATGAATAGGCAGTTTTCAGAAGAAATTTAAGATATCTATAGGGATATGAAAAAATGCTCTAAATCACTACTGATTAGAGAAATGCAAAGTAAAACAACTCTTAGATACCACATCTCTTCTGTCAGATTGGCTAAAATAACAAAACAGGAAAATGATAAGTGCTGGAGAGGATGTGGGAAAATTACAACATTGTTACATTGCTGGTCGAGTTGTGAGCTGATCGAGCCATTTTGGAGAGCAATTTGGATCTATGCTCAAAGGGCTATAAAAATGTTCATACCCTTTGACCCAGCAATACCACTTCTAGGGTTGTATCCCAAAGAAATCACACAAGCGGGAAAAGAACCCATATGTACAAAAATATTTATAGTGGCTCTTTTTGTGGTAGCTAAGAATTGGAAATAAAAGGGATGCCCATCAATTGGGGAATGGCTGAACAAGCTGTGGTATATGAAGGTAATGGAATACTATTGTGCTATAAGAAATGGCGATGATACAGACTTCATAACAACCTGGAAAAATCAACACGACATAATGCTGAGTGAGCGGAGCAGAGCCAGGAGAACATTATACATAAACACAGATATATGGATTCTGTGAGGACCAACCCTGACAGACTTCACTCTTCTCAGCAACACAAGGTACAAAGACAACTCCAAAGGACTCGCGATGGAGAATGCTATCTACATTCAGAGAAAGAACTATGAATTATGAATGCAGATTGAGGCATACTTCATGCTCGCCTCCCCCCCGCCTTTTTTTTTCATTTTTTCTCTTTTGTTTTTTTTGGGGTTGTTTTTTTTTCGTCCTGTTTCTTCTTTCACATGATTCATTTCATTGATCACAGTTCTTCTCCATAACTTGACTAGTGTGTAAATTAATTCAATGCGAAGTTAAACATGGAAGCTATATGGGATTCCATGCTGTCTTGGGGAGGGAAGAAAATCTGGAACTGAAAATTATATAGAACCGAATGTTGTAAACTAAAAATAAAAAAAAAATGCTATAAGTGAAAAGAAAAGTTTGCTTATATATGAAAATGTCATCAGTACTATCAAAACTGTCATCTTTGTTAAGGTAGTTTGAAAGAAATGTTGAGTCTGAGTTGTGTTCGATATGGTGATTTTAAAAGAAACGAAATTGGGTAGGAAAAGGTGAAAGGGAGCAAAGATATTATAAAAATGGGGCATGAAAGGAAGAACTAATACAGAGGATAGTTTGGGAGGAGGGCTGGTAATGTTGGAAACACATGTGGGTTGAAGAGGAAACATGTACATCTGGAAGGGTGTAGAAGTCTATGAATTTGTGGAGATGAGAAAACTGGGGGACAAGGGAGGGAAGGGACTTTTAGAGGGGTGAGTGGATTGGGATTTAGGAGATGCAGGGAGGGGATGGGGGGACTCTTGGAGGGGTGAGTGAAGTGAGAGATGGGAAGATGGTGGGAGAAGATAAATTAACAAGGATAGGCTAAAAAGAGAGGCTGAGAAAGGAAACAGAGTAAAAGCAAGATGGGGCAAAAATTCACAAATAGTAATTATAACTTTGAATGTGGATGGGATGTTTATAAGCAGCTCTCTTTGTGGTGGCAAAGAACTGGAAACTGCAGGGATCCCCATCAGTTGGAGAATGTTTGAACAAGTTGTGGTGCATGATTGTGATGGAATATTACTGTGCTATAAGAAATGATGAGCTCAGGAATCTTAGAAAGGCATGAAAAGACTTGCACAAAATGATAAAGAGTAAAGCGAACAGAACCAAGAGTCTAATGTATACAGTAATAGCAATATTGTTTTAAGAATAGCAATATTGTTTTAAGTCACTTTGAGTGACTAAGTCATTTTGACTATTATAAATACACAAATTGGGGGTAGCTAGGTGGTGCAGTGAGTACAGCACTGTCCCTGAAGTCAGAAGGACCTGAGTTCAAATCCAGCCTCAGACACTTGACACACTTACTAGCTGTGTGACCTTGGGCAAGTCACTTAACCCCAATTGCCCTGCGTTCCCCCCTCCAAAAAAAATAAATACACAGATTAAAAATAAAAGACATATGACGAAAGATGCTACCTGCATCCTGTGAAAGAACTGATAAATAGATGTAAGGAATAATTTTACATATTTTTGTATATACATATAAACACAAACAAATATATATATGTATATATGTTTATACACACACATGCACACACACTTATTTTTGTCTAATAGTAGTCATCTCTAGGGCAGGGTCAGGAAGAAAAATATAGGAAAATAAGAAATTTACATTATCTTGTTTTTACTGTATTTTGGAGGGAATAGCATATTGTACATGGTAGATGTGCAGTTCCATGTGCAATCATCTTTTTCTTATTGTACTGTGTTATGGAAATGTTTGTTTTGTTCCCTGAATTGAAAATAAAATGAATTTTTAAAAACAAGTTATAATGATTTTAATTTACTTTTTATTCTGAACTTATCAACAAATGCAAAGATTGAAGATATTTTAAAAAGGGACAAGGATTGTACAAGAAACTGTGAACTTCTGTTTTGTACAGTTTTTAAAAGACATGTAAATATTAAATTTAGCAAACTAAATTCAAAATTGCTCTTAAAAAAGAAACAATGTCTTTGAGGAACGTAGAGAAGTATGGAACAACTTTCATGAATTGATGCCAAAAAACAACATACAAAATTTAAAAGGAAATAATAACAACCTCAAAATGAAAGTGAAATATATACAATTAAAAAGAACTCAGAAAACATTTTCCCCTTCTTTCACTGCAGAATTGGGAGCTCTAATGGGCTCTAATGTGTCATATGGATTTGCTGAATTATTTTTTTCTCTTTCCTTCTTATTTTTTTTACAGGTTATGACTCTGGGTAGTGGAATGGGAATAGATATATTCAGAAATGAAAGTGACAAAAAAAAGTTAAAATACAATTTTTTAAAGTTCATAAAAGAAAACAAAAATTAAAAACAGATTCCCAATGAAGCAGATTAACCAGATAAGATAATATGATCATAGATTTAGAGCTAAGCATGTCCTTAGGAGTCATCTAACTGAAGTCCCTCCTCTCTCTCTCTCTTTTTTTTTTCTGTTTACGGATTGAGGGAGTGAGTTCTAGAGAGATTGTATCCCTAAAGTCACAGAGATACTTAGTGAAAGAGTCAGGATCTGAACTCAGGTTCTCTGAGAGAGAGGGATAGCAGTCATAGCCTGATCGTGTATTGGCACCCACATATTTCCAAAAGATCAGGAGGAAGTTCCCAGCATGGTGGATGGAACCCTAAGGGAAGACTTATGGGATGACATGGACAAGATATGGATAGATGATAGATAGACAGATAGATAGATAGATAGATAGATAGATAGATAGATAGATAGATATAGATATAGATATAGATACAGATATAGATATAAAGAAACCACGGATGGGTTGCAATAGATACCTTTGAAGGAACTCTTCACATCAATGAGACCACCACTGAAATATAATCTAATTCACAGGGCTGTTTGAGAAGAAAGTCCTTTGAAACCATAACATGCTAGAGAAGCATTAGTTACTATGATTTTCAAAAGAGAAGGATATAATTTAATATATATGTATATGTATGTGTGTATTTCAGTTCCATCACAAGCATGTCTATCTATATAAGTGGCCCATCAATATCAAATTGAGGCAGTTCAGACTAAGACATAATCTCACCTTTGATTTAAAATCACAGTGTCTATATATTTTTAGTACATTCGAACTTTGTATGAGAGAGGGGGAAAAGTGCCTTTACTGCTTGTTGGGAAGTGTCTGTTATGCCAAAATGAAAAATAGTAATAATTTAAAAAAAAATAAAATCAATCAACCAATATTTATTAGTTTGCCAGGTACTATGTTTAATACTAGGGATACTAACACAGAAGTCAGACAATCCCAGATCTCAAAGGGTTTTCCCAAACACATAAGTTAATTTATAGAATAAGTACAAAAAGAATGCAAATTTAGGAGAGAGGTCATTAGCATATGGGAGGGATCAGGAAAGGTTGGTAACCAAATCATAGATTAATAGCTAAAAGGGTCTAGGGAGGTCTTCTACTTGTTAAGGTTTTTTTGTTTGTTTGTTTGTTTGTTTTTGAAGGAACCACTGATTTCAAAAGGTGAAGGTGAGGAGGAAAATTTTCCATGACTAGGGGAAAGACAACTTGTGCAAAGTCACAGAAATGGAAGATGGAGTGTTATGGCAAGTAGGTCACTCACCTGCAGAGCATGTAGAGGCAAGTAATACATAAGAATGCTGGAAAGGTAGGAAGACACCACATTGTGAAGCGCTTTAAAAACCAGACAGAGAAGTTTATAATTCACTCTAGAGCTGACCTGCACAACTTTTAAAGGGGCTTCAGGACATAGATAGGTTAGACTTGAGCCAGATTGATGATGGTTGGTCGCTGCAGGTCACATGACAGATTACACTAGAGACAGGCTGACTATGGTTGGTTGCCACAAGTCACGTGACAGGTGAGACTTGAGGCAAACTGATGATGGATGGTTGGTGCAGGTCACGTGACAGATTACACTAGAGACAGGCTGACTATGGTTGGTTGCTGCAGGTCATCTGACAGTCCCCTGAAATCCTTTGGCCAGGCATATGTTATGCAGGATTGCCCTAGAGTTAATAGGGAGCTAGATCTTCCTGATCATTGAGGAAGTAGAAAATGAAGGGGGAAGTGCACAACATATTCATATTTGACCTTTAGGGAAATTACTCTGGTAGCTTGTGGAGCATGATTTGAGTGGGTAGAGACTTGAGGATATTGCGACGGTCTAGGGTTGGGGAACCTGTGGCCTCAAGGCCTCATGTGGCCCTCTAGTTCCTCAAGTGTGACCCTTTGAATCCAGACTTCACAGAACAAATCCCCTTAATAAAAGGATTTGTTCTGCAAAACTTGGACTCAGCCAAAAGGCTGAACCCAAGGACCTAGAAGGCCACATGTGGCCTTGAGGCGGCAGGTTCTCTGACCCAGAAGGTCTGAAATAGGGTGGTGGCTGTGCCAGTAGCTAAATGTAAGAGATACTGTGGAGACTGAAATGCCTTTATACATGTAAGTACCAGGGACATAAACATCACGTATAATGAACTATAGCTCCACAACATATTTAGATAGGTAGTAAGGATTAAGGTAGAAGAGAAAGTAAGGAATTGAAATAATGAAGGCAGGTGGGCCTTGTATGAAAAACTTCATCGAAGAGAAGAATTTCAAACCACATTTTGAAAGGGAATAGCATTAGGACAGGAATAAATAGAGGACACATTCTATCTAGTGTGTTAAAATTTCTTATTTATCTCTGCTGTTGCTTTTGTGGTGGTGGTTATAAACCCTAAGAAACATAGATTTGGATGACCCCTTATTTAAGATTGTCAATATGTGCATGTATAGATGTGCATGTATAGATGTGTGTGTATTTCTACCTCTATCCAAGAGCCAACATTATTTGCAGTGGAAAAACACTAGAATTTTAAAAGAATGATCTCAACTCTTTTGCCTCTCCCCTCTGTAACATCACCAAATGTGGCATGTAAAATTTTTTTGGAGATCTTGAAGAGATCTTAGAAAACATGTAGTCTAAATGTTATAGGGAAGTGAGGCTCTGAGAGTTATATTGACTTATCCAAGACTACATAGCTACCTAATTAACAGGATTAGAACCTCAACTCAAGACTCCTCTCTCCAATCTAGTAATTTTTGGGGTTTTTTTTTTCACCACTACATCAGAATTTTCTATTTCCATATTATACAGACTTCTATTAATAACATCTATTTGCAAATCATTTCTAAAATTGGCTTTACATTTATCGTATTGTTTTAACCTCATAACAATATTCTAAAGTAGACAGTTCAAATATAAAGACCAAGGTCCAGAGATGTAGTGCTTTGCCTAAAATAAGAATTAGGAGCAGAATGTTTTAGTCCTATTTTTATTTTTTTTTCTAGACCATCACCTCAGGTAGGAAATCTGTTAATTTATGTGCCATTATAAAACGGCAGTAATTAAAGCAATGTAAGATTTGGCCTGGCAGTCGTAACAGACACCTGTTGTCCGCATTTCTGAGTGCAGTTCTAGCCTTGCTTACAAGGTTATTCCAAAATTTGGAATAACCAGGCATAGTTAGTTTAACACAAGGCTAGAAGTAACTAGAGAGAAGTCTGCCCCTTCCTTTAACAGACAGCGCTAGAATAGTGAAGTGACTCGTTTAAAGTCACAAAAGTAGTAAGGAACAGAGCAAGAATTTTAACCTAGATCTTCTGGCTCTCTAAATCCTGTAATGTGTCCACTCCGGCATTATACAGTTTATCTGGATTTCACTGCTGCAATACCGAAATCAATTTTTATGCAAAGCCTTGGGTTAATTTCTCCCTGTGAAGTGAATCACTCCTGTAATTTAAAAGGTTTGTGCTATTAAAGAGTTTCAGGGATCCCTCTGTGCCTCTCCTTTCTCCTTCGTCCCATTTTAGACTGATGCCCCTTTTCCCCTAGCCTGTGTTACAGGTTTGGTCAGTTTACCACGAAAGGAAGATCCGACGCCGACTGCCTTAAAGAGATTCGTCTCTCTCACCCCCTTGCTCAACACCAAATGCATCAGTGTAATCCCTCACATCCCAAACGATTCTCTGGGCTGACTACGGGGGACAGGCTAGAACATGTGGCCTTGGTTCTTAAACCGGGGGTGGAAGGAGGCAGAAAGAGGAATATCTTTTCACAACTAAAACACCCCATTTATCACCATAACTGGGACTGCGTGAGGGAAAAAGAACAATGCTCTAAGGGTCTAAAAGTCACAGCTACCCTTGGATGGACTTTTATCCCACCCTTTCCCCTTGGGGACCAATCAGCTTTACCTTCTGCCTGACGTCCCCGGCGACAGGCTCGTAGGAGCCCTTTCTGTTCCAGTTCCATAGCCAGGAAAACATGATTCGTGTGTACGTGTGTTATTCTAAGAGGAAAGCTGGTGTCCATGGAATACCACCACGGTCTCAATAGGTAGAAGAGCTGAAGGCACACACGAGCAGTCCTGTCTGTTCCCCTGTCTTCCTGTCTGCCTCCTCACCCTGCCTATTTGCTGAAAGCCACTCCCAGAAATTACTTTAGCTGGCAGTTCTGGAGACTGGAGGCGGAGCTGACCTTGTCCTAAGGGATACGTATGCTGGCAATCCCCAGCCTGTTGTAAAGGAACCATATTCATTGATCTGTGTCTTATGTAATGAAGCCTCCTGCTTCTAGATACTTTAGAGGAATGGAAAAGGGTGATGTTGGAAGTAATGATGGGAGCAAAATGAGTAAAAAGCATAGGGGGAAAGGGGACACAAGAGGGTCCTTTGGTGTTGAGGTACAAGGCCAATTAAATGTACCCAAATTAACTATAAATGGCATATGAAGAAAGATGCTATCTGCATCCAAAGAAAGATAAATAGAAGTATGTATAGAATAATTTTACACATATGTGTTTATACACACATACCTATTTGTGTCTAATGGTAGCCATTGGGGGAGGGGGTGAGTGGAGGGGAAAAAAAAGAAATTTACATGTTATTCCTCTTGTCTGTATAAAAGGAATAGCAAGTTGTGCACAGTAGATTCACAGTGTTATGTACAATCTTTTTTTAAATTCTACTATATTATGGAAATGCTTGTTTTATTCCATAAATTACAAACAAAATAAATAGTTTTTAAAAATCTGCAGAAAAAAAAGAAGCAAAACATCTAACCACACAATCAGTCCTCAGACTCATTGGATTCTCATCGTGGTTGAACTGGAAAAACAAAAACAAAAAACCTCCAACCTTTTTCCCAAGAAAAAGAAAGTCTTAAAGCATTGGATAAAAACACACAGCGACACAAAAATGAGTGGAACAGACTTCACAGCATTTTATACCAACCACTTAAGACTTGAGCCCACTCTCCCTGGTAGAAAGTGCTCCTTTGCTCTGCTCTTCATTTGGGGGATGTTTTTATACCTCTGCCCTTGCCATGCCTTTACAGAAAATAGCTCTTTGTAAGAGTTAATTGATAGATAGCAACTTGTTGGTTAATGTTGGAGAAATGCTAACTGATTGATCAATATTGGAAGGGACCACATTGGTTTGGAGCTTCCAAGTATTAGAAATCCCAATCCCCCCAGGCTTACCCCAAAACCAGAACTGAGGGAAAAGTAGTCAGCTTTCTTCTAGAGACCCAAGCTGTGAGTGTGAATCAGAGTTGAGAGAGCTACAGAAGGGGGATGTTACATTTTGGGGCTTCATTTGTGATAATTATTGGACACCACATTTGCAGAGAACCATTGAAGAAATACTCCATTTGGGACTCTGTTTTCTGACTAATCTAGTTTTCAGTATCTGTTAGTTTTTTTCTCTTTTTAAAGACTGCATTGTATAGTTTTCTGGTGTGTTTCCTTACAATGATGTTTCATTATAGATGAATATTGTTATGATTGCTTTTATTTATTTCAATACTTACTTTTATCTGTTTTATGTCTGTACATATTATGAGTATCTCAGCTAATATGAGAATCATGGATTTTGCTTCTCCAATATACTGGTGCTGGGTTTGTGAATGTTCATTTGTTATTTTCTTTTTGCCTTTAAACTGGCCTAGACTTCTTGCCTTACTGTGAGGTCCTTATGGCCCTATCAACCCTAATAAGAACCCTAATAAAGATAAATCATTCCAGGAAGTTTTAAAAAAATGAAAGATGACCCCATGAAATCTGCTCCACTCATTTCTGTCTTGTTGGGTGCTTTTATCCAATGTCTTTAAAAGAAGTATTTAATTTACAATTCAACCACAAGAATCCAATGAGTCAGAGAACTGATTGTAGGTGAATAGAATAAGGTTTGCCTGTTGGCATAGAAACCTGACTAATCCACCTTATGTGTTTAATCCAATTTGAGAGTTGCATACATGTTTGGAAATTGCCTGTTCCTGGGTTGGTTGGTTTGGGATTACCCCACCCCTTTTCCTTCTCGAACTGAGTCTGATTGTGGAATTCTGTTAGTTTGAACCTTGAAGGCAAGGATTCAGTAGAGAAATTTTTGATGACCTTTGCATATGCATCCAGAGGAAATTTGCCTATATTACCTATAGCATAATAACCCTTGGAGAACTTCTGGTGTGCCTTATATAGAATATGACATATAGAGATTTTGATCAAACACCATTTGGATGGCCTACATATAAGAGAATCATTAAAAATTTTCATCCAGGGCAGTGTGGCTTCTATTCTTAGGGTAAGGGAGTGACTTCCAGTGAATTCCAAGTCCCATATTCTTACAGGAATATTTATCACATATTGGAAAGGTCTATAGAGACCATGTTCCCTTTTGAGATAAGAAGTTTGTTTTTCTCTACATTTCTCTTTCCCTTATTATTTTTAGACTGGGGTAAGTTACTTTGTGTACCAAGATAGGCCCTTGTTAAGTCCTGAGGAAGCAGTAATATTATAATAATGTTCTTTGTTGAACCTGTGCAGTTCTGTTTTTGTTGCTCAGTCGTTTTCAGTCTAACTCTTCACAACCCCATTTGGGGTTTTCTTGGCAAATGTCCTGGAAGCGGTTTGCCAATTCCTTCTCCAGCTCATTTTATAGATGAAGAACTGAGGTAACCAGGATTAAGTGACTTGCCCAGGGTCATATAGCTAGTAAGAAATTGAGTCTAGATTTGAACTCATGAAGAGGAGTCTTCCTGATTCCACACTCAGTGCTCTATCCACTGAACCACCAAGCTCCTCGCATAACTCTTTACTTGGGGGCGATTGTGATTTCTACCTATATGTGTAGGACTGTATAAGATCTGTACTATGTTGATTATTTTCAGATTGTTTTTTATGGCCCTAGGAAAGAAACTGAAAGAACAAGGCTTAAGTCTATGGACATTGAGTTTAAAAAGTACCCACAGTTTGCTAAGGATGGCATCATTTTTACAGGGGAAAAGTGAAACATATGAGTATGGCTAATGTTGTCCCAGTCCTCATAGCATGAATTTTCTCTTCCTGGTAGGTTATATAGGGCATATACAATATGCCCTGCTTGGTTTTAATTTAACAGAAACAGCACTTCCTGGCCCACTGGGTCCTTTTCTCCATTCTTAAAGTCTCAGCCAAATTCCCTTGTGGGCATAGCATAATAGGCAGATGAGTCACTCCTTTGTTCAGTTTTCTGAGCTGCCTAGTCATTTCCTTGCTGGTTTGGGTCAATCATGTCTCTCCTCAGGGCTAGCTAGGTCCTTACCAGATTTAGTTACTGCTACCACTGATTCTAGAGGTTCTCTGCTACTGACTCCAATTGCTCCAGTCTCTCTTCCAACCTTTTAAAAATTAAAACTTTGTAGCCTGGTCCATTCCATCTCTGAATACCAATTCACCTAAGATCAGGAGAGAATAAACAAAAAGTGACAAACAAAACTGAAATAACAGAGGCCCATTGTGCTTCCCTGTCCCAGAGGCCCAGTGAGGGCATGTTCAAAGGTGACTTTTAATTTCTCTTCCAGTCTTTTGAAGAACAAAACATTGTAGCCAGATCCATTCCATCTCTGAATGCCTATTCACCCAGGAAAGAATAAACAACAAGTGGCAAACAAAACTGAAATAACAGAGGCACGATGACCCCTCCCTGACCCAGAGGCCCAGGGAGGGCATCTTCAATGAGGAGAGCATCTGCTTGAACCTTTCCTATTCATACTCCATTCTAGCTCAACTTCTACTGAGCACCTTTGACAGCCTGAGGACTTTTCATCATCACAGACACTCATGACTCGAAGCTGCTTCCCCAAAATTCCATATATTGAACTGAAACCATCTAGGAGATAAATGATATGTTCTGTGTAACTTTCAGGAAGAGCAAATCTACACATGCCTTAAGAACTGTGTCCTTGTTGACTGGTCTCTCATTATATTTCTTTCTATATTATTGCATTAGCAATTTCATCCCAGACTGGAAAATTCATACTTTCTTAGCATAAGGTGATAATATTGTTTTATATTTTCTTCCTAATCTTTGTAATCATAAATGCTACTTTAATTTTTATCTAATGTAATGTCATTCCTAAATGTAGCGCATAATATTTTATTTTATGCAAAATCTATAAATCTAGTGGCCTATTACAAGTAAAAGAAAAAGAATACACTAAGACAAATTTGAAAGGACATAGTATGTGATTACCTTTGTTGCTTCATCTCTTTTAGACTAAGAGATAATTTGTTAGTTATTTTCTACAGGTACTTATGATCTAACATGCATCCTATCAGGCATGGTGCCTCACACATTGAGGATGCTAAATTTTTAAAAATTAATCAAATTGACATTAAAGACAGACTTATGATGTTATTGATATCTTCAGCAATTGGTTATATAATTTAGTATTTGTTATGGTTACAGAATATTTGTAATTTTAAAGAACTCTGAGCCAGTCTTCTACATAAACCCAGCATTTTGCATTATTCCTCTGTACAAAAGGTACGTGACTTAGAAACTAGGGGTCCAAGATTGGGTTCAAGTCTTGTTTCTGACACATTTTATAGCTGTGAGTGTGAGCAAACCATGAAATTCAGAACAGCTTCCAATCTATGTCAGTGGTGAATATTTCCACAATAGAATCACAAGTTCATACTCTCAAATCACCTCCTCCCCAAATTTCTAAGGGAGAGGGAATTAAAAAAAAAAAAAGAAGAAAGAAAGTCAGTGTTCAGCCAACTTTGCTTTACAGAGACACCTGCTGGTGACAAAAATACCTGCAGGCTTTTACTTCATTGTTAAAGTCATTAAATATGCCTTAATACAGTTCTAGATTTTTACCACCTATAACACTGAGATATTGCTTAGTGTATAACCTACTAATAACACTAGCTAGTGTTCAAATAGATTGAAAAGTTAATTTACACCTCTTATCACATATTGTATTATCACTCATAGAAAGGAAAGCAAGGTAAATGCTTGGCTTCCTGCTATAGAAGTTTCTTTCAAGAGACATAGTGAAAATAGCTACTGGATCAGCCTTAAAGTTAAAGACTGAGCTTATCTTTCTCTGTCTCTTTGTCTCTGTCTCTGAATATTTAAAGCAAGAAGGATAAAAATCAATTCGAAAATTTGAATAAAGTTTGTTGGCTTTCTTGATGTTACAATGCCTTTTGTGGAGGGGAGAACTAGGCAAAGAGTTTTATGTGGGCTACAGAATTTAATCTTGGAATATGAATTATATTATTATATAGTAGCAGGGACAATAGGGTTAGTCTTTTTATGAGCTATACAAAAAGGTCATAGCAGTGTCCATGTCTTAATTTTCATACCAATATTTTCAAACTCAGTAGATCAGAAGGAGAGTTCACTTGTGCATGAAAAAACTGGCTAATTATAATAGAAACTCAAATAGATTTGAGAACTAAAGATGAATTGTAGAAGATATAGGATTTCCAGTTTAACATTTGAGAGTAACAACAAGAAACTAGAAGAAAATACATGGGCCTTTGTATTTATTAATAACTTATTAAATAATAGGGGTGACTGGGTAGTATAGTGGGTAGAGTACTGGGCCTAGAGTTAGGAAGACTCATCTTTCTGAGTTCAAATTTGGCTTCAGACACTTACTAGTTCCATTACCTTTGAAAAGTTACTTGAGTCTGTTTAACTCAGTTTCCACATTTGTAAAATGAGCTGAAGAAAGAAATGGCAAACCACTCAATACCTTTGCCAAGAAAACCCCAAACATGGTTATAAAGAGTTGAACATGACTTAAAATGACTTAACAGCAGCAATAATTAAATAATAATCTAGTATTTAATTGAAAGAGCTTCTGATACTATGGAAACAATATTTTCTCCTTTTGAATTTTAAATTGAAAAATTGAAAAAAAAAAGCCAAATTCAACTTTCTTTTCCAAGCTGTACAAAAAAGAAAGAGAAAATTTAAATCTGAGCTGAGAAGCCCAGTATCAGTATTTTTCATATTGAAAGTTCATTTAATTTTTTTGGTTTTAAAACAAAACAAAATGTATACACCAAGAACCATCCCCTAATGGAAAAGTGGACTAAAATTGAAAACAAACTGTTATAAAAAGAATTGCAAGCCATTAACAACCATATGAAACATTGCTCTAAATCACTAATAATAAGAGAAATTCTTATTATTTCATGTTATAACCAGCAAACTGGCAAAAAAATAAGAAAAATGGGAACAATTAATGTTTTGAGGGGTTCTAGAAAGAGATCTCCATTAATTCTCTCTCCTTGTTATTCCATTTATCTGATCACTCCTTCTCTGTCTCTTTTCCTGGATCCTCTTCCACATAATTCTCTCTAACCACTAATGTCCCTCAGAGTTCTGTCCTAGACCTTTTTCTCTTTTCTCTATATATTACTTCTTGTGGTTCATTTTACCATCAATTCCCATGGATTTAATTACCATTGTTATGCTGATGATTCTCTTGACTTTGGATATTTTCTCTTGTTGTCCACTATTCCTGGACAGCTCTCCCCTGCTCTGACTACTAACCTCTTTGGCTTTCTTTAAGTCCTAACTAAAATTTCACTATCTACAGAAAAGCTTCCCCAACCCCTCTTAATTCTAGTACCTTTCCTGTTAATTATTTCCTATTTATCATGTATATAGCTTTCTTTGTATAAATTTGCTTACATGTTGCTTTACCCATTAGATTATAAGCTTCTTGAGGGCAGGGATTGTACTTTTCCTCTTTTTGTATCCCCCAGCCCTCAGCACAGTGCCTGGCACATAGCAGGCATTTAATAAATGTTTGTTTATTGACTAACACATCATGGACGGAATTGCACATTGGTTTAGCAGTTCTGAATAACAACTTGAATTATGCCAAGAAAGAGCCAGAGAATTCACTGCTAGGATTATATACATCAAGTATATCAAAGTCAGAAAGATGCTGCATACACCAAAATATTCATTGAAACACTTTTTTAATGGTAGCATAGAACTAAGAAAAAAAAACCAGATGTCCACTCATTGGGGAATGGCTAAACAATTTGTGTTAAATGAATGTAATGGAATAATAGTGCATTTGTAATAAACAATGAATCTGAAGAATTTAGAAAAGAGTAGATATAAAGTGAAGTAAAAAACACCAGGAAAACAATATGCAGCCTAAAGTGCAGGTTCACTTGTGTCACATTAATAGTCAATAAACTCCACGGCTCCCTATCATCTCTAGGATCAAATACAAAAATCCTCTCTTTGGTGTTCTAAGCCCATCATAACCTAACCCTCTCCCTCTATACTTTCCCATTCTTCTTACACCTTTCCCTTCCCTCTCTACTGTTCCTCAAACAAGGAACTCCATCTCTGAGCTCTGGGCATTTTCGCTGGCTGACTCCCATGCCTGGGATGCTCTCCCTACTCAACTTTGCCTCCTGGCTTTCTTTAAGTCCTACCTTCTTCTGGAAGCCTTTCCTAATCATTCTGAGTTCTAGTGCCTTCTCTCTATTGATTATTTCCAATTTGTCTTGTAGATAGCTATTTGAATATAGTTTTTTTTTGTACATTGCCTTCCCCATTAATTTTTGAGTTCCTTCAGGCCCAGGGCTGTTTTGTTTTTCTTTGTATCCCCAGCACTTATCAAGGTGTCTAGGATGTGATAGGCACTTAATAAATGCTGAATTACAAAGGAGAAATGAGAAAATGTATTTCTTCCTTTTTGCGGAGGTAGGGGATAATTTATGCAAAATATTACAAATATTACCATTTTCAATTGATATGTTGGTTAATTTTGCTAACTGTTCTTTTCCCTCTTTCTTTTAAATTATTTGTTATGAGGGCTGGTTATCTGGGTAGGGAAGCAGAGAAGGATATGTTTGTAAATGGTAAAATTAAAATTAAAATAAATTGCATGCATCCTATTAAAACTAAAATAGCTAATTTTTCTATCATTACACATATACACATATAAATTTGTTTCAACTAAAAAGTTGATATCTTTCAATGGTTCCTCTAAATGTTCAATGAAAACAGTATCTCTAAACATTTACGGTTTACCTATTAAATGAAGATGGTTACTTGTATGTTAAAAAATGTCAAAAGTGAGCACAAAATAAGAAATCTTAATAATTGGAGAAGAAACTGAAAAAGTAGAAACCAAAAGGACTGATAAATAACTGATAAAAAAAAACCTAAAAGTTGTTTTTTTTTAAAAAAAAAAGAAAAGCATTAAAAAAATCAAATAATCAAAAGTTTATAAAATGACCAAGGCAAAAATCACAATAAAACCAGAAAAAGTACAAACAATGATCAGAACCTACAGTGCAGTTATACATCAACAACATTTAGAAAACCAAAGAGTTTACCTTTAAAAATATAAAATACCAAAACTAAAAGAATACCATATGGATATCTTAAATAATCAAATCCCAGAAAAGGAAATAGGACTAGCTGTAACGTGACTATTGGGGTGGCGGTGGGTGGTGGGTGGAGGGTGGGTGGGGGGAAATTGATGGCCCTGGTAGACATACTGGAGAATTCTGCCAAATTTTGAAAGAACAAGTAATGCAAACACTACAAAAATTATTCTTAAAAGCTGAGGAAGTATTTTACCAAACTCTTTTCATGAGATAACTATTGCCCTAATACCTAAGAAGTACAGCTCTAGGCCAATATGTTAACAAATACTGCTTTAAAAATTTTGAATAAGATTCTGTCCAACATATTCATACAAGAAATCATTCACTATAATCAAGTTGGATTTAAAAATACTAGAAATGTAATGATAGTTTAACATTAGGGAAATAATAATTATAATTAACAATAATTATAATAACATAATTAATCATATTAAAAGCCAAAACATCTAACAACATGATTATCTCGAAAGAGGTAGAAAAGACCTTTGACAAATTTTATGACAAATATCCTACAAAGCACAAATAAAAGGGATTGTTTTTAAAATATCATATAAAATTTCTAAAACCAAATAAAAACTTTGTATGAAATGGGGATATGCTATGTTTTCCCAAGAAATATAGGAATAAACCCAGAGTGCCTTCACCCCTGGCTATAATTTCATACAGTTGTAGGAATGCTTATAAATACAGCAAGAAGGGAAAATATACAGCCATAACATAGGCAAAGAGGAGAAAAAACTATTCCTATTACTGATGATATGATGGTTTACTTAGAAAAACCGAGACAATCAATATCTTTAATAAAGTCGTCAGCTAAAAAAATAAACCCATCAAAATCCACAATAAATTTCTATATAATAACAAGAATATTCAAAAGGAAAATCCAACTCAAAATAGCTACAAAATGCATAACATGTTTGGGGTTCAAAATGTCTGTGCATGCATAATATTTACATAGATTCAGTCACACAATACTATTTAAAGAAATAAAACAAGTTAAAAAGCTGGAAGGATATTCTATACTCATGACTGAGTGATCCTATAACAAAAACATTACCAAAATTAACTAAAAGATTCAATGTTGGGGGG
>CM053622.1:502874616-502906237 GCA_028646595.1 Phalanger gymnotis | reverse complement strand
AGAGGGAATACCATACATACTCAGTTATGTATCTTACCACACAGGAAAGAAGGAGGAAGAAGATAAAAAAGGGGGGATGATGGAAGGGAGGGCAGATGGGGATGAAGATAATCAAAAACAAACACTTTCAAAAAGGGACAGGGTCAACGGAGAAAATTCAATAAAGGGGGATAGGTTAGGAAGAAGCAAAATATAGTTAGTCTTTCACAACATGAGTATTGTGGAAGGGTTATACATAATGATACACATGTGGCTCATGTTGAATTGCTTGACTTCTTAGGGAGGGTGGATGGGAAGGGAAGATGGGAGAGAATTTGGAACTCAAGGTTTTTAAAAAAATAGATGTTCAAAAGTAAAAAAAAAAGAAATCAGAGATGATATCTTTTTCAATATTCAATCATGATGTCTGATGATGTTGAATCAGTTATTATAGAAAAAGATCAAAAAAGGAACATTTACATTTTGCAATTAGAATGAGAGAACCGATGTTTGTAAATCTAGCTATTTTAATTGTATTTGAAAGATATTTTCATGAGATAAAATGGAAGAGAATATGCTGTTTTGTCATCAGTTAACAGAATATATAATTGGGAAAGACATTTTTAATCTAATAAATTCATACTCTGAAGGGAAAAAAAAGATTCAATGCTGTTCTTATCAAGTTACAATTTGGATATTGTACAGACCTAGACAAAATCATAATAGAGTTCATTTGGAAAAACAAAAGATCTAGAATATCATAAGAAGTAAAAAAAGAAGTTAGGAATGAAGGAGAAATAGTAATTCTAGACCTCAAACTATATTCTAAAGCAGCAATTTGCTACTGCTTAAAAAATATAAATGTGGATAAATCAATAGAAGAGACCAGGCAAAGGAGAATCAGAAACATGAAATTGGAAACATGAAGTATTTAGGAATATATTCCCTATCTGACAAAAGTTGTTGAGAAAATTGGAATGCAGTCTGATAAAATCAGTTCTAGCCAACATTTTATATCATATTATGCAATAAATCAGGAGAGAAGGAAGAAGAAATACAGAGGAAAACTAGGTAGTATAAAATCAAAAGACATAAAAACAAACCCCTCTCTTTTATTAAAAGAAGGGACTTCACGGCCCTACATTAGGGAAGCAGTTGTGTGTATGGAGAGAACAGGACATATACAGAAGATGTGATGATAGAAATGATGACTTGACAATACATTTTTTAAGTTAGTTAAGTATGAGTAAGGTGTGAAGGGTGACTCCATGGTTGCCAGCCTGCATGATGGTGCTTTGGTGTCCTCATCAGTAACAGGGAAGAAGGGAAGTGGGGAGGGTTTAGGGGAGAATTAATAAGTTCCATTTTAGACCTGATGAATTTGAGATGCCTATAGGACAACTAATTTAAGATATCCAAAAAGCAATTGGTTATGGGATAGAGATCAGGAGATTAATCTGAGAATTAAGGTTTGAAAATTAAGAGATCCTAAGAGATTTAGGAAGCCAGTTTTTAGAGTTTAGAGAGGTGAGAAAGTGATAATAGAGTAGACAGCTTTCTCAAGATGTTTGGCTAAAATGAGGAGAAGAGACATAGGATAATAATTGCCAAGGATATTTGGAAGAAGTAAGTTGTTTTTTGTTTTGTTTTTTACATAGGGGAGTATGCTTCCCTTTCAATGGACTGACCTACTGACACTAATCAATATCAACATGATTGGGTCCTTGAACCCTCAGCTGTAGTCAAAATATTCAACTTCCATCTACTATGATGCTCCTTCTCCATGATCCAGTTGAAAAAAAATATATTTTGCATCACTTCTTTTTTCATAAGGGACTATAAACACAAATCATCTCTTAAGCACCTGTGAATACAGTGCTCACCAACATTCTGGAATCTCCCGAAGTAGGACATGTCTGGACCAAGGATTTCTAAGAAATGTACAATTTGAGTTTGTTTAGTTCCCCACGACTTTGAAATTGGGCAAAGAAAACTAAACAATTTTCACAGGATGTTTGATTCACTACAAGAGGAGGCAGAAACCCTCATTTCAACTTAAGCAGGCATATGTAATTTAGGGCCTAAGTCTTTGCTTCCTGGTTGCCTTTAGGGACTTCTGATTGTAACCAGTCACAGCTTGCCTATGGATGAACTTAAAGGCCCACCCCAGAAATGAACCATGCAATTGTCCTTGATTCTGGTATCTCTTCCTCCCTAAACTTGAAATCCTCCTTTCACTATTATTGTTGCATCTTTCTCTTTTCCTGTTTCCAATTCCAAGATAAAATCTTCACCCCTATAAGCAGCAAAATCAAGGAGGGGGCAAACATTTTTTTCACCCAAATTTTCTCTACCTTGCTTCTGAGCCCTGGTTCAAAGACTCTATCTTTTTCAAATGTAGTACTACTCTATTTCTCTCTTCACATCCCTTTTGGGTTTTATTTATTAGGCTATTCTTTTGAATAAGGTCTAGTTTTCCTGAGTCATATTCATATCATAGACTTGATGGCTATTGCCATCAAGAATATTTGTGAGATCAAATTTCCCTACTTGTGTATAATGCTGGTGAAGTTTTTGTAACACAGTGCTATATTTGTATACACACACACACACACATGTCTTGGACATATAGTGTGTGTGTGTATCTTGGAGCTTAAGACTTTTAATAAATGCCTTTTTGGTGTTTATGAAAACTGCAATAATGTATTTTTAAAAAATTACATCAATGAAAAAACCATAATGCATTTTTAAAAAATAGATATATAGAGCTTCTCTTGAGTCTTCTCGGTTCATAGATATGAGTGTTAGGGCTTATATAAGTGGAATCATTGGAAGCCAATTTCCTAGTCAACATGGGAAAATAATAGGTTATCAAAGCACTACTTTTATCATCAAAAGTTATTTCTTTTAATTTAAAGTGGGTACATTTTCAAAGCCATGGCTAGAATATAACTATTTCTAATCTCAATTGCTTTTTCCTTGGAATGGTCTTTAATTAAAAATTGTCCACTGGAAATCATTAACAATTAACAGTTATTAACAAAGAAAATACATTGCTGTGTAGCTACTTGTCATATATTTCACACATTAGCTTTCCATTTATAATTGTAGGGGGCTTTAAATCTGAGGGGGAAAAGAGGATCTAAAGTTTGAATAACAAGGATCTTAGACTCTCTTTTATTAGAATTATATCAAAGATAATATAGATAGGCAATTCACTATAAAATCAAGTAATGATCCACTCACTTATTAGCTACTCCTTAAGATCGAGAAGATTAATGCACTTTGAAATGATGAAATAATCTATTCCAGAACAACCACATTTAGGAACAGGGTCCTATCCTTTAATTAGTACAAAGAATGCTTGTGAGAAAGTGAGTAAATTGCCTCTACCAATGCAGATGAACAATTTCTCTGCAATTTAGCCTTAGATTATTACCTGAGGGTACACTGAGAGTCTATAAACTTAACTGGAGTAATATAGCCAGATTATGTGAGAGGTATGGTTTGAACTCTATGTTTTAAAAACAATATTTTATATTTTTCAATTACATGTAAAAAAATTTAATTTTCATTAAAAAAAATTGAGTTCCAAATTCTCTCCCACACTCCCCTAGCTTCTCCCTGAGGCAGTAAACAATTTGACATAGGTTATACACGTTGAAACAGTAAGGCAATAATAACAAAGTAGATGATAATTGTCTAAATGCCTCTGTAGTTCTGTATCATAGAGTATACAAGACTCTCCACATAGAAGGTAGAAGTAAACCATTTATTCAGACACCAAAGAATCATATCCCATAACCAAATGCTCAGCTCTCACAGCCAGTCGGTCCACTTCATCAAAACAGCAAGGAACCCAAAACACTCAATACAGAAAATCACAACATGGAGCCTCATCATCCCAAAACCTCTGTGACCCCCTGCTGGTGTTTTCCCCAAAACAAACTCACAGTACAGCTAAGTCAGCTTGTTCAGTTCTACCAATGATGAGGGCAGCCACCAGCAGCCACCAGCAGCCATATTGTCTTTCTTTCTCTCTCAGCATTTTCCTGTGTCATGTCTTCCTTTTCCTGTCAGGAAGCTCCTCCCACCACATATTTCATAGGCTTCCTGTGATGTAAGCAGGTCACATGGCCTATTAATGAGTGGGAAAGATCTTCAAATCAAAATTGCTAATACATATGTGCAATCACGCGATATATATTTCCATATTAGTAATGTTGTGAGAGAAAATACAGACCAACAAGAAAAAAGACACAAAACAGTAAAGTGAAAAATATTATGCTCCAATCTTCCTTCAGATTCCAATAATTTTTTCTGTAGAAGTGGAGAACATTTTTCATCATGAGTTGTTTGTAATTGTCTTGTCTCATTGTATTGCTGAGAATAGCTAAGACATTCAAAGTTGATCATCATACAACATTGCTGTTACTGTGTCCAGAGCAGTACTGGTTCTTCTCATTTCTCCTGGTTTTGCTCACTTCACATTAAATTGGTTCATGTAAGTTTTCCTAGGTTTTTCTGAAATCTGCCTGCTAGTCATTTCTTATAGCGCAATAGTATTTCATTACCATCATATACCTCACCTCATTCATCCACTCTCCAATGAATGGACAACCCCTCAGTTTCTAATTCTTTGCCATCACAAAAGGAAATGCCATAAATATTTTTGTACAAATAGGCTCTTTCCCCTTTTTGTGGGTCTCTTTGGGATATAGACCTAGTAGTGGATTGCTGTGGTATGCACAGCCCTTTAGGCATAGTTCCAAATTCCACCAGCAGCACCCCAATTTGCCCACATCCCCTCCAACATTTTTCATTTTCCTTTTCTGTCATATCAATTAATCTGATAAGTGTGAGGGGGCACCTCAGAGATGTTTTAATTTACATTTCTCTAATCAATAGTTATTTAGAGCATTTTTATATGACTATAGCTGTGATTTCTTTGCCCGAAAACTGTTCATATCCTTTGACGCTTTATCAATTGAGAAATGCCTTTTAGTCTTATACATTTGACTCAGTTCTCCAAAAGATAGAGTCTTTCAACCAGGGCTCAGAAGCAAGGTAGAGAATATTGAGAAATAAGATCTTTATCAGAGATACTTGCTATAAAATTGTCTCCAAGCTTTCTGCTTTCATTCTAATCTTGGCTGCATTTGGTTTTGTTTGTGCAAAATCTTTTTAATATAATATAATCAAAATTATCCATTTTACATCTTGTAATGCTTTCTATCACTTATTTGGTCATAAATTCTTCCCTTCTCCACAGATCTGACAGGGAAAGTAATTCTTGCTCTCCTAATTTGCTTATGGTATCACCCTTAATGTCTAAATCATTTATCCATTTTGACCTTATCTTGGTACATATCGTATCAGTGTACATAAACTATACCTAATTTTTGCATACTGTTTTCTAGTTTTCCCAGAAATTCTTATCAAATAATGAGTTTTTCTTCCAAAACTTGGGTCTTTGGGTTTATCAAATAGTAGATTATTATGGTAATTTACTATTGTGAATTGTGTATCTAATCTATTCCACTGAACCATGGCCCTATTTCTTAGCCAGTATCAAATAGTTTTGATGACTACTGCTTTATAATATAGTTTGAGATCTGATAGATCAAGGCCACCATCCTTCACATTTTTTTCTCATTACTTCCCTTGATATTCTTGACCTTTTGTTTTTTCCAGATGAACTTTGTCATTATTTGTTCTAGCTCCATAAAATATTTTTAGCTAGTTTTATTGTTATGGCACTGAATAAGTAAACTAATTTAATGAGAGTTGTCATTTTTATCATATTACCTTGGCCTACCCATGAGCAATTGTTATTTTTCTAATTGTTTAGATCCGGCTTTATTGGTATGAAAAGTGTTTTGTAATCGTGTTCTTATAGGTCCTGGGTTGTCTTTGCAGGTATACTCCCAAAAATTTTATGTTGTCTATAGTTACTTTAAGAGGAATTTCTGTTTTGATCTCTTGCTGTTGGGCTTTGTTAGTAACATATAGGAATGCTAAGGACTTATGTGGGTTTATTTCATATACTGCAACTTTGCTTAAGTTATTTTTAATTTCAAGTAGTTTTTTTTACTTGATTCTCTAATTTTACCATTATATCATTTGCAAAGAGTAATAGTTTTGTTTCTACATTGCCTACTATAATTCCTTCCAATATTTTTCTTCTCTTACTGCTATAGCTACCATTTCTAGTACAATATTGAATAAAACTGATGCTAACAGGCATCCTTACTTTACCCCTGATCTTATTGGGAAAGCTTCTAGCTTATCCCCTTTACAGATTGTGCCTGCTAATGGTTTTAGATATATACTACTTATTTTAAGAAAAGCTCCATTTATTCATATGTTTTCTAGTATTTTTTTATAGAAATAGATGGTATATTTTGTTAAAAGCTTTTTCTGCATCTATTGATATAATCATATGATTTGTGTTGGTTTTGTTATCTATATGTCAATTATGCTGATAATTTTCAACCAGCCCTGCATTCCTGGCATAAATCTCACTTGGTCATAGTGTATGATCTTCATGATAGATTGCTGTAATCTCCTTGCTAGTATTTTATTTAAAATTTTTGTGTCAGTATTCATTAGGAGAATTGGTCTAGTTTTCTTTATTTTTGCTCTTCCTGGTTTAGGCATCAGAATCATATTTGTGTCATAAAAGGAATTTGGCAGGATACCTTTTTGCCTTTTTATATTTTTTTTAAAACATTCAACTGTTTCACTTAGATTGTCTGATTATTGGCATACAACTTGACGAAATTGTTCCTAATAATTGTATTAATTTCTTTTTCTCCAGTAGGGAATTTACCCTTTGCATTTTTCATACTGGTATTTTGGTCATCTTCTTTCTTTTTAAATCAAATTAACCAATGGTTTATCTATCATATTTTTTTTTCCATAAAGCCAGGTCCTAATTTTACATATTAGCTCAATAGATTTCCTACTTTCTGGGGGGCGGAGCCAAGACGGCAGAGTGAAAGCAGAGACTGGCTTGAATTCTCCCCCAAATGCCTCCAAATACTCACAAAAATGACTCTAAAAAATTCTAGAGCTACAGAACCTGCAAAATGACAGAGTGAAACAAATCTCCAGCCCAAAACAATCTGGAAGGTGGGCAGGAAAGGTCTATCACAGTGGGCTGGGAGTGGAGAGTAGCCCAGTGTGGGCTGTGCCAGCACAGATGGGGCTGAAGCAGGCCTCAGAGGGCTGAATCACTGGCAGCTATGGTGGTTTCCAGATTTATCAACCCTCAAATGTCAAAGACAATATAGAAGGTTAGTGGGAAAACTCTGTCAGACCTGGATGAGAGAAGAGCATGGTCTTGCCTCAGCCTTGGGGCAGCAGAGGTGGTGGTGGTGGTGGTAGTAGCAGCAGTGGCTGCTTCTGGAGCTGCGGGCCCACAGATGGTGAGGGGGATCAGGCAGCTGATCAGAGGGGGATTTCAGGGATCTCTTTCCTGGCACTGAGGCAGGATTCTCTTGCTTTGCTCTGCTTGGAATTGAGTACCAGTCCTGGGTGGCGGTCCTGGAGTAAGGAGGAGCACATGTGCCCCAGAGCTTGTGGTGACTCTGGAGAGGGAATATTTATCACAGGTCCAAGGC
This sequence comes from Phalanger gymnotis, assembly GCA_028646595.1. Lineage (NCBI taxonomy): Eukaryota > Metazoa > Chordata > Mammalia > Diprotodontia > Phalangeridae > Phalanger > Phalanger gymnotis. Next base: position 502,898,633 of record CM053622.1, on the reverse strand, counting down.
AGTAAAGAGTGCTTGAGATCATTCATGGGACCAGAGTACTGGCCAGGATAGGAGTAAACATTTCTCCTTGAATCATACTACTTTAGAAGAATTGAAAATTTACAGGTGCCTAGAAGTATCTCTGAAAATAGCTGTGCAAAACCCCTGAAGCTTGAGACAGAGCACTCTTTACTCTGGAAGCAGAGTCATACCATGACAAAGAGCTCAAAAGCCAAATAATTGGCTGGGAAAATTAGCAAATAGCAGGGGAAAAAACTCAGACTATAGAATCTTACTTTGGTGACAAAGAAGATCAAAACATACAACCAGAAGAAGACAACAAAGTCAAAGCCCCTACATCAAAAGCCTCCAAGAAAAATATGAATTGGTCTCTGGCCATGGAAGAGCTCAAAAAGGATTTGGAAATGGAAGTAAGAGAAGTAGAGGAAAAATTGGGAAGAGAAATGAGAGTGATGCAAGAAAATCATGAAAAACGAGTCAACAATTTGTTAAAGGAGACCCTCAAAAATACTGAAGAACATACCACCTTAAAAATAGACTAACCCAAATGGCAAAAGATGTCCAAAAAGCCAATGAGGAGAAGAATATCTTAAAAAACAGAATTGGCTGAATGGAAAAGGAGGTTCAAAAGCTCACTGAAGAGAATAATTCCTTAAAAAATTAAAATGGAGCAAATGGAAGCTGATGACTTTATGAGAAATCAAGAAAGTTTAGTAATAGAAAGTCTTCTATTAGTGAATGTGACATATGTCATTGGAAAAACCACTGACCTGGAAAATAGATCCAGGAGAGATAATTTAAAAATTATTGGACTACCCGAAAGCCACAATCAAAAAAAGAGTCTAGACATCGTCTTTCAAGAAATTATCATACCCTGATATTCTAGAACCAGAAGGAAAAATCAAAAGAATCCACTAATTTTCTCTTGAAAAATATCCCAGAAGGGATACGCCTAGGAATATTGTAGTCAAATTCTAGAGTTCTCAGGTTAAAGAGAAAATATTGTGAGCAGCCAGGAAGAAACAATTCAAGTATTGTGGAAACAGAATCAGAATAACACAAGATCTAGTATCTTCTACATTAAGGGATCAAAGTCTTGGAAGATGATATTCTGGAAATCAAAGGAGCTAGGATTAAAACCAAGAATCGTCTACTCAGCAAAACTGAGTATAATACTTCAGAGGAAAATATGGACATTCAATGAAATAGCGACCTTCAAACATCCTTGATGAAAAGACCAGAGCTGAATAGAAAATTTGACTTTCAAATACAAGACTCAAGAGAAGTATGAAAAGGTAAACAGGAAAAAGAAATCATAAAGGATTTGTTAAAGTTGAACTGTTTACATTACTACATGGAAAGATGATATTTGTAACTCATGATACTTTTCTCAGTTTTAGGGTAGTTGGAGGGAATATATGAATATATATATATACATATGTATGTATATATGTATGTATGTGTATGTGTTTGTGTGTATGGGTATATGTATAAGTATGTATATGCATATGTGTATGTGTATATAGACATGTATATGCATGTATATTCACATGTATACATACATATACCTATACATACACATACATATACACATATATACATATGTGTATACATGCATATATCCTTCATACATACATGTGTATATATATAAAGAGAGAGCACAAGGTGAGTTGAATATGAAGGGATGATAAAAAAAAATGAAATTAAGGGGTGAGAGGGGAATATATTAGAACTAAAAAAGGTAGAGATAGAATGGAGTAAATTATCTCACATAAAAGCATCAAGGAAATGCTGTTACAATGGAGAGGAAGAGGCAGGAGGTGAAAGGGAATGAATGAACTTTACTCTCATTGGATTTGGGTTAAGGAGGGAATAATATACTCAATTGTGTAATTTACCCTACTGGAAAGTAGCGGGGAGAAGATAAGGAGGGTGGGGTGATAGAAAAGAGGGCAGGAGGGGTTAGTCAGAAGCAAACACTTTTGAAAAGGGACAGGATTAAAGGAGAAAATAAAATAAATGGAGGGTGGGATATGATAGAGGGAAGTATAGTTGGTCTTTCATAACATATCTATTATTGAAATGTTTTGCATGACTACACATATATAATCTATATTGAATTGCTTGTCTTCTCAGTGAGGGTTGGGGGAGGGGAGGGAAGAAGGGAGAGAATTTGGAACTCAAAGTTTTAAAAACAAATGTCAAAAATCGTTTTTACATGCAACTGTGAAATAAGATATACAGGCAACAGGGTATAGAAATCTATCTTGCCCTATGAGAAAAGAAGAGGGAAGAGGATAAGCGGGGTGGGGCGGTGATAGAAGGGAGGGTAGACTGGGGGAAGGAGTAATCAGAATGCATGCCATCTTGGCATGGGAGGAAGGGGAGAGATGCGGAGAAAATTTGCAACTCAAAATCTTATGGAAATGAATGTTGAAAACTAAAAATAAATAAAAATGGTTTTCTTGCATTCAATTTTATTAATCTCACCTTAGATTTTTCAAGGATTTCTAATTTGGTATTTAATTGGTGGGTTTTAATATTTTTTAAATTTTTAGTGGTATGCCTAAATAATTGATTTATTCTTTCTCTATTTCATAATGTAACTACTTAGAGAGATAAAGTTTCCAGTAAGTATTGATTCAGCAACATCCCATAAATTTTGGATGTTGTCTCACATGTTCTCATATTCTCTTTAATGAAATCATTGATAGTTTCTATGATTTGTTCTTTGAACCACTCATTGTTAAGGATCAAAATATTTAGTTTCCAATTAATTTTTAATTTATCTTTCCAAAGCCCTTTATTGAATGAAATTTTTATTGCATTATGATTCCAGAAGAATGCATTTATTATTTCTGCCTTTGTACATTTGTTCATGAGGTTTTTAAAGCCCTAATACATTGCCAATTTTTGGTTGGTTCAATATACTACTGAAGAAAAGGTATATTCCTTTCTAGTCCCATTTGATTTTCTCCAGAGGTCTATATCTCACTTTGCTAAAGTTCTGCTTACCTCATTAACTTCTTTTTTTGTTTCTTTTTGGGTTAGATTTATGTAGTTCTGAGAGGGGAAACTTCATGTCTCCCACAAGTAAGGCAAGTAAGTCTTAAAGATGGCTTCAATACTTTTTAAAGGTAAAATTATCTTAGCCTTCATAACAGATACTGTTCCTACAAAACAAGCCATGAGCAAAGTAAAATGTTGTCAACCCACACATTTGAGGAAACATAGACAACAGTGGAGATCCTGATCATTTGTAATGGGGGATCTCTCTGTCTCTTTATATCTCTGCTTCTCTGTTTTTCTCTTTGCGTCTCTCAGTCTCTCTGAGTGTCTCTAACTCTCTCTAATTCTCTCTACATAACAATAGCTCTAACGTGATCCCCTAAACAGGGGTGAACAGGGCAGTTCATGAACATCACTTAAAATGAACAGGCCCAGAGACCAACTACTTCCTATCAAAGGTACATTCCAGAGCATTTGCCTGAAGGACAACCTGTGACAATATGCATGTGCAACAAGACAAGACTTCTGAGTGACTAAAGGACCTTTGAGCCTGTGCTGCTACCTACATGTAGGGAAATGTGAGTGGATTGGTGGAGAAATTTAGATGAGAGAAGCAGAGACAATGGGAGAGGCAAGCATAGGTCACTTGTCTAACATAGATCATATCATAGAGAGTAGCTGGACTAAATGTAGCCTACTGATGTCATGAACCTACATATCTATCTATCATCTATCTATTTATCATCTATCATCTATTTATCTATCATCTATCTATCAGTAGCTATATAAAAAATAAGAAATAATTAACACAGGGAAAGCCCTGGAGTTAAGAATGTCTAGGAAAGGCTTTCTGTAAAAGGTAGGATTTTAGTTATGACTTAAAGGAAGCTAGGGCAGTGGGTAGCTAGAGTGGAAGAGGGAGAGCATTCCAGGTATGGGGGAAAACAAGAGAAAATATCCTGAGCCAAGAGATGGAGTGTCTTATTTGTGGAACAGCCAGGAGGCCAGGATTACTGGATCACAGTATGTCAAGGAGTGAGGTGTAAGAAGCCTGGAAAGGAAGGAGGGGGCTAGGTTATGAAGGGCTTTGAGTGCTAAACAGAGCATTTGCCTTTTCTGCTGAAGGCAACAGGAAGCCACAAGATTTTATTGAGTAGGATGGTGACATGGTCGGTCCTAAGATTTAGGGAAACTACTTTATTGGCTGAATAGAAGATGGAATGAAGTAGAGAGAGACTTGAAGCAGGTAGACCCAATAGCAGGCTATTCTAATAATCCCGGCATGAAGGCCCACACCAGAGTGATGGCAGTGTCAGAGGAGAAACGGGGTTATAGTTGAGAAATGCTACAAAGCAACTAGTCTTGGTAACAGTTTGAATATGGCTTGGGTGGGGGCAGGCAGGGAGACAGTGAGCAATCAAGGGACCCAGGGTAACTCCTAGGCTGCAAGTCTAAGGGACTGAGAGGATGATACTACCTCTACAGTGACAAGGAAGGTAGGATGAAAGGTAGGAATTTTTCCCAGGTTCATGAATTGCTAAAAAATTGATAGAGTTCAGAATTCTGCACCTTCGTTTACTTTTATTAAATTCTATTGAGGAAATTAGTGTCAGTGTGGGATTGGGGGGAAAATAGTCCCTGAAATAGCACTCCCCTCCAAAATAAATCCCCCAAGTGCTCTCTGTTCCATACATCCCTGGATAAACTAGGGGAAAGTTTCTCTTTCTTCAATGAGAATTCTCAGTTTAAGTCAGGAGAAATTAGGAGAAAATGATAATCAAAATATATATAGAAAGATCATCAGCCTGACAAGAGATCTTTTATGTACATTAATTTCTTTGATGCTCCATGTCTTTGTCTCTGTGGGGCTCTGTGTGTCCTTGGCATGTTCTTTGCCGACATCTAGTGTCCAAACTGAAAATAGTTACTTAGTTGTTGTCAGTCCTGTGTTTTTTAATATGTGCTTCTGTGTGTTCGATATATATACCTTGACAGAGAACCTAGAAGGATGGAGTTTTAAAACAGCTTGATCGGCTAGTAGGGACTTAGCCCTCATAAATCTGTAGTGAGGAATAAGGACTTTGCCAGTAAATGACTATCTGATTCTGTCTTGTCATATTATCTATGCTTGCAAGCTAATCTAGCTTTTTTCCCTAGGGCCTTATCAGCCCATAGAGTAAGAGTAAAAAGAAAACTTTTTCTTCAGACAGAGTCCCTCTTTGTCTTTTAACTTTAGCAAAGCTAGAAGACAGACAAGAAACACAAACAAATTTGGGATCTTTTCCCCAATTTGTATAAATTTATGACATCATAAGCTAATTAGAAATGTAATTGGTGACTAAAATGTAAGTTCTCTACTGTGAATTTTCAAATTGTGGTTTGCAAAGATGGTGGAGTAGGTCAGAAAATGCCAGATTTCCTCCACAAACAAGACAGAAGAACACTTAAGAGTGAACATAGAGCAACAAAAATAAACAAGAGTTGGGGTAGAGCAATGGTCCTCTTGGACAACTGGAAAGTACCCATGGAAAGACCCAAGGGTCAGAGGTTTGGCCCAAGTGAAGTGCAAACACCTCCAGGCCATCTCTCAGATGAGACAAGCACTGGGGCAGCTGGGTTGGGAGGCTGCCACAGCCTCAGCCACAGTAGGTTTTACCTAACAGTGTGTGGTCCAGAAATCTGAGCAGGGGTGCCTGCTGTAGAGGGATGCCAGGCCCAACTGTGCTGACTAGATGTGGTCCTGGGCTGTGACTGACAGCAAAAAGGAACTAGTATATACCTGGTGAATGTGGTAACAGTGGGGTGGGGACATTACTAGCTGTGGGGACTTACAGAAGAGCTGAGTTCCCAGTTTCAGTTCCAGACCAGAAGGGAGAGCTGAAGGTTTCACCTGGAGGACACAGGGAGCAAGTGTATTTTCAGTGCAGAGTGTCTGGGGACCCTCTGTAACACCACTGTTGCTAGCAACTGCTGTGGGGGTGTAAGACCAATAACATCAGCACACAGGAGAGCCACTAGCACAGAATCTTTGATCTGCTTTTCTAAGGAAAGCAACATTAAGGGGTTAACATTCTTACTTTAATTAAACATACATATATTATTCACTTAGTTCAGGGGGAAAAGTTGGCACCCTGAACTTCAGAGAAAATACAAACAGAAGTTACAAACAGAAATTATATAAACAGAGCAAATAACACAAATCAACAGACAGGCTTCTAGCAGTATGACCAAGACAGTACACACATAGTTACCAGAGAGACAAGCACCAACATCTGGGTTTTCAAAGCCTGGGGGGCTCCTTAACTGCTACCCAGAGTCTTATCTGGCCAAATCACAGGAATCCTCTTTCCATGAGTAAGCCCCCAAAAGAAAATGTTAACCTCAGAGCATATATACGCTGTTTAGGGTCCTGAGGCCTAGCATCTACTTAGCAAAAGGGTGTGGGAAAGATCTCTAATCACAAATAGCACCACATCATATACATACATACATACATATATATATATATATACATACATGCGTACATACATATATATACATATATAGTGACTCTTGATTCAAACAAAGGCAAGACTCAAAGGCACTTGATTGCCTTAGTGCTGAGAAGTACTCCAAAACAAAAGACAACAAAAAGCCCCACTTTGCTTGTTATTATACCCTCACTGTGGCTTTGGGGTAGAAAGGAATGTTGAGGGTAGGCCCTGGATAAAGCTCACAAAATAACAATAAGGAGGACCTGAGGCCTGGGTCACCATTCCCCACACCTCGGGACTAGAGCTAATTATAATAATAAGGTGTCAAAAGCAAAAAAAAAAAAAACAACCAAAAACAAAATAAAAATGAGTAAGCAAAGGAGAAAGAACCCACACATAGATATGGGGATAGAGTTGATCTGGGTTCATATTCAGAGGAAGATATTGAAGTAAAAAAAAAGGCCACTCCTACCCAAGAGAAATGTAAAATGGTAACAAGCCCAAAGACAGTTATTGGAAGAACTTTAAAAGGACTTTAAAATCAAATAAGAGAGACTGAGGGAGTTCAAACCCGGCCTCAGACACTTGACACAGTTACTAGCTGTGTGAAATTGGGCAAGTCACTTAACCCCAATTGTCCAGCCTTCCCCCTCCAAACAAAAAAAAAGTTTAAAAAATAAAAAAAGAGAGACTGAGGAAAAATTAGGAAACAAAATAAGAGCAATACAAGAAAATCATGAAAAGAAAGCCAACTGGAAAAAGAGATTGAAAAACTTAAGGAAGAAAATAACTCCTTGAAAACCAGAATTGGGCATGGGGAAGTAAATGTTATAAGACACCAAGAAATGATAATAATAATTTAGGTAGAATTGTCATTTTTATTATATTAGTTTGGCTTACCCATGAGCAACTGATATTTTTCCAATTATTTAGATCTGACTGCATTTGTGTGAAAAGATTTCTGTAATTGTGTTCATATAGTTCCTGGGTTTGTCTTGGCAGGTAGACTCCAAATATATTATATTGCCTGCACTTACTTTAAATGGAATTTCTCTTTCTATCTCTTGCTGCTGGGGTTTGTTAGTAATATATAGAAATGCCAATGATTTATGTGGGTTTATGTTATATCCTCTAACTTTGTTAAAGTTGTTAATTATTTCAAGTAAATTTTTAGTTGATCCTCTAGGATTCTCTAAGTATACCACTATATCATCTGCAAAGAGTAATAGTTGAGTTTCTTCATTGCCTATTCTAATTCCTTCAATTTCTTTTTATTCTCTTATAGCCAGGGCTAACAATATTGAATGACAGTGGTGATAATGGACATCCTTATTTTAGCCTAGATCTTACTGGAGATACTTCTAGCTTATCCCCATTATATATAATGCTTGCTGATCATTTTAGATAGATGCTACTTACCATTTTATGGAAAACTCCATTGATTTATATGCTCTCTAGTGTTTTAAATAGGAATGGGCGTTGTATTTTGTGAAAAGCTTTTTCTGTTTTAGATAATCATATGATTTCTGTTAATTTTGTTATTGATATGGTCAAGTATACCGATAGTTTTCCTAATATTGAACCAGCCTTGTATTCCTGGTACAAATCCCACCTGGTCATAGTGTATTATCATTGTGATAAGTTGCTATAATCCATCTGCTAATATTTTATTTAAAATTTTTCCATCTATATTCATTAAGGAAATTCATCTAAAATTTTCTTTCTCTGTTTTGCCTCTTCCCAGTTTAGGTATCAGCATCATATTTGTGTCATAAAAAGAATTTTGTAGGACTCTTTCTTTGCCTATTTTTCCAAGTAGTTCATATAGCATTGGAATTAATTGTTCTTTAAATGTAGTAGAATTCACTTGTAAATATATCTCGCCCTGGAGATTTTTTTTCTTAGGGAGTTCATTGATTGCTTGTTCAATTTCTTTTTCTAAAATGGGATTAATTAAGTATTTTATTTCCTCTTTGGTCAATCTGGGCAATTTATATTTTTTGTAAATATTTATCCATTTCATTTAGATTGTCAGATTTATTAGCATACACTTGGGCAAAATAGCTCCCAATTATTATTTTCTTTTCCTCTTCATTGATGGTGAATTCATCCTTTTGATTTTTGATATTGGTAATTTTGTTTTCTTCCTTCTTTTTTAAGCAAATTAATCAAAGGTTTATCTGTTTTATTATTTCTTTTTTTTCATAAAACCAGCTCTTGGTTTTATTTATTAGTTTAATAGTTTTCTTAATTTCAATTTTATTAATCTCTCTTTTGATCTTCAACTGTCTTTCTTCTTGAACCCAAAGGGAGAGATTTGCTAAAATCAAGGACTTGAGAGTGGATAAACTTAATCCTTATTTTTAAATAGCTTAATTGAAATTTATTTTAAATGTTAGAAATTATTTGAATTCTAACATTTCTTTTTAAGAATTACTTAGGATGGCATGAGAAAAGAATTGATGAGTTAAAAGATACAGTCCAGAGTGTTTATGAGGGAAAAGGTAAGGAGAAAAGAAAAATTAAGCTTAGGGACCAGGCTAAATGTTTCTACACTCTGAAAGAGGGTCATATTGTTAAGAATTGTAAATAAATAAAGAACAAGAAAAAAGAAAAAAGAAAAAAAGCAGAGAGTATAATTGTGGAATTGACATTGTTCAAAGAAGAAAGATTTGAGGAATAAAAAGTCTTTCAGATAAAATTAGCCCTGGAGATTATTAGATATAGATTATTGCCATTGAACTTAATTTTCATCTTGTCACCCAATATTTGACATGAGGGTAATGTGTTTAAAAACTGCAAAAACAAATTTTGCTCTTAAAGTATACCATGACCAAGATGACTATATATTGGTCTTGAATGCAATCAATTTAGAATATCAGCAATTAATATTTTAAATATATGAACTGAAATGCAATATTTTTACTGTAAATTTTGTGTTATGTTTGAAAGATTTTTATAAGTGCTAAGAACATCTTAATGGATTTTTGAAAGTTTACAGCTAGGAGTAAGACTAAGATTATACAACATAAGCCTCTCTCCCCTTCTGGAAAGGTAAGAGAAGTGTAAGGTGCTTTCATCTCCTAAAGAATCACAAAATTGCAACTTATCGGCAATAATTCAACGGAGTTTAATTGTTATAGGTAAATTAGTAGCAAAATCATGAGTTGAAAAAACTGCAATTTAGGAAGTAAAAGTTTAGTAACTCATTGGTTTTGTCTAACAACAATTTGTGCTAAAGGAGAAATTTAGTGGAGTAAAAGTGGGTCTTATGCACAGTCTTATACAATGAAACATATACACTAGAGTAATTAAATAGGTAAAAGAGACTAGGAAAGAAATAAGAAAGGTATGATTTTGAAGGCCACTGGAGGGATATATACAGAAAAGGAAAAAAAGTTTAAGCATGTTGGAAAGAAAGGTCTGAGGGAGGTTTTTGTTTTTATTTTTTAAAAAGCACATGAGAAACTTTATGTGGTTATTCTTTATGACATGGAAACTTGAGATATAAAATCATCATGGGCCCCACAATAGAGGGATAAGAATGCAATACTGCTACTTTAAATCTTTGGCAGTAAACTAACTGAAGGTAGCAGAACTTAATGTCACATACTGGGAGAAAATGGTTCTTGAATAAAAAAATGAAATTCTGTATGATATCATTTGTAAAAATAGATCCAGGTATGATTGAACTTATTCTGTTCTCATTTTAAGTAGTATATGTTCTCCTATTAGGGTGATTATGATGTCAGAATTTACTATTTGACAGTAAGGCAAAATGTTGGGAAAATGCATAAACCAGGGAAAACTGTGTTACGCTCAAGTCTCAGGAAATTTGTTGTCTGTCTGATTTTAAGCAAGCAACCTCATCTCGCTTTATTTCAGTTTACTAATCTCTAAAGGGTACAAAAATGTCACCTATCTCCCAGGGTTATTGTGAGAATCATATGATTGCGAGGTGTTTAACACAAGATCTGGAATATGGTAAGCACTATACAAATATTAATTAACATTATTTCTTCAAATTAATGCTGCTCTGGAATTTAGATGTGATTAGTATAAAAATGCCAAAGGTTTTTTGTGTAAGATAATTTGGAAGTGTATTTAACTGATTTGATGTCATCTGATTGGTAATGTTTTATTTCATACTTTCAATTAATATTGTTAATGTTACTATTATGTTTCTAAATTTTCTTGTATTACAAAATCTGGGAAACCATTGTATAAGATATACTGTTAAGAGGATGAAAAAACTGTGTCATTGGAGGATTTAACTCCTTTTCATTTGGATATTCTGAAATTATTAATTATTAGAGGTTATTATTATAATGTTAAAATCAATGAAGCATCTAACTGGGTATATTGTAAGAATGGAAGAATTATAATTACTTTGGGGAAAAAGAAAAGACAGAGGGAGAGATCTTGTAAAAATCTCCTTATCTATAAATTTGCCAGCTTTCTTGGGCCCATCTTTTTGAGCAAGGTCATAAAATATCAGGCCCATGAAAGAGCTTGTGAATTACTGAGAAAAATGGGATCCTCTTTTGAATTACAAACAGTCCTTGACAAAGGAAGGAATATTTCTAACTTTGTTTATAGTGTAGCAGTGATTTCTGTGATTATTTGGTATTATGAAAATTATGAAGTTATACAAGGAATAGTATATATTAAAGTTACATCTTGGGCCAACTTAGTCTCAGCAGATGCCAGTCTTCAAGATTGTTGCCTTAAGGGGTTAATATGCAATACCTTGAAAGATAGCAGTAAATCTGAAGATTTGCAATAGTTATCCTGTGTTTCTCTGGGTTTTTTTTTTGAGTGAATGTGGAATTACAGAATGTAATTATTTTCTTGATCTCTAATGATTGATTTTGACACCAGGATGAGTTTAAACTGGGAAAGAAGAAAAAGAAGAAAAGGATGTTGAATGAAATTTTCTGTGTGCATGTGAGAGGCCTGAGAAACTTTTATTGCTAACATATTGCAAGAACACGAGAGTGATAATAACTGAATCCAACTCTAAGCTATGATTAGTGAAACTTTGCTGTTTGAGGTAAAATCTTTTGGGACTGGGATTTGATTTCTTCTGAGAATTCAGGAATAATTGTCTGAATGATCATTAAGTCAATAATCCACCATTTGAGGGAAATGTCAGTAGCTGCTCAAAGGGAGTTCAGTCTAAGAACTGCTACAGGTAGGTGTCTGTGCTTGGGAAAGGTTGAGAGGATGATCTTGGTATGGCCTAAGGTAAGATTGTTGTGACCCAGATTCCCCATCGTGTTATTTCCTTTTTTGGCAATGGATGCAAATATGGAATATATTTTCTCTTCTTAAAGTGCTGAAATCTCTTCTTTGATTTTAGGGTTTTTTTATTCTGAACTTACTAGAACGAGCATTTCCACAACACAGTAGAGTAGGGGAACAAAGACGATTGAATATGAAACTGCACATCTATTATGTACAACTTGCTATTCCTTTTTAAATATACAATAAAGTTATGATGTAATTTTCTTTCATTCCTTTTTCTCTTCCCTCCTCCACCCCTGCTTGGAGATGGCTACCATTTGACACAAATATATATGTATGTGTGTGTATACTCATATATACATATATATATATGTATATATGTAAAAATCATTCTATATGTACTTCTATTTATCAGTTCTTTTTTCTGGATGCAGATAGCATCTTCCTTCTTAGGTCCTCTGTAGCTAATATGGGTATAGTCAAAATGACTTAGTCACTCAAAGTTGTTCTTAAAACAATATTGCTGTTACTATCTACAATGTTCTCTTGCTTCTGCTCATTTTGCTCTTCATTATTTCATGCAAGTCTATCCATATGTTTTTAAGATCATGAAGCTCATCATTTCTTATTGGACCATATTATTTCATCATAACCATATGCCACAACTTGTTCAGACATTCCGCAATTGATGGACATCACTGATATTTCCAGTTCTTTGTTACCTCAAAGAGAATTGTTATAAATATTTTAGAACATGTAGGTTATTTTCCTTTTTCCCTAATCATTTTGGAAATAGACCTTGTAGTGGTATTTCTGGGTCAAAAGGTATAGGCAGTTTAATAACTCTTTGGGCATAATTCCAGATTGCTCTCCAAAAAGGTTAGATCAGCTCACAGTTCCACCAACAGTGAATTTCTGTCCCAATTTTTCCATGCCCTCTCCAACTTCTGTCCCTTTCCCCTTCAATCATTTTAGCCAATCTGCTAGCATAGAAGTGACATCTCAAGGTTTTCTTAATTTGCATTTCTCTAACCAGTGATGATCTAGGGCATTTTTATATGACTACATATAACTTTGATTTCTCCTTCCAAAAACTATCTGTTCAAATCCTTTGATCATTTATCAGTTGGGGGATAACTCATATTCTTATAGATTTGACACAGTTCTTTATATATTTGAGATATGAGAACTTTATCTGAGAAACTATCTATACAATTTCCCCCCCAATTTTCTGATTTGCTTCTGATCTTAGCTATATTCTTTTTTTACAAAGCCTTCTTAATTTAATGTAACCGAAATCTTCCACATTATACCTCACAATGCTCTCTATCTCTCATTTTTCATAAATTGTTCACATATCTATAAGTCTGATAGGTAATATATTCCAAGTTCTTTAAATTTTCTTGCAATCTTTCTATCTATGTATTCATTTTGACCTTATCTTGGTAAATGGTATAAGATAATGGTCTATGTCCAATTTCTGTCAGACTGTTTTCCAGCTTTTTCAACAAATTTTATCAAATAATGAATTCTTATCCCAAAAACCTAAGTCTTTATGTTTGTTGCTGTAAATTGTATGTCTATTATGTTCTACTGATCTACCATTCTATTTCTTAGCCAGTAGTAGATAGTTTTGGTAACTGCTGCCTTATAATATAGTTTAAGATCTGATACTGCTAAACCTCCTTCCTTTACATTTTTTTTCAATAGTTCATTTGATATGTTATTTCCTTTTGGTCAGGAATGGCTGTTCCAAATAGTAAATATGACTCTTACCTGAAATCAAATGGAACTAAGAATGCTTTAAACTATTAAACCTGTGCTGAGTCATTTTGTACCCTTAGGCCTGGAGGAACAGTTTTTTTCTGCTGCTATAATCACATACCTGTTTCTTCCTTACACAGCAAATCTTTCTAGCCAGGGCAGATGAAGCTATAATTTAAAAAATATATATATAATAAATCTTGCCACTGTAATGCTTCAGCAACTCAGCACTGCTCTAATAATCTGAAATTTGTAGTCAATTCTGCATCCTAAATAACTACATAGATGAGTACTTGGGCTTGTCATCCACCTGTTAATCATAGTTTCATACATCAGATAAGATCATTGAAATACCTCAGAATGATATGGGCACAATTAGATAAAGATGAAGAAATTTATGGAACAAAGATATGCATCTGTTAATTAGTAAGGCTAAAATCAGGAACACCTTCTGTTTGGTATAACAACAATGTTGCATGCAGTTGTTGTGGGGGTGTAATGTCAATAATACCAGCACACAGGACAGCTGCTAGTAGGGGTTCTTTTATCTGCTTTTCTAAGGAAAGCAACTTTAATGGGTTTATAATCTCACTTTAATTAAACATACATATATTATTCACTTAGTTCAGGGTAAAAAGTCAGCACCTGAACGTCACAGAAAACACAAACAGAAATTAAAAGCATAAATTATATAAACAGAGCAAATAACACAAATCAGCAGATGGGTGGAGGAGGCAAGAGGGTGGCTGGAAAGCAGGTACTTGCTTAAGCTCTCCCCCAAATCCCCTGAAACACCTGTAAAAATGGCACCGAAGAAATTCTAGAACTGTGGAACCCACGAAATAGCAGAGGGAAGCAGATCTCCAGCCCAGGACAGCCTGGATGGTCACTGGGAAGGGTTTATCACATGGTGCTAAGAGTGGTGCACAGCCCAGAAGCAGGCCTTAAGGCCATGAATCATTGAGCTGAGACAGTTACCAGACTTCTCAACCCACAAAAGCCAAAGACCATGGAGCAGGTTAGTGGGAAAACTGCTAGATCAGGTGAGAAAGCAGTCTGACTCCACCCTGAGGGTGGCGGAGGGGGCGCGGCAGTTGTGGCAGCAGCAGCGGGAAGCTCCTGTGGCTTCTTCCAGAGCTCCAGGATCAGGTGCTTCCAGAGTCCCTGGCTCACACGATGGGAGGTATCAAGCAGCAGAACAGAGCAGGAGTACAGTGCTTGCTTTGTCCTGCTCGGATCTGGGTCCCAATCCTGGCTGGCAGTTCATGGGAGAGGAGGAGTGCTGCTGTAGAAGAGCTTGTGGTGAGAGTGGAGTAGAAGTAGCTCTGAAAATAGCAGTACAGCCCCTAAAGCTTGGGACAAAGCACTCTCTACAAGCAGTCATACACTGACAAAAAGCTCAAAGGTCAAGTAGTTGGATGGGAACATGGCCAGGCAGCGAAAAAGCACACAGACTCAGACTCAGACTCAGACTCTAGAATCTTTTTTTGGTGACAAAGAAGATCAAAACATATAGCCAGAAGAAATCAACAAAGTCAAAGGGCCTACATCAAAAGCCTCCAAGAAAAATGTGAATTGGTCTCAGACCATGGAAGAGCTCAAAAAGGATTTGGAAAAGCATGTAAGAGAAGTAGAGGGAAAATTGGGAAAAGAAATGAGAGATGCAAGAAAACCATGAAAAAGAACTCAACAACTTGCTAAAGGAGATCCAAAAAATACTGAAGAAAATAACACTTTAAAAAAATAGACTAACTCAAATGGCAAAAGAGCTCCAAAAATCCAATGAGGAGAAGAATGCCTTGAAAGGCAGAATTAGCCAAATGGAAAAGGAGGTCCAAAAGACCACTGAAGAAAATACTACCTTAAAAATTAGATTGGAGCAAGTGGAAGCTAGTGACTTAATGAGAAATCAAGATATTATGAAACAGAACCAAAGGAATGAAAAAATGGAAGACAATGTAAAACATTTCATTGGAAAAAAACCACCGACCTGGAATATAGATCAAGGAGAGATAATTTAAAAATTATTGGATCACCTGAAAGCCATGATCAAAAAGAAAAGATCCTAGACATCATCTTTCAAGAAATTATCACGGAAAGTTGCTCTGATATTCTAGAGCCAGAGGGTAAAATAGAAATGGAAAGAATCCACCAATCACCTCTTGTAAAAGATTCCAAAAAAGAAAACTCCTAGGAATATGGTAGGCAAATCTCAGAGTTCCCAGGTAAAGGAGAAAATACTGCAAGCAGCCAGAAAGAAACAATTTGAGTACTGTGGAAATGCAATCAGGATAACACAAGATCTAGCAGCTTCTACATTAAAGGATTGAAGGGCTTGGAATATGATAGTCTGGGAGTCAAAGGAGCTAGGATTAAAGCCAAGAATCACTTACCCAGCAAAACTGAGTATAATGCTCCAAGGCAAAATATGGATTTTTAAGAAAATAGAGGATTTTCAAGCTTTCTCAGTGAAAAGACCAGAGCTGAATAGAAAATTTGACTTTCAAACACAAGAATCAAGAGAAGCATGAAAAGGTAAACAAGAAGTAGAAATCATAAGGGACTTATTAAAGTTGAACTGTTTTGTTTACATTCCTTTTGTTTTTCGGTTTTCTTTGGTGGGGGGGTGATTTTTTTTGTCAAGGCAATTGGGGTTAAGTGACTTGTCCAAGGTCACACAGCTAGTAGATGTGTCAACTGTCTGAGGCTGGATTTGAACTCAGGTCCTCCTGACTCCAGGGCCAGTGCTCTACTCTCTGTGCCACCTAGCCGCCCCTTGTTTACATTCCTACATGGAAAGATGATGTGTGCAATTCGTGAGACCTTTGTCAGTATTAGGGTAGTTGAAGGGAATATAAATACATATAGAAAGTGGGGACAGGGTGAGTTGAATTATGAAGAGATGATATCTAAAAAAAATTAAATTAAATTAAGGGAGGAGAGAGGAATATGTTGAATGAGGGAGAATGGTAGAGATAGAATGGCGTAAATTATCTCATAAAAGTGGCAAGAAAAAGCAATTCTGTTGGAAGGGAAGAGGGGGCAGGTGAGGGACAATGAGTGAATCTTGCTCTCATTGGATTTGACTTGAGGATGGAAAAACATACACACTCAATTGGGTATCTTACCCCACGGGAAAGTAGGGGGAAGGGAATTAAAAGGGGGGATGATAGAACAGAGGGCAGATAAGGGGAGGGGGTAATCA
Source organism: Phalanger gymnotis (assembly GCA_028646595.1). Classification (NCBI taxonomy): domain Eukaryota; kingdom Metazoa; phylum Chordata; class Mammalia; order Diprotodontia; family Phalangeridae; genus Phalanger; species Phalanger gymnotis. The sequence goes on along the minus strand of CM053622.1, from coordinate 502,881,935 downwards.
AAAGCAAGAGACAGGGTCAAAGAAGAAAATTGAATAAAGAGGGATAGGACAGGATGGAGGGAAATATAGTTAGTCTTTCACAACATGAGTATTGTGGAAGTGTTTTACATAATGATACATGTGTGGCCTATGTTGAATTGCTTGCCTTCTTGGGTGGGGGTGCGGGAAGCGAAGAGGGGAGATAATATGGAACCCTAAGTTTTAAAATCAGATGCTCAAAACAAAAAGTTGTTTTTGCATGCAACTGAGGAATAAGATATATAGGGAATGGGGCATGGAAATCTATCCTGCCCTACAAGAAAGTAAGAGAAAAAGGGATGGAGGGGAGCAGGGTGACAGAAGGGAGGGCTGATGAGGGAATGGAGCAATCAGAATATATGCCATGTTGGAGTGGGGGGGGAGGGTGAGGGTAGAAATGGGGAGAAAATTTGTAACTCAAAATGTTGTGGAAATCAATGTTGAAAACTAAAATATCAAATAAATAATAAAATTTTTAAAAAAATAAAAGATGCTAAAAAAATCAGCAGACAGGATTTCCAACTATCTATCTATAGATATATATATATAGCACCAACATCTAGGTTTTCAAAGCCAGGAGGCTCCTTAATGGCTACTCAGAGTCTCTTCTGGCCAAATCACACAAACACTCTTACAATGAGTGAGCCGCAAAACGAAATGCTAACCTCAGAGTATATATACTGTTTCCAATTAAGGACTCGATTCAAACAAAGGCAAAACTCAATCAAAGGCACTTGATTGCCTTAGTGCTGAGAAGCTGTCCAAAAGAAAAAAAACAGCAAAAAATCCATTTTGCTTGCCATTACATTTGGTTATAAGAAAAAGAATTTCATTGCAATCAGTTATCTTAGAAGAGAGTAACTTATGAACTATTTTGTGTTACCTCAAAGAAAAGTCCAATTTTGCTTAGGTTTATCATTTAATTTGGGGCTAAACATCTTTGTGTAGAGCACGTCCTGAAGTGCAAGCAATTTACATATAGACTACTCCTCTGAGATATGCATTTCTTGCTGTATACAATCTGAGATTAAATGCTTAGTATATTTATGAATCCCATCCCAAGTCTTTTGTTGTCTGTTGCAATTGAAGCTAAATAAGCATCTCTTACTTACTGAGAATGCTGATGGCTATGTATTCATGTTTAAGATTCAATCTCTAAAGTATCTCCTCCTCCTAATGGAAGAATTAGCTAGAATAGAAAATTTTGATTATGTATAGTTTGGTTATATATGTCAAATGTAAATAATTCTAATAGGGTATACAGGCCTTGAGCATGTTCTAATAGTAACTTCTAAAGATTGGATTCAGGATATATATATGTAGATATAGATATATATGCATATATATACACACATACATACATATTCATATATATGTGTATATATATATATATATATATATATATATATATATATATAATTGCATTGTTTACCCTCTGCACAGACCAGGCATTTTCTGTTATTGTGGGTTTTTTTAATACTTAATTTGAAGGGTTTTCAGAGTTCTGCCCTCTGAAGTGCGTTAAAATGTTTAGTTTTTTTTTTATCTCTCAGTTGTTATTTGAATTATATGTATATATATATATATATATATATATATATATATATCCATATCTTTATCCACAAAACAATTTGCTAACTTACATCACTGGGCAATTACAAATAGCAAAACTGAAATTTTCCCCTTTACATGGCTTAAATCCAAGATAATGAAATAAATGAATACTAGTCTTAAAAGGTAAACGATAATTGAGTCAATGTGAATTTTTTAAGAAAAGCACTCTTAATCTTACCTTACATGTCTACTTTGGTAAATATTAAATCTTTAACCAGAAGGTCTCATTTTACAAGTTAAATCCTCATAGACTCTCAATCTTTATTGATTAGAGAAATGCAGATTAAGACAATTGAGCTACCACTTCATAGCTATCAGATTGGATAACATGACAGAAAAGGAAAAATATAAAAGGGAGATATGATAAAAGATACTAATGTACTGTTAGTGGAAGTGTGGACCATTCTACAGAATAATTTGGAACTGTTCTTAAAGGGCAATCAAACTGTGCAAACCCTTTGATCCAGCAATACCACTAGTAGGTCTGTATCCCAGTTATAAAAAAGGAGAGGGGGAGAAAGGGCCTATTTGTACAAAAGTATTTATAGTAGCTCTTTTTGTGGTGGCTAAGAATTGGAAATCAAAAAGATGCCCAACAATTGGGTAATGGCTGAACAAGTTGTGTCATATGAATGGAACGGAATGAATCTATTGTGCCATAAGAAATGATGCACAGGCATATTTCAGAAAAACCTGGAAGATTTACATGAAATCATATGGAGTGTAGTGAGTAGAACAAGGAGAACATTGTACACAGTAATAGCAATGTTGTTCAATGAAGAATTGTGATGACTTAGCTGTTCTCAGCAATACAATGATCCGAATCAGTTCCCTAAGGACTCATGATGAAAAGTACTATCCATTTCCAGAGAAAGAACTGATGGCGTCTGAATACAGACTGAAGCATAATATTTTTCACTCTCTTTTGTTGTTTTCTTCCACAAAATGACTAACATGGAAATGTTTTACATGATTGCACATGTATAACCTGTATCAGATGTCTTATTGAAGATGGGATAGAATTTGGAGCTCAAAACTTTTTTTAAAAAAGTGTTAAGAATCATTTTTACATGCAATTGGAGAAAAAGTAAAACATTATTTAAAAAAAAAGTAGAGGAAGACCAGAGACAAAAAGTTTGAAATTAGAGGAGGTGTACTTTGGTAGAGGGGCAAATATTCTTGAAGTGAAAACTAGGTGGTACTAGTATGACACTGCCTTTGTAATATCTTCCCAACTTGGCACTCATAGGTTGGCAGGTTCAGCTGCTTAATAGGTACCTGCTCTCACAGGTTTTATGGTTCCCTGTGGTTCCTCACTCCTAAAACTATAGTTCATTAGCCTTGATTGGTGAATTTCCTCTTAATCATCAGACAGTTAATACAATTTCCTCAAAGTAATGATATTTGGTAAGATGGCAAAGAATGCTAGCCACAAAACATTCCCCCATAAATCTGGGCCATGTTTTTACAAAAATTGAATATCCATATGAAAAAAATGCACACAAACTTAGAATGCAATTTTAATAAGGTGCACATAGTGAACATATGTTACCTTGGCAACTCTAACCTCTAGAATTATAGGGCTTCAATGTCCTTTTGCTCCTTGTGGAATTCTTATTCTACTCCCTTCCCCAGGAATAATATCTCTCCTGGGCAGCTCAGTGAGCTGGGCTCCCAGGATCTGCTCCTCTCTTCATCTCAATTTTTAACAACTGAGAAAATGACAACTTTACATCCTCCTATACTGCTTTGGTGTTTTCAGATTCCTGGGAATAGGGTTAGGACTTGGGAAGGCCAAATGATTTCTGTTAATCATTTTCATCCTATGGGTTTCATTTTCTTGAAGACATCCAGGAAAGCAGAACCTTTCTAGTTATTACTAGGAATCTTTGATGCAGAGCTAAAAGTAACCCATACTCCTGGCTTTCTTTAGGAACTGACTCATGTGAGTCCATAATAGTTATTCACTCTCCCAAGACAACTTGGTCCTACCCCAAAATTCTTGAGGCAGTGTCTGAGCCTCCCACTGTTATCTGAAGGATCCGGGTACAAATACAGGAAGCCCAGTATTTTAAAGGTGTCTTATCCTGATATAGTCTACTTGTAGTTAGCTAGTTTGGTAGCTCCAAATTTATCACAGGAAGTAGTTGTGTGAAATCACTTTGTGAAAAGCTGATGTAGGTATAGAGCAAATAAAAGGTTAGATGACTCCCTACAATGAAAAATGCATCAATAGAAACTATAACATTTATACTACTTGTCTTTACATTCCTTGGAGATCAGGATGAGTTTGTGGTTTACTATTTTTCCATCTGACTGGTGAAAGAGGGAGTGAGCTGAGACTAAGTGCTAACTTCCCAGGTGCCACCCTCTGGGAAGAACAAAATGTAATGAGAAGTGGTTCTCTCTACATGAGCTGCTAAGTACTTGGAATCCAAGAACATCGAATACCTAAACATTTTTCTAAAAATACTGCAAGTTATAAAACTAGCCATCTATGATTATTGACTCATGGTCAGAAATAAAGTTATTAAAAATAGAAAAGCTGACAGAATTCTTTTTAACTCTTTTATATGTCATTTCAATTACTCTCACCACATGGGAGAATACTTTTTCTTTTAGATCTATAATTCTCAGGTCCTTGCAGATATGCTAGAGAGAATTTGATTTCTAGTCATAACATTGGCCAGGAGAACTACTTAACTAATCTGTCGGTGTTGGGTTGGTGACCTGTCCCGATCCCTATTCTTTACCTATAATCACCATTTGCCCAGAGTCTAGCTCTGGGTGAAGCCTGATTTCTCAGTAGTGGAAGCAGATGCCTCAGTTCTCATTTTCATTTGCTCATCACTCCAACCTTGGCTTCTTAAAGAACGTATATAATTACAGTGATTTTGCCTTTATTCTCTCTAGTTTCAACAAAATACAGAGAAGATATGAAGGGATTAAAAAAAACTCAATGAACAAATATTTCAAGTGTGAAATAAGTTTATTCTCACTCAGAAAATGCAATTCTAAGTATAAAAATACCATAGAATGATTAGAACAGGACTCAGAAACTTGTCACTACTAGTGCAATCTGTCAGAAGGCTAATATTCAAGACTTGTTTGGACATAAACAATGTCTTCATTTTTTATTAATTCACCATTTTACATTTCATGCTCCCTGAGTACAGTCTGCTCAAATACCAAGTACGATCTTTTTTCCAGTGGCTTCTCTATCTGATGAAAACCCTTACCTTAGTGTCAGCCCACTTATGCTGCTGTTGCTATTGCTGTGACCTCAATTGTTCTGCTGCATGCTGCTGCTTCTTACTATTACTTGAAGGCCTAGCAGGACATTGCAATCTTCACAAGGTTGATGCTAAAGGATTCTTTCTTCATATTTTGACTAGAAGCTTCCTTCTAGATGCTAGTTCTGAAATGGCTCACTACTACAGAGAGGACTCATGGGGTATGACCAAGATTTCTCAACAAAATTCACAGACTTTCCCTGAAACGTCACTACACTTTATCCAGTACTTTTCAAAAACACCTAAATCAAGTACTTCTCGCACTTAACCAAAAACCTATAATTTGTGGACTGATTCAATAGAAGTATTTAGACCTTATTCACACTTAATCTATACTTCTGATGGATTGATTCAATTGAGAAGTGTGGTCCTCTATAATTATTGAGTTATGGTTATATGACCCATCTTTTATATTAGTAAGGAAGAAAAGATGGTATATGATCTGAGCTTTGAAGTAAGAAAAGGAGAGAAGGATGTAATACAATTCAAGAACGGGGTGCAATAGTTTGTTCAAATGTATAGGAGTGAAAAACAGAAAGTCTTGGGTTTTTTTTTTGTTTTTTTAGGACAGATAATAGTCTAATTTACTTAGAAACTAGTTTATGTGAGAAGGGGTGCTGGAAAGGTAATTGGAATCGTATTGTGGATAGCCATAAATGCTAGACCAAATGAAAGATCAGTATTTTATTCTTTTTTATTTAATATTTTTAGTTTTCAACATTGAGTACCACAAGATTTTGAGTTACAAATTTTCTCCCCATTTCTACCCTTCCCCCCCACCCTAAGATGGCATATATTCTGATTGCCCCTTTCCTCAGTCTACTCTCCCTTCTATCACCCCACTCCCTCCTCCCCTTATGCCCTTTCCCCTTACTTTCTTGTAGGGCAAGATAGATTTCTATACCCCATTGCCTGTATATCTTATTTCCCAGTTGCATGTAAAAAGAACATTTTTTTTGAACACTTGCTTTTAGAACTTTGAGTTCCAAATTCAATCCCTTTTTCTCTCTCCACCCACCCTCCTTGAAAAGACAAGCAATTCAACATAGGCTACACATGTATTGTTATGCAAAACACTTCCATAATAGTCATGTTGTGAAAGACTAATCATAGTTCCACCTCCATCCTATCCTGTGCCCCTTTATTCAATTTTTTCCTTTGACTCTGTGCCTTTGCAAAAGAGTTTGCTTTTGACCACCTCTTCTCCCAATCTGCCCTCCATTCTATCATACTCCCACTTATTCCCTTCTCACTCACTTTCCTGTAGGATAAAATTTCCAATTGAGTGTGTATGTTATTTCCTCCTTAAGTCAAATCCACTGAGAGCAAGAGTCATTCATTCCCTTTCACCTGCCCCTTCTTCCCTTCCATTATAAGTTTTTTCTTGCCACTTTCATGCGAGATAATTTACCCCATTCTATCTCTCCCTTTCTCCTTCTACCAATACATTCCTTTCTTACCCCTTAATTTTATTTTTATATATCATCCCTTCATATTCAACTCACCCTGTCCCATCTGTCTATAGATAAATATATTCCCTTCAACTATCCTAATACTGAGAAAGGTCTCATGAGTTACAAATATCATCTTTCCATGTAGGGATGTAAACAATACAGTTCAACTTTAGTAAGTCCCTTATGATTTCTCTTTCCTATTTACCTTTTCATGCTTCTCTTGATTCTTGTATTTGAAAGTGAAATTTTCTATTCGGCTCTGGTCTTTTCACTGACAAAACTTGAAAGTCCTCTCTTTTGTTGAAAGTCCATATTTTGCCTTGGAGCATGATACTCAGTTTTGCTGGTAGGTGATTCTTGACTTTAATCCTAGCTCCATTGACCTACAGAATATCATATTCCAAGCCTTTCAATTCCTTAATATAGAAGCTGCTAGATCTTGTGTTATCCTGATTGTGTTTCTACAATACTCAAATTGTTTCTTTCTGGCTGCTTGCAGTATTTTCTCCTTGACCTGGGAGCTCTGAAATTTGCCTACAATATTCCTAGGAGTTTTCTTTTTGGGATCTTTTTCAAGTGGTGATTGGTGGATTCTTTCCATTTCTATTTTACCCTCTGGCTCTAGAATATCAGGGCAGTTCTCCTTGATAATTTCTTTTTTTAATTTATTTTTAATATGTTTAGTTTTCAGCATTGATTTTCACAGGTGTTTGAATTACAAATTTTCTCCCCATTTCCACCCCCCCCACTCCAAGATGGCATACACTCTGGTTGCCCTGTTCCCCAATCTGCCCTCCCCTCCATCACCCCATTCCCCTCCCATCCCCCTTTCCCTTCCTTTCTTGTAGGGCAAGATAAATCTCTATGCCCCATTGCCTGTGCATCTTATTTTCTAGTTGCATGAAAAAAAAACTTTTTTACTTTTGAACATCTATTTTTT